>CM069549.1:31646346-32256923 GCA_035773235.1 Eospalax fontanierii
ATATTATGCAAGGCTTGGGGTCAAATCTAGGGTTTCACGGAGGGCAGATAGGCACTCTACAAACTAATTACATGCAGCCTTGGAACCCAATGGTTTTAACTCAAAATCCAAGGAAATACTCACTTTGAAATTATATAACCAGGGGTTGCAGAGATGACTCAGTTAGTGAAGTGCTTTCTGGGAAGCAGGAGGACCTGAGTTTTGATCCTTGGTTCTCACATGAAAGTGCTGGGCACAGTGACATGTGTCTCTAGTCCCAGCACTGGAGAAGTGGAGACAGGAAGATCTCTGGTGCTCATTGGTCAGTCAGTCTAGTCAAATGGTGAGTTCCAGGTTCAGTAAGAGACCCAGTCCCCCAAAATAATATGATACAGAATGTTTGAGGAAGACAACTGATGTCAACCTCTGGTTTACATACACACACACACACATACACACACACACACACACACACACACACACACACTATTAAGTGATGGTAGAATCCACATGGCTGATATTTTCTTCTCTCTTGGTTAGTACAATTCCACACAGCACTCTCTTCCACCTCCTCTGTTTGGTGGCACAAGTTGGTTTCATTCCTCTGGTCTTGCTTCACCTTGAGCCCAGGACCTCCACAGTCAAAGCATTGCTGGGCCATCCAGCTTCATGTTGGCTCACAGTTGGGTCAATTATCAATTGTCATTAAAGACATACTCAACTTCATTTCTGAATACAGCTTTACTAATAACAGCTCAGAGAAGTTAGCATCAGTCTATGTGTTTATAGAGAACAACGTATGCTTTCATTACTGCTTTCAAATCCACAGTCATCTAAAATGCATATAGTCAGCTAATAACAGTAGAATGACCTGCTGTTACTGACAGAGGGAGGTTTATTATATAAGCAGGCCCTTGGATGGGTTCTTGAAGAATCCCTAGTAATCATATGCAGCTGTCTTAGTTTATTTTCCTATTGCTGTGATAAAATACCCAAAAAAAAGCAACTTATGAGAAAAATAGGTATTCTGCTAAGGATTCTATGTCCATTGTAATGGGAAGTCAAGGTAGAAGGCACTTGAGGCAGCTTGTCACATTGTGTCCACAATCAGAGAGCAGAGAGCAACAAATGTAAGCTGCTGCTCAGCTTCTTCTATTTATACTGTCCAAGATCCCAGATGAGGAATGGCACTACCCACAACAGAGGCATCCTCTCACCCCCATTAATGCAATCAATGCAGTGCTCACAGTCAGGCCTAAAGGCCCATCTCCTAGGTATCTCTGGATTCTGTGAAGTTGACAGTTAGTATTGACCATTGCATCAGCATTTTGAGAGTGGACTATGTCTCACCCTTCATTAAGTTGTCATGGAGATACAAGAAACCCGGAAGTCTAGGAATTGTTGCAAGAAGGTGTGAGGAGGAGATCAGAGTATGGAGCCAGTTGTACATGACTCGATCATGGTGTAAGATGGTCACTAGCTTGTTTCCTTCCTTAGCTGTCAAGTTGGGGCACCCCACAGGCTATTGCCGCGATGGAGCTGGTATACATCCTGTTAACTCTTATTCTGTCTGGCAATGGAAACTTGGTAATTGTTGCTGTCCTTAAGCACAACCGTCTCCTGCCAATACTCCTAAAAGAGTCATTATTCGTTTGTTTTGGTTTTTTGCGACACAGTTTTGCTATGTATCCAAGGCTGGCCTGGAATTTCAGATCTTTCTGAGTCAGTTCAGCATTTCAGGTTCTGGGATAATAGGTGTGCAACACTTTACCCTCTGTGATCTCTATGTTCTGTATTTGTGCCATTGTCTTTGTTCATTTGTTTTTCTTCATAGAAAGCAAACCTCAGCGTCCAAACAACAGAATGTTAATTTAATAGAGCCCACGTTAGAAACATTTAATGATACTGGAAAGAACTTTATTGCTCATCTAAGAGAAAGATGACTTGTGACCAATCAGCAGTTAGAACTCAATACGTTGGGTTGCTGTGGGATATGACCCAGCAGAATTCAACGTTTGCAGTCAGGTCTTCTGATGGTTGTACAATAAAATATTCCCAATCTTTCTGTAAAACATGGACTCTCCCAAGGTGAACATCATAACTCAGTGGCTCTGGGTTCAAGTCCCATTCTCATCACAAATCTGAAGTGTGACTTGGGGCAAGTTCAATTAACTTGCATGAACCTGGGTTTCACCTGCTGTAAATTACTTCCCAGAGGGCTTGCTACTGGAGCCCTGTCATGTGCGTCTAAGAAAAATGTGAAACTTGCATAGCTTTGCTATCCTCTACAATACATCTTTCTTTTATGTTCCCTTTTCTCCAAACTGTTCTTCTAGGAGGCAGCAAGACTTTCCCTTTTAATCGGGAAACTGTTTTTTATCATCAATGAAAGTATAATAGTTCCATCAGTCAGAAATGGATACTAGTGACAGGTTCATCTGATTGTAACGTTAACTTGATTTCAATAATATAAAGACATCTCCCTTTTAACTAATGAGATGCCTCCATGATAGAGATGCATTTTAAAGGCATCTTATCAGAAGTAGCCGCATGCAGCATCTGGCCCTGCAGAATATATACCAGTGCCCCGTCCCCTGAGGAGTCTTTCCTTCCTTGTATAAATCCTTGATGTGAAAATTCTTGTTTACTGGAGTAGGTGACATTTCACCATGGAGAAAACAGTTTTACTACTTCTCTTTCTGAGGAAGAATTTCCTGTATTAATACATTGGTATATCTTTTTTTAAGACTTGTTTTTATGTTTTAACTCATGTGTATGTGTGTCTGAGTGTCTGTGTGTATGAATTGTGTGTGCATGTGTGTGTATATGAAGGAAGGCCACATGTGAGTCAGTGACCTAGGAGACCAGAAGAGGGTGTTGGGTTCCCCTGAAGCTGGAGTTAAAGGTGGTTGTGAATCACTTGGTGTGGGTGCTGAGGCCTTAGCTTGGGTCCTCTATGAGAGCAGTATATGCTGTGAACTAAGGCTGAGCCATTTCTCCAGCCCTGGCTCAATATATCTTAAGGGTATTTTAAATACTGCATTAAAACCTATACTTAAAACATTCAGTGTTGCAGATAGCCTTCTTGATTATACTATGGAGAAGACCTGGGCTTTGTTAAGATAGTTGATTCTGACACCACCCGGTGTCCACTGTGATTTATTCTGCTGTTCTCCTTCAGCTTGTCCTAGGCTTTCCAAACAGCACACTAAGCCTAGTGGATGCCAGACAGATGGGACTTGGCCTGGCTCTGGTTGAGGGGAAGTGCTTGTGCTGGTGGGAGGGCGGCAGACAGATGGTGGGTTTTGTCATCTGATGCTGAAAACACTGTTGATGCTAAATGACTGTGTGAGATGGAGGTATAAATGGGACGTGGAGGCAGGCAACACAGGGTGGGAAGGAGCAGAGGTTGCTCTGAGATCCAGAATCTAAAGGTCACAGGTCTTTGCCAGGGTCAGGCTGGATGAAAAGTGAAACAAGGGGAGGCAGAGCCAAAGGCCAGAGGCAAATCGGGGCTGCAGGAACCTGGCTGCGGAGTATTTATTTATTTAAGGTGATGTATGTATGTATCTTTCCATGTTGGTGTGTGGGTACACATGTGTGTGTGCATGGGTGGAGACCAGAAGTCATTGTGGATACTTTCTTCTCTTGCTTTAGACTATATTATTTTTAAATTGTTATTTATCTATCTGTTGTGTGTGGCGGGAGGGGGGGTATATACATGCTATGAAACGCATGGGGAGGTGACAGAATGCCATGTGTGAGTCAGCTCTCTCCTACCATGCAGGTTCTGGAGATCCATGCAGGTTTGGTGGCAGACACCTTTACTGCTGAGCCGTTTTGCCATCCTCCAACCTTATTCTTTATATATTTTGTTTATTGTTTTTATTTTATGTGTATGAGTGTATTGCCTACATGCCTGTAAGTGCACTGCGTGTGTGTAATGCATGTAGAGGCCAGAAGAGGGTGTCGTTGGATTCCCTGGAACTGGAGTTATGGATGGTTGTTAGCCAGCATGTGCATGCTGGGAATTAAACCTGAGTCCTCTGGAAGACTGCTGAGCCATCTCTCCAGCCCCCTCCAACCTTATTTTTTTGAGACAAGGCCTCTCATTGAACCTAGAGCTAACAAATTTAACTAGACAGGATGACAAACAGGCTCTAGGAATCTACCTGTTTCGGCCTCTCTAGTGCTGGGATTGCAGGGTGCAAAGCCTTTTTATATAGGTGGCTGGAATATGAACTTAGGTCCTCATGCTTGGGTGGCAATCACTTTGCTCACTGAGCTTTCTCCCTGGATGCTAGCTGAGTTTCTTTTAATTGCATGTGCTTCCTTTAGCCACTCCCACCAAGTGTATGGCTTCCTGTCATTGTAGCTCTTTGAACCAACATTCTGGATCATTGATTGTGTAGCTCATCTGAACTCTTAAGTCCTGTGCTTACCTTTAACTTCAGCCAAAGGCCCCTGGGGATTGCTGCACACTAATCATGAGAACATAACTTCAGTGAAAGGCCTGAAGTGCTCCTGTACACAGGCAGAGCTTTTGACATGACTCAAGGCCAGCACTGTCGCTATCCTCCCACATCCTCTCACACTGATCCTTGGTTTTACCTCTAGTGTACTGGACATGTTCTTGGATTTCTGGACCATCTTCCAAATAAAGAATCAATGCCTGCTAAACCACCATCAGATCTTGTGGCAGGACTTCAGGTCTCAGAGATGCCAGAATGTAAAATGTTACCACATGAGATGACTCAGTTCACAAGAGGGGAGCAGACAGGGTGTATGACACAAGGCTCTGTGTGTACATGGCCTTGTCAATGCCCCTGGTCTGCTATGTAGCTCTCATCTCCCTAAGCCTGCTGAATCAGGCTTTCCTGGAGGGCAACAATAGGCCCTCAGCAAGAATCTACCCTAAACTCACAGCTATTCTTAGTGTGAAAAACATTAACTTCTGAGTTGCAATGACAATGTGATAAAATATGTGTTTTCAAAACTATTTTGAGCACCTATTCAGTTCTTGGAGAGGCAAAGACAAGAATAAATAGTGTTGATATTATAACAATGTGGTTATCTGGGCATGGTGACACATGCCTGTGATACTAGCACTTGGGAGGATCATAAGTTCAAGGTCAGCCTGAGCTGTGTGGAGACCCTGTCTCAACAAAGACAGCAGTAACAGCAACAAAACTAACAAACTAGCAAAATACTGGTTAGACCTTATCATTACTATAAAATTAGAAATATTTTAACAAAAACTTTCAATAGCTTCGGGTTTTAAAACATACATTTATTTATCTACTCATTTATTGTTTGTGTGCACACATGTGTGCGTGTGTGCTCACTGCTGAACATGGGATCTGCAGACCCACTGTTCTCTGCATTCTGCCTTGGTGAAATCGTTGAGCAAACTGAAGCAGACTTTGTTCTGTAATTGGTGATCTCTGTCTCAAAAATCGGAATGACTTCCACAACTGTGGAACTGAGGTAGATTCCTTCCTGCATGGTCTAAAAACTGGAAATGTGTAGTTCCTTTTTGTACATAGAGAGATTAATATGAGTATAATGCCAAACTTGTTATATGGTATGATATGACTATATTATTATATATTATATTTTTACAAAGTACATTATTATATTGCTATATACTGTATCATTTTATATTGCACATTGTGTATTATATTATTACATATGCATTATATATTCTATTATAGCTAGAACTCAGGCCATGTGGTTCACTTCTGAGTGAACTCTTGACTCACTCACTGCCACTCACCCTGTCAGGTCTTCACTTTCTAATCTGCACCACAGAGGAGACTATCTACCCCCACGGAAAGTTGTAGAGATCAAGGAAAGTGCCTGGTGCCTTGTAAATTCTAAAGAGCAATTAACTAACTACTAACTACGATTCAGCATTTATTCAGCTCTTTATTGGCTTAGTCGTTTATGCAGGCCATAGTCCCAGAAGACTAAAGCCTAGCTGCTCACTCACACTCTCAAGAAGGTGGACAAAGGTGAGCAATGAATTCCTTACAGACGATAGTATAATAATCCCTATAAAGTGTCACTAACAAAGCAGTGGACGGGGAGTGGGTGGGACAGGGCCAAGCTTGCTTCCTTCCTAACACCTGCCTCTGTGTTTCTACGCTATATAGAAACTGCTGGATATTTTGTACAAAAGGTGGTTGTTATTATTGATGATGATGATTATTATTTGGTCTTTTTGAGACAGGGTTTCCCTGTAGCCTTAGCTGACCTGGAACTCACTATGTAGACCAGGCTGGCCTTGAACTCATTCAGATCTGCCTCCCAAGTGCTGGGATTAAAGGCCTTCACCATCACATCTGGCTCAAAAAGTTATTTTTAACACAGAGAGTTTAAATATATTTGTGAGGCCAGCAAGATGGCTGCCATGCCTGAGGACCTGAGTTTGATTTGATTCCCAGACCTGTGTGGTAGAGAGAAAGAAATGATTCTGGCAAGTTGTCTTCTGACCTCCATGTGCGTATAACGCACATATGTGTACACACACACACACACACACACAGTAAATGTAATGAAAATTTAAACTAATGTAGGTATACATATAAACTACATACATATCTATATGCATTTTTCTGAGACACAATTTTGCTATGTAGTTCAGGCAGTGCTTTGTCCTGAAGAGAAGGCTAGACAGCTCTTTGAAGAACAGGAGGCAGGCTGAGATCCCGCCATTGTCTGTGGGTCCCTGGGAGCTGCACGGATTGAACTACATCTGACATTCTGAGCCAGTTTCCTCAGTCAATATCCACGTTGAATAGAAGCCATTGATCAACCAAGTGAAGCTGCTAAAAATGGATTCCAGTCTGAGAAAAATTCACTGGAAGCAGTCGATTTGCCTGGCTTATCTGGGCAAAGCTGGTTCTTTGTGATTCGACAGTGTGAGTGACTGGGGCAAACAAGCCCTGGCCAAGACACCCTATCTTTCCAGATGCCCAGCACCTGGACAGAGTGCAGGCTGGGTAGAGTCAGACTTCGAGAGTGTGGACTAGGTCAAGGTGGAATCATAGAGGAATCTGTATGACACTCTGTATGTACCCACACACGTACACACACAAATGCATGCACATACATACATGCATGCACACATTTACACATACATACCATATACCTATACAATACGTATACATACATACACATCATCTTATATACACACACATATACATAGAGACACACAGACACATACATCAGTACCATCATACACACATACATGTATGTACATGTATGTACATATGCACATGCACAATATACACATATACATATATGCACACACATGTATACATACTTGCACATATACATGCACATATACACATGGCCTCATGTACCTCATGTATATACACATACACACAAACACACTCATCCATACACATGCACTTAGACACATACGTTTATACATGCACACATATACATGTACTTACACAGATGCATACACATATTCACATACATACACGTGCACTTGCTTACACACTCACATACACACACAGGTGCTCACACACCTGGGTAATTCTACCCTCTCCTGAATCGTGACTCTGCCCTTCGGGCCTGATGGCGACCTTGCCAAGCTTTTGCCCTCTCTTCTTGCTTGCTGGCTCATCACACTTTGATGGAATTAGCAACATGGGGAGGCAATGGAGGCCAGAGACTTACATAGAGCACGAACTTGTGCCTCAGCCACTTCCACACAGATTAGGTCTCGATACATGAAGCTGTAGTTCGAGCTAAATGGCCTTTCTCCCCTCCCACCCCCTGCACCCCACTGTACTGTATTTGTTTTTGTCTTGGTCAGAAATGTTGGACACAGTCCCTGCGCCCTGCTGTGGAACCCAGACGGTCTGTGTGAGTCAGGAGTGAAGAAGAGGGTCAATAACCCATCAGCATATGGTATCTCTGCAAAGGCCAGTGCTGCATAAAATGCTTCGTGGTGACCTGAGGACAAGTTGAAAATGGGGCTCCCTTTGGCCATGGGGACAACCCATGTGCAGTGACCTGCTCACAATTGCTGCAAACTGACATTGGTTCCCACAAAGTATGTCTCACTGGGGTTTGTATAGTTGGTAATTAGAAAAGTTTTCAGTACACACAGGAATGCTCAGTATACATCTGAGGAGGATATGAGGGTCTGTCTTGGGGCTACAGAGATGGCTTAGCAGTTAGAGCACTAGCTTCTCTTGCAGAGGACCTGGGTTTGGTTCCCAGTACTCATATGGTGGCAAGCAATGGTCTGTAACTCCAGTTCAAGTGGTCTGACATTATCTTCTGGCCTCCACGGCCATTGCATGCACACGGTGCACTTAATACATGCAAGCAAAACATATATATAAATAAAACTAAATAAATCTTTAAAAACCTTTGAAAAAGAGAGTCTGTCTTCATAGGTAAATATAGGTCATGAGAAATTTCCTCCCAAATAACCACATCCAATCACCCGAGAGAGGCTGCATCGTTACTGAACTGATTCCAATTTAACTCTATTACATTTTCGTTCCTAGATAAGCTGACTACAATTTGATGGCAAAATAGGCAGTTCCTGTAAATCTTCAGCTATGTCAAAATTCGTATTCTTGAGTGGAATTTCTCAATTGTATTTGAATTATAGCTACATACTTAAGAAGTGGACAGATGCACATACGTAGAGTCACTTGGGATCTGAGAAGGGTCCCGAGTCCCTGAATTTTGTACCAAGATTGAGAGCTACTCAACAGAATCTTTTAAAAGTAAAACCAAAAGAAAAGCCCATTTTGACTTGAGAATTTTATTCAAATTGGAGGTGAACACTGACAAGAATATTCTCAGAGACTGATTCAGTCTGAAGTCTGTCGAGCATGGGCTTGCTGTTCAACTTGCAAGTCATTTGTAAAGCCAGAGTCGGTCTTGACTATGAAGCATTGTATCACTGTGATTGGAATCAATAGTTCCTGCACTGTCATTTGTCACGTATTTACAAGCTTGAAAAATAGTTCATTTTGTCCTCATCTCATAACTCAAAAGATTGAATCAGAGCCCTGGAGGGATCTGCCGACGGGACACGTTCCTTACTGATCACCCGTCTGGGTGAGGCTGTGATCACGGTCACCAAAAGCAGAATATAAATAAAAATTTGGCACTGTTCACTTGGTGTGCCCTTAAATATTTTTGGGTTTAAGTATTTAGGAGTCTGCTGGGAGACTCTGTATATGTTGGTGACCTGGCTCAGTGAAGCCGATTTTGCCATTGATCTCATTATATCATTTTTTAAATGAAGAAAAATCAAATTGAAGAGTTAATGATCCAAAAATTTCACAAAGTATCCTTCATCCAGTCACCTCGCATAGAGTACACAAGGACCTTCTATTCCTGTGGAAGATTTGTAGAACACATTTAAAGATAATGCCTTCAATTTTAAGATAAAAGATTTATGAATGATGGAATTTGTGCCTATGAAATACTAATCCCAGCTCTCTAATATTTCAGATGAAAGGGCTCCATAAAATGAAAAGACTGCCCATAAAGCTGTGCTCCACCTGCTGCCAAAGACAATCAGTAATAGGGTTGCAAAGTGAATGTTGAAAAGGCTCTGAGACAGGCCCTTGTGCTAGTTACTTAAATGCTGTCTGCTCTGTGTTAGAAGGTATTTAGTGGTTCAAATGATGAGGGCCAATTCAACGTCTTTAAAAGGATCCTTGCATAGTACAGATGGGTGTATTACTTATCAAATTTAGTTGGTAAAATCACCTCAAATCCTGGAGTAGAAGCTAGAGTTTTTGCAGGCATTTTTCTTACTGAATTCGATCTGAGAGAGATCACTACATTTCTCCAGCTCAGCCTGAGCCTCTCTGGAAACTCCAAATTGCCCCCAGATACTCAGTTGAGCCATTCAGGGTAGATTCAACCTGAAATTCCTTTCACTGAAGCAAGGTTGAAACTGAGGTTGCCAACAGTCTTTACAATCCTTTCAGTTTGTAACTTTATGTGAGGTTCTGTGAATTAAGCAGGTTTTTTTTGCTTTTTCTCCATTGATAGCCTCACAGAAGGCTGAGATTTAGTTAGAACCCTTGCTTTAGTTAGAAGTAGAGAGCTAAGCTCTCTGTACTCTTAAAAGAGGATGGGAAAGCAAACCTCAACAAAGGCAAAGACTTGAAGGTACAGGCATCAAACAGAGTTCTTGGTGTCAGCTACAGCTTGAAGAGTGACTGGAGAGTCAGAAGCCTTATAACCAACTCATAGTGCAGACAGTCAGGCTAGTGGTAACTTCTAACACAAGCATTCATCCATAAAAGTGGTTAGTCATGGGGCTGGACAGATAGATGGCTCAGTGGTTAAGAACGCTGGCTGTTTTTGCAGAGGCCCCAAGTTTAAATCTTAGCACCCACATGGCAGCTAACAACCATCCACAACTCCAGTTTAAGGGTATCCAATGCCTTTCTCTGACCTCCGTGGGCATTTCATGACACAGGTACACATACATACAAGCAGGCAACACACTCATACACATAAAATAAAAATAATAAATAAAATATTTTTTTAAATGTGATCAGTCACTAAGGACTGTCTCCTGCCTTGCAAAGATGAACTGGGTAAATCAGACTCTCAGAAATTTGAAAAAAAGAAACATTTAGATGTATGGATATATTAGTTAATTTTTCTTATTGCTGTAACCAAATAACTGACAAGAAGTAACTTAAGGTAGGAAAGGTTTGCTTTGGTTTATAGTTAAAGGGGACACAGTCCACAGGGGTTGGGGAAAGCCCAGCAGCAGGACTATAAGGCAGCTGGTCACATTGTATGTCAGGAAGTAGGGAGGTGAATGCTGGTGCTCAGCTCACTTCTGTTTTCCAGTGCAGGACTTCAGCCCACAGTGTATTGCTCTACATGTTGAGGTCAAGTTTTCCCTCCTTAGTTAAACTGTCTGGAAAAACACTCAGAATATTTCCACGATGATTAAAGATTCAATCAAGTTGACACTTTAGATTAACTGCCTTAGTAGTAGAAGTAAAAGCTTTGTAAGAACATGATGAGGACAACCATTCTTGGCCATGTACAACATAAGGCGGGCCACCAGTAGACAAAGAAGAAAGCAACCAGCCAGGAAACTCCACCGGAGAAAGAGAGAGAAGCTTGAATGCCCAGAGCCCAGCTCTAGCCCTTCCAGAAGTAGAGTTGTTCAGCTTTGTTCAACGCTTATCATACTGAAGCAGAGGAATTGTGAGTTCAAGTTGGGGCTACATAATGATATCCTGTGTCAATAAACAGGTATTACTCTAAATTCATTCATCATCCTTCAAGCTTATCGTGTCCACTTTTGATATTGGTCTGCGTTTGTACTAATCCCTCACCTGCTATTCTGAGTAGCTGAATTCCTTGTTAAATCCTTCATTTGTGAAGACAGGCGGGAGACCACACTGGGTACACATTCATTTATCCTTTACATACTAAACTTCATTGCCGTGCTTAAAAGATCTGATTTGTCCTTGACATTGGTCTCTGGGCATATGAGAACATTTTTGTTAACAGCTGAAATTATGTATGTATGAAAGGATACTGATTATTTTTCTTTCCGTCTTTCTTCTCTCTATAGTCTATTTTGGTGGGGGATCTTTTTTGAGCCTCATTTGTACAAACATTTAGTGGGCTGTGGTAATAGACATTGCCCTCACCTTGTAGAGTGTTATGCAAACTTTCCTCCCAAAGGCGTTTCTGCTGACCAAACTTGTGTGGAGGTTTCCAAATAAAAAAATTACTTACATACACTAATTTTAAAAAATTAGTGCTGGTGGGGCTCTGGAGATGGCTCAGCTGTTAAGAGCACTTGCTGCTTTTGCAAAGGACCTGGGTTTTATTCAGAGTACCCACATAGTGACTCACAACCATTTTAACTACAGTTTCAGGGGATCCAATAACCTCTTCTGCCCTCTACAGGAACTAGGCATGCACATGCAGGCAAAATACTAATAAACATACTAATTAAAAATAAATAATAAATATATTTAATAAAATACTGTTAGCAACATGTAACTAGTAAGGTTTCTAAACTTTGCTGAATGTTTTATATTCTTTGAAAGTTTCATTTATTTATACAACGTATATTAATGATATTCATCACAGCTACCTCCTTGTAACTCCCTCTAGAGGATTTCACCCTGTCTCCCTCCCAATTTCATGTCCTCACTGATATTGTTCTTAATAATTCCTCAGTACAATTAGTGTGGTCCATATGCACATGGCTGTGTGGTCATCCGCCTCTGGCCACATCCCCAAAGGAGAGTAACTCCCCTTTTCTCAGCAGCCATTAAATGCCAGTAGATCCTCTGACAGGGGCGAGGCCTCAGAGCCCCTTCCCTATCTGTCCAGGAATTTTTACTGGTTTGATCATGGATGCGTCTTGTGCCCGTGACCACAACCGCTGTGAATTGGTGCTTACAACAGCCATGTCACGTCCAGAAATCAGCATTGCACAGTTGGATCTGAGAAATTTTTTAAATGTGAGTGAAGGAGGCAGTTTCCATACAATGTATCCCAGAATTCAGAAGACAAAAGAATGTTTGTTGAACATTTTCGCATGTGTGTATTAAAAGCTCAGACACACTTTGGATATTCATAGGACCTTTATTTTTTTCAAAAATTTAGAGCTTTACTTTCAATATTGCAAGATACCTAAATATTGTATGGAAAAGTAGACCCATTTATATTCATTTGAAGTTTAATTTGCTTCATGAATTACTAAAGGTTCTTCTCTATATTTAAGGCCTGTCCGCCCCATCCTGCTCTGCTCCTTCCTGAGACAGCAAAGCTTTGGAGGTCTAACTTGCTAGTTTAGCATCATATGGTTGGTTTCTGTTCCAACGCTATTATTAAAATCGCTGAAGATGCCATCTAACATCCTCCTGCAGATTCACAGTCAATTCCCTTTCTGAAGACTCCTGATTCTTATTTAGAGCTCCATAAAAAATAAAATAGGAAACAATCTCCATGGAAAGGCCGAACAGCATTCAATTCAGTGGTGAGACAAGGAGACATCGCTTACTGTACACTTAGGAAATAGTGCAAGGGTTCCACTCCTAAGACTTTCCAACGGGGCATTTCTGTCCACAAGGCACAGGACAGGAGGCGCAGTCTGAAGAGCTCTCTTCACCACTCTGCCTGAAGGTCTGAAGCCTTTGTGTGGGGCGCATGGCAGTGAGGCCCAGGAGATTCCTCTTGAATCTACTAGGCAGTCTTCATACCTGACCGCTCTAACTTGCTCTCCACGCCTCCCCACAGTGCGACCTTGCTGTCTCTTTTACGTTGCTGCTCTAGTTTGAGTCTTTGCAAAGCCCTCTCTGGAAGCAGCATTATATTGCAAGAGCATGAGATTTAGAGCCGGAGACAACTGCCATTTCACCTGGCAGCTTTTAGGCAAGTAACCAAAGATCCCAAACCTTTGCAACAGGGATGGGTCCGTACCACCCTCACAGAGCTGCGGACGGCATGAAGTCAAAACTGAACGGCAGCTGTGTTCTTTGCACTAATGAGTGAGCTGGATTCATCCTTCTTTCTCTGGTTTTGAATCTGAGCATTTCATGGTAAAAAGCATTGATTTAAAGCATCCACAGACTGGGGAAATGGCTTAACGGTTTAAAAGGTTCAGTTCTCAGCACCCACATCAGGTGGCTCACAACTGCCTCTAACTCCAGTGTCAAGGAATCTAGTGTCTTGTCTAGTCTCAGTGGGCACGCCTCTCACATGCACATTTCCCCACATAGATATACACATAATTAAAACTAAGAATAAATCTTTAAAATAAAGCATCTAGCACATGGTAGGAGACCTCATTTCCTCCCATCTGTTACCTTCTCCACAGCACATTCTTCAGTTGAGACTGACTCAGAAAGTATTTGAGGATACTGGGGAGCTCAGCACCCCAAACTCTGCCTTCAGCTACTCCTTGGTAAGACTCCTAAGGAGGATCAGGTGTAGGGGTCCTTATGAGGTGCTGGAGCTCCACATCCAGGCCCCAGCACCCACCCATGAGCCCAGGGGGTCAGCTGGTCTCCTTTTTCCCAAGTGTGAGGCAAATCTTGATCTTTCCACCTCTGGGTTCATGTCTTGCTTTTGTACATTTGGATATTACAACTCTCTTAATGATTAAGAAATAAATTGAAAGAAAAGTTATAAAAGGAGGTACCCCAGAAGAACTGATCCCAGATACTTGCTTCAGTTTGCTGCACGGGGACTTCCTCTCTCCAGAAGGGGAACGTGTCTTCCTCTTATTAGGAACCAGAGTTCTCAAGAGACAAGCCAGAAAACAAGAAGCAAAAGACTCTGTCTTCTGGAGAGTCTAAGAGCTAGTCCGTCCTGTGATGGTTGAGCACTGTCAACTTGGTTTGGAGTCACCTAGGAGGCCCACTCCTGTGTGTATCCATGAAGGGATTTCCGGAGAAGCTTAACTAAGGAAGGAAAGAACCACTCGGAATGTCAGTGGTGACTTCCCCACAGTCTAGGGTCTTGGATTGAATTAAAGGGAGAAAAGAAGCTGAGCACCTATGTTCCTGGCAATGTGACCAGCTGCCTGTAGCTCCTGCTTCTGTGATTTCCCCATCATGATGGACTGAAGCCCAAAGTAACTAATATACCTCTCCTCTTCACTCTTCTCCACTGTGGTCCAAGACCTGTTCCCTAGCTCACATCCTTTCCCTGGGAAGTGGCAGCAGTCAGACTGGGGTGTGAAAGGAGACTTAAATTCTTCCCAGAAGCAGCGGAAGCATGGAGTGAGGCCTCTTATTTGCTTCCTCTCAGATTCTAGGGAGGAGATGTGTTGGGTAGGACACTGAGGAAGGGAATATAGTGCATGGTGTTGGAATAAGAAGTGAGACCAGTTTCTACATTTGACAGATAACTACCTCTAAACCTCAGCTCTTCCTCCTTTCTTCTTCTCCTGACCTAGGTAAGCTCATGAGAAAATCAGGTCTCCTCAGCTCCAATGCGAGATGCAAACCATATATTTATTACTTTACATATGAGATTCAAACCACAAGTGCTCCTTGCCCTCTTACCGGAACTCTACCACCAGGCCTTCCCCATCAGCATCCTGAAAGCTGCCCAGCCACCCGGCCTTCTCTGCTCTCTCAGCCAGTTTCAGACAATTTGGAAGGCCTTTTTCACACTTCTCAGACAAAAAGTCAGTCATATAAGTAATGAAACTTTATGTTTCCTTGGTGAGAAGAAAGTATGACGAGCCTCTGTATATGAACCAAATTTGCTACTGAAATTGGCTTCCTGGGGCTCAGTGATTAAGAGCACTGACTAGTTGTGCAGAGGACCAGGGTTTGGTTTCCAGCACCCACATGGGGCTGACAACCATCTGTACCTCCCATTTCAAGGGGTCAGATGCTTTTTTCTGACCTTTGGGTCAGAAAATTAAATGACATGGGTGCTCTTAACATACATGCAGGCAAAACACTCATACCCCAACCTTAGCCAAGGAACTGTCGGCAGCTGATCACTGCTGAATGAGGGAGAGTTAGACTTCTTTATGGAAGTTTTGCTAGACAGGCTGAACAGGATCGAGTGGATGAATCCACATGGAGAGACATCTGGGGACACAAACTTGACTCGATAGGACTTAGCATGTATAACAGATTGCATAAAGACCTGTGGGTGGACTATGTGATGTGCATATAGGAGAAGGGGGTCTAAATATGATTAAGATGTATTTTATGAAATCCATAAAAATTCAATAAAATTATACACCAAGAAAAAAACAAAGTAAAAAATGATTTTGCTGTTCAAATGCTTCAACTCCAAAAAAAAGAGAGAAAGAAAAATAAACCAAAAGGTAACTTAAAAAATAATAATACGTAAAAAGTGTGATTCACAGGAACAAAGGAGGTCTGGACAGTGATTTCTGAGTAAATGAGATGGAGCTTGTGGTTTCTTTTCACATAGCACCTTTTTCTAAGACAGGGTATAGGAAACCCTTTTCTGTAAAGTTCCACACTGTAAATATTTGAAGCAAGTCACATAATCATTTATACTTCACGTTCACTCTGTAGTGTGAACCAACCATAGACAATACCAAAACAAGTGGATGAATGCATTCTAATAAAACTTTATTGACAGAAATCAGTAGACAGCCAGATGTGACATGCAGGTAATAGGTGGTTAATCCTTGCTCTAGCTTTTATATGCTGGAATTTTATTACTCTATGATTGAGAAATATAAGTACTTATTCAAAGACTTCATAATAATGAAGAATATATAAAAGAACACAGATTTACTTAAGAATATAAAACATTGGGCCTGGAGAGATGGCTCAGCACTTAAAAACACTGGCTGCTCTTGCAGAGGAACTAGGTTCAGTTCCCAGCACCCATATGGCACCTAAGCGTTGGGAGTACGACATGGGTGCACCTACCTATATGTAGGCAATACATACATGCACATAAAATAAAAAATAATAAAAGTCTTTAAAAAACCATAAAATGTTGCCAATTGCATTCAGGTTTATCAATACACTTTCAAGATGAACCATTTATTTAATGTATTATTATTTTTGTAAATAAAAGGACAATTTTTTGAAGATGAGAAAAATATTTAAAAATTGGGAGGTGTTGTAATCTTAATGAAGTCTTAAGGCTTGGATTTTCAGTGGATTAGAAGAGGGACTTGTAGGAGATCTTCCTGTCTTTATCCATGGCTGGCTGGTTCTTTGAGGGGAGTGTCAGAGTGCTGGGTTATCCTACCCCTTCACCATGACACTGGTCCTTTGACCTTGGCAAAGTGACTATCTGCGATTGTGTCATAATTCATAATCTGGAATAAGAATGCACGTCTGGAATCAACTGCTCGCAGCCTTCCAGCAGCCACAGGAGAACTCTGAACTACTTGAGAAAGTGTCTCATTAACGTAGCATTGTCTGCCTTTCCCCTATATTCAGGCTTTCCCCTCCATTTCTGCAGGCAGGACTGAGGGCTTGTGAGAGGATGACTTGAACTCTTTGCCTGGTCATTTGGGAAAGTTCCCACCATAGTTCCCCATAAGTGAAAAATGCCACCTGGCCTTCCATAACAGGGCTCTGGCCACATTCATAATTCCAAATGCCTCTTCACAAGAGTGTTTCTCTAGCGCTCTACGACGGACTCACCAAGGGTGGCGGAAATTGTCTCTCCTGTTGGGAGAACAGAGGTAGAGCAGGTGTGGAATGTCAGAGTTCAGACTGAAGGCAATTATTCTCCCCCATGTAGCTCAGCAGGGCAGAGAAATTAGCTCAAAAAAGGTGGCAGCTGTTCTTCCTGGGGCATCGCAGGCAGCTGTGCTGACAGGCACCACACACACCTGGACACACACAGCTGGTGCTGGCCTTGGCAGGTGTCATGGGCCACAGTCCAGGAGTCTGAGGTGCTGTGCAGAGGCTGTGCCAAGAAAAAACTGGAGGACAATTGTCACTTCTGCACTCTCTGTGGGATTTGGAGGTTAGACAAGGGCAGCAGTCAGGTGATTTTCCCCCAGCACATTTTTTCCAAAGCCAAATGAACACAAGAAATTCCTCTGTGTGCTCATCTCTAGGTTTTCATCCATGTAGATCCCACTTATATTCAAGGAGAGTGAGTGATAGAACAAATCAAAGTTTATTCCACTTCCTGTTACCTAGCCAAAAGATGGGGCCAGGAACTACTTCTCCAGGGAGAATCTGAAGCATCTCAGTAGGACACCTTATACCTTCTACCCCTCTCTCTATGAGGGTCAGGTAATCAATTCTGACTGCCCAGGAGCACACACTGCCAGCCCCAGCTGCATGCTGCTGAACTGCAAGGTTCTAGTTGTTCCTGGAGTTTTCCTGTGTGAGGGCTTCTATGCTTCCTTGCCTTTACACTGGGCAGCATGCTCAGCTGAGGAGGACACTGTACCGCCCCAGAGGCCATGGGGATTTCCAACAGAGGCACCTGTTTTTCTGTGTGTCAGTTGTTCTGTTTCCAGGGCCCTTTCCTTTCAAAGTAAAACCATGAAAGCTTTGGGAGGCCTGTGGGGGGCGGGGTTTGCCTCCTCCCCCTGTGAGTGGTTACATTAGCTTTAAATCTCAACATAAACTTTTTCTCACACATGTGAAACTCTCATGCTCATGCTCCTGATTGGCAGGTGATTTTCCTACATCTGGCTATTCATGTATCTGGCTTCTTAGTGGCTGGTGCCTCTTCGAGAGTCTCAGAGTCTTCAGAGACAGAAGGGAAACAAGGTAAGGAGTGGGAATGACTTCTTATCCACTTGAACGAAGAAGGGAAATGGGCCACTTTTGGTTGTATTTTTTTCACGAATATTAGTTTGCTGGCCACACCTAGATGCCAGTCAGGTGTAACATGCAGCCCCTGGCTTGGGCAGTGTGGAGGACAATCTTCACTGTGAACTTGACAGGACTTGGAATCAACCTGGGAGATACATGATGTGTCTGGAAGGGTGTTTCTAGAGAGGCTCAAGTGAGGGTGAAGACCTGCCCTCAGAGTGGATGGTACCTCCAAGGGGAAGGCCAGAATAGCGGACAGATGCTGGCCTTTGCTTATTCCCAAGGGAGGGCATCCATCATTCCTGCTGCTGCCATCATCCAGTGACATCAGCTTCTTCAGCCATCCAACATGGACAACATATCAGGGACTCTCCCAGGCCTCCAGCATGGGTTTCAGGTGGCTGAGGCAGGAATTCAACAGATATCAGGTTCTCTACCTCTCCAGAGCTCAGGTAGTCATTGCTAGATTCCAGAACCTCTATCTTGTTAAGCCAATCTAACAAACGTCCTTTAAAATAAAGATGTTTTCTCTTGGTTTGGATTCCCTAGACAACACTGACTAATACTGGCAGCCATCGCTGGCAGCAAACTGACACTGAGGAGGGAACGTACTCACAGCCCTCCAGGCTCTTCCAAGGCTTCACTTGAGTTCACTTCCTTATGCTCTGTCATTGCCCCTCTTTTCTTAGAGGCCACAATGGTTAGCTTTAATTGTTAACTTGACCCAACTTAGAAACCCCTCAAGAGAGACTCTCATGAGGGACTGTCTAGATCAAGTTGGCCTGTGAGCACGTTTGTGGGGGACTGTCTTAATTAGGTAAATAATGTAGGAAACTCCAGCCCACAGTGGGTGGTACCATTCCCTAGGCGCAGGGTCCTGCCCTGTGGAGGAGTAGGGAGGCTGACCTGAGTTCAGACAAGAAGGCAAGTGACCATGCCTGCATTCTTTGCTCTCTGCTCTAGGCTGTGGATGTGATGTGACTAGCTGCTTCAGAGTCCTTCCTGTCTTGGCCTCCCGCTACGAGGAACTGTAACCTGGAGCTATGAGCTAAGATAAACATTTCTCCCCAAGTTGCTTTGCAGGTATGTTTTATCACAACAACAGAAATAAAGCTAAAACAGTGTTCAGTCAGGTAGCATTTCTTCACACATTTCATGCTAAGCTAAAGGGAGATGAAGAGCTCAGCAGTGGGAGTACTGGAAGGGAAGTCAGTTGACTGAAGCAGGGCCTGGTGGGTTTGGAAGCTGAGGAGCTGAGAGGGTAGAATTAGTGGTCTTTTGATTGAGAAGCACTGGTTTGATGAGAACTGTGACTGTTGATGAAATCAAATTGTCCTGAAATCATTGCTTATTCTGTGTTGTGAGTCCACCTGAGTTACAATTTCTTTTCACAAATAATCATCTTCTAACAAAAGAAACCCCATACTAAATTTATTTTGAACTTGACTGTGGCTACAAATATTCCAGAAAGTTCAGGATAGCCCTGGAATTTCCAGCTCTTTAGGAACAATTTGAACATAGTTCTAAGAAGTTTATCTTTTATACTTTGCTTTCCAAGATCTTTTCAGGGACTTCACATTTCTAAGCCATTCAAAACACTACTTCAAAATCTTTGGGAATCAGTTCCCTTTTTGCTCCTCAGAAAATTACTGTGGACTAAAAGATGAACTAAGCTTCTATAACACAACATATCTGATACTATGTGGCTGAGTCAGAGCAATGGCAGGACCCAGAGGTCCTCCTATCCCAATGTCCCCAGTGTCCAAATGTCCTGACTCTCAGCATCTTACTTTGCCTGGATTGAACTCTCTTTCTCATCTCTCTTATGAACCATGTCACTCAAGAAGTTCTAGTTTGAAGGACCTTCTGGATACTGAGTAATAGATCATTTTGATACACACATATACACACACACACATACATATGCACACATATATGTAGATGTAGGTAATACTGATGGATTTTGTTGGATGGATGGACCAGTGGATAGATGGATGGATGTCTATATGGTTGAGTAGATAGATGGAGGATGAATGGATAGATAGATAGATAAACAGACAGATGGATTGATAGATGACCATAGATACATTTTGCCTTAGTTTCTGATTCCTGACACAGAACTTTAAGAACCTCTGATACCCCTTTGTGCATATTTCTTATAACCCATAGGAAGCCCTGCTCAAATTTCATCTCCATCCCCTGTCCTGTCCTTGGGTAATGGAGGAGGACTATATAAAGACATTAATCACTAATGGACAATGATTAAGTCAATTATTAAACTTCATTAAACCCCTAAATGATGGAGTTTAGATAGTTTCTAAGTTAGTGGACATACCCAGGTGCTAAGAGGTAGGCCAGAGAGCCATGGCAGGTCCATACCTGCCCCACACCATGCCCCATAGAACTCTTCTGTCTGAATGCCCAGAGTTGAATCTTAATAGTTATCTGAATGATAGAACACTTTTCTGAATCCTGTGAGCCATTCTTGTTAAGCTATTGCACCTTAGGAGGAGGATGTGAGAAACCCCAATTTATAACTACTCAGTGAGAAATTCAAGTAACTCAGGCTGATGAAGTCTTAGTCTCATAGTCTTGAGGTTCTGAGCCCTTAACCTGCAGGGTCAGTACATACTCCAAATAGTATCATAGTTGAATAAAAATTTTAGAACACTAGTTTGTGTTCAGAGTTAGAGAATAAGTATATGGAGAAAGACTTACCACGCACTAACATCCATCTGCTCTTTCTCTCAAACTGTCTAAAATCAATGGATCAGAAAACCAGTGTCATCATAATTTCTCACAACTTACCTAGGCAAACCATCAACACAGAGCGAACTTCACAGTTCATACTCATAGGCCTAGCTCCAAATCTTTATGGGTCAAGAGCTCTCAGTACCTCCTAGTAGATGATGGAGCGATGAGCATGTGCTACAGAAGACCACACCATTTCTGGAAAGGATCCTGATTATGGATGTCCAAAGATGAAAGTTCACCTCGGTTCTCCCTCTAGGGAGGGCATCCATTCATACTGTGAGGCCTGCAGGAGCTCTGTTCTCCTTCTCCATTTATAAGAGCATACAGGACATATGGCTCAGTGTACCAAGAGTAAACTCTGCAGTCATCAAGAAATTAGTCTCAGCCACAAACAGCTATGTAATTCTTGAGAAAGAACTCTTAGTTTTCCATTAGTGTAGTGAAATGCCGGAGGGAGAATATTTATGAAGAGTTTATTTAACTCATAAGTTGGGAGCTTCAAGAGTATAGTGCTATCTCAGTTCTCAGAGCATTATGGCTATGTCTCACTGCAGTAGATGACTAGGACAGAAGTGTGTGTAGGAGCAAGTGATCACCATTCAGGAAACAGGAAGGAACTGGCTGGAGTCAAGCCCTGGCAGGAGTGAATTCTCCCACTGAGACACCAGCAAGTCTTCCTAAATACAATTGCCAGTAGGGCACTCTGCAGACCCTACTTCTCAAAGGTCCTACTAGCTCCCGTTACTGCCTTCTGGGTACCAAGCATCTAACATATGAACCTTTGGGGACAAATAACATCCATCCCATCAGAGTACTTATATCTGCCTCAAATTCCTGTCTGTAAAATGTACCTAATACCTGCCTTATGGTCAGTCAGACTTTTCTTGTTGAGCTCAACACAAACCTAGATATACCTAGGAAGAAGGGACCATAATTGGGGAATTATGTCTATCATATGCCCCACAGGGGGCATCGTCTTGATTACTAATTGAAAAAGGAGGGCACACCGACTGTGGGTGATGCCATCCCTATGCAGGTGGTCCTGGAATGTATAAGAAAGAAAGCTGAGCAAGCTGGGGAAAGCAAACCGGTGAGCCGTATTCATCCATGGTCAGTGCTTCAGTTCCAGTTCATCTTCCTTTTTGAGTTCCTGCCCTGACTTTCCTTGATGGCAGATTATATAACCTATAAGCCCAATCAGCCCTTTCCTTCCCAAGTTTCTTTTTTGTCATGGTGTTTATCACATCAAGAGAGAAGCAAACTAGAACATGGGGTTTTAGTTAGCACTTAAAATACTGATGACATAAATCTCTGCAGTGTACTTGCCAGTAATTAGCATTGTGTAAGCCTTTGCTATTTGGCAACTGATACTAGTGATGGGCAATCAGCCAGATAGTGAGTTCACTCTTGGCTGTGGGCTTTCTGAAATTTGTCTTTTTGGTTTGATTCACTTTGGTTTAGTTCTTTCCAAAGGGAGAAGAGTAACAGGGAGAGGACAGTGTGGTGCCAGGCCTCCTGTGTACGTATCGATGGCCTGCCCCACTCTTGAGTCTTTGATTCCTATGTAATATAGTATTCTATGTTTGAGAGTTCTAAGTGAAATGAGACATCCTGTCAACGATGGTAAACCGGGGCAAACACACGATTGCCTGCATTCTTAGCGATCTATCATTGACCTTGCTGTGGCCCTGGGGTAGCAATATTGCATTTAATAATAGCTCTTCACAGAGTATCCCTTCTGTTTTTTTCTTTTTTTAAACAGGGTCTCCCTGTATCCTCAGCTGGTCTAGAACTCATGACAGTCCGCCTACCTCTGCCTCCTGAGTGCTGAGATTAAAGGCATGGGCCACCATGCCTGGCCTTTATGCTTGTCATTGACTTCTTTCATCCTTATGAACCGAATTTTTAGACTTTGCTACATATTAAGCAACGAAAGTTGCTGGGAGTCCCTGGGTTTGATCCCAGCACGACATAAAATGTGCATGATGGCATATGATTGCATTCTCAGCACTTGGGAGGTGGAGGCAGAAGGATCTAGGAGTTCAGTGTCATCCCAGGCCACATACCGTGTTTGGGGCCAATAGACATAGGAGTTATTTATCTTTTGTGTCTCAGGCATAATATAGGAGGAAATGACTCACAAAAGGAGAAATTCTGCACTCACTAAAGACATTTTAATCATTCACAGGCTTAGAAGAATGACTTTTCAGATAGATGAACAAATGGACAAAATGATCTCAATAGCCTAGCATCCCTAAAAGAAAACCTTTTGTGCCTTTCTATTTAAAAAGAGACCCTACACTTGCACAATCTGCTGAGAGGCTTACATGGGGATTTTCCTCATTGTAATATTTGTAAATGCACAAAGCGTGATGTTTTGGACTTTGGCGTCCCTCTAGCTGAGTTAGATGGTCAGTCTTAAATGGTATGAATATAATCACTCTACATTTGATGGCCAGAGGTCCAAGGAAATCACTTTAATAGAGAGCACCTCACCAGTTTTAAACTGGAGCTAGAGGCAACTCAGAGTCCCTTGGAGACCCTTAATTACAGAAGCATGTGGCCTGCCAAAATTCACATAACCCTTACCCCAGACTGCTTAGGATTGACAATGTTGATCACTCTACCAGCCAAGAAACATCTGCAGCTAAAGAACTTGCAAAGGGCAGATGAATATTGAGTGGGTAAGAGAAACAGATAGTTATGAATGTAATTCAGTGAGGACCTGAAGAAAGGAAGATTGTAATAGTTATTAGCATTTCTTCTGCATTTTGATCTACATATATTTGCATATGGAGATTTTTGTCTTTCCCTTCCTCATTCTCCTAACATTGAATCTTATAGCTCAGTTTGTAAGTTAAAAACTGTCCAAAAAAAAAAAAAGGGAGATTGACTCAAAAGAAGGAACAAAAGCCAAATAGGGGTGAGATGAATTTGTGTCCTCTTTTGAGGGCAGGGTTATATGTGTTTAACCAAATGAGTGGCAGTCACACGTGGGGTATAAATGAGATTTTGCGTCATTTTCCTCTGCAAGCTCTGTGTGGAGAGAAGGGCCTAGGTGGCCGTGTGGACACGGCTGGACTGTGGTGGTTTTCCATTTTGTCAGCTCTGTTGAGCTGTAGTTCTGTTTATGCCTCTGAGTGAGGCTTGGTCACAAGAGCTAACATACAAAACTTGAGAAGTGGTCATTCAGTAGCTGCTTTTGTGTGTTCTGAAAGCCCGAAACAGCTCATACTGGTTCACTTCCACCCGGTGTGGCATGGGATGGCCCAGATCTTCACCTTCATCTTCCCGGTCACGTGTGAATGAAAGCATCTTCAACGTCAAGACAGCTGAGACAGCCCAGTGCCCTCATTCTTTCCTACCTCGGGCTCAGTTTTATTTCCAAATGCTATCATAGATGAACTCCTGTGGTTTCTGTCCAACACCAGTTTCAACAATAGTTTTAAGATCTTTTCCATCTCTGAAATCATGTACTATGTAATTGATTTTAATTACCTAATACTCTATATCACTAGGAGTAGTTCTCCTCATAGATCATCCTCTAACTAATACAATTACTTTTGTTTTTATGTCACATCATGTCCTAGGCAGTGCCATAGTAGAAACTGTTTTTCACAAGTTTTGTGTGCTGGGAGAAACTTGAGCTGAGATCTGGCTAAATGGGTTTCATTTTGTTGTCCCGCTTCCTCTGACACTGGGCTGAGAACTGAGGCTGTGGTCTCAGGCAGGGCTCTTCCCCTTCTATTTAATTAAGGAAACTTATGTTCAATTAAGAAAGTTTTCTGTCTGTCTACTTCATGTGATGATCCTGCTTAGTTTCTTTTTCTATAAAAGAGGGACCATATCTAAGCCTCTTATTTCACAGGGAAGGAATTCTTTGGACCAAGAGCCCCAAGGTCAACATCAAGATACCAAGTAAGGTTCAGTGAGATCCTAGACTCCAGGCATCCTTCCAAGATCTATCAGAGCCCCCTCCACCCTTTTCACTGTGTTAGGAGATGACCGTGTTGCCTGTACAAAGACAACTCTTATCCCAAGAGCAGTAGGATATGCCTAGAGCATTTTAATAGCCAGCCCCAAAGAATGCTGCGGTTCCTTCATACATACTCAGAGCAGGCTTCAATGCTGTTTAGTCATCTTCTCTGGTTCCCACACAACTACTTGTATGAAAAAAAGAGAAACACTCCCAAGTTATTTATTTCCCTGCTTACCTAAGGTAGTTTATTTTTTTTTCCTTAAGAAAGAGGCATCTTGTCCCTTTTAAATCCACTTAGACAAAAACGAGATTTTATTGACAGAAAGCCTGTGATACGCATCTCAGGTTTTATATAGGGATTTTCATTTTGTCACATCTAGTTTAAGCCACCAGCCTAATTTAATTACAATTAATGAATCACCATTTACCCTGAGGCAAACCAGGTTTTCTCACTAAAGAGGTGTTCAGTGCACAGCATTCAAATTCATGACCTAGACCTCAAATTAACAAGCTGTCCATTAAGAATGGATGAGTGGCTTTGAAGACTGCATTTATCTGTTGTCTCCAGTGGTCCCCGGTAGTTCCTCAGGAAGAGACAATCAGAACAGGAAGGTGCTTCAGATGGACTGTTCTGGACTAACTCTTGCCCAATGGGGTTTCAGTAAAGGACAGCCTTGTTTTTGTGTGGGAGGTGTCTGGGAGGTGGACTTTAGTTTTGCTATGGTTACAGAGAGGCTCCACCTTAGTGGCAGCATTTCCCATGCAGAGGGAAAAAAACAAACTTCTGAAAAGCTGGATCCTTTCCACAGCAGGGAAAACTTCCATCTTACAGCTAACTCCTAGGCTCTTACAGGAGGAGAAGTTAAGGGAATACAAGAGAGGTGTCCTGGATGCCAAGGTCATCTTTTGTGATAATGCAGCCCTGGGAGACTGAACCACTGGGAATACTCACTGACCATCAGGTCAAAATTAAAGGTCTATCTCGGTTAATTCAGGAAGGATTTGGTTAGCTCTAACTGAAGGAGAACAGCAGTTAGTTCTGGACTGGGCAGATCGTCAGGGGAAGAGACCCCAGACTAGATTTAGCTGTGTTCCAATTACTGTCACTTGTATCCAGCATGGCCTGCTTCTTGATTCTTATCCTTAGTTGGCCCTTCTGCTGAGCTTTTATTCTTCCTCCATCAGTGGGCTCCCTCTGGCAGGAATTTCAAATTTCCTACTTTTGCGGTCCCCCATCAGATTCTTACTTTCAAATGAGTGAACGAATCAACAGCATCTATCCTGTCACCTGTACAGCATAGTCAACCCCATGGACTTGGACACACACTAGTGCATCTGTATACACATAAGTAGGCATACAAACAAAATAAATCAAAAACAAATATGAAATATGAAGATACTCTTGTTCTGTGATGGGAGAAAGTTCATCTGGTCAAGTTAGTTAGACCATATGTGCTGGGAATGATTGCTCAGCTGACATGGTGTCTCTTTCTTCCCTCTGTTGCTCTGTTGGTCAAAGAAGACATTATCCCATGACAGGAGAGGATTAGTATTAGGTAGTCTTAGGTGGAAAGTCTGGGAGTTGTGCTTCCTTGGTGAAAGGTTGATAGAAAACACAAAGCCATGCAGTGTACTGGCTGGGTGCGAGGGGCGGGGTCCACGGGGGAAACTTGAACTGGAACAAAGACAAAAGCACTGAGGGTGGGTAGGTACTCATACCATCGATTTCAGAATATCAGAAAAGATGGCCCACCACTGAAGGTCCAGAAAAACAGGGCATTGATCTGCCTTGAGGTGAGAGCACTCCTGTTGGGAGCAAGCAGGAACAGCTGACTGCAGGTGAGGTTCCTATTGCTGTACTCTTTGGTCGTGTGGGTGGCTGTGGCACAGAGATGGCTATGCTGTACAGGTGCCTGCTATAGGTGGAGCTCTTTCCTCTGCTCTGCAGCCCTCAGCTGGGCTGTGTGTACTTTGCCCTCAGTGCCTGGTTAGTACGGCAGTGTCTTCCCACAGAAGAACACTCTTAGGGCCCTTGTCAGAGGCTCCCTGTGGGCCTCCACAGGACTCCATGATGTCCCAGCCCTGCCAGGTTCAGCCCCAGTTCTTACAAAATATTTCAAATGAGGGTGTCACCCAGCGACTTCCAGTGCCACTCTGCCACTTTCCTGTAGTCACACTGTGATTTGGACAATTGTTTCTTCAAGGCGTAAAATCATCTGTCTTTCAAATTCTTTGAAGAAATCTTCACAGGTCCGTGGGCCTCTCTGCTCTCTTCCTAACATTCTACAGGACTGTAGAGTAAATTTAGTTGGAGTTTCACTCTGGCTCAATAGGCACACCCATTGGTGGGCACACCCATTGATGGACACACCGAAGGAGGCCCAAACTTGATACAAGTTGCAGCAAGACACGCCTCTAAGAATTTGTTTGATGGAAACAGAGCCAATAGACTCAATCACTTTGCAATCAACCAGTTTCTTGAGGGGAAAAGCAGTGGATGCTGGGAGGAGAATGGTGCAGCATGGAGGCAGTGGTAACAATTCGAAACTAGAGGGGCGGGGGCTGAATGCTACATTTCACCACAAGAAAATTCTTAAGACAGAATTGGCCTAGCCGAGCAGAATTCGACTGACAAAAACGGAGAATGCTTCTGCGGAAAGGACTTATGTGACTGTTAACGTGAAGGGAATGCAGACGGAGGAGGTTCTAGCGTGGCTTGTTCAGTGGATCCTCAGGTGGCTAACTAAGATGACATCACCAAGGCAGACAATGTCTGTGGGAGAAATCCCAGGATGGGAATCCACTTGTAACTGGCATGGAGTGGCACCCTGGCTGGACCACTGGGCACCACCATGGAGTTATGCTGATGCAGTGGAGGATATGGAGTGGACTTTAAGAACTCTGCTAGAGCACCAAGGGCTGATGTTCCAGCGGGCAGCTGCAGAAGCAGCTTGGCCCATGCTATGTATGATAAAAAACTTATCCCAAACAGAGACTACAGCCCAGAGAGAGACTGAAGAGTTGAGAGGGAGATTAGAACAAGAAAGAGAAATAAGACTGGCCTCTACAACATTAGCCTCTGACCTTACTGATAAATTAAATAAAATGGAAGAAGAGATAGAAGTTTTAACCTGCCGCCTTTTCTGACAAAGAGCAAAAGATCCAGAGTAGATCTATAATACAAGGTCAGTCCTGGGACTCTTCAACTGGGAGCTCACAAGAGAAGGCAGACAGTGATGAGGACGGGGACAACCCAGTAGTAGAAACTCAGAGTTCCCCTCAGGTTCAGGTTCAAACTGTAACACAAAGAAAGGAGAAATCCAGATGTCTGCATACTGATGGTGGCCATAATGAGTGTGAGAATCTATCAAATGGAGGGTACTCAGCACTGAAGCTGCTGGAACTAGGGAGGACATTCAAATAAGCTGCAAAAGAGCCTGTCATCACCTGGCTCCTGAGAATATGGGACACAGGGGCAGACAATATTATCTTAAATGCTGCAGAGGCAGGAAAGCTGCGCAATATAACCACTCATCTGTCCTTGAGATACAGGCTGTGTAACCCAAGGCAAAACAAAGGGAAGCAGTCTCTGATGGACTTGCTTGTGCAAGCTGTTAGAGATACTTGGCTATCACCAGTGGAGGTTCCCATGGATGTCAGGAGCTAGAAGACAATAAAAGGAGGACAGGCACTGTTGAAATAACTAGGTATGAGGAAAGCAATGTATGGTGCCCCATTCACAGGACCAGATAGGGCTGTGTTCACTATAGATATAATGAAGCACTTAATTGAACAAGGACCTCAAAATTAGTATGGAGGTTTAGTGTCTGTGCTAAGTCCCCTAGTGAGTCAGGGTGTTTACAAGGCAGGAGAGGTTTTGTGATGTAGACCAGCATGTAAAGTATGTCTGTAGAAGACTACAATAACATAAAAATGTATAAAACAGACAAAACAAAGAAGGAGGTCTGTTTGGGTTACTTGAAGACAAATGTGGCAAGACTTGCGTCTAGCCCAAGTTCTTAAAGAAAAGATTGACAAAAAGCCAAATTCTGTGCTAAAGTGCCTCTGGGAGGCTTTAAAACCCAAGTAACAGTTCACAAAAAATATACAAATGATAAAAACTATCCCAGGGGTGGATAATAATCTCCCCAAAGTAAACAAGGTATTCTTCATCCCTGTGAATGGCTATTCCAGTGATGGAAACAGTTTGCCCAGTTAGGGCCTCTCCCAGCAGCCAGGTCTGGTCAATGGAGAGACAACAGGGGTTGCTAGAGCCAAGAGTCAGGCCCAGAGTCTACCTGGCCCTGGGAAACAACAGGTGTAACAGGGGCAAGAGGAACCTTATTCTTCCTTGGCCCTTTGTAGGGCCAAGCAATTTGGGCCAGCCCCAGTGAGTTTATCAAGGATAAAGAGATGCATGGAGACTCCATGTAGGAACTCCAGGACACTAAATGGATTCCAGACAATAACTAAAGATAGTAAAGAACTAAGTTGCATGCCATTGTACCCAACATGGATGTATTGAAAAAACAACTGATACAAATGAAAAGGAATCTTACATGCAATGTTAGACCTTATGTCTAATGTTAATTTCTGGGTGTTTTACAGATGTGAAACCCAGTTGAGAGACATCAAGTACACCTGAAGAAACAAGGATGCAATGTAAGTCATACAAGTTACAAGGGTGAGATATAGCTGTAAAATTCTGGGAAACTCTATGGACCTGGGCCTATAATGCCAAAGAATAAGAGGATACGTTATATAATTATTAACTAGAAATTTCTGTACTAGGCGTGGGTTGCTTCACCTGTGAGCTGTTGGTCAGGGAAGCCTTGGAGGCCCCTTCTACAAACAAAAGGCAATTGCCACTAATGCTAGTTGCATACTGCCAGCAGATGGTAAGGCCCTATTGCTGAACACATGACATTGTTTGAGCATAGAAAAGAGTTCTAGCTGGGACCAAGCTGGATACCCCCTGTAAATGGATGGCTGGCCTTCATAGTGCTATACCCTATGCGAGAATGGTCCTGAAAGTCTCTGCTTAATGTCAGGTCTTGTGTGCACCACTGTCAGATGCCATACAAGATATTCCTGCTGGTGTAATAACGGCTTGTCTAGTATGTGCACCACTAGGAGATTTCTAATTGGATTTAAGGCCCACTCCTCAGTGAGGGAACACACATCTGATACAGGAGAGAAGTCAATCCCCAGTGGTGATGGGGGAGTTATAGGACCCCCATAAAGAAGCCACTGTAATTGGTTGTAAGATGAATGTGATGCTCCTACTTAGGTACTGTCTAAGCATTTGTGTTTATGCTCATAGGTTAGGTTATTATAACAATCAGTATGGTTTATATGGATGTTACTGCTTTCCTTTTATGGATGTTGTTGTATTTTTGTTTTGTTTTCCACAGTAGGAAAAAATGAGGAGACTATCACTAAGAACAAATGATAATAAGACCCAAAAATTTGAGACTGCGTTGCAATGGGAAAGAGGTTCAACACACACCTACCACCCTTTTTCAAGGCTCAGGGATTTTTGCAGAATAGGATGGTGAAAAGTTGTCTAAGATCCAGAGAGAAAAGGGGTGGGGTGTAGAGTAAATTTAGCTGGGGTTTCACTCTGCCTGGATAAGCACTCCCATTGATGGACTCGCCCATAGATGGACATGCCCATGCAGGTGTGAGCCGGATACAAGCAGGGCAAGTCACACCTCTATGATGGAAACAGAACTGGTTGGTTCCAAACAACCAGTGACTTAAGGGGAAAGCATAGGAGGAAAGCAGTGAATGCTGGGAGGAGAGGCGCTCAGTGTGGGGGTGGCGGCAGTGGTGGGTTGCCATCTTGGCAGGACGCTCTGAAGGTCCACAACACTTCTGATCAAAATGCTGGCCTCCCATATTAGATTGCTGTCCCCCTCCCCAGCGACAAATTCTTTGTAAGTAACCCCAATAAACCCCAATCAGAAAGTATACTCTTTCACACAGCCAATTCAGAACTAGAGGGGCAGGGCCGAATGCCATGTCTCAGTGTGAGAAAATTCTTAAGACAAGGAACATTTCAGCTTCCCGAACATTATGCTTTAACATTTGATAGGTAGTCATTCCCTTAACAGCATAGAGCCTGTGGGATCATATGGAAACATATTGATTCTTGTTGAGAAGCCATCATCCTCTTTACCTTCATCATCTTCATCACCATCAACTTCATGAGTAGCTTCACCCTCAACTTCATCTTTATTCTCTTCATCTTCATTGTCATCTTCAATATAATCATCATCACCATCATCTTTCATGCAATCATCTTCCTCATCATCCTTATCTTCATCTTTTATCACCATCATCATCTCCATCACCATCATTGTATTCATCACCACCATCACCTTCATCATCGTCTTCTTTATTTTCCTCAGCATCATAATCCCCATCATTATCAGCTTAATCATCACTATCCTCAGCTTCATCATGATCATCATCATCACCAATGTCTTCATGATCATTATCTTCATTAATTACCTCAGCATCATCATTCCCATCGTTATCATCTTCATGATCATTATCTTCATTAATTACCTCAGCATCATCATTCCCATCGTTATCATCTTCATCATCACCACCATCATCATCTTCATCATTTCCTTCACCGTTGTCATCATTTTCATCATCATAATCAGAAGTAACAGCAGCAACAGCATTAGCAGCTCACCTTCAAGTCAACAGCATAGCAACAATGTCAGAGTTCCTAGGGTAGAAGACGTAATAATGTTAATTAGCATCTTTGACCTTAAATTTCATAGGATATGGATGGAGTCTAAAAGTCTGCGGACCAGGTGGTCAGAACACATTTTACAAGAGTGATTTAACTTTGCCATAAAAGAATGAGAATGAGATCAGCAAAATTCTAGTTTGCCATGAGAAGACCATACCCTAGTCTCTAGTTACTGAATGTGTGTCAGGGTGTCTCCCCAGCGAGGACCCTGCCCCAGCTTCCTTCTAGAACTTATTACTCTGAATCATCTTTACAATAAGGAACCATGTCTCCTATAGTAATTTGCCAGAGACATGCACAGAAATGACTCACATCAAATCACATGTACTGTCAGGCTTCTGTGCTGGGCTCATCCACACAGTGGGGCATCTTAAGGTCTGTCTGAAGTCAGCTTGAGTGAAATGGAATCTTTGGACAGCAAAATTGCCCAGCCTGTCAGAGAAAAAAATACACTTTCCTCCTCTGTATAACTGTCACACTGTCAGAAATTCTCTCTTCTAATAAAACCCAAAGGATCTTTGCTAACATTTTTTACAGTAATTCTTTTCTGGTAACCATTTTCCCCAGGGTAGAATTGCCCTGAAGTCAACGTTCTTGGGTTCTTATTTGCCCAGTCAGATTTTTTCCCCCATGTTTACATTTCTTTTGGATGTATGCTGGGAGCTAGCTCAGTTAGCAAAGTTCTTGTTGTGCATGCATGAGGCTCTGGTTTGATTCCCTGCACTCACATTAAAAAATCCAGGACTTGGTAACATGGGGTTGTAAGTCAAGCAGAGTCAGAGACAGGCAAATCCCTGTGGTTTGCTAGGCAGCCAACCTAGACTAATGGTGGACCCCCACAGCAAGAGACTCTTTCAAAAAAATGAGGTGGGTGCATCCTGAACAACGCCTCCACAGTTTGTTCTCCGATCTTCACTCACATAAAGGTGCACACCACCCACAGGTACATACAAGGATCAAGGAGTGACACAGGTCTGAGGCAGGCAGGCAGGGAAAATAGACTCACACAGGTAGATGTACTTTTAACTCAAACATTTAGTATGGCCATCTTCCTGAGTTTTCTTCCTCTCCAAGACTTGATGGACTTTTTCGTGCTGGAGGGAACTGTTGGGTGGTACTTTCAAATCTCCACGTGGCCGGGCACGACTCCTATGGTAGGAACCAATCAGCTTCCCTGTCTTTATCTGGATTATTGGATCCCCTGTGATGGCCTAAACCAGGCAATTCTTCTGGATAAAGGGAATCCATCTTATGTCTAGATATAAAAATTGAGGTTCTGTCAGATAAATTCCAACTCTAGATTCATTCTTCACTGACGAGTCTGTCTCTTTGTGTGCTTTTCTTTGTGTAAGCTTCTGCATTCAGTAAAACTTGGCTGAAAACCAAGACCTTTCTTTTCCTGTCCTCTTACTTTTTAAACCAACAGAGAAAAAGAATCTATTCCTCCAATCCTAGACGACCTCACCATGAAGGGATCAATTTTACCCTTTCCAAAGATCAGTGAACATCAAGGAAGATGGGACAGAAAGACTGTGTTAGCTGAATGATGGGGAGAAAGGCCTTGAAATACTGTTTTATGGGCATTTGTGGCCATGGCACATGTATGTATTATAATACTGGGATTTTGATTTTCTTTTTCTTTTACTTCACAGGCTGAAAATTCACAGAGTTACAAAAGGAGGAAGAAGAGGTGTCTCCTAAAGCTAGTTTGGTGAAGGAGTGTCTATAAATTCAGAGACTTCATTCAGCTCAGTAGCTGGAAAGATTAAGCTGGGAAAACTCCACTGTCCATGAAAGGGATTAGAGTCTAATCACTATAAGGACAAAGAAAGACCTAGGAGGAAGGATGTGGAATCTACTAGCTTGTCTTAGTGAGGTCTGGCAGAAACCAGTTGAACTAGAACCAAACTTTGTATATGTTATGAGTCTGTATATGCAACAATATCTCTGGAAATGTATACAAGGAGCAATGCCCTGCTATGACTATGTATTTCAGACCCCTGAAGGATCCAAAAGCATGCCAGTCAGTCAGATCTACAGAAACACGTGTTGCCAGCTCCTGTGTTCCCTCTCATTTCTGCATTTTCCTCCCTCTCAGTGGGGTCAGCTTCACTTTGGTTCATAATTTCTGAGGTACAATAATAATTGGCAGTTGTGTCTAGGGGTATTTTTTTTCATCATTCATACCACTTAGAAATGCTGAGCCATTTCAAGGTCAGTTGGTGTAAGTCAAGACCACTCCATGCAAGCCAGAATATCCCAGGCTCAGAGGGACTTTCGTTTTAAAAACTTTCTTGAGTATGCTTAACATATGTGACCTTTTCAGACCGAGTCTCCTGATTTCTGACATAACCCCTTGGAAACCTTCATAGACACAAAGGTGCCTTAGGATGAAAAGAACAGGCTATCTGCCTGGACAACTAGAATACTCCAGCATCCTTTTATAGACAAGTTTATTCCCAAGCTTTGTCCACATATATCCCCAAAGGCTTCCTCTTCCTAAGAAGTCTGGCAGGATGCCAGGGATAGAAGATCTAGTGTGCCATGCTTGTCCCTCCTTGTTTAAACAAACAGTTCCCCAATCTATGATCCTGCCATGTGCTTCTGAAGTAGGATGAGGTTTGGGCTGGGCATTTAGAAAAATTTCTCCCATTAACTTGGGTTCCTAATTGCTTCATCAATGTACCTCCTTCCCTGAAAAGGACAGAGGTATGTCTGTCTTTTGATGACCAAGTCACTAGAAGACTACTAAAATGCTCACACAATTAATTAGATCAACTACAATTAGCTAATCATAGAATCCTTTTTTTGTGTGGGGTGTGTATATGTTTTCAGGTGTGTGGTGACCAGAGATCAGACTCAAGTATCATTCTTCAGAAACTGTTCACTTTGACTTTTGAGACAGAGTCTCTCACTGGAACCTGAGTCTTGCTGACTGACCTAAACCTGGTTTAGGCTAACTGACCAGTGTGCACCAGGGCTCAACTTATGTCTGCCTCCCTAGAGCAGTCAGACAATGGCATATATGGATTCTTATGTGAGTGCTGGGACTTGAAGTCATGTTCTCATGCTTGTGTGGCAGGCACTCTACTGACTGACTAAGCTATCACCTCTGCTCTCACTGAATATTTTCAAAGGAGTGTTCCTAAAATCCTCAGTGCTCTTTGACTCAAATATCTTTTCCTATGCCTCTTGTGCTCAGTTACATTAGGCTTAAGCTAGTTGCCACTTCTCAAGGCCAATCATCTTGGATTGGCTCCTCAGTACAGACTAAAGTTTGTCTGTGAGGCCAGACTGAAAGAGCTCTTTTCCAGTTGACTTGGTTTTACCAGACACAATAACAACCAATCAATGAGCTATCTATGGGTGCATGCATGGTTGATCCAAGTCAGTTGTTAAGGTGCTTGAAATAACATCAGTCTTATTGATTGCTTAGCCATTTATGGCAATAAGCCCTTATGATGACCAAAACCACCTATTTGATTGGGAAATTATCAATAGAGCCATAATCATGCCTCGGAGCTGTGGCCTGAGTGGGTCTTAGGGGACTTTGCCATTTCTTAATTCCAAACACACATCTTCCTGATTGTAATTGTAATCAGGAAGTGGAATGTGTGCCTGTTACAGAAAGGACAGGGGAAAGTGCCACAAATTTAGGATGATCTTTTTCTCAGTGAGCTTACATGAGGTTCTTTTGATTATAGACAAGGGATTATCTTTATTTTTAATCCTGTGACTATGGTGACATCATTGTCATCATTCCATTCCTCCCAAGGACGCTCATGTTTTCCTAAGTTCAGAAAACTTGACAATAGTGTCTGGAATACGCTACAGCTTTGAAAATTACATATAATTGGCCACACACAAACTGTGACTACTCACAGATTGCCTGTCTCCTTATTTTGCTTCCATCAGTAATTTTGGACCTATCTATCCACCCACCCACACAGATAGATACACACATATATAAACATGTGTGTGTTCAAAAAATGTGTGTGCTTATTGATTCTTCTGCTTGCGTTCACTTAATAGGTAAGAATTTGTGTGATTCATGGCCCATTCAGAGGAAGAAAGGGACACCAATAGTTCCCAAATATATTTCTTATTATTTAAAGTAGCTTTAAAATTTTTATTTTATGTGTAAAAGTATTTTTTTGCATGTATGTAAGTGTGCCATGTGTGTTTCTGCAGCCTGGGAAGGTCAGAAGAGATCCCAAAGGTGGAGTTACAGAAAGTTGTTAGCTGCCACATGGGTGTTGGGAAGAAAACCTGGGTCCTCTGCAAGAGCAGCCAGTGCTCTTAACTGCTGAGCCATCTCTCCAGTCTTCTTCCTATTGGTTTTAAAAACAGGAACTGAATTATATATTAGTAAGAACAAAAGCAGTTTCAAACCCTGAAATTACATCGAGTATTGAATTTATGGAAAAATATAGGAGAAAATACCCTCAAAGGCATTTCACAAGAAAAGTTTTTGTAGACTAAAAGTCCCGAGTAAGGAAAGCATGCACTCAGATATGTGAGGTCAGAAGACAATATGCCAAGGAGCTGAAGCATACTTATATAAACCATCTCTCTACTTGAAAAATAGAAACTCAAATGATTACATCAGTGACAGATAAAAAAAAGACATTTCTCAACATGGGTGTTGGGTTATAGAGATGTTTAATCCAACTAAACAGGGTAGAGAAGCAGGATCAAAGGAGACAAAGTAGGCAGAGAGCACACCATTGATAGAGCCAGGCTCAGGGCACAGCTTTCCATGCCCAGTGGCATCTGTACATTTCCATCTCTTAACTTGCGGCAGGGAAAATCCTTTTCTTCCGCAGAGCTTTGATTTCTGCTTAACTGGCAGAGGGATATGCTTCATTCATAGCTGCCAAGCACGTTTCAGTCTTTGGTGAAGACTGGGGAAATTTCCTTTTTCAATTCTTCCCTGTTGTGTTTCCTAGGGCTAGATTAGAGAAGGTCTGCTGGACTCAGTGGACAGAACAGCACGTGTAAAGGCGGGCACAGGGTCCAGTCCACTTCTGTGATTAAAATTACAAGCCCCAACTGCCTTCCACTTCTTAAGGAACCCACTGAATTACACTTCATTATGAAAGCCAAGTCCAGATATGGATGAAATTCTAAACATCTTCAGATAACTGTGAATACCAAAGAACTTGTGATACTTCAACTTGTCCTGTCATGGAAATGGTGAGCTGCACAGTCACCACTTCACACAGAACAAGTATGGCTCCCCAAGGTGCAGGGTCCGTGTGCCTGCCCCACTTTCTCAGCCCTAACTTTTTGCCTCATGGTCTCTACGATCCTGGGGGAACAATTTATGTCCTCTAGGACTCAGCTTTCCCATTTGGTAAAGAAGGAGTTGGGGCTGGCTCATAGGTTTGGGTAATTCTTTCTGAAGGTGTACTTCTTCTTAATAGGTACTTTAGTTTCTTTCCCTATTGCTATGATAGGAAAATACCACAGAAAAGCAAGTTATAGGGAGAAAGTGTTCATTTTGGCTCACAATTCAAGGCACGGTCCATGACAGGGAAATCAAGGGAGCAGGAGCCTGGAGGTGCTTGTCACATTGTGTCCATAGCTTAGACACTGTGCTCAGTTCCCTTTCTCCATTTCTTCAGTTCAGGAATAAATGGATGGCCCCATTCCTCCAAGCCCAGGGAATGGGGATGTCTACTTTTAGACTGGGTCTTTCCACCTCAATAAATGCACTCAAGGTAGTTCCTTACATGAATGTCCAGAGTCCCATCCCATTATAAACTCTGCCAAATGAACAACACTTACCATCACAGTCCACACCACTGGCACCAGCTCTTCCTTGTACTCAGATTTTAAAATGCTCAGAGGATGAAAGCAATTCATCAGTTCTGTAGGATGGCGAGTCAATGATGGTCATACTTCGTTGGCTGTGGGAATCTACCTTCTTCCCATTCAAAAATTTCAATGTCACTGTGCAAAAGACTAAGAACAAAGTTTCTTTTAGGTGGAGCTTTTACTATTCCTAACACATTTTAAAGTAAATAAGATTCCTCCTTGGTACTCTATTTTAACTAATTATGTTCTGCATTCTTTATAGTTGTTTAAAGGTTCAGATGTTTGACGTGTGTGTGGAACTATTGTCTCGCAGCAACAGGAATGAACAAATTGCTATTACAAGTAGTAAATTTAACAAGCATAGTGTTGCAAAAATGATGCAAAAGAAAAATCCACTGCGATTCCAATCATACAAAGTTACAAATAGGCAAAGTTAAAGTGCAGTCAAAGAAATTAGTTATAATTTGTTGTGTAGATTATATTTGGGGAGGACACAAGAAAGGATTCTGGGGCTTTGGCAAAATTCTCTGTTGTTACAGGGAGGCTGTACGAATAGTTATCACATTATATACTTAGGACTTGAACACTTTCCTGTATGGATATGTTTATTATAGTTAAAATGAATACAGAAATAAACTGTGTACAGGTCTGGAGGTCCCCACAGGAGAGAGCAACACAGAGCAGAATTATCTGCCTGTGCCAGGCTTAGCTACGGTTTTTGCGGCTTCACCGTCTCATTTGACACTCATCACAACACTGTTAGGGAACTCTTACATCCATGCTAGTGAAGAGTGGCCAGTCACAAAACGCAGACTTTTCTAAGTTTTTTTTTGTGTGTGTGAGTGAATTTCATACAACATATTTTATCACATTTAGACCCCCTTCCCTATCTGCACTCTTCTTTCTAACTCTTCCCAATTTCATTTCATGTACTCGTTCTCTATAGAGTCAAGGTTGTGTCTCCAAATGCCTTTAGGTGTGGGTCCATCCACTGGAGTCTGGCTAACCCACCCAGCGTCACACCCTTAAAACATCCTGACTCTCCTCTCCTATAGACTGCCAATCGTTCCTCTGCTACAGTTGGGGCAAACTGTAGAATGCTTATCCCTGAATAGGATACCTGTATCAAACTACTGCCCCCTAAAGCTCAGGGCTCATTGTGGGAGAGGGCAGAAAGCCAGCAAGAGCCAGATGAGGCGGATGACTGGAGAAGCAGAGACTTCCAGGAACTGGGTGATTATGCAGGTGAACTCATAACAACAGTGACAGCATGCACAAGTCCCACCTAAGCTTGCTCCAGACACGCTCCAGCCAGAGGGAATGCAGAGCTTGAAGAGGAGCACCTGCTCTGCGCTTCAGGGAGCTGTCTGCTCTACTTGACTCCATGGTCGGAGAGCTGAGCCTGCAGCCCCACATCCTGTTTGCATCTTTTACCTGTCCCATTCTAGAGCAATCTGGATTTATGTACAGCTTCCAGTGCCTGCCCCCTGCTTTTGTTCCTGCTCCCTCCCCTCGAAACATATCCAGGAGGTCCAGCAAGACATTAGCATGCAAATAGGACTTTAGTCTGGAGCAGAGTTGTAGACCAAGCACCACCTCCCTTCCTTTAGAACCAGGCTGAGCAGAGCGGAACACAACTCCTGCAGACTGTCTGAATCTGTCCTGAGAGAATGGGGCTGCCACTCTCTTTGTGATATGATTCTATCACTTCCTAAATCATTGTTGCTGCAGGTCACCAACACACAGGGGCCCGCTTCCTCCAAGGAGGGCCAACTTCACTGCCCTTTTGTTCTTTCTGGTGGGATGTTCCCAAGATAATACCCTCTGAGAAATGCACTACAAATCTGAGGGACTCCCCACAGAGCAGCCTGCCATTTATGATGCCTCCTTCTGGTTAAACAGGGCAAATTAATGGCACCAGCATCATGTGCAGGATAAACAAGAGCTGTTGAAGAAGGGGGAAAGGGCATTTTGACTTTGTCCAGCACGGCTTAAAGACACACGACCTCCAGCTCCGTATATGTAGAGTGATGTCATCAGAGGGAAATGGAACAGTGAAAGGCATGGTCCCGGTGCTGGGAACATCAGGGAGTCAGGCCCCCAGCACCTGCACCAACAGGGTCTGAAGGTGCTATTGTTCTGGTCTCTGTGACCCAGAAGCAAGCTCATGATTCTAACCAGATGCCCTCCCTTCCTTCAACACAGATAGAACTAGCCAGTGTCAAGAAAATAAACCCCAAACCAGGTAGCAGACGCATCACTAGCTCTGAGGATTTGCCAAGCGCTGCCTCAAACATGCTTCCCATGAAGAATTCCATTCTTTGCTTAACTAATTTCCTCCAGCTACACTTTTCAGATGTGTGAATCTCATCTTGCAGGAAAATATAGGTCACACCCAAAGAGCTGATCGTCATGTGTTTTCTGGCTCGACAGTACACCTGACAAATGAGTCACCCAGGTCTTCTATGTTCCGAGTGGGGGTCTGTCGGCCGAGGAATCCTTGGCCATCCCACCTGCCTGGCGTCCAGGACCATGATGAATTGTCTCCAAGCCCAGCCTCAGATTGTTTTTTAACATTTAATTTAGTTTCTTCCTGTGCTTGGATGAACATGGTCACATTATGGATTTCTGTTCTAATGTACACCAGCAGGCTTCAAGAACAAGCCTCAGCAAGCTGTGGAAATGAGAGAGACTGGATCAATAGGCAAGGTCATGACCCCTGGCTCGGATTCCGTACACTGTCCTGAAATTCTCTCCCATGAAAACTGGTCTGCTGCTTCTAATGTGAGTCTGTGTGTAATCCCAGAGAGGGATCCGTGTCAACAAGCCTGTGCCCACCTCTCACATCTCTTAGATGGAAGCTCCTAATCACAGACACTAAAAAATTTTTGCGAACAGCAGTCTCAGAATATATAAACATTTGGGCTTTTGTTTAATGTGCAGTTTGTTAACTCCATTGTCCTCAAGACCCTTTTGGGGGAGGACAGATAGATGAGGACAAAGAGACAGATGACCTGCCAATCCTGAGGCACACCTCTAAGAAATGTCCGGGTCATCCACATGCCTCAAACAAAGAAACAGAATCTCCTGGGCCTGTGCCCTGAAAATTTCATGAGGCACTGACTGGTCAAAACCAACCTGATTTAAACTCTAAGATATATCTTGGCTCAATGAGACAGACTCAAGAGTTAAAATGTTTTTTTAAAAAAAAATATTTTAAAAGTTAGCTGGTTGCTTTTGAGACCTTCTCAGTCAAAGGATCCAGACACCCAAACACAAAGCAGTGTTCTCAACACACCAGCTTCCCTCTGAGGTTTAGAAGTTGATTTTGTTCATAGTTATAATTTGCCTGGATAGAAATAACCAATGCATCAAACTCCAGGCCCACAAAGCCCACTGCTGTCATTTATCATATTCACTAATCACTTGTTCCAAACTGAGCTGACGTCAAAATGATCAATTCAGAGGGGGGAAAAAATCTGAAAGATCTGTCTTTTAAGGAGAAGGTTAAGGAGTGTGCCAAAATTTGAAAGAAAATGAAAGGAGATTGGGTCAGGAGGAAGGAAACGAAGCTGAGAATGTGGACTGCACTTTCTATTTGTAAAAAGAAATCACACTGCCCGGAGAAGTGGAATTTCTTCTTATTTGGAAAGTAAATTCAGCACATGGTAAGGCATATACTTATCCAAACTCCTCATTCAAGAACAACAGTGGGAAGATTTTCTGCACCCTGTGTGTGTGGGGGGGGGGTGTTCTGACATCCTGTTTCATTTTTGACAAACTACTTAGCCAGTCTCCCACCTTCTTATTATTTTGTGAATTTCAAAGGAAACAGCATTGTACTTTAAGTCTCCAGGTGGAAAATGAGTTTGTTAAGATTATTGCTTTGTGTTTAGAAATGTAGGTCTTTGTGGCAAAGGATATGGTTTGCAGGAATTCTGGAAACTTGGATGTTTAGTCAGCTTATTTACAAGCAGAAGCGTAATCTTGAGTTTAACTGGAACTTTATTTGGGTTAGAAAATACACAATTTCCCATTTTCTTTGGGAATATTGGAAGAACTGCGTTCCCTGTTACATGGCACTTGCCTTGCTGAAAACTCTGTATAAAGAGTGATTTGGTGAGACAGTGATGCCAAAGAAACTTTTCTACATCTTGTTAGGTGGTGGGACCCACAGTATGGAAATAAGTCCCATGTTTCTTCACAGTGACAAACTGTAAGGAGTATTTGGTGAATAATTAGGCAATTTAGACTCATAAATCTAAAGCATGGCCTGAATCTCAAGAGTATGAATAAACTTGTGAATTCAGAGTTTTGAGTGAAGCATCCAAGACCCCCAGGATCCACAGCAACTAAAACACTGAAATTCTGCCTCCAACACAGGGCTCTACCTGTGTATAAGGCAACTTATTCCACAACAGAAGGGTCCAGCTCACACATGATTCCATCCACTGATGCAGGGCTCTGTTTCCCACACAAAGTCTACTGCAATCAATAGTTCTGACCCAGAACAGGGTTTGATCTACTCCTAAAATAGGGTTGGGCCCACTCACCATATAAGAATTTATGTCTAGTCTGGTGATTTAACGTTACATAACCAAATATTTCAATTAACCCAAATAATAACAGCATGTATTTGTTCCTGGATCTGTGGTTTGGGAAAAGTACGAGGCTCATCTCTACTCTGTGTGGCTCTAGTTGGGCCATCTGGAATCATCTGGAAGTTGCTTCACTCATAGGTCGGGTGGGTGATACCAGATGTTCATTTGGTTCTATGTTCCTCCCCCTGGGGCCCTCTCCAGGTGTTTTCTACCTGGTCATTTAGGCTTTTCTTTGCCTGGTAGCAAATGTTCTGGGTGAACATGCCTTCCAAATAGATGAAGCTTCCAAATAGAAGTCACATTGCAAGCCGCTACCAGACTCGGTTTGGATGAAGCAATCACAAGCCAAGTTCAGAGGAAAGAACATACCTATCACTTGTCTGTGGGAGAACCCTGATGTCACCTGTAAAATGACCAATTGGAATATGGCCTGTTATCACCTGCCTTCTGGCCTTAGCTCATGCCCTTTCTTAAAGGTACAAGGTCTCACATCATCTAAGCATCAGCTTGACTCCAAGTGATCATGTGCATCAGGTCTTGATGAAAAGGCTTCTCTCCTGTGAGCACTCTACTGGCATTCTCATTAGGAAGCTCTGTGAGCTAAACAGACAAGGCTTCACATGGATGGCTCAGCTCAGCTCCCTTGGCACCTGTAGCGTGGCTCCATAGGTGGGTGCTGTAGGCATTTGATGTGTCAGTCACTTTGATGTCTAATAGTTGATGCTGAATCTTAGCTAGAGGCCTCATTTTTCCTCTGAGTGAACTTGACTGTTTGTTCTCTGTGTGATGAGTTTGAACATCCACACAGCACAATGGTAGACATCCCTGTAGCAGGCTTCCTAAACTGTAAGCCAGCTGGGAGCTACAGTCACCTTGTAGGTTGACCTCAGAACTCATATAGGACTCATACTGCTGTCCCCATTGGAGCAATGCACTGTCTAAATTCAAATGAAGGCACCCTAGCCTTTTCTCTCATTGGACAAAGATTCAAAGTCCCCTTGTAAGAAGAGCAGGTGGGATGACAGATATCACCTCTCTGCTAGAATGATTTTCTTGGAAACAGGGAACCTCCCTGAGGTCATTCACATGAGGCTGATGCTCCAACAGCACTGTGTGTGTCGGGGGTGGCGGGGGTCTTCTTGCTGTGTGTAAAGTCTCTTCTTCAGATTCTCAGATTTCATGCAGTAATAGATCAGTTGAACCAAGAAATTCAGAAGAGGTCAGGGAGCTGAACTATACAACCCTGTAGAGTATGAAAGGAGGTCAGGGGAAACGGAGCACACAGATAGACTGAGAGTGATAAGATGGTAGCCCGAGGATGCCTCCCATTAGGCTGGGCCAGTGTGCGTCTACACACTGTGGTTCTGCCTGCTGACACAAGCAACGACCCAGGACCCCAACTGGAGGGCAGAGATATACAGTCCAACTGAAGATGGAGTAGAGGCTCATCTAGGAACTTACATCAGAGGACAGAAGAAGGTTTGTTCCTCTGCTAGCCCAAGTATAGACATAGACAAATACCGAGGAACCTTTGTGTTCACAGGAAGTAAACTCTATTGTCAGTGTGAAGGAGCTTTGCGAAGTGCAGAGCGCTGCTGTTTGCCACACAGGGCTTCATTCCCACACAGAGCTGAGTCCTGTTTCGCTAGGACTGCTTACATTCGATTCGACCATCTTTCTGTGAGCTTTTTGTGCACATTTCCTGTGGGATCCTTTCTGAACATCACTGTTGCATCGGTTTGGTTGCAGTATTGGCTCCTGACCAGTGATTGGAGTTATCAGTAGACCCGGCCTCTGAGTGGTTTCCTTGTTGTGCCTTCCTGTGCCCTGTTCTCACTGCTTTCAAAACCAGGCTGTTCTTCTACAGCCATTTGCTGGGCCAGCTTCCAACAATCTTTTGCTCTGGAGCAGTGTCCCTGACAAATGCATAATTTAGGGGCTTCTGCTTTGCATCTATTAAGCATGGCACCAGACTGGGAATGACACAGGGCCCGGGCTTTTGCTTATACTGTATTTTTCCTGAGTAAAGCTGAGCATTCAAACCAATTTATAGTTCCTTTGCATAGTAGATAAGTACAGTAATAGTCTTTTAATAGATGATTCCATGGAAATATATTCATCACAAGGTCAATGTCACTGCGAGTTATTACAAGAGGGTTCACTTGAAGGGTCCTAACTCCCCATAGCTAACACTGGCTACCAGATTATGTAGGTACATAGTAGGTATTGAAAAAGATCCATTGAACTTTACGATATTATCAATAAGAAATTAAGTAAAATGCAACATCAAAGCTCTTTTTATCAGTTAAAAAAAAAATCCAAGACCTACTTAAGACAGAGTCAATCAATTGGGTTGAGAATCTGTGAACTATAGCAGTTAGGTGGGCCGTATATGTTTTATAACTTTTATGCTAGTGCTGAGACTGTAGCAGTTTTAATTCCTTTTCCATGTACTGCAGTTAAATGCCTTACAGAGTGAAGATATTTATGTTGTTCATCTATAGTGCAGTCTCAGGAGGATCTACTGATCTGAATAAATAGCCTTATTCTTGTCTTAAAAAATCCTAAGCACTAAGAGGAGAGGTGTGCCGTCTACAGTTAGAGCTTCAGCCCAGTTTCTGGTTCAGTTTTCTTTCTACTGCACCGTGGTATCAGCTACTAGAATAGTAACAATAACTATTACTATCATTGCAATTTATTGAGCAATTATTGTGTCCCAGGCTTTGTGCCAAGAAGTATGCTGCATTATTTCACTTAATCTTCACACTACTCTTGAAGGGAACTTGAGATAAATGTCATTTCTACTGGAGAATAAATATAGATTCCAGGAGATGAAGTCCTTTGTAGCAACATTATACAGTAAAGTAAGGAAAGAGACGGATTTCGAAATCCTGGTAACGTTTTAACAACAATGTTGGCTGCTTCGTGTCCAAACACCCTGAGGAAAATGGAAGGTGGTAGGAAAGAATGAGTAAGCACTGCCTCAGTTTAGTCTAAGATAGCATGTACCATTTTAACATTATGATCCGGCTATTAAAAAAAAAAAGTTTTAGGGGCCATTGACATGGCTCAGTAGATGGGGTGGCGACCTGAGATTGATCCCTAGAACCCACATGGTAAAAGGAGAGAACTGACTCTCCAAAGTTGTCCTCTGATCTCCACACATATACTATGGTATGCACACCTCTCCCAAACACACACAGAAATGTAATTTTTTTCTTTAAAAATTGGGGACTAGAGAGATGGCTCAGTGGTGAGGACAATGTACTGATCTTGCAGAGGACCTGAGTTTGGTTCCTAGGATCTACATCAAGGGCACGTGCACTCAGGTGCACATATCTATACACACACACATAATTAAAGAATAACACATAATTATGAAAGTTTAAAAATAATCTATGGACATTTGATGGATCGTCCCCTACTCAGGAGCATATGGGCAGCACAAATTGGACTTGGGTTATAAAAGAAAGAGTACACGAAGTTGAATTTAGGGAGGTGGAGGTGGGTGTGAGAGGTGAGTGTGATCAAAACACACATTGTCTGTAAGTCTACAGAATTAGTAATTTTTTAATCACAGAAATTTTAAAAATTAAAATGCATGTGGTTGAATGGCCTTTCCCCTTTCAGCTGTCATGATGGTATCTTAGAAAATCTTTCCTACGGTTTTCAGTATGATGGATAGACAGTCTTGAATTTCCTGGGATGGAATAAGACAGCCTTTTGGGGTTATACTCCACAACACATACTTCTCTGAAGGGAAGTGATTTATTCACTGCTTTGACAATCTATAATTACAATTTAGGATTACATTATCCCTAATGTAAAGAGTATTTGTTTATAAAAACAAGAGTTTAACTTTGGCGGTTATGTTTTTTAAAAGATTTCACCTTTAATGGATGAACCTCTTGCCCCTTTGAGCTAACCCTCTCCCCTGCTCCCTGCCATTGCATTGTTTAGTACCAGCTGATGTTCAGAAGGGAAGAGATGCTCTCTGAGTGGATTCATATTTTATAAGATGGAAGAGACCGTTTTCGTGCCCCATTCACTCAGTCCTGGTCTCTCTCTGTACCCCAGTAACACCTAAGTGTCTGGCCACTCAAGGCTATCATTGCACTTGGCCTGTGCATCTGTGTGATCCTCACTCCACAGCCTGGTTATCATCACTAATGTATGAGAGTCCTCTGTGAGAACCACTGCTCTGCTCCTACCAGTACGTCCCTCTTTCTTATCCATCATCCTGTCTGTGGAGTAATTAGGCATCTCTGTTAATGGGACTATTTCCTCTGTGTACTACTGGCCCCCCAGGGCTGTGGAGAAGACTTTACATCATCTGACCCTACTGGTGCTAGAGGCAGTGGTGGGAGGCTTCTGATCCACAAAGTTTTCCTTGGTCCTTCAATAGCCATGACCTTGGGAAATGTCAAGTGAGTCCAAGAAGTTAACTCCAGAAGACTCTGCGATGTCAAACTGAGCAGATCCAAACCACATTCCTGAGTTCCACCATCATGGTATGTGGCCTCCTTGAGCCCCTGTCATAGTCCGCACGATCTGATTGGTGATTGATTTCCTAAACAAAGGGCTGAATATTATACCACTGGTTTGTACAACAAATCCATTGCCAAAATCCTCTCCTTCCTTTCGTCTCTGAATATAAGCACAACCTTGTTCAGAATTTTCTATTCCTTGTCTTCTTATTGATCTATGTATCCTCTCCAAGTGAGTCCTTCTAACTACTAGGAGAATTGTTTGGAAATTCCCTTAACTATTTCTTTCCTTAAAATGAAAAATTCAGTGACTTCTAACCTCTGGGGTTTCACATGCTATGTAATCATATCTGTGTGAGCATTCTGTTACTGTCATATGGTGACAGATGTAATCAGCTCAAGCCAGTGAAAAGGTTCATTTTGTCTGTTTTGGGCCTGAGGTGAGGCATGAGACGGAGGCACGTGGTAGATCAAACTGCTCACTTCATAGCTGGGATGGGAAAAAGAAGAGACTTGTGCCCCACTATCCCCATTGGGGGCACACCCCAGAAATTACTAGAATGCCATCTACTGGGTCCCATCTCCTAATGGCCCCACCTGGCAATCCTTCCACACATAGACCGTAGCAGGACATCTACATCCAGACCACAGCAACATTACACAAATAATTTTAAGAGTACAGATTGTAGGAAAATAGGATCATCTATAAAATACCACCATCTTCAAAGAAAAGTCTATCTTGTCTGTGACCTACCATCTTCAAGGAATCTGTTTAAGCCTGTCTCATCTGTGATCCATACTTAGTAGTCATAGCAATTTTCTCCCAGGTTAGTGACTCAACCCAAGGTCCAGGGACTATGCTTCTTCCTGCCCAGGACCTTTGACTTAAGACTTTATTGACGCCATCTCCAGCAAACACTGCCTTGGTGATTCTGTCCTCTGGTTTTCTTCTATTCTGATTTTTCAGTGAATGTCTTCCATCCTTGATCATAAGCTCTTACTTTACAAAAGCTCCCTGTGAGACCATCCAGCTTGTCTTTGCTTTCCGTAGCCTCAGTGTGCTAATGCCTTCCACTGTCTCAGCTCAGTCTCATGTCCCTCTTCTGCCCTCCTGTTGCATGAATTTGTCCTCCGCCTGGCAAGCTGGACTGGCAAGCTATCAAAAAAGCATTTGTCACAAGCCTGGGGGTGCCTGCTTGCCCAGGATTATAAATTTGTTGACCTTCCACAAGAAAAAGGAGGGGCTGGGAGAGTTCTCTATGCCTCTCAACCAACCAGTGGTCTGAGCTGTACGAGGGGGAGGGACTAAGAGCATGAGCAGAGGAAGCTGGGTAAAGACCGCCCCCCTAGCCACCTTGGGCAGCTGGCAGCAGCTCATGGGGTCCCTGCCTAAATGTAGAATTTACTCTATGGCCTCAGTAGGGGAGCACCCCTTCCTGGCCCATTGCTCTGTGAGGAACCCCAAATTAACTCTGGTTTCCCAAAGTGTAGTTTGGTGAAATTATACCTCACTTTGTCATTAGAGACTTAGACAGGAGGGCGGGGCTGGAGCCACTTGCACTCCCCAGAAAAAATTTTAGCAATACCCCTTTTAAAAGTTTTTAATAGAAGTATATACTGGTATAACTCCTGAGTTTCCCCCACCAAAAAATATTTGGGGGAAATATTTGCCCCAGTTTTTTAAGATGGAAATTTTAGGGGCATATAGACTAATGTAAGAAGAAAAAAAAAGGTTCCTTCCAGAACTTTCCAAGAAATAAATTCAGGAGGAAGCAAGTGGTGAGATAAAACGAATGATGCAAAGACACTTACTGTTTAAGAGCCTCCCTAACGCCCCTGCATCGGGCTCCAGGCCACTCTGACTCTTCTTCTTTCTGTGTCTTACACTCTCCACCACGTTTTCTTTTAACCTCTACCCAGCCCACCATGGATATAAGTTAAACAAATATTTGTCAGAAGAATGAATAAATGCAATGAACAGAACACATTTTCTGTGTGACCTCCCCGGGTGGCCTGCAGCTTTGACTCTAGTTCCCTTAACTCAGATGTCCCCTAACAACTTAGGGAGGGTGTTGTTTCTGATTTTCAGAGAGAATCTAAAATCCATGTGCATATTTCATCTGACCTTCGTCAGAACTCTCTTGGAAGCCTTTTCCTTGCTTACGGCCTTGGTCAGTGTGGCTGGAAGGCCTCCTACACGATGTATCTCTCTCTTCACTCAGCAGGGCTTTCTATGCTCTGTATAGAAGATAGAATAATCCCCCCATCTCCTGGCAAGATGTCTCCTTCCTCACCCCTGTGTCCTCGCCGTCAGAAGGACTGTTGACGTGAGTTGTGAGGATCCATGTACACTGTAGATCTGATGGACTTAGAATCACCTGGGGATCCACTTTTGCCCATGCTTATGATAGGACTTTTCCAGAAAGGTTTAACTGACTAAAGAACACTGCCTTGAGAGTGGGTGGCGGCATCATACGGTCCCAGACTAAATACAAAGTAAAAGCTGAGCCGAGCACCTGCATCCACCTCTCTGTGCTTCTCCACTGTGGACCCAGTGTGACAGCATCATTAGCCTGATGCCACCCTCCCCCATGACGGTCTGTATCCTCAGACTGTGAGCTGAACTAAACTCTTCCGTAGTGTACTTACAGATATTTAGTTACAGATAACTAAATATAATGTACTTACAGATAACAAGTTAGAGATCTCTGATGAGAAGATATCCTGGAGTAAACAGGGATCCATTGAAAGCACAGGCATAATGAAAGGGAGAAATGAGGCAAGAGAATCAGAGGGGATGAGTTGATGGAGCGATGCCATCACTAGAACACGGCCACAAGCCAAGGGATGAGGGCAGCATCTGGCATCTGCTAAGACAACAAACAGAATCTCTGCTTGGAGTTTCCAGAACAAATCCAGTCTTGCCGACACATTGATTTTAGCAACATGAGTTGCGTTTTTGGACTCGTGACATCCAGCATTATAAGGCAATAAATTTATATTGCTTTGAGCCTCCAAGTGTGTGACAAGTTATTACAGTAGCTATTAGAATCCAATAATCCTCGAAGCCAAACGTCTCTACCAACACATTATCGCTGATCCTGGCCCAAGACATTCCCAGCGCACCTCCAGCCACTGCTCATCCAGCAACAGCCCCACATCCTCGGGCGGCTCCATGCTGGTTAAGACTCTGTGTCCAATGCATCCTCTAACTGCTTGCTGTGTAATACTCCTTCCTGAAGATACAGATGCCCTGGAAAGTCGCTGGAGAAGATGCCTCCTTTGTTTTTCCAGTACACAGGTTCTCTATATCTGTTAACTTACAGACTAAGTATACACAGTGAGTTGTTCATTCTCCAAAATATTTTCATGTATTTCTTCCAAAACATTATACTTTCACCCTTGTGTAAAATTCCCTGATTCTGTGGTCTATGAGATATTTATCCACATCACCCCTGACTTCCTGTCACACTCAATCTCCAGACTCCTCTCTATTTACTGAGTTTTTTTTTTTTTTTTCATTCACAAATCCCCTAAAGCCACAGAGTGAGGTTTCTTGTAAAAGGTCACAAGGAGCTTTGGGGGCAGCATGAGGCAGGCTCTAAGAGGCAGAGTCAGAGACTTCTGAGCTGTCTGTGACATCTGTGCTCTTGGTGGTCTCACGGACCTCGCTGAAGTCCTTCCTGTCCCCACCACTATCCTCAGCAGTCAGGCCATTTTCCTCAGGACAGGCCTCTCCTGAGGTGAGACTGCGATGCCTGTTATGTCTGTCTTGTTCTCCACAGCATCCAGCATCACGTGACTGGCCTTTTCCTGCAGTTCCAGGTGCTGCCTCAGCTCCTCAGCCAACTGCTTGAGGTCCCCTTTCATCTCCTAAGCACTTTCTCCATCCTCTTAGTATTTGGGCCTCACCTCACTCATCTAAAAGTTGAGGGTGTTGGAGTAGAAATGCAGGGAGGCCCGGTTATTCTTCCTGACATGCAAGGAGGCGTATTTGACACTGAAGTTCTCTACGGTAGCTTTAGAGGCCTGGCCCATCTGTTTCTGAGTCAGGCCAAGGTGCGGATGGGAACGTTTCACAGCCAGTGAGGCGATGTGTCTGTCTGTGGGACACGTCATCTAGGTCTTCTTCCTCCATAAGCTTTCCGTTCTCATCCTCAGCTACATAAGAGAGCTGGGGCCAGGGGTGGCCCTGGTAGAAATAGTACTTCATCTGGTGGTTCTTGGGTAGGCAGAGAAGGTTGCAACGCTGCAAGTTCATGGGGTCCTTGGACCACGCATGGCGAGTGTTCAGTGCCTCGGAGGAACTCTTGGGTCCCCGCCAGCGGTGAACGCATGTACTCAGTCGGCTGCCACTAAGCTGCGAAGCAATTTGGGATCCTTACTGAAGATTTTAAACTTCCACCACTTAACTGTATTTCTTTTCTTGTCTTTTTCTTTTTGTTTAGTACTGGAAAATGAACCTAGAGCCTTGTGCATGCTAGGTGAGCACTCTACCACTGAGCTCTCTCCTCGACCCTGTCTTTAATGTTTTTCCTTTTGAGACAGGGTCTCAGTAAGTTGCTCAAAAGTAGCTCACTCTGTAGCCCAGACAGGCCTTGAACATGTAATGGTCCTACCTCAGTCTCCCAAGTATCTGGGATTGCAGACCCATGCCATTTAACCTAGATTACGTCTCTGTCTTTAGTCCCGTTACTTTCCAGTCCAGTCCACTTTAGCTATTTATATCCCAAAGCACAATCTGGGTCTTGCCACATGGAATTTTTCCACCTCTGGGATCCTACACCTAACATCCTGTAAATGATTAAGGCAAATAAAATCATCTGAAAATATCAATACACAAGCATCTACACCATGCCTAATTTGCTCTTCCTCTCTCAGTTCATTGCTCAGCAAATGTGGCCCATCCACATGTGCCTGAAGCCAAGACCTGGGTGAGCAGTGTCTTTATATCGCACACACCCCACCCATTGCTCTGTCCTTTTGAGTGTCCCCTCTAACTGTGTCAGAGACCTGACCACCATCTCTCCATCTCCATCATGAGTACACTAAGTAACTTTCCTCTTGATTTCAGCTGATCCCTAATTAATCTACCTCTCACTGGTCCTCATACCCGACAAGCCCAAGGTTTGGGTTGATCATTCTGAAATACACGATCATGTTAGTTTTCTGTTTAAATCCCCCCTGAAATTTCGCGTTGTGTTGTAGTAACTTTACCCACAACCTTAATGGCCAGCTGTGCTCACTCAGTGACTGTCTCCTGGCTTTCCTGCTGCGGGTCGTCCCTTCTGCAAAGCATGCCTCCCAAAGTCGTACTGAACTACTTTTGTTTTTCCAAATGAGTTTTGAGATCACTGTTACCTCCAAGTTTTTAGGTGCTATTCTCTGCCTCACCCCTTCCTGACCTGCCTGATGATACCACCGGTCTTTCAGATGTGATCTAAGCCATTCTGCTGCTGAAAAGTTCTGCTCTACTTCTGATCCTGCCCCATTGTTTCAGCGCTGAGATGGCCTTCTCTCCCCTGTGGCATTCTGTAGTCACGTCTGTTCTCCCGCTGGTCACAGTGTACTCAGATGTGTCTGTGCAGCTAGTTTGAAAACTTCAATTTACTTTTAAAGCCCTGGATAGTTCTTTTAAAAATATTTTATCATTTTTATTTTGTGTGTGTGTGTATGCATATGAGTGTATTCATGTAAATACACCCATGTCATGCAATGCCCATGGAGGTCAAAAAAGGGTGTTGGGTCCCCTGGAAGTGGAGTAATGAGATAGTTGTTAGCTGATGTGTGGGTGTTGGGAATTGAACCCCACTCCTCCACAAGAGCAGCCAGTGCTCTTAACTGCTGAGCCATCTTGTCAGCCCCAAAGCCAGACAGTTCTGCTGAAATGATGAATCAACTAAACGTAGAACTCTGTTCCTAAATGTCCTCTTTCCATTTCTACTATTGTTACTAATTTGGGGACCACCACATGTACCTTAATTGGAGCTAGACTTTCCTATCTAGATTTAATAACATCTTCATGCACATTCATTAAACAATTAATAACCTCTATTTAGCTCATGAAAGTTTATGGATGGTATTCCAACCCATCATCAGGTCTGTCTTAAACCATTCCTTGGGACTTCCCAGGTGTCCTGCTCTGGTTCAAGTTCAAACACCATAGATGTGCATGCTTTCTGAAATGCTCCAGTGACACCATCAGCAACAGCTCTGCATCAAGGAGAGGAGAGGACTGAGTCCAGATATGGTCTGTGCTAAGACTGTGCCCCTCCAGAACAGGGGGCAAGTCTCTTCAACTCATCCATCAGCTGTTCTGGAAACACTGACTCAGTGTCTTCTAGTTCAACCACAGAATGGGAATTACCGAGAAACAGATGTAACTGTGGGATGCCCCAGGGAAGAAAGCTCAAACGTTAAACTAACAGTGAGATGATGCTGTCCACCCATGCATAGAATGAGGAGAAAATGACTCCTTCATGTCTGCAAAAGTATCGTGGAGTCTCTCCGAGTAGGTGTATGCTGCTATCTGATAGATGACAAAAAATAATGTAAGATCATTAGTGCCTGTGTGTACATGTGGTGTGTATATGTGAGCACGTGGTGTGTAGTGTGTAGGTGCACAAGTGGTGTATGTGGTGAGTGAATGAGTGCACATGTGTGCACATGTGTGTGATGTCTGTCTACATGTGGTGTGTGTGTATGCTGAATGTGTGTGGGACATGTGCACACATGTATTTGCAGGTGCATGTGCCATATAAAAGCCAGAGGAGGATGTTGGATGTTTCGTTTGTTGATGTCCACCGTATTTTCAAAGGCAGAGTTTCTCAGTGAAACTTGCTGGCTCAGCTAAGCTGGCTGGTCAGTGAGCTCTTGCGATCTGTCTGTCTCCTCTTCATAATGCTGGGATTACAGGCATGCATAGCTCTGCCCAGCATTTACACGGGGCCTTGATATTTGAACTCAGGTCCTCTTGCTTGCAAAGCAAGCATTCTTACCAATTGTGCCTCTCCTCAGCCCTCTTTAGTGCTGAAAAATAAATATAGTCATTATTAATCTTAGGACCAATATACAAGATTTAAGCTGTTTTGGGTACATGTACAGAGTACATAAAATTGTAAACAGTAAAGCATCTCTTGGGTTTAAAGATTGTCCATACTTTAAAAATTACATTTATAAATTTATTTTGTGAGGGGAGGGCATGTTCAATTGTGTACGTGCGGAGGTCAAAGGATGACTTTCAGGAATTGATTCTCTCCTTCTACCTTATGGGTCTTGGTGATTGAACTCAGGAGGTCAGAGGCTCGACAACAAGTGCCTTTAGCCACTGAGCCATCCTACCAGCTCATAAATGTTCATAATTTGAAAACTTTTTAGTTAGAAAACTAGGATCCTTGATGCCTTGTTTTGTGTGAATGTGTTGCATGTATATGTGTGCATGTGTGTGCACGTACATGTGAAGGCCAGAGGTCAACTTTGGTTGCTTTCCATAATCAGTCTCCATTTTATTTCTGAGACAGGACCTCTCATTAAATATGGAGCTTGCCTTACCGCTGAACTGGCTAACTAGCCTCATGGATTCTCCTGTCTCCCCCTTTTCACAGCAGGGACTATAGGCACTCATGATCATACCTGACTTTCATGTGAATGTTGGGGATCCTGACTCTGTTTCTCATCCTTGCACAACATGAGAGTCACAGCTCCAGCCCTAACCTAGGCTGCCTCTAATGTTGCCCCTTCTATTTATCATACACAACTCCAACTCAGGAACTGATTTAAGAATTTTTTTGGAGTGGGCAGGGCTTAGACACCAGGGGGAAAGGAGGCCAGGAACATCTCCTTCCAGTGGTTACTGTAGGACCTGAGGCTGAAAAACTGCATGGCAGTCTGGGTGACCTTCCTCTGGCTGGCCACACAAGCAAATGTCATCTTACAGAACAAAATTCAGGACGTGGTAAAATCCTGAAAGACCCATTTGTCTTCCCATTTGTCTAACAACTCTTTCTACTTCAGAGACACACCATACTCTCCAGTTTCTCAGAGGCTGGTTTTCATTAGTTTTACTTAAGTGTGTATGTGTGTGTGTGTGTGCGCGCGCGTGTGTGTGTGTTGGTATGTAAGTGCAGTTGCCTATAGAGGCCAGAAGATGGCTTTGGGTCACCTAGAGCTGGAATTACAGGTGGTTGTGAGCTACCACATGGGTGCTGGGAACCAAACTCAGTACCCCTACATAGAGCTGCAAATGCTCTTAAACCCTAAGCTATCTTTGAAAAGAAACTGACTGTAAAGAACAGTTCAAGCAAGGAGGCTGATCCATTCTACACTCACAAAGAGCAGTACTCATCTAAGGATGAATGTTGTCAGTTGTCTGATGAGCCCACTGAGTAGACACCTGCTCCTTCCTTGGTGTTCCAGCATACACTAACCCACAGTGTTTGCCAGAGTAACTATAAAGTGTGTCACTACAGACATGCTCAGTTCAGAAGGCAGGCTGAGGAGTGATATGTGGAGTTCTAGGCATGGTTGTAAGGACAACAAATGGGTAAAAGCCACAGCTCACCCTTGGGAAGGATTAAATGCACTGACATCTTCCAAATTGATTTACCTAGATGAGACCACATGTTAATGAGGCAGCCAAGTTACTCTAATTCATGGTTACTATTCTAATGAAAGAGTTTTCATATGAAAGTGGTAGGACCATTGAAATTACTGTCACTGACCTGGTTTGCCATTTCCCATGCTGGGTCCAGTGTCCTCAGAGTCCATTTTGATTGCTACTGTCCACACATAAATGCTCTCAGCTCAGCTCAGCTCAAACTTAGATTGTTTTGGGGTGCACATATTTCTAAGTGCCTTAAGAATTTCTATTATTTGAAGGATGCCCTTGAAAATGGCTCTTTGTTTCTAAGCCCAAGTCTTCAAGAACTCTGAAACATTATTTGTGCCATAGATGTATGATTTACTGATCTCTACTTTGTCCAAATTTTGCCTTGAGAAGGGGAGATTCTTGTTGGCTTCATGCCTGGTGGTCAGTTTTATCCATATCAAGAGGGGAAGTTTATGTCCATATCAACCTAAGTTACATGTGTGTTTATAGGATATCTCATACACAAAATGCTTTAGGGAAACTAACTGATAGACTTTTCCCACAGGTAAAAGTAAAATAAAAACCAGGAAGTAAACATTTTAGGAGCCATGGTGAGGGTCAGTAAAGCACTTGCCATGTAAGCACAACGACCTGAGATTGAATCTCTCGCACCCATGTGAAAAGCTGAAGGAGGGGCTGGAGACATAGTTTAGTGATTAAGAGTGAGTACTGCTCTTGCAGAAGACCCAGGCTTGGTTCCCAGCACCCATGTGGAGTAACTTACAATCACCTGTAACTCCAACTCCAGGGGAATCCAACACCTCTGACCTCTGTGGACTCCTACACTCCTGTGTACACCCATACTCAAACACCCAGGCATACACACAATTAAAAATGAAACACATCTTTAAAAAGAAAAAAAGCTGGATGAGGCAGAAGCCACCTGTATCTTCATGCCAGGGAAAAGGATTTCTGAGCTTAACTGGCTAGTGAGTCAGTGAGTTCCAGGTTCAGTGAGAGACCCTGTCTTAAAAAAAAAAAAAAAAAAAAAAAAAACAAGAATAGGAAGACACCTGACCTCCCCACACCTGAATGGATGGGGTCAATAGAACTATGAGAACCGTTAACACAAAGTATGAGTTCCAGGCATTGCAGACCATACTGTTGTAGATCAAGGTTCAAGAGAGAGAAAAGTCCAGAAACAAATGTATTTTCTTTAGAGCATGTGCTTTGTGAGAAACCACTGTATTTTTCGTGATATTCCCAGAACGCTGTCAAATTCCTAATTATGAATTTGTTTTCTAACAGATGAATATTTATTATCCTTATTCATTAGAAAGCCATAATAAAAATTACCCTTTCTAAAAGTTGTGTTAGTTTAGTCTACATGGAAAAATGGGTTGGTTTAGATTTCTTTTAATTCAGGAGTGATTACCACTTAAACCCAGAGGCTGGGGTGGTGGCTCTGGGGCTGTGAGCATTTGCTGCTTTTCAAGAGAACCAAAGTTTGGTTTCTCAGCACCTATGCCACAAGGCTGAAGACCTCCTATAACTCCAGTTTCAGGGAATCTGACACCTTTTTTCTGGCCTCTTTGGGTACCTGCATACACACTGTATACACATACAGACAGAAACACATACACATAGATAATTTTAAAATAAGATAAAACAATAACAGGGCACCTTTTTGCTTTCTTTCAGGAGCCTGTGTCTATAAAAAAATGTTCTGTTGGTGAATCAAATGTTGAATTAAAAGGCTTGGCTATTTGGATAGAGAGCTCCGAGATGAACCTCCTCTGTAGATTCAGGGTAAAGCAAAGTTCTCAGATTCTAAATATTTGCTAGTAAATGTTGCTCCATCAGCTACTTGGAAATCTGTTCCAGCAGATTGGGCAAAGTCCTCTAACCAAACAGTGCAACCAGGAGGACCCTGGTCAAAAAGCAGCCTCTGTTCTTATCCTGGAGATTTGTGCATAGTCAGCTTTTCCCATTCTGGCATGTGGAACACCTTTGCTTACACCGTGACACACGTGAGTTTGTGGCTCATTTTGTGACAGGCTCACGGTGTGCTGAGGGCCTGCACAAAAAAAAAAGCTAAGTCCTTCTGCCTCCTGTCAGACTTGCTGCCTGGCAGGTGGCTCTCAACACAGCATCCCGACCGAACCTTCCCTTTAATGGGAATATGAGCTGTTAGGGGAAAGAAGGCTGTGGAACACTAGGTTTTTTAAAAGCAGATTCAGCTCTTTAAAGAAAAAAAAAAATCACATTTCTTAGCCTTCAAAACCCTTTCTCGTGCCCCTAGCCCACACCCCCAAATCAGACAGGCCAGATGTTTGTGAAAACTGCAGTTTCCGCAATCAAAAGTACAACATTTACCATAGCTTTTATCAAAGATTTCAATTCCCCTCATCTTAAGGAAAATGACCCTTTTATTTTGTTGTGGACATAAAATTATGGCCCTGGGAAAATTGGAAGCATTTCTGTTGAGGGAAATCAATTCTCTCACTGCTGTATATGATCAACATGTCACGGCCATCACCCAGATAATAGCAGCAAAGTGCAAGTAAAGCGGCTGGTAATACCGGCTTCAAAGGTGCAGAAGACAGAAGGACGGCACCTCCCCCTCTTTAAGGCATGCTTGCAAAAAAGAAAAGGAAGATTAAAACACGTCCACGAGTTATTCCTGTCCTTTCACTCTCTTCCTTCTGTCCCCGCTCGCTTCCCCTTGCCAGTGCTGTCAGGACTGTGAGCATCTGATTTTGTGCAGGAATCCGGGAGCAGGAAAGAAAACTGTAGAGACATGCGTCCTTCCTGGAAAAGAGTAAGCACTTTATGTGTAAACCACGCTGGCTCCTTTTCAATCATCCTGTTAATGGGTGGCTAATTGTCAAAAGATGTGACCAGCCTCAGATGACCCAAGAGTGTGTTTAGGTGGGAAGCCGAAGAGAAAGTGGAGAAACGGCTTCTTAATTTGGATCCTGCAAACAAAAGGCAGCATCCCATCTGACCTCGCTGCTGGAGTGTTAATGGCTCTTCTCCCCCTGCCACTTAGCATCCTCTGGGCCCCACCCTGGGAAGTTCCCGGCAGAAGTGTACATTAGCAGTGCTCTTGTTACAAAATGCTGCTTACTTCAGATGGGGGGGTGGGCTTCAGAGTGATTAAGTATTCTTTAGACAAACACATCCATGGCCATAAAAGTGCCAGTGTTATTTCAGACAGGCCTCTGGGTGATGTCTCTGCCTTGGCCACCACTACAAAGGAGAGTTGTACCTACATGGTCAGGAAACCCTTCAAAGAAAACCTCAGCTTTATCTTTACCTTTACAGGAGAGCTGGCTCTCACTCCAGAGTGTGGGAAACCAAAGCTGCATTCACTTACGCCAAGGTTGTGCCCCAGGAAGCAGCAGACAGAATTCTGGCAAAATATCAAATATTTTAAATGATCCCACCCTTTGTAAATACACAATAAAACTGCTTGTTTCAGAATAAGAGTGACACAAAGGAATGAGGGGAGAAACTAACCAAAAATACCCAGGCTGAGGGCATCTCATGGGTGTGGTGCCTGGATCACGCACACACACTCCATTGCACTATTGTTTAGAACTGAAGAGATCCTATGTACCCAGTAGTAAGGACATTGAAAAGATGGTCTGTATATGGGTGGGATATCACACAGCAATTGGAGATTATGGTTCTGGAAAGAAGAAAGAATGCTAAAAAATATGGAAAATAAAGATTACTGTGTGCCCGAGTAACGACAAATAACAGTGATAATGATTAGTGTGTTAGCTGTGGAAAAATGCAGAATCAAAAAAAATAGGCCAAATGAAAGATACAGGAATGGTGTGCTGTGTTGGGACAACAGTGTGACAAATCAAGTATGTTTTCCTCTGTACTGACAGTGGCAGTGATTTGGATACTGTAATGATTTAAAAATAAATAAGCAGATAAACATATTAAAAGAAAAAAAAAAAAAAAACTAAGCCCAAGCTCTGGGAAACCCTTTGTGGTTGCGTGGATATCAGTTCAAAAGACAACACGCCTTTCTTTGAATTTTTAAATAGCCCACCTCCCTGCTGTTCAGGTAGTCAGTTGGGAGCTAAAGGGCTCAGCGGGCAGTTGTAGCTGGGAGGGGGCCCCATCACCCTGCTCCTGACAGCAGCTCGCAGCTCCCTGCACTACCCCTCAGGCCTGCAGTACATGTTTTCTGGAGAGACTAGCATGGAACGTAAAGATTCTAGACAAAGGTTTAAGAGGTGACAGGGCAGCAGTAATTTTTCTCACACTTGGACAAGCAGTGACTTAAGGGAGGAAGGATTTGTAATGGAGTGTACAACCCTTACAGCAGAGGAAGTAAGGTGGCCGGAGAGCAGGTAAAGCTGATTAAGCAGTCTCCATGGACCAAGAAGGAGAGGGAGCAGTGGCTGGCTGTAACCCAGAAGACTGCTCACTCCCCACATCTTTCTCCAGTGAGGCTCCACCTGAACTTTCCACAACTTTCTAATGAGAAACACCAGGAGCTGGAGACTAGGTGTCCAGGTGCTCAAATACAGGAGCCCAAGGGGCTATTTCATATCTGAACCCTAAGGATACCTAAGAAGATAAGATCTGGTCCTAGAGGGGGTCAAGTGAGCTAACTGTGTTCCATTTATTTGATTATCTTTTCCCTAAAGTATATTTCGTGTGTATTAAATATATGCATGGTTATCACAAAGTTATTTCAAGATAAAGCTCTTTATTATTACTTTAATTGTATTGTTAAAAATTTTTTAATTATATCTTATTCATTTTTCTCTGTGTGTGTGTGTGCACACTCACAGACACACATGTGGAGGTCAGAGAACAGCTTGTAGAGTCAGTTGTTGCTCTCCACAATGTGGATCCTGTGGATCTAATTCATATCACTGAGCTTGATGACAACCACCTCTACTCACTGAGACATCTCACTGCCTGAGCTAACTCTGTCTTCAAACAATAAGAGTTATTCAAGGAATTCACAGTCCAGTCCATTTCCCATGATAAAGGGTTGTACCACGTCAGAATATAAATCCAGTCAGTAGAACCTGCATCCTGATGGGACACAGGTTGCTGTTACCCACTGAGCACTGTGGCTATGAGTCTCATCCTGGCCAGAGGGCAGCATGGACCACATGTTGGAAATAATCAAACTCAGTGGCTTACAGGAGTAAAATGGGTGGGAGAGAAGTGTTCAAAGAATACTTCCTGTTAGTAAAAGCATATCAATAAAAATAGATCAATGGTTGCTTTTTTCTAGGAATCTGCTTCAGATTCAGCAAAAGTCCACATTATGCTGCATTTCTGGTAGAAAAGCCTAGAAAGGACATGGGCTGTGCTGGAAGAAAACATCCTGAAAAAAGTGTTACTTTGAGATGCCTACGGTCCAAAATGCAAAGCACAGATATAGGAAAACGTAGAATTTTAAAAATCAGAAGTAAGAGATGACTCATAGGGCATGCTTGCAAAACAAATGAGAAGTATGTGATATGGAGAGATCTTGGGACAAGTGAATTGAGTAGTTGGAAAGTTTACTTAAGATGCAGCATTTGCCCAGAAATATACCCTTTAATAAGTCCCCAAAATAAAAATGTTCTGTGATTTTTTTTGAGCCAATAGACATTGGCTTGTACAACTTGGTATTTTACTTGTTCAGTGACCTCGGTGACTTCAGGTTTTCCTCTGACAGCCCTGGCTTTATCAATCCTGAAATAAGAGGAAGAGTAGGCCAGGGGACTGAGAATGGCACACACACACCTTGGTTACCTACGCTGCTGTTATAACAGACATTACTAATCCACTCTGGATGGGATGTAGCCTCCCCCCACAAAAAAAGCCTGATGAGATCTCAGATTCTTTCAACTGACAGTGCTTCTAAAAGCCATCATTAGTTTAGCTTAGATGACATGGATGAAGCTTTTCTATTATAGGCCACAATGACTTCCAACATTTCTGAACTTCAGTGATTCTGGACCTCTAACTGTTTTTGCAGTTTCCTCTGAGATACAGCATTCCCATCTGCAGGGAAGCTCCATGAGATTCAGGAAGTAAATGACTTAGTAGCTTCAGGAAGTCTCTGCAACTAACCAGATTCACTACCACCACCACCCATCTCCCCCTGCCTACTGAAGTTCATAGAAACAATAAAGACTTCTGAGAGACTCCCTCAGACAAGCTGAGCCAACACACAGCTCAAACTAGCCAAGTTGTCTGGAAGAGGCTCAGATCAAGCGAGCTGCCTGAAAGAGACAGTCTCCAACCTGTTGAGCTGCCTACAGGATGTGCAGTGAGCTCCAGGTCTTCAGTTTTCAGGAGCTAGATGCTGACGTGGATGTTTGGTGATGTAACTGGCTTCGAGTCATTTCTGCTTCTGTTGGTAAGCTCTCACCCATATTCCTGTGAGTAACCACAATAAAACTCATTGGTTCACCAAGTTGGTCTTTGGTTGCATTGTTACTTTGGTCAGTCGTGGGTTCCCTTTCTGGGTGAGTAGACCTTTGTTCATGTCTTCCAGGGTTTTTTGACTTGAGTGACTTGGCTCCCACGACTACACTACTTGTCAATTCTTTATCAACTTGATGGCTTCATGATTTCAATAGTTGACCTTTACTGTGGTTTGAATGTGAAATGCTCCCCATAGGTTCATGTATTTGAACACTTGTGTAGACAGAATTTAGCTGGAATTTCCCTCTGTAGTCTTACTATTGGTTCATTCAGCAGCAAGACCCACCCTGGGACAAATGATGGGCTGGAGAAGGCAAGCAGATGGAAGAGGGAGGGGAAGAGAGCCAAGCTGCAGGGGGCTGGAAGAGGGTCTCAATTCACAGGACTGTAACAGGACCCTTCCCAGGAAAAGCCACGCAAAAGCACTGGGAAAAGGAAAGTGCCATGGCCACACACGGGAGAGACAGCTACTCTGGTGGCAATGTTCAAGGTCCCCGTGGCCCCAGAACAGTGTGCAGTCAGCTGGTCTCCATCTTGCTGGTGTATGCCAGAGGCCACCACACTTCTGAGCAAAAGCCGACCCCCCTCCCCTGCCAAGAAATTTCTCTCTCGCTCCCTGAGGATGAATCCTTTGTAAGTAACCCCAAATAAACTAAACTAAATTCATCTAATCAGAGGGTATATTCTCCATTTGTGCAGCCCAATTGGTGCCAGAGAGAGGGACCAAACCCCACCCACCCACCCAGGCATGGAAAAAATTGTTGCAACAACTTGGTACCTGTGCCAGTTAGTTTTATGCCAACTTGACACAAACTAGAAACATCTAGGAAGAAAGGAACATCAACTGAGGGATTTCCTTCATCAGACTGGTCTGTGGGCATGTCCATGGGCATTTTCTTGATTGATGTTTGATCAATCAAGACTCTGCCCAGGTGGGTATTGTGGTGTATGCCTTTAATCCCAGAATATGGGAAGCAGAGGCAGGCAGATCAAGGCCAGCCTGGTCTACATGGTGTGTTCTAGGCCAGCTGGGGCTACAGGGAGACCCTGTCCCAAAAAAGCCGAGAGAGAGAGAGAGAGAGAGAGAGAGAGAGAGAGAGAGAGAGAGAAGAAGGAGAGAATCAGGCCACTGTTTGGGGTCTCATCTCATTGTAGGGCCAAAGCAAACTCAGACCTCTTACATTTTAATTGCCTCGCCCAGTCTTGCTCACATTCCGGGCGCTAACAGTTCAGTACGCATCCTGGTGCCAAGCCAAGATCCCACAGCCAACGGGGTCTGAGTTGTCCAATGCAAATAATCCCTGAGCTACAGACAGGTTCTGGACCAACCAATTCCAAGGTTAAACTAGCCAGCACAGCCGCAGCCACAGTACCTTTAAAATTGGGCTGTACCTTGGAAGAGGGGGTGTGGTTCCCTGATCTGGCTTTAGGGACTGTGGCCCCGGCTAGCCTCTTGATTCGCTTTGTTTGCCAAATTATGGAAATAAATTTTCCTTTTTGCATCAAAGTGGAGTTCCTGGGGTTTGTTCCCACTTCTCTCTCAGACCCTGACACTCATAAGAAGGAGTGGCTGAGCAGGCTAGAGGAAGCAAGTCAGTGCTCCTCTGTGGTCTGTGCTTCCATTCCTGCCTCCAGGTGCCTGCCTTAGCTTCCCTCCATGACAGACTATGATTTACAAGCCAGATAAACCTTTTCTCCCCAACTTGGCCTCAGTCAGTGTTTTACCCAGTAGCAGAGAAGCAAAGTAGAACAATGTGTCTGGGAAGGTTATGGAGACAACAGGAAGTGCAGCCTTGCTGGAGGAAGTGTGCCACTGGCGGAAGGCTCTGGCATTTTTTAGCCTGGCTCTACTTCCTGTCCCCTCTCTCTCAGCTTCCTACATGTGGATGAAGTGTGCTCGGCCAGCTTCCTGACTGCTTCCTTCCGTGATGACCTTATCCCTTCTGGAACTGTGGGCCAAAAAAACCCTCTTTTTCTCTTAAGTTGCTTTTATCAAGGTTTTCTATCACAGCAACAGCAAAGTAGCTAACACAACATGCAAGTGAATACATCCTGGATTGTCCCTAAATTCTCAGTGAAAGACAGCGATCTGGACCTCTTCTACAAATCCAGCTGGCGTGTATTCTGGAATCCAGTAGAACTGCCACGCTATATTCTCTAGTTGTGAGCCTATCCTTCTCCAAAGCCTTAAGTATTCCCACCTCCCCACAGTCTCACTGTGTCCCGACCCACCACTTGGGGCTCTTGTGCCTTCCAGTCTCTGTACTTACCTTCACATTGTTGTGTAACCATGGAGATCTGTTTGCTCTCTCTTTGTTACAGGCTCAGACTGAAGGTAGAGCAAGTGAGGAGAGGGTACCAGACCTCAAGGTGCCTTGGCCAAGTCAGACTGAGTCTTTCTGTTGCTTTGGTGGCCCTGGTGTCTCGCTCTAGTTCTGGGCCTGCCTTGTCCAGCCACGACATGCAGTAGATTGTTTTCCAGCTATGCAAAGCCCCATCATGTGTATGATCCACCTTGAGCCTCTCAGCCCTTAGCCTGTTATTACTTTATGTTCTCTATTCTATAGGAGGAGGAACGTTGAAATTGCTCAAAAGTTAACATTAGGGAGTATCAGAGTGAGAACTTGCCACCGGGTGGTCTGAATCCTAGCAGAGTGCCCTCCCTACCCTACTCTAGGAGACAGGAGCCCCCCTCAGTCTGCAGGAGACGGGCTTGCGCTTCCCTCAAAGGTTGCGCCCAGCTTATGTGTCCAGCTCCAGTCATCTCATTTATCAGAGCTCTTCATGCTCACAATTACTCCTCATTCATCCCGCGAGTGTTTATTGCTCTCTGACATTTTCCTTTTCCAGTTTTATTTACTATTTGTTATCGATTGGATATTCCTTGAAGTTTACAATAAATGCCGTTTTATATTTTTATAGGATCTGAACTTGTCCTTGAACTTTTTCAAAAAATATTCTTATTGTATGTATTTATTTGTGGGGGGTTGGTGTGGTGAGTGAGTGCTCACGAACACATATTAAAATGTATGTGGAAGTCCAAGGACAATGTGAAGAACTTGGCTCTTTCTTCCACTATGTGGGACCCCAGCATTGAACTCAGGCTGTCAGGCTTGGCAACAAGCCCCTTTACTCACTAAACTCATCATGGACTTTGTGAAGGTTGGAGAGGCTTGTACTATTAGTCAGGTTTCGGTGAGTAGAAAGCTGTACTCTAAAGGAGAGCGACAGCCACACTTAGCAGAGACCAGTGCTGTGCAGCAAACCTGTGACTTCTCCATGCATTTAGTGACACTCAGTCATGTGTTTGTCATGAGTTGTAGATAAACATCATGAAAACTAAAGCTTCAAGAAATATACATAAAGCAACAGCACTTGTAAATGTCAGAATTCACACGTCAGATCTGATTCCAAATCATGTCTCTGAGTTACAAGCCAATTTCTACAAGTATTGAGAAATCATGTTGGAACCTGGGCCCTGGAGTCCTGTCTCTGCCCGACTTCCTTTTTATTGTTCTAACATACTTCCCAGTTTTACAGAATAATATAGACATTGTTAAGTGTTTTTAAGTCAACTAATAAATTTGGAATATTATATTTGCAATAATCTTAACTCATGCTTGCTTTGATGACTTTAAAATTTTTTCCTTATTTAAAAGTCAATTCTAAGTAGAAATATTAGCAACCTTTACACCTGCTATTTGGTGGCAGAATCGATACAATGCTTTTTGGAAGATGAAAAAAATGAAGACTCTAACAGTGTCTTAGTAGCACGTAGTCTTCCTGTGTGTGGCCTGCAGGTTGGTGAGTCTAACGAGGCTTGTGCTATTGAGTAGGAGTAGATTTGTCAGGGTGTGAGGGTGTGGGTGCCAGGAGCAGGGCTCGGGGTGGAGGTGTATCTTCCGCTGCTCTGCCATGGTCCAGCTCAGCATGGAGCTGCGCGTGGCCACTGCCCACCGACCGGGGAGGACGCTGGAGAGGCATCAGGATAGTGCAAAGTGCACAGGTTATGGGCTCTGGAGGTCTCATGTCTTGCCTGAGTGGTCCTGAGCAAAATGTCTAACTTCACAGAGCTTCAGTTCAAGTCTACCGTTATCTCCGGGGCAAATGTAAAAGAACTCAATATTCCTTCATCTTTCTCAGAGTTCCGAATTTAATTCTTTTTAAATACCTTTTCCTTCTAAATGTGTGGTGCATCAATTTGCAGGACTTGAAGTCAGTGGGAAAGATCTTGATTAAAACTGTAATACTGTTGTTTACTTTGGCGATGGAGAGTAAATTGTGTGACCCCCTGAAATTCAGAGTCTAAATTGTAACATTACCTCCGTTGCAGAGTTGCCGAGGTTAAAAATCATGTAGCATAACACAGCATGGATGCCTTTCTTTCTTTGGTAAATATTCATTGCAATCATTTCAGGAAGGTGAGGCTAAGAGTCTCCTGTGCGCACCCCAGAAGAAGGAGATATCTGGCCTGGACTCTGCACTCTGAGCCTTCTGTTTAGTGTTGCCATTGGCTACGGTTTCTCCAACTCTGATGAGGTGACTCAGATTTTGTCCTTGACTACTTCCTAGTCTTTATGCAGTATCTCTTGACTTGGGCTAGATCACAGATCATTCGACCTGGTTCCAGCTAAAGTGGTTATGTTTTAACTCCTTTTTCACTCCAAGTTATGAACTGTCAAATAGGGAGGGTTAGAAGGGATTTGGGGTGGTCAGAACTGGGGAATGGCAGGATTCCAGCATGACTTGATCTGCTGAATGATTCAATAATTATCGATCGCCTCCCATACACCTGCCTCCTAGGGCACAAACATGATGTGACCCCTGCCTGCTGCAGGGAACTCAAAGCATGGGGTTATAGCCAGAGCAGGTTTCCAGTTACTTAAAAATTACTGTTGGATATAATGAGAGATTCCCTGAAGGAAAATAAAAGTATACTTGCTCCAAACGTGCTTTGAAATTGAGAGAGGAAATACATCTTTCTTAAAAGAATAGGGCCCCAAATACTGGAAATATGTAATTTTATATGTATATATAATCATCTTGATATACAGATGAAACTGAAAATAAGAATCGTGTCAAGTATAGACACTGACACTTTTAACAATCATAACTGTGTACATCTCACAGAACTTTCCCAAACTGGACACACTTAGTGCACAGACCAAGAAAAATATCAGCCTGATGACCTCATAGCCTCTCTCATGTTTCTTCTTGTGTCCACCTCTCAAGGCAACAGTTAGCTTGCTTGCTGAGAGCATGCAATCATTTTTGCCTTTATGTTTATATAAACTAAGAGGAAAATGTGAAGATTAGAAAACATTCTCATATCAAATTTCAGTTTATTATTTGATGCTTTCATGGAGCCTAAGTTGTTCCCAAGCTCCCTGTGTAGCTTTTAACTGAGGCATCTACCTTGAAAGCACTGAGATTACAGGTGTATACCTCCATGCCCAGTTGATGCTTATGGTGCTGGAGATGAACCCTGGGGCAAGCACTCTACTGCATACACTAGAGCTCCACCCCAATACTTGATGCTTTATTCATTAAACTAACCTAGCAAAAGGTGCTCATTGTAAATAAAGGCTTGGCATGAAGCTCTCTCACGCTAGGGTAAGACCTCATGATTCTGCACAGGATAGGGCAGTCGTGAGCCTAGAGGGTACCTTAGAATGTGACCTCATTCACAAGAAAATGCTCTTCCTCATGGAGGACCAAGGACTTGCTTCCCAGCAACACAGCTTAAGTAAATGCCCAACTCAGACAGTCAACATTACTGTCGCAAAAATCTTTCATGTCATATTACCACACATTTGTCACTAGCAAACTGCACACTCATGTATGCCCATAAATATTTGGTCTAGGTAGACCCAGGGTGACCTTCTTGAGAAACAGCAGGAAAAAAAATCTTATCTCTGTCCTTGGAAAACGTACACTTACATGAAGGGAAAGTTGAATGTGGCCTTGGAGAGACTTTGTTTCCCTGAAAACAAAATCATTTTGCTCTAGTCAATCAATAACCCTACATGGTAAATGTGAATCTCAGGCTCAGAAAGAGGTTATCGGCCATAACATTTCTTAGCACTTTCATAATGTTATCAGGAATTAGAAGGTAACACTTATCAAATATTTACAAGTTGCGTGGGACACAGCACAGGGTAAACACATGAATCTGATAATATCCAAGCTGCATTTTCAAACAGATGCAAGAAAAATCTCAGAAATGTTTGCTTTTCGATGATGCATTCTCCACTGTGTAAAAATTTAACTATGGAGATGCTCTAATGACATGTGGACTAGGTCACAGGGGAGGGGACATATCTCAGGTGAAAGGTCAGTATCAGCACAGAAGGAAGAGATTGCACAGGCCAGCTAGCAAGGGCATGCCTTTTCTAAGTGAGCAGAGGGATAAATAGTAATATATAATGCAGTATGAAAAAATACTTGATTTCCATTGTTTATATGTGAAAGGTATATAGTAAAACACACCTGTACACACACGTGTGCTTACACACACAATCAAGAGCCCAGCTTCTGTGGTCAACTCCATTCTCCTTTGCGGTGACGCTGGTGATATTGCTCCCAATTCCATGAGGACAGAAAATTATTTATCCTTCTTCCTTCATAGCCTGGACCCTTGATCCAACAGCCCCAGCACCGGAATCTCTACAGTTCCCCTGGTCTGGTGAACTTAATGGCTGCTGCCCTACCTTGACAGCACACCAGTGTCTCCTCTTTCTCTTTTGGGTTAAGTGTGGGGGACAGACATGCTTAGAGTGTTCTGAAAGTTTGAGGACAATGAGTTATAAATTTCCAAAACAAAACAAGTATTTTATAGGGAGTGTGTGTGTGTGTGTGTGTGTGTGTGTGTTTCCAGAGTTGAAAGCGTACTGTTGACTTTTTACCCTTAAATCTAAGAACTTTTGTTTGAGTATACAGTGGAAGTGCCTGGCAGCTGTAAATTCAAGTTTGCAAAGAAATACAGTCATTGGAAATAAGGCCAGAGAGTCTCAAAACCTAGGGCAGTTTTCTTTCTAAAAACATAATTTGTAAAGTTCTTTACAATTGTGAAAAGATAAATTTAAGGGCAAAGAGACCCAGCATCTATCTATCTATCTACCTACCTACCTATCTACCTATCATAATTTTAGTATTCTGATGTCTTTTATACTGTAATCCATAAAGTATAATTATTTTTATATATGCATGTGAAAAGAGTAAAATACAGACAATCACAAGCTCTACAATTAGACCATATAACACAAACCATATTCCATTTATTGCACTGGAGTGTTAATGGCTATTTGCTCTGTATAAATATAGGTGAGAACAGGGACAGTCTTATAACTAATTGACTTCCTGCCTCGGGCACTCAAACATCTTTCTGCAACCCCAGATTTGTCCCTCCAGGTGACTACTGCCAAAATGATCAACACAAGGACCCGAAATAACAATTTATTCTGCCCAAAGGACATTGGGCCCCAAGTCTCCCATCCAGATGAATTGGCACAATTACATCCTTCTCTCTTGCTCTGTGCCCTCAAGATATCCAAGGTGTCAGGGCTTTACATGTGTGATGATTCTGGGGGGAAAAAAAATTCCGCTAAGATAGAAGGCCATGCATGAGCATCTGCCTGGAGTCTCGGTCCCCACTGACACAGGGAAATACAAGTCCTCCCCTGGCATTATTTCCTTCCAGACTTCATTGCCTCTCAGGCACATCCACAGATCAAGTGGAGGGCTAAATCCTTCCCTGGCTCCTCACACAAATGTATTGGTGTTAACCAAAGGTGACCCCAAATTAGCCAATTTCAAGCCTTCTTTTTCTACCTGCACATCCCTTGCCTCTATGAAGAATTGGTGCCTTAAAGACTGGGTGCAAATGTCAGCCTAATCCAGTGAGCTGCTTGTCTCTGTACAAAGCAGTCTATTCAGGGGAAAATATACATTCATCTTTGCTTGAGGAAGCACAGCTACTCTCATGACTTCTTAACGATTGAGCTATTTGCTTGGCCTCTTTTACCTTAAAACACTCTTCTCTATGGACTTCCCTTTTCAGAGGACTGGCCTTTTTTTAAAAAAAAAAAACTTTTATGTTTTATTTTACGTGTATGAGTGTTATGCTTACATGTATGTAAGTACACTCATGTCATGCAGTGCTCAAGGAGGTCAGAAGAGGGTGTCAGATGCCCTGGAACTGGAGTTACACATGGTTGTTAGCCACTATGTGGGTGCTGGGATTTGAACTTGGGTCTTTTACAAGGGCAGCCAGTGCTCTTAACCACTGAGCCATCTCTCCATCCCGGAGAGCTGGCCTTTTAAAGTTCTTTTTATTCATTTTTCGTTGCAAGGGCTTCACTGAGCTCTGTGGAAACAAAGCCTTTCACAGGGACACTCCACAGCTTACCTGAGGATATGCAGACACAGGTATGCATCACCTGCAAATGCTTTTCTTGATGTAAATTAGCTCAAAGCAGGGTTTTAAGACTGAGGAAGGTGAACACTCCCTTAGATTTGCTCAGGACTCTGTGATCACCACCCTCTGACAATGCCCATGCAGTGGATTCAGATCCTCTTACTGTTTACCCATGCTGCCAGTGTTCTAGATGAGGTCCTCTTTCCAAAACCAAACCAACAAAATGTTCAGTGGAAAACAGTCCCCCTTGGTGATATCCCAAAGCTGAAGTGAACAGGCCTATATACGCACTGGGTGTCTGTCAAAGAACAGTCTTTCAGGAAATTGGGTCTTGGAGATGAAATTAGCTCTTACCAGCTACTCATGAACTGAGAGACATCAAATCTACAGAATAGGCATGACTCCCACTGGGTGTTGGCAGAGCAGTAATTTGCCCATCTTTAATGGAACTGTAATTTTCTTTGGGAATTTCATACAATATATTTGATCATATTCTCCTCTCCCCTAGATCCACTCCAACCTTGGTAACCACACACATTTGTGTTCATCTGTTGCCCATCAAGGAGCTGGAGAGATGACTCAGCAGTTAAAAGCACTGGCTGCTCTTGCAGAGGACCTGGGTTCGATTCCCAGCACCCACATGATGGCTAACAACTATCTTTAACTCTTGTTCCAGGGGATCTGACACCCTCTTCTGACCTCTATGGGCACTGCATGACATGGTTGTATTTATAGACATGCAGGCAATACATTCACATACATAAATAAAAATAATAAATAAAATATTACAAAATAAGTTTTAAGTCATTTTTTTAAAGTAGGGTAGTTTTCAAGGTGAAAAAAAAAAAGATGACATAAAATTCCTCAAGGTAGAACTACTTAGGTATTTTGGGGAAATTATAATGTGAGTTTCACCTAGGGGGACCTGAACGTTCCCTCTACATTCTCCTTATAGCTGTGCTTAGTTACCAATATCTGCTATGCCTTTCTCAGTCTTTAACCCTGTGAGGTCTGGGACAACATGTACCTGAGGTTGCTGTGACAAGGCTGAGGAAGGAGTCACAAAGAAAGAAACCTTCAGGTAAAATGAGGAGACCACGCTGGGTGAGTGTTCATTCACGGAAGAGCCTTTTCACTTGGTTACCCCGTCAGTTTGGTCTTTTAGAGAGTGTCATTCTGGGCTTGAACCTCTAGAAAGGAACTCAATACTCAAGTAACAAGAGGAACGGACTCTGGGAAACATTCAGTCACTCAGATCTTGTGTACCAATAGCTCAGTGGAAAGGCAAATCAAATCAGGAGCTAAATTCCATAGCTTGTATTTAAGCAAGTTAAAGTGTTTTCTTTTGAACTTTAGGAAGTAACAACATGCGTTTGATGCCATAGGAGATATCTATCATAAGCAAGCTAATATTTGTCTGTCCAAAGTCTCAGAGCTCACCTCTGTTTTCCATGACTCCCAGATCCTACACTTCATTGGGCTATTCCTTTGCACTTGAAGAATTTATACTTAAGATATAAGTGAATCTCAATAATGACCTACTATGGTACCTTCATTTCCAAAACACAAGTGGAGATATTGATGACTGGTGAAGAAATGGGAAGTGAGTTCTGTCTCCTATAGGTACAGCTAGGACCATGCCTACTAATCTTCACCTTGTCTTCAAGGCACAATAGATGCTCCATGCGAATTGTAAAATTACTGAAAGGTAATTGAGTCTTGGATTCAGACTTTTGACTCTCATGAAAGCAATTTCCTCAGCAATATCAGGGTGCCCTTTAGTTCAGTAAGAGCAGAGAAAGACTTCCTCTGGACCTGACAGTGAAGCATTATACGAATAGCTTGCAATATCCTTGGGATTTTTGTGCTTAAAAAAAAATATTTATTTACATGTTTGTGTCTGCATATGGGTATGTGTACATGAACACAGATACTCGCATAGCCTAGAAGCATCAGATCCCCCGGAGTTGGAGGTATAGACAGTTGTGAGTCATTTAGCATGGGTGCTAGGACTCAAACTCTGGTCCTCTGGAAGGCAGTACTCAATCTTAACTACTGAGCCATCTCTCCAGTGTCTTCTACTATTTTAGTAACACATTTACTATGTAAGAAATATGTAGAAAAACCAAACAAGAAAGAAAAATGCTAGAATCTTTTGAAATCAGCCCAATTATAAATGTCTTTTATTGGCAATATCCTTTGCTGCACTAAAATGCATATTTGTTTCCTAAGAAAAGGGATGCCCTTCCCATCTATCCTGGTGAGACTTGATAGCACTCCTTCTTAGACCAAAGACAAGACAAAGATCTTCCTTTTTGATTATCCAAAAGATCCTGTAGAGAAATTCCTTGGTCTAAGGTCCATAAAGGATTGGTGGGTGTGGCAAGTTTCCTTTCAAATATTTTGTCCATGTGCTATTGGTAAAAGCAAGCTCCACATTCAGTCAGGAAGGAAAACAATTTTTGCTCAACCTGCTGTTTAAGTACAGGTGGTTTGAGACTGATCAGCAACATGTCATAGCTCTGCCTCAGCTAACCCGCTGTAGAAGTGGAGGTGTTCACCCACATGCTGCCCAGGGCTACTTGTAGCCCGAGTACAGTATGTTATGGCTTATTCTAAGTTGAAAGGACAGTTGGTAGAAGAGATGGAAACCTCTCTTCAGGCCTGGGGAGATGGCTGTCAGCAAAGTGCTTGAAGTGCACGCCTGTGGATCTGAGTTCAGAGTCATAGCACCCATGTAAAAGCCAGGTTTGGCAGTGTGCCCTTGGAACCCAAGTTCTGGGGAGGCTGTCATAGGAGGATCCCTGGAGCTCACTGGGGAGGCTTTGAGCCAAGCTGAGGAGCTCCAGGTTCGGTGAGAGGCCCTATCTCAGAAAAATAAGTGGATACAGGAAGACACTAGACATTGATCTCTATCTTCAAGAAGCACATGTATATCTGAACATACACATACTAACACACATACACACACCACACACACGTAAACATACACACAATATATATCACATACATACATACCACATGCATATATACACAACTCACACACATAGACTGCACATGCAGACATATACCACACACATACACATATATATACATCACACATGTACACACTCACACATATATACATCACTCACAAGTACACACATACATATACACCACACATACATCACACATGCACATACATAGATACATATACACAGAAACATGTACATACACAGATGCATACATATACAAACATACAAACACTTATACATTATACATCACATACAATACACATTTACCAATATACATGCATATCACACACATATATGGACATACACACACCCATACACAAACATACATACTACACACACACTTCATACACATATATACACACATACACACTCACACACCACACACATACACACCACACATATATACACCACACACATACATGCACATACACACAAATACACATCACACATTTGTACTCACAGTCATATACACACACATAAACACACACACACACACACACACACACAAAATAAGAAAACAGAACGAAGAATTCACCTCCCAACTTCTTCATGGTTTGTGAAAATCACAAGGCTGGGCTTCACTGGGTCTTTGAAGAACACTCATTCCCATTGCTGATCCCCAGTTGAACTCGGTCTCTGGCACCTTCCACTTGTCCATCTCTGCTTGGGAAACCAATGGCCTCTCTCATTTCACTGACTTTCAGCACCCAAGGATGCCAACTCCAAAAGTCTCCACCAAAGCACAAAAAGCACAAAGCACTGATCTTGACAATTCACGCTGTCACACTTCTCACTGATTGGTCAAGAATGCCACATGGACCGTTAGAACCTAAGAGAAACCTCAGGGGGGATTTGAGCCATTGAGACTCAGATGTGGGTCAGCCACTCCACAAGTCCCACCTGGCAATGTTTGCTTTTCCTTGTTCTCTTCTTCCTATATCCCAGACTTCAAATATATGGCATTATAATTTATTGATCAAAATATGTTCTTGTTTTTCTGAGTTCATTTGACAGAAGGGATGACCAAAAGAGAGGTTTGATTGGTGAGGGATATTAACGAAGACATTACTCATCCCAACACAATCAATGCTGTACTGCTTAAATGGTAGCTGGCCCAGTGTTTGCTTTCTCTCAATCTCTATCTCATCTTTCTTCCATAAAATCACAGTAGCATCAGCCTTATCCTTACGCCTTATGTCCCCTTTTTCTGTCTCTGAGTTCTTGAGGATAGAAGAGTTCTTCTCTAAAATCAGTGCATCACCTTTATCTTATAAGCTCTTTGATTTCTGAGTTCTATTATTGTTTTACTGTTCATTGTTGTTTTATTAATTTTATTGAGCTGGAGCTTGATTTTTGTGAATTTGTTCTAGTTTGCTTTCAATTGCTATGACAGAAAACTCTGACCAATACCAACTTGGGGAGAAAAGGGTTTATTTTATCTTATGTTGCCCAGGTCACAGTTCATCACTGAGGGAGCCCAAGGTAGGAACTCAGGGCAGGAACCCGGGGGCAGGAGCTGAAGCCATGGAGGAACGCTGCTTACTGGCTTGCTCCCTGGCCCATGCTCAGCCTGATTTCTTATACAACACAGAACCACCTGCCCAGGGGTGGTACTGACGACAGCAGGGCTGGATCCTCCCACATCACTCAACAATCATGAAAATACCCCCCTAGACATGGTCACAGGCCTGTCCAACGGAGGAAATTCCCCATGTGAGGCTCCCTCAACCCCAGTGTGTCAAGTTGACACCAAAGCTATCCAACACAGAGATGAAGGAAGATTATCAAATATACAGAGGACAGAAAAGAGTGATGTAATACTATCTTCTGCAGTAATATGTATCATGGATGTTAAGACCTGATGGGAAAACATACTGATATCCATAGTCAAAGACATGATGGAAGCTTAGGGAACTAATCCTAGTGCTTACTTTATTTTTTTTCTAATGGAATGTCAGTTCTGAAGAATAAACAGTCTTTCCTGAATCCAGAGTTATAGGCACTTATTTTTCTAGATAAAGTACAGAGAAGAAATATAGTGCATCACAGCCAGTAAGTCATCTCTGTGGTCTCTCAGGTAAGCGACTGAGAATTCCTATTGTTCAGCTCAGTGGAACACAAGTTGGTAAACTGAGAGCCAACTGATGTAGCCATGATTTGAAACAATCCAGAGCTAACATCTCATCTTTATCTGAAATGCTGACATCAATTACAGACAACAGGGGATGCCCAACGAAAGGACAGTGAGCCTTAAGCATTTCACTGAAAGCAGAGCTCAGGGACCTGGTCCAAATCAAGTAATTTCCCCTTTGAAAATTGTACCTGCTGTTTAAATTTAAATTGGTACTCAGAGTGACTGTAAGTCTTAGTTCTAATGGAAAATCTGAAGAAGGGTGTTGACCTAGTTAGCTTTGATTGACAGTGAGGCACAGCCTAGAGTCTCCTGAGAAGGGAGTCTCAGTTGACAGATTTCTCATGTCAAATTGGCCTGTGGGCTTATCCTTAGGGGTTGTCTTGACTGTTAATTGTGTCGGAGGGCCCTGCCTACTGTGGGTGATCCCATTTCCGGGGCATGTGGGCCTGGGCTGTATAAGAAAGGAAATAAGCATTTTGTGTGGGAGTGAGCCAGCAAACCGCATTCCTCCACGTTTTTTCTTGGAGTTCCTGCTTGAGTTTCCTTGGAGGTGGATTATGATCTGGATATGTAAGTCAAATAAACCCTTTCCTCCCCTACCTTGCTTTTCAGAGTGATTTGTCATGGAAGCAGGGATGAAACTAGAATAGATGCTTAGAACCATCCCTGCAGGTGGACGCTGAGTGTTGACTTGGGTGCTTGTGTTCCAGCAGTACCAGGTCAAAAGCAGGAATTCACTCTGGCAAGTGTCCTGAGGGCCTTGTGCCAGAAATGCAGAGGAATGTGCCTGTATCATTCCGTAATGTCAGAATTTATTGAATACCAATAAATTCACCAAGTTTAGTGGGTTTAATGACAGTAATTTGTGATAAAAATCCACCTATCTTGGTAGCTTGGCCAAAGTGAATGCAGGTTCTTTATTCTAATCTTAATTGCTAGTATTAATTTTCGTATCATATATCACACAGTAAAGATCTCTCTGTCTCTCTCTATCTCTTTGTCTCTGTCTCTCTCTCTCACTTTCTGATGTGTTTATGGATTATCACAGGGTGAACAGCCTGAATTCCTGCTTTAAAGTCACATACATACACACACACACATACACACACACACACACACACACACACACACACACACCACAGTTACATGTAGGCTAAAATGGTTATAGAAGAGTTTGAAGAACCAGTCCAAGTCTGAGAGGGAACTGCTGTTGGGACCTGCTGGTGTCAGGTTTGAGAATGTCACTACAGAATCCAAGGTGAAAAGGCTGAACCTGAGCTGGATCCAGAGCAGGAAATGGCTATCAGGTCCAGGTCCAGTTCAGATGGATGAACGGGTAGAAGGCCAGCAGTAGAGGAGGCTGTGTCCAGAGTGAGGTCTGATCTGTGCTGGGAAATACTCCATCCTCCACACATACAAGGTGTCAGATAGTAGGCTTATGTGAGGCCATGCCATCACAATGTTAGGTGACCATCACTTTATGGGGTCCAGACAAGGAAGTTATACCCTTTCTTCAATCTGGTGTGTGAGATCAATTCTTGGACCTGGTTTCCCTGATGCAATTTCAATACAGTCATGTGCCCCCTCAGTTTTCTATCTCTCCAATAAACTTATAGAGTGGCTCTTCTTCCATTTCAAAGAATGATTCATTTATCAGTCTCTTCTGATGGGTGGCACCTGACAGATGGTACCATGTCTAGGTCCACCCAGGGGCTGCAATCATCCTTCTTCTTCCAAATGGAGTCAAAAGCTGCTTGTAAAATACCTAGGGCAATGAAACAGCCTGAAAAGCTACTGTTTCATATAATGTGGAGTAACTTAGAGTCAGGCAGAGCCTGATCTTAACACAAACTCTGAGACACTTCTAGACTCTAGGTCAGTTGATTATTTCATCATTTTTGTTCTTTATAAGTGTCTATTGGGCACTAAGCATCATATCCGAGGTCTAAGGACATAGTTGCAGATGGAGCTCCTACCTGACAAAATGATAGTACTTGTATGACCATGACAGGATAGACTAAGGCAATTTAATTTGAGCCCTGTGAATCGTGCCATCAGCTCTGTTTGGAGAGATGGGGAAATACATCACTCAAATGTTACACATTCTCAAGATTCCTCCTGCCACGTTGTACAGTCTGCATATTTGAATATTATATATCCAACTAACAGGCTGATAGATGAACCATGGCTTATCTCTAGACATCGACAAATCATGCTTGGAAGGCCACATTTAAATTTATGGACTGAGCATCTTGGGGAGAACAGCCTGAAACTCCTGACTCCAGCTTTGCCTTTAAAGCCAGTCCATCTTCGGGTCCCATGGTGGTCTTTACTGCATGGGGAAGGTATCTTGATCCTTTGGAACCTAACAGATTGGGTCATCAAGAGGACAGGCTGGGGAAGATCTAACACAGGCTCAGGGATCAGACTTGGGATATATGGGTGGTAAATTTGGGGGTATTTATATCTACCTAGTGCATAGCATAGAAGATGTATAACTGTTCTAAGGGGACATATTCCCACAATCCCACAGTCTGTGTGTGGGGTATTGCTAGATAAAATCATGCCCAGAGTCCTCTGCTGTGCACCCCAGGCCAGGAGCTTTGCCCAGACAGCTAGAGAGTGATACTCACCGTCCCCTACCCCATCTCGCTCCCGCTGAAAAGTGGCTCTTCTTGGAGGATACTACCTCCAGGCAGCCCCTCAAAGGTGCTTGTGTCCTGTCTTACATATTTTAAAGATGGGGTGGGCATCTTCTTATTCCACTTTCAGTCAGGGCCCTCTCTCCGTGCCACCGTTGAAGAGTAAGCCTTCAGCCTATACTGACTATTTCCTACACTTCGGATTTCTTCCCTATAAACTTACAGCTCATTTTCCTCATTTCCTAAGAACTTTCTGGAATCCAGACCTCTCTCCTGTCCTCATCGTCCAGGTGGAATTTCTGCAGATTTCCTTTTCTACTTTGGAAGTCTTGTCTTCCCCCTTACTCCAAATCATTCTTATGGCTTCACACCAGGTACATTTTCAATAGCTGCATCCCTCATGTCAATTTCAAATTGTTTTATGTTTTCAAGTATTTCTCCATACACCTTTATTCTCACAAGTCTTCATCCACATTAGGCCTTCCCAACCCGGGATCCTGCCACCTTTTCCTCTGCTCTATCCCTCACCCGCCTTTATCTTCCTACTTCCTTTCTTTCCCAAATTAGATTCCATGACCAACGACTCCTGCATTCAACTCTCTGTATCACATAACCTGAAAAGGGCCTTTACAAAAGCTACACAGAAGCCTATCACCATAGAGACTTTTTTTTCTAAAAAAGTTTCTCACTTATTGTTTTTATGAGTATGAGTGTATTTTTCTGCATGTATGTAAGTACACCCATGTCCTACAGAGCCCACTGAGGTCAGAAGAGGGCGTCTGATCCCCCAGAACTGTTTGAGTTACAAACAGTTATTAGCATCCATGTGGGTGCTGGGAACTGAACCCAGGTCTTCTGCAAGAGCAGTCACTGCTCTTAACCATACAGCCTCTCTCCAGTCCCTCTACAGGCTTCTTAAAATATACATATACATTATAGATAGAGATTCAAAGGAGTTACCATATAACAGAAGATTCTCTCTTTTGAAGCTGTTGACCAGAGGTCTCACAGACCCTCAAATAATAATGGTCATTGACACCACTCTTGGTTACCCGCTAGAACTTGACAGTAAGACCCTGTTGCTGAAGATACTATATACATGAGTTGTAGAACAAACAAGGAGAAATCAAACTGGTACTGATGTCAAGGCTTCTTCTCTACTGGTTAGATTTCATAGTGCTGGAACGTGCTATGCATGCTATTTAAAGAGAAAAGTAATCGTTAACCATTCCCAGCTGTGAGCCCTGTGAGCTACAATAACAACTGGCCTGGCAAAATATGCCCACTGGTATCATAGTGGCAGGAATCTTATGGGAGTAACCAGCTATGTTCTTATTGGATTCTAGGTCCTCTTTAGAAGGTAGAGCCCATTCCTGACATTGATATCAGGCCTAAGAACCTGTGATTAGGTTGCCTGTCAAAGGGGAGAGCCTACTACTATTATTCTGCTAAATAGATATAGTATTAAACTGACTCCTAATGATTTATTGCTATTCTGATAGATTAACGCCTGTCTTGACACTCACCAGAGAATCTTCCTCATACAGCTGCTGTAGTTGACCTACAACTGGATAACATTCAGAGAATGAGAGGTTGCTGAGTGCTATTCCATGAGCAGGACATCTATATCAGACTGCTGCCTCCAAGGCTCAGAGATCATTGCAGAAGAAGGAGCAGAAAGACTGCAAGAGCCAGAGGAGGTAGATGACCACTGGGAAACAGAGTTCTCAAAAATCAATAAACAGATAGCTGGGCAGTTACTCATATGAACTCTCAGCAATGGTGACAACATGCACAAGTCCCATGCAAGCTCAAACCAGACAGAGGCAGGGACGTGGGTAAGAAGGCCCAACCTTAGCTAGGAACTATTGACAGTCAATGACTGCTGGGATGGAGAATCAGGTGTTTTAGGGTGTAATGCTCAATAGGTTAGCCAGGCTCCAGTGAATGGGGCTACACTGAAGGGCATTTGGGACACAAATTTAACTCAATAGACCTCTCTCTCTCTCTTTCTCTTTCTTTCTCTCTCCCTCTCTCTCTCTTTACACACACACACACACACACACACACACACACATATATATATATATATATGTGTGTGTGTGTGTGTGTGTGAAACTGGGTGGGGGGATGGGTGCAGATAGGGGAGATATGTCTTATTTAAGACAAAGGGATCAAAATGTATAAAGTTCTCAAAAATCAATAAAACATGAAAAAAAACTCCTTTGTTCATGTTAGCTCTAAGAGTGTGTCATTCTCCATTCCCATGAAAGTTCTGGGGAGCCCAGGTACAGGCCATCTGCTTACCTCAAGTTTCCCCAAGCTGATGAGCATTTGGCTTGCTTTTTACCAAGGCACAGGAACAACCTGCACAGCAGAACATGCAAGTCCACACCCCACATCTCCTCTGGCCTCTCTCCTGAGTCTGGATGGGAAGAAAGCCACCCAGAAGGTGGAGTCAGAGCCTGAAGACATGATTAAGTTTCTATTTTAAAGGAGATGTTTAAGTGCAGGTCCCTTTGTTGTCCCTAAACTACAATGGCTCCTTTCCATCCCTCCTCTCCCTCCCTCCCTCCCTCCCTCCCTCCCTCCCTCCCTCCCTCCCTCCCTTCCTCCCTCCCTCCCTCCTTTCCTCCCTCCCCTCTCCCTTCTGCTGTCTTCCAGCTTCCTTCCCTCCCCTGCTCTCTTTTCCTTTTCCTCTCTTTCCCTTCCTTTCGTACCTTCCCACTTTCCACTTCCCTCTGTCTTTCCCAATCTCTCTCTCTCTCTCTCTTTCTCTCTCTCATTTTATTTCCCACCTTGAAGTTTCCCAGCTACCTTTGGCACGCTGCTCACTGGGCACTGGCACTCTGTGTTAGGGTCTGTGTTAAATGTTCCCTCCACAAGGAGAAGACCATGATCTCTCCAACCCCTAGGACTCCACAGGGGAGCAGGTGCTTGGAAATGCAGTGAGAAGCTGCACAGGCGAATCGTACCACCTCGCTGCTAGAGAAGCAGAAACTAGGCTCCTGGAGTGTCTCACTTAAGTGTTTGTCTGACACGGGGTCTTGCTATGTAGCCTAGGCTGGCCTCCAGCTTATCACTCTCTTGCCTCATCTTCCCCTCCAAAGGACTGAGATTGCAGGCTTGTGCCACCATGCCTGGACTTTAGAGTGGGCACTCTCCACAGCCTGCCCCTTTGTGACTCTAGTAACTGGATTGTACAGAGAGAAACACCAGCAGGCAGGGCTGAGGAATCACTAGAAATCAATTTAAAATCTGAACCCGGCACAAGGCAGAAGGCACAACTATGGATTTTTCTGTGATTGGTATGAAAAGCCAGTGGCAGGAGGAAGCTTCCCGTGCAGCACACTGTGATGAGAGTTGTAGAGAGAAGGACAGTGCAATGCCAAGCCTTAGTGACAGAGGGCAGTTTTCAGTGTTTGTCCATCCATTTTACTGAGAAGAGGCAGAAAGCTAGTCAGAGCATGCGCCCACCACCAGGACATTACAATACATACATGTGTGATGGAGATCGATTTTACTAAACGGTTTCCATTTCATCAAAATTGAATGATTCAGTTACAATAGATACTACTTTGAACTTGAAGTCAGGGAATGTTATCCCTAGTCTATCTCAGTCTGTTGACATCTACTAATTTATCTGTTCAGGCTTGTTCAATCATTCCAACAGAAAATTCTGAAAACTTGTTCTGTTCCGGTCTCCAAGTAGGGCTAAGCAAATGTCTCATCCTTTGAACTCAAATGTCTCATCCTTTGAACTCAAATGTCTCATCCTCAAAGTGGGGTAACATCTGTGCTGACAACCTTATGAGGTCCTCTGAGAATCCTAGGGGATTGCCGGAAGGAGTTCAGCTATAAATGAAAGTTCTGAAAGATATGTTGATTCAGTTAGCTTACTTAAAATTGGTCTCAGTGCTACGGTAACTATCTTAGCAGGAAGCCTGCAGAGGCTATCTCTTGATCTTCAAAGCTCCTGTTGAAAGCACCAGCAGTCCTCAGTCCTCCAAGAGGAGCAGTCCCCAGACCTCCAATAGGCTCCTCGCAGCTCTCCATATGCAGTTCAAGTCTACCCGAAAACTGTCCAACATCAATTGGGATTTGTCTGATTCTATTATATTTTCCCTACTCAAGTAACTAGAAAATATTAGATTCAGAATCTATGAGTGGAAAAGAAGAAAGAGAACGAAAAGGCCCATGTTGCTCAATGATGGGCCCCAGTGGTGACAGAGAACACTTCAGTGATCTGCTATTACGGCAGGCGGGGCTCTCCTCCTCTACAAAGTTCTGCTGGGTGGATTCATATTCAAGTGGATTCAGAGCACGCTTCATTGAGCTGGCTGCCCTCAGGGGCCGCCCAGTTCTTTCTCTTTCCCCAAGGGTAGCCACAAGCACAGTGTTTAGAGGGTTTGGGAAGGAAACCAGCACATTCATTCATCATAACTGAGGCGGCTTAATAAAGAGGGTATGTGGTATAGACACATGGTCTACTGCTATGGGGTTAGGTACTGCTCTAGCCCTGAAGAAACAAATGGTAGGAACAGTTCTCAGCATCCTCTGAAGGTGTCTGTCAGGAACAGCAGTTCCCTGGGTGGACGGGAAAGAGATATATTTTCTTAGGCTGCCATTACCTTGTCCTGTACCTGAAGCCTGGAACATGTCATTGACCATGACTAGCCTCATCACTAGATCTAAAAACTATCCTCTGGCTATAGACACTGAAATAGTTATCATATTTATCAGCCATAAATATTTTAGTGGCAGTACTTAAGAAAGGGCTTTTTTTTTTTTTTTTAAGACAGGGTCTCCCTGTAGCTCCAGCTGGCTGGAAATTGACATGTAGACCAGGCTGGCCTTGATGTCAGAGAGATCTGCCTGCCTCTGCCTCCTGAGCGCTGAAGGAAACCACGGATTTTTTAAAAAAAATAAAAATCATGTTTGTAATGAGCTCACACATAAAAACACCTGCAAGTTCCAAACTCTTTACATCTCAGTGAAATCAACCGAATTTTTTTAGCCTTTTAATGCATTGTTAATCTCAGATTTCTCATTGTGTCTTTCCCTAATGCTCACATTGTGCTATCTTTCATGTGAAATCCACACGTGAAACTTAATTCTAAATTGCTCATATTCAGTAAAATATTGGAGCCGTTTGATAATCCAAATCTCCCATTTCATTAAGTAGGATTAAATGTTAAGACATATATTTTCAACATTAATATCTTTTGTGGAATGAAATTATCAGTAGAAGACGCATATGCTGTTTTATGGGATGTGGATTTGTGTGATGCTGGACAACTGATATAGTTAGAACAGGAGATGGGGGATGGGCGAGATGGCCATCCCAGATTCTATTCACACATCGCCTCCTCACCAAGAAGGAATTATCAGAAAAGCAGAGTCTGGTATTTAAACATAAATTCTCCTGTAATTTGGTGCTCTTCAATGGAGGTTTTTCAGAGCTCAATTTCAGTTTCATCTCAAAGTGGAATTTCAGAGTTACTTGACAATAACAGGTTTGCTCTTGAAAAACGAAAGTGGAAAGTGAAGTCTGGACCCTTCCACCTCACTCCCACTCAAGCTGCTGCAGCCTCCAGCTTTACTCCAAGTGAAGAATATGCTGAAGGTTCATGGAAACACAGGGCCCTGCCTTGGGGAATGCGTTTGGTGTAGTCAGATATTTACTGTAGCAGAAATGTCCAAATCTCCCAGAACAAAAATGCATAGTACTAAAAGCCAAAACCTTGCCTCATCTTGTGAATCCATACATTCATCTTCCTGCAAGAGCCAGCGTGTATTTGGACTCAAATACAATGAAGACAATGTTGCAAGGATGGGGTCCCTTTTAAGCTCCTGGGTCAGGGGAAGAGAGGGTTAACTTGGCTTCTATTTCCAGGTCACTGCGCATCATTCAGTCAAGCAGGAACTTGAAGCAGAAACCATGAAGGAAGGCTGCTTGCAGGCTCTGTCTCAGAATCATGCTTAGCTGGATTTCTTATGCAGCCCAGGACCGCCTGCCCATGGAATGGTTCCACCCACAGTGACCTGAGTCCTCTAATATCAATTGACAATCCCGCACAGACATACTTACAGGAGGATCTGCTTGGAGAAATCCAATTGAGTCTCTCTTCTCAGGTGACTCTAGGCTGGGTCGATTGGGAGTTAAAGTTAATTAGAACAACAATCAAGAGCTAAGATATGCTGTGGTGATGCTCAGGGCAAACAAATGGATATACAATTTTCTGGAAAGGAATTTTCCTCAGTTGCAACAAATCCTCCACCCTAGGGACCATGTTGGAGTACACTAGTAAAGTTGGGACTTTTTAGACCGATGAAGAAGATGGAGTTGTGAGAGGCATTTAGGATACAAATACCATGTCATTATTAACATAGAGTTAAAAATCAAATTTTTGTCTAATATTTTGAATTCAATTCTATATAAAATTGGTAAAGAAAATGAAACTGTTGATAAAGTTAGTGAAACTTGGGAGTCAGGGAAGATAGAAAGAAAGTAAAAAATATGATTAATCACCAGGAATTAGATTAAAAAGATGGTAGCCAATTTGTTGTCTTGTGGTCTTAATTTGAGCAAGCAGCTTTTAAAAATTTATCTGTTTAGCTATTTTACATGTATATGGGTGTGCTTGAATATATTTTTGCACACTGTGTACATGTAGGTGCCTTTGGTAGCCAGAAGACAGCATTGGATCCCCTGACCTGGAGTTATGGGCACTTTTGAGTTGCCCAATGTAGGTGCTGGGAAGTGAACCCAGGTCCTCTACAATAGCAGCAAGTACTCTTAACCACTGAGCCATCTCTCCAGCCCCATAAACAGCCTTTTAGACAGCATGACTCCGTTCATCGCTTCTCGTTACATTTCAACAAGAGAAAGAGGCTGAGTTTAGGTCATGCATGTAGGACTCTCCTGTGATTTATTGTTTGATTAATATTGTCCAATGAAAGAATCTTTTTCAGATTCAGTATATTTTTCCCAGAAAATTCTTGAAGTAGATGTTTTTGCTAAGTAAAGCTTAAACTTGTACAAACTGATTAAAAAGATGTTTCCAGTTCAAATAATGCACATAGTCAAAAATGATCAAATAGGTGGGGATTAGGCACAAGGAAAATCCAGGATATTATTGCATTTTATGTCCATCTCTTTGCACATATATCTTTGAAGATGACTTTTGGTTCCTTTGTCATAGAGTATGTCTGTAAGGCAAAAGAAAACTTCTGCTATATTAAGTGTATCCTTTGTATTTCACAACATTTGGTAATAAAAATGTAGAGAGGGCTTGTCAATGCATGAAAGTGACATGGAACTTTGTTTTATGTTTCAGGAGTGAACAGAGGGCAGAGAATGTTGTAAACCATCATTCTTTCTCTTAGATTCTTGTCATCATTTAGCCACGAAGATCAGAAGCTCCCCAGTGGACTCCCTGTTTTCAAAGTTATCTCTTAATGAGGGGAAAACAAAAGTAACAATATGGTAAGCAACTGGCAAAGAACAGGAAATACACTCTCCTGTGTAGAGCAGTTGTAAAGTGTGCCACCTCTGTTAGACTCCAACAGGCAGGGCCTGGAAAATTCATCCAGATTCCAAGTCAGATTTTCGCACACGTGACTTTGAACAGGACAAGAAAAGTACCTTCCGTGTCAAGACACTCGCTGTGTTACAGTTCCTTGAAATTCCCAGGGCTCTGAGATGGCGTTGTCACCATTCTGAGTGTGGATAAGCTTCCTCACAATCTGTCCTCACCTCCCTCTGCAGTCTCCTATCCTGACACCCACCGTGCATCACAGTTAATTATCGCAGCTGCCGTGATGGCCCCACACTCATGTTTTTCTGCGATTCACTCACTATTTCTTGGGTACATGAAATGTACTGGGCACTAATGAACAAGCTGACATGGTTCAAGTTCCCTTGCAATTTATGGTCTAGCAGGGGAGCAGATAAAGATAATAACCTCACCTACACCAACAAATAAATACAAGAGAAATAATTACAAATAGTGGTGCACTCTGGGAAGAGGAAAGAACACACATGTCTATTGACTTGATAAAGGGCAGATGGGGCAACGTCAAGACCCTCAGGATGTGCCAGCTCATGTTACTGCCCAGCTGATTATTCCTTTCCTGTGTCAATATGCTTGCTATCTTCCAAAAATAATAAAAAATAAAGACAGAATGGGGAGAAGTGCTGTGAAATGCTGTCTTCTGGACATGATAGGGTTGCTGCACTCAGAGACTCACAGCACAAGATGGAACCAGTCAACACTCCAGTACCAATGCGGGGGAGGGACTCACAAGGCCCCACCCCTTGAGAGCTACTGGCAGCTGATGCCTGCTGAGGAAGGAGAGTCACTTTCTTAAGGCATGTGGCCACTGGAAGGTTGCTTATGCTCTAGTGGATGGCCCCGATCTCATGTACCTATGGGCAGCACTGATTAGACTCAATGGGTTTTTTCTTTTTTTTTAGATACAAAGTTAGGGGAATAGAGAAATAGCTCAATGGTTGAGAGCACTGGCTGCTCTTGCAAAGGACCTACGTTCTGTTCCCAGCACCCTCCCGGCAGCTAACAACTATCCATGTCTCCAGTTCCAGGGGATCCAACACCCTCTTCTGATTTCTGTGGGCACTGTATGGCATGAGTACACTTACATACATGTAGGTAATACACTCATATACATAAAACCCCAAAACAATAAATAAAAATACTTCAAAAAGCCATGATGTTTGGGGAGATGTGCTGTGGAGGGTCATGGGGGCAGTGAGATGAGGAGGCAGGGTCTGGATATGATCAAGACATACTGCATACATGCATAAAATTTTCAAAAACATAAATAGATATGATTTAGAAAACAAGTAAAGACCAAATAATGCAAATCAGTCCCTCCCCCAAAGATATCGGGTAAAGACTCGGGACAAACACAGGCAGAGAAAATCACGAACAATCACATACAGACGTTCTAAAGTTAGACTTTCTGATACTGAGGGAAAGGAAAAGAGACCAGTGTGGCTGGCATAGGTTTATGGAGGGGCCACAAAGTTCGGGTGAAGAGGCTGCTGGGCCCCATCATACAGGGCATTGGGCCTTTGGCAGTGAGGCTGTATCCAAGTGTTATTAGCCACCATTAGCTAGATTTAAGCGAACTGGAAGGATCATTCGATTTGTCTTTAAAGAAATGTTTTGTCATCTGGGTGTTTGATTAGGAGAAAGAGTGAAGCTGGGCAGTACTGTTTCCAAGGAGGCTCCACTGGAGGGCGGAGAAGGGGCGCCGGTGTGTGGGTTCAGGAGATGTTTGAAGGGAGAGCTGCAGTGTAATCCAGGGCTCTCCTTTGGGCCAACTCGGTTCAGGCATCTCCTGTTCTACAAAGCTACTTTGGAGGACTAGAGAGCTGTTCTCCAAGAAGGCTGTTCTGCACTTCCATAATCTTGCACCCCACCATTTCGACTTGCATTCTGTGAGACTGTCCTCCACTAATCTTCAGCCATAGCCCAGAGCTGGGAGCCCTGGGATCACATGTAGCAGTGTATTGTGCTCTCTGTCTTGTTGAAGAATTGTTCAAGCTTCAATAACCACCGAGAGGGCACCAGATCTAGGGGCTGGCAATTGATAGTGGTATTGAAAAGGCTGTGGAAGACCTGGTGCATAAGCACATCTGTTACAACTGATCAAGAAATTTCAGACTTGAAACCAAATTGATTGTTCCAAGGCCATTTCAGAAGAAAGAGTTCTTGACCAAAGTGGATTCTCTCAAAAAGCACTCCAAGATCCAGTTTTAGACCTGCTGGGACAATTACAGGCCAGAAATGCTTATACATGGCTTGGCAAACAACGTCATTTTTGACAAATTTTGCATTTATCAGCATGTGCCTAGGAACTGCTAGTCAGCTATCACAGCTGAGCTGTTAGCACAACTCCCCTATCATTCAAGCAAATTCCTTTTAATTCACCTCCATAAAGACTGAGTGTCCAACATACAGCAGGCATTGTGCCTGGCCAGAAGGAGAGGGAGGTGGAGAGGATTTCCCAACTCTCATAGTCTTATAGGAGAAACAAGTAACTACAGATTATAACTGAGAATGTGCATATCTACAGTACGTATGCCTGTGTCCAATGTGTGCGTGTGTGTGTGTGTGTGTGTGCACATGTGCATGTGTGTTCTTGGTAGGGGAAACACACCAGGATTTTACTTACTCTTCTAGGAGGAAAAAGAGAGTGTGTATTTGGTCAAAAGCAAGCTTGGGTCTGTTGTGTCAGATTCCCTGGGGAAGAGAAACTGGAAGATGTGAGGACAGCAGCTCAGAGATGTATCATCTGGATTCAGATCAGTTGTTAAGTAAGGACATGTGTGGCCTCTGAAAAATGATTTAACAGGTGCTAAGCGTACCCAGCTCTAAAGCAGGACAGTGATAGTGCATTCCTTATAGTGTTGCTTTCAGAGTTAAACTAGTGGATATTGTATACAGACAGAGAGGGAAAGGTCATTTCAGGCAGAAGAGATAGTACCAGCAAACCAACAGGGTGTGGAGCTCTAGAAATAGAAAGCCTCTGGGGTGACCGTGCAGGGCCTGTGGAAAGACTGTAAATGCAGTGTGTAGCTCAGCTACAGGACTGTGAAGCCCTGGTAATAATAATAATAAAAAAAAAAACCCAGGAGAGATGGCTCAGCCATTAAGAGCACTGGCTGTTCTTGCAGAGGACCAGGATTTGATTCCCAGCACCCACATGGTGGCTAACAACTGTTCATAACTCCAGTTCCAGGAAAATCCGATGCCTTCTTCTGACTCTGTGGGCATTGCACAACATGGGCGCACTTATGCATATGTAGGCAATAAACTCATAAAATATAACAATAAATAAAATATTTAAAACACAAACCGACACCCAACAGTATAGACAAAACAAAAAAAAAAATGTGCTTCATGCTATTGACAACGAGAAGCATCCAAAATTCTTGTAGTGTGAAAAAAAAATAGCTGTACTCAAAGGAGGAAGACATTGGAGGCAGAAAGTCTAAGCAGGCAGCAACAGCAGGAGCCCTGAGAAGTGGTTTACCATCTGAAAAGGTCAAGCCAAGCAGCACCAACCCACTCAGGTTCAGCTTCTTCAAACATTTTGGCTCTTGGACTTTTCTTCCTTTGTCTGATGTTCTAAGCATTCTCCAGGACACAGCTTGGGAAACGCTGGTTCAACACTAACTCACGTTTTGGATGTTTTAATTTTGTCTCCCTTCAGTCTTTGGCATCTTTGATTATCTATTCCTGTAGCTCAGTAGTTAATGTTCTAATGATGGACAGGTCTGCAGACCAATGACTGAGCAGGTTATTTATAGAAACCAAGCATGTGCTGTCATCTTATCAGCCAGCCCTGTCACTGTGCTCCCCTCCCATGGTACTCCATCCCCCACAGTGCTCCCACTCACACGATGCTACTTTCTCACAGTGTTCCCTTCCTGATGCTCCCTCCCTCATGGTACTCCCTTCCCCACAGTGCTCCCTTCCCACAGTGCAGCTTCCCCACAGTGGTCCCTCCCTGACAGTGCTCCCTTCCCACAGTACTCCTTCCTCTGCAGTGATCTCTTCTCAAAGTGCTCTCTTCTCACAGGGCTCTTCCCTTAGCTGGTCAGGAAGCTTCAGGAGAAGAGCACTGTAATAAAGCCCATCTCTGTAGCGCATCAATCTACTGCTGTTACACATTTCAGACTGAGGAGGAAAAAGCACTATACTGACATCACTTTTGCTGAAATGCTCTCTGAGGACACAAAGAATCAATCCTTAGAATGTGCCAGTCATGATTCTAGGGTATTATATGCATACAAGCGTGCACAGTCAGATCTTTGCAATAACCCCATTAAACAATATCACCAACCCCACTTTAAAGATGAGAAATCCAAGTCCCAAAGGAGGCAAATTTCACATCAACAAGAAAGAGAAACTGGACAGATAATAATATTGGGTACTCACTGAACACGTGAGTGAAAGAGGAGTTGGCAGAATATAGAACTAAGTCACCAGAAGAAATCGTGCATTTAGTTTAAGAGCAACATTAGGAACCAACCTGGGAAAGGAGTCCCCTTGTTAACCTGGACAGTGTTCCAAAGAAATTACCCTCTAAATGAGAGAGTCTGCTGTAAAGAAAGAAATTTACTCAAGATTACAACAAAATACAGTGTTTGGAGAAGGTTAGCATGCTTCTCTGTGGTCAGGATCAAGCCCTTCCATTATTATTTGCTCCTGTAAGTGGCCTGTGAAACAGGTGCCATTTCAACTGCAGAGACTTTACTGTGTGAGCTCAAGAAATGCTTTCAATTTGCTGGATACTATGACCTTGAGAATAAAAAATGGCATTTCTCTATCTAGGAAGGGGTGCAATATGTGTCCTTCGAAGGCTAGGCAAACAGGTTCTTAAGGAGATAACAACCTCTGGGTAAACGCCTGGCTTGTGCCCTTTCTTCTGTGTCCGGTGACAAAGCACACCTATCTATCATTTATAAACAATGCTAGAATATAAACTAGTATCACGGTCATGCAGTAAGTACTGATTCAAATGTCTAATCATCGGTCAGGAAACCAGCACAAACCCAGCTATCACTAAAAAACAGCTTTATAAGACTTTTCCAATGCATATCAATGGGCTTGTGCAACGGTTAACCCTGACAACCAACTTAAGAGGGTCTAGAATCACCTTGGAGACAGATCTTTAAGTTAGGTCAATTGAGGTCCAGAGACCCATCTTAAATGTGGGCAGTACCATCCCATGGGCTGGAGTCCGGGATTGTATTAAAAGGAGACAGGGAGTTGAGTCCAGCATTTACCTCTCTGCTTCCTGAGTGGGGATGTGCTGTGACGAGTGGTTGCATACTTCTGCTGCCCTGCCTTCTCCGCCATGATGGACTGTACTCTCAAACCATGAGCCAAAATAAACCCTTCCTTAAGTTGTTTTTCTTAGATATTTTGTCACAGCATTGAGAGGAGTAATTAGTGTAGCATGAATACAGTTTTCTGGGTATGCTCCCTGTAATGTGAGAAATAATATGAAATACTGGGGGAAGACCAGTGGTTCTGTGACATGGAGCCCCTTTAGCTCCCCTGCTGGGGGAGTTTACTGACTTTGAATCAGAAAATGCACTACTTAAACAGAGTAGTACTAACTACAACCTTACTTCCGTAAGCCATCTCCAGGCTTAAATCACGACTGAATTGCCCATGTTTCTCTCGCGAGTTTTAGTCTTCAGAGCCATAGAAATTGTTCCTTCCCAAGGCTGGCATCAAGAGATTTTTCTGAATCATTTGTGCAGAGATTCAAACTCTGCCTCCTCCTCTGTGATTTAGAATTCCGGTCTGCTCTGACTTGCCCTTGACCCCAGGAGAGGCACAGCTGTAATTAGGTTCCTCTGTCTGCTGAAGAGATCGGCCCAACCAGTCTATTCTGTGTGCTTTACTTCTGTATGAACATGTAGCTTATGTGTCACGGCAGAAGCCTGGTGTTGACATCCGGCAAACCCTAACTGTCATCAATCTGCTCTTGGAATCTTCCAGCCAACAATCACAGGATGTCATGTTGGAACTGACATCTTCAGGGCCAAGTCACGGAGGAGATGTGTGTCACCCAGGGATGATAGTCTGATCAAAATGCATGATGGATAGTGCCTAACCATCCTCCCATCACTCATGGGCAAGGAGGCAAAAGCTGTCGGGGTGTGAGTGTCAGGTGTACGAGAGGCAATTCCTGACAGGTGATTAATGCCAAGAGCCAGAATCATCCAGGTTCTGCCTTGAGAAACTGGCAGGTCTGGTTGGACACAATTAAGAGTTCACCAGGTACTCACACAGAACTAGGAAGCTTTGCTACACAGATCTTATTCCTTGTCTCTGAATTCTCTTCTTTCAGATTCCAGTTTTTCAATTCAAGCTTCTTTCATGTTGTGCTTACTGACTGGTTAAAAGTGTTCAGAGTAAGCTGTGACTGAAGGTAGATTCACCGGTTAATGCCTGTGATGGATGACTTCCTTGTTAACCAGACTGGATCTGGAATCAACTGAAACGCAAGCCCCCGGGCACCCCAGTGAAGGGCTTTCTTGAACAGATTGCTTGAAGTGGGAAGACCCATCCTAACTGTGGGTGGCACCTTCTGGTGGCAGCCCAGATAAAGGAACATAGACGAAAGGAACTTTGTCCGCACTCTGCTGGCGAGTTCATCCATCCTGCTGCTGAGGCATTCCTTCACTGGTGGTAGAGCCAGTTTATCCAGGCTTCCAGCTGACTGGCGGTCAGCAGCTGTCTAAGAATCCTCTAGGCCTTCAGCTCCAGTTTGGAACTGTGGACACATCCAGCCCCATGGACTGAGCAACTTCCAGATTCTCAGCCACTCCGGTGTGAGACAATCATTGTTGGACTGCTCAGACAGTGTTGTGTAAGGCAATGTAATAAATCCCCTTTAATCTATCTATCTATTTATCTATATATCATCTCTATCTATCTATCTATCTATCATCTATCTATCTATCGTCTGTCATCTATCTAATCAATCTTTCAATCTATTATTTATCTTTTCATTCTACTCATTTTGTTCCTGTAGGGACCCCTGGCCAATACAGCGTCTTTATATAGAGAAGGATGACGGTTTAGGTCAAATGGCACCTTCTTTGTGATGTTTTCAATTTCCCTAGTCGTACTGAATTTTTTTTTCCGTCCCCCTGTAGACTCAAAGAATCTTCTTTATATTTAAACTAGTGATTTTACTGTAGTTTGTAGTTCAGTGGATCATGCCTCTCACTGACACTGTACCCCGCCCTAGAGAACCCTGACTTTACACTCCATAGGGTATCAGTTCATAGTTGAGACTCAACACTACTGCATTTGAACATTCTTAGGAAAGGTAAATGGTAAGACATCATAATTCTGTCTACAAAGTCCTATTACTAATGGTTATGAAGGCAATTCAAGTGAGGACAAAGTCTTCAGGTTGGAGTATTTTTCTTCGTTTTGGTTTTATTAATTGAGAATTGTATACCTGTGCATACCGTGTTTTGGTCGAGTCCACCCCCATTCCCTGCCCTCCAGCTCTTCCCCTGGTCCTACCACTTTCCTCTCTCAATGCCATGTGTTCTACTCCCACTTTAAACCCACAGAGTGCACTCGGTGCTGCCTGTATGTGCATGACTGCAGGACCATCTCCTGAAGTACTGGTAACCTCTCAAGGGCCACATCCCTAAAGAAAGTCAACTTCCTTTCCCAGCAGCCATCAGTGGCCAGTAGTTCCACAGACAGAGATGCGCCATCGTCCCCTCTTCCACTCTCCTTGCTGGGAATTTTGTCTGGCTCGAGCTTGCACAGGTCTTGTGCATGCTGTCACCATTGCTCTGAATTCATATATGTAACTGACCTGTTGTGTGCAGAACAACATTGATTCTTATAGTCAGCCAGCACCTCTGACTCTTTCTTTCTGTCCCCTCTGCTGCATGATCTCTGAGCCTGGGGAAGAGGGGCCAGAGGAGAACTTATGGCTATCATTCTGCTAAATGGGGTATTACTGAAAGATTTAGTCCGATGTCTCAGACACTTGAGTGTATTTGCCCTCTGGCCATGGATCATGTTACTGCAGGTCTGGGTTGGCTTTCCTTGTCTCAATGAGATTCCTTTCTCCTAGGTGACTGACTTTGCTCTGGCAACGTAAAGCATGGTACACAGATGCCCTCTCCTCCTGCTATTTACTCCTTTCCAGCTTTCTCTGGACCCTGTCTTTGACTGTGGACTGCTTCCCTGGGGCCTCCTGCCCTCCTAAGAGCAGACATTTATCTAGCAGTCCCCTCTTCTACTCTGTCCTCTGGGAGGCTGACTGCATTGTTACATCTTTCTCTTCTCATTCTCTGTATCACAAAAGAGTTACATAGTTGAAGAGGAAGTCTATTCCTCTATACCTCGGGAGAAAGACTGGAAACTCTGTGGTACCTCAGTATCTCTCAGTTTGTTTTAGTGGAGCAGCAGGGTGCTGGGCTGGGATTCAGGTACACAGGTCTCATTCCTACTGCCCTTCTGCCCTCTGCTTCTCTCTCTTCAGGGACAGACTAGCCAGTGTCACTAACTTGTGCTGGCCAACAGCAATGCCTAGCTTCTGTGTCCAATGCCTTGATAATAATGGACATCGATTTCTGATCACCATTCTTTTTCTAGATTCTGTCCTCTGTTCTCTTCTGGGTTTCATATCTACTCAAAGATTCCCTGTATAGATGAAGTAGATGAAGTTTGCTTTGTATTCTCAACCACCCTAACAGCAAGTAATCTGATTCGAGACATAACAAAGTTAGTACAAAAATTAATCTTATTTTGTTTTTAGATTTTATTTGTGTTATTTTTAATTTCTTTTTAAAATTATATTTATTTTTAATTTTTTGTCTTTTAAAGGCCTATCTGTTTCATTCTATGTCTCCCACATACTCTCTGATGTGTCCATGCTCTGGAGTCTGGTCAACCTAATTGTTGTGTGTGGGGGTGGGGCAGGGAGGAATGTGCACAAAGTGTGCACATGGAAGTGCTCAAAGAATACAAAAAAGGGCATCAAGTCCCCTGGAGGTCGAGTCACAGGTTATGAGCTGCCCTATGGGTGGTAGGAACCAACTGGGTCCTCTACAAGAGCAGCAAGTGCTCCTAACCACTGAGCATTCTTTACAGTCCCACTATTCTTAAAACTGCTATAAATGAATGGCTATGATAGGCCAGAACATTTCAAACTTCTTTTATGCATATATTTATTCCATGATTAAAATAACTGTATGAGTTAAATATGAAATTGAGAGACAGTCAAACAGCTGGTAAATGGGAGAGAGAGGCTTACAAACTATGGCTGTTTTCCATAGTTATGTCTTGTTATCTCATCTTGTCTTCTCCAACACCTGCATCTATCTGCCTGAACTCTTTCCTTGGAAGCTGTTTCTCTTCATTTGAACTCTTCACTGTTAGACAGAGCATGGTGCTTTCCCTGTGGTAGACCTTGGGGAATCCTCACTGAACCAAATATCTTATAATTTGAGAATGAAACATTCCTGTTGTGACACTTCACAGAGCATCATAACAATGCAATAAATAAAAATCTGTTTATAATCCAGAAAGACCAGGTGGCTCTACACTGGACTAATTGTCCGCATCTCTCTGATCTATGAACCACGTGATGAGGTTGTAAAGGACCGCGTTTGTGTTCCCTACTGCCTGTGGACCCTCATGTAACCTTTCTGAATCTTCTCTTCACTTTTTTCTTCCTCAGCTGGTCCCAGACAAGGTCATACCCAGAATGATGCTGCATTATCTTCACAAGCCGAGGAAGCAGTGACTATATTAAAATGCTGCTCAGTGTATCCTCTAAGTCTTTAGTGAGAGACTACAGGATATTATTTTTTCCTTTTAGTAGACAAGGTTAATTGGAGACATCAAATATCTGACACACCCAAAGATTATTAAATCAAATCCCTGACTTCTAATCTATAGTGGTACCAGGGCTAAAGTGAATTCTGTTAAGTAATAATGGAACGCCACTCTCTACCCTGCACACCCAACGTGACCAGTGAACATGGGCTGCTGTCTGCAGACAGAGCCAGTGGAGGGAAGGAAAGCTCTGTGCTCTGTGCTGTGTGATTCACATTACTCCTTAGACGTGTGTGGCGAACTCAGAGTAGATGTCGGTGTCTTCATATTTGAAGATGAAGCTGGAGGAAGCTGGAGGAAATTGGGAAACCTTGGGGATGGGGAGATAGCCCAGTTGGTAGAATGACTGCCATACAAGCATGGGATTCAATCCCCAGCACCTAAATACAAGACCAGGCCTGGTTGTGCATACCTATAATCCCAGCACTGGAGAGTGTGGTGCAGACAGCAGCATCTCTGGGCTTGCTGGCCAGCCAGTCCAGCTGAATGAGGCACTCCAAGTTCAGTAGGAGAACCAACAGTAGAGGGAGATGGAGGAAGAGACTCAGCATCGACCTCTGGCTTCCACACACATGCACATACATACAAATATGTACATACACATACACAAATATGTACACACACACACACACACACACACACACACACACACACACACACTTCCCAAACCTGCCCCAAATACACGATGAGAAAATAGCAAAACTGGCTGTCAACAGTGGTCTGGTTTCAGAAGCCCTTTTACCATTATTATTTTGCTTTTTATATTTTGATGCAGTTGAATTTATTTACTTATTAGTTCTTTGAGGATTTCATACGCTGCATGTTTATCATATTTGCCAGCCCGTCATCCCCTCACAGGTCCAGACCACCTTCCCTTCCCATCCAACTTTGTGTCCTCCCTTTTTAAATGCATTGGGTCTGATTTGTGCTGCCTTATATTTGTGGGGAGGGCATCCACCGGAACGTGGTCAACATATGAGGGCATGGCCCCCTTAAAGAAAACTGACTCTCCCCTTCCAGCATCCATCCACTGTCGATAGCTCCTAAGCTAGGAGTAGGGCTTCATGTCCACCCTTCTGAGGGAGCTGGAAACCATCATTCTGAGTGAGGTACCCTGGCCCAGAAAGACAACGTGGAACGTTTTCTCTCATTTGTGCGCCATAGTTTGGATCTTTTGTTCTGAGTCCTTCACTTGGAAGCTCTGCAGAGGTCAGGACATTAGTAAGAGGCCGTGGCAGGCTGGAGGTGGGGGTTGCGGGGTCTTTCAAGGGAGGAAAGATAGAACCCAGTGGTATAAGGAGAAAAAGAGGAGAAATGAGCAGGAGGGGTTAAACGGGGTGGAGGATGGGAGGGTGGACAGAAGTGGAACACAAGAAGACCTTCTGAAAAAATCATATGGAAACCTACTACTGTAGATGTCCTAAGTATATACAGACACACATATAAAAAGTTTAAATGGAATTACTTTAAATGGGAGTGCCAATGCCCCTACCAGACACTGCAGGCTCACTGAGTTCTTCTCTTAAGAAAAAGAAAGCAGAGTAAATTAGCACTTAGCTAAAGTTCCTCCAGGCCCCATGCTGTTCATGAATCAGCCTCACTGTAAAGTGGACAGGGGCAAAGCAGGGGCCTTTAGCTTTAGGGTTTACAAATTGTATCCTAGAAAGCAGAGCACAGCCTGGTGGCTCCAGAGCTTGGTGAGAGACATTAAAGTCTCCCTGAGAGTTCTAGAAGCTGTGGGCTTACCCTGTAGGAAAGAGTCAACACTGAGCACTTCCAAGCTCTGGCATTTCTTCTTAAATAGAGGAACAGGTCCCAGGACACTGTATGCGAGTCTTTGGGATTCTTGTAGATGGAAGGTTCTGTATACATGTCAGATGTTATTATACAGCGCCAGTAAAGAGTGCTTCTGCTTACGGGCGTGGATTTGCTGCTGAATAGTTCAGAGATGACACCACTTCTGGCAACTGTAGTCAGACTAACAGACTAAGTGGTCCTTTTTGCTATACTTTGCTCAGTATTTACTGTTTATTTGTTTGTTTTCCCTTTCTCTATAATCTGAGGTAGGCTAGAAACAGGAGAAGGAACCTTGCTGACAAGGCTTAAAAATAGAAAAACGGCTATTTTTCTTACTGTGATCAAGGAAAGTATTTACACATGAGTGTCATAAGCAAAGAGACCAGATGGTTTTTAGATTTCTCGAATATGTCTTGTTTTGTGAATTCAAATTCTAATGTAATCGGATAATGCAGCCAGTATAGTTGGAGAAGTGGACATGTTGTTCTTAGAATGTTTAATCAGTCTAACACTGTAATCTCTTTTCAGAACAATCATCTTGTTCCTGAGTAACTTTTGCTGGGCCAGTTGTGTCACCCATATGAGCCCATAGGCTTCTTGTCTGTTCTTCAAGCTCCTGTAATAGGACATGGAGGGAGATGCCCTTCACCTTGGCCTGGGTGATTGAACTGCACAATCGCCTGCTGCTCAGGCAAGTACTCGGTGCCGCCTTGGGAAGCGAACATCTGTCCTCTTTCCCTCTGACTTAGCTACAGTCAGGACATGGCTATAGGACAGAGACACGAGAAATGAGATTTTTCTCTTTTCTCTGAAATTTGAGGGGAAAAAACTCTTTCTATTCATAAATACCAGCTGTCACTGTTATCTATACAAGGTTATAGAATTCTAAAGTTCTTGAATTGGGCATGATTCTTACTTTGTGCAGAAGAGGACTGAATTCAGACAAGAGCAAACAACTATTAAACCAAGTCAGAACTAGATCTCAAATCCAGGCCTTTTGTCTTCAAATTCTAAGAGCTTTCCCTCATAGAGATGTAGGGACATTTTCCGTAGCGTGTCAGTTAGTCAGTGCTTGTGGGTTTCCACCACAGCCATTCAGCTCTGCTACCATAACTCAGTCAAAGTTCCCACCTCCAGACATACCCTCTCAAGGGTTCTGTCCCTACGTATGAATGGAAGGGACAAGGAGAGACAGATGCTTAGCCCACTACAGCCTTCCATAACACATGGTTGGATCTCTTCATATATATCTCCTGATCTCCTTCTGTGAGTCTGCTGAGAATATGGAACATTACCATGAGATCAATCAAGTCATTCCCTGTGTTTGCTGAGTCATTTGTTAATCAAACCCAAATGCAGGTTTGGGAAAACAACAAGAAAAAAAAGCATCTATTTGTCAAGTTCTAGAATGTTGGATATTACAGTATTTCCAATAGAAGTGGCTTTGCAGGTACTGATTTAAATCAGAGGTGTGGCACCCCTGTGCTCAGTTCCCTATATCTGTTCCACTCTCAAATGACCAACCAAGAGAATTCTGGAAATACTATTTGTCTTGCCAGTGATTGGTTTACCACCCAGTTCTGGTTAGTAATGTAAATATTTTGCTCACTGGGGCTCCTGGAAAAGGTTTCCTACGCCTTAAGGAGAAAGAACGAGAAAGGATTTCTCCCTTTATCCTGGCACAGTGTTCCTGCTGGAATTTTTAAAAATTATTATTTACTTATTTATGTTTATTTATTTATGTGTAAATATATTTATGCATCTATTTATTTACTTGTCTACTGTGTCTGTGTGTGGGAGTATGTGCCAAGGCATGGGTTTGGTTGGCAGCAAGTACCTTTACTCACTGGTGTCTTGCTGGAATGGCAACTCCAGTCTGCAACGACAAAGTTGGCACAGTGAGGCTGGTTGACCAGGAGGATGGAAAGACCTGGAGCTTCTTTCTGTGGAAACTGGCAAACCTGTGAAACAACCAATCTGAGAATCTTGTTGTTTTGGATGAAATGATCATCTAAATTATTACTAAAGCTCATCTTCACTCTGGAATTTCAGTCGACTTACTGAGATGCAATGAATGTCCAGTAAAGCGCACATGGCCCATGCTTACTGTAGTGATTTGAATGAGACATGCTCCTGAAGGCCCATGTATTTGAACACTTGGTTGCCAGTAGGTTGTGCTGTTTGGGGAGGTTCTGGAATCGTTAGGAGTTGCAGTCTTGCTGGGAGAAGCACATTACTGGGTGGTCTTTGAGTAGTTATAGCCTGGTTCTACTTCTAGGTCACTCTGGTGTGCCAGAGATTTTCCTGATGTGCCAAGGAAATGTGATCAGTCAGCTTCCAGCTCAGCAAGACTGCTGTGTGATGCCTTTCCACCATTATGGGCTCTCCACCTGGAGCTGTAAGCCCAAATAAATTCTTCCATACGTTGTCTTTGGTCATGGTCTTTATCACAGCCGTAAAAGGTAACTAACACACTTACAAAATATAGCTGGAAAAACTGCTATTTGAGTCCTGCATGTTCAACCCTATTTGACTGGACATCTGATTCCTTGCAGTCCTGACACTGTATGTTGCTAATCACTTTTTGTGACTTTAAAGTCTGAGAGTGAGAAACGTGTTGTTGTCTGGATTCTTGCCACTCTGACGGAGTGATTTTGAGAGCCAGCCATCCAAGCTCTCTGGTCATTGGTAGCTCCAAGACGTATAAAGGGAATTGGGTTCAAAAGATTAAACATCAGCGTTAGCTTTCACGTTCATCACCTGTAGGTTTGTGACAATTCACATCATTAAGAATGTTTACTTCTTTCTCACAACATGTTTGTCTAGAACTGTTAAGTTTAACATGTGAGCCACCAGCCACATACAGCTCAGTTGGACTGAGTCATGTGCTAGTCGCAGAATCATATGGGGTTGGAAAACCTAACATGAAGCCCGGGAAGTAAAATAGGAGGAGTGGAGGACTGTTGCTCACTTTAAGCTGCTTTCTAAGACAACATCCTATAGGTTTTCACTTTAGCACGAGGCTGGACTAGGATGCCTCTGATATTAACATCTTCTAAGTTTGTTTGTTTCATTTTGTTTTTTTGAGATAGGGTCTCATGTAGCTGAGTCTAGTCTGGAATTTTCCATACAGTCAAAGATGACCCTCTAGTCTCCACCTCTCAAGTGTTGGGATTAGGTGCTGTGATCACATGTATGTACTATCACACCATGCCTGTGTGTATGGTATGGTACTCAGGACTCAACCCAGGCTCTTAGGCATGTTAGGTAAGCACTCCATCAACTAAGAACCAGTATCAGCCCTGCTTGAATTTTGGAAGGAAGGAAAATCGCACTGTAAACTCCATAGAATTCTGCCTGCAGCACAGTAAAGGAATGATTCTTCGAAGGGGACTGAGATACCATGGTTCATCTCAGTGAAGTGCAGGAAACTCAAGTCCTTTCCACTTACCTGGGCGGGTCTTGGAAATGCCAAGCAGAAAGCCAGGTTGAAGGTGAGCACTGCGGAAGTGAGAGAGGGAGTAGTTGAGATATGTGTAGACAGACGACCAAAGACCAGTGAGGAAGGAGGCAGAACATCGTACTCCACCAACCCTGGACACTGCTTGTTGGTAGGTGACACCATCCACCCAAAATGGACAGTCTGACTCGGTGCAGTCATGGTCAGTGGTAATTATTGACTTGTCAGAATCTAGAATCACCAGGGAGGCAGCCTCTGGGCATGGCTGTCGGGGAGTGTCTCCATTGTGTTAACAGATAGGAAGACTCATCGTTCCTGACTGGGATCCTGTGCAAGTGGAGATGGTGAGCTGAGCAGCAGCCTGCCATCAGCACTCTTTGCTTCCTGATTGTGGCTGTGATGTGATCAGCTGCTTTAAGTTTCTGCCAAGTTGACTTCCTTGCCTGGATGGGTTATACCCTTGAACTGTGAGCCAGACTTAACCTTTTGTCCCTCTCTTTTGTCAGAATATTTTGTGATAGCAACAGGAAAAGAAACTAAAATAGACAGCTGCATACCTTTATACTTTTGGTGTGATTTGTGTCTCGATTAGTTCTCACTGATATCAGCTACCTCATGCCAACTTGCTAACCAGCAGTCCCTCCTGTTCTAGAATGTGCCTTGTTTGCACTGAAGTTTATACAGTGAACTCACCGGCTCTGGCATTCAGACACAACACAGCCAGAAAGTGGGAGATCTAGCACAGTGGAGATTAAAGTTTTCTACCCAGAAAAAAAATGAATAAGGTTGCCTAAATTAGAAATTGCACTCACCCATAAAGAAAATCAATCTGACATTTTGGCACACCCAAAATTATGTACAGAGATTTCTTATCTGTCTAAATTTAAAAGCCTAAGAGCATCACATCCTCAATTTTCTTATACATGCATAGTCCATTACTTGAATACAACAGGATATATACAATTATGTCTATGATTTCTGTCTCAAATTCTTACTGTGCTTTTAATCTCTAAGGAAATATAATCTTTGTTAATTTATTATTATAAGATGGTAGCAAGTGAGGGATTCAAAGGGTTTCATGAGCTCTGTTAAGGAATGGTGGCATGTGTCCAGAGGAGTGACACGACTGATGCTAGATGTGCGACTCAGATAGTGACTGTGTGTGGCATGGTGGGCAGTGAACAATTACCAGGTTCTCATGGCAATTCAGAAGTGCTGAACTTGGGGAGTGGACAGGGAGACAGGAGGGAACAGGCTCAGCAACTACTTAGATAACCCAAGAGAAGATAATTGGAGAGCAATTGCATGCTGGGAGGGAGGGAAGAAGAAGGTGCACTTTGCTAATGAGTGAGTTCAGTATGCTGCCCAGAGGTGCAAGAAATGATGGGTTTTGCAGATGAATATGTGAATTTGGAAGGGAATATGAAGATGCATCTGTGAGCCATGTGTTTGGGAGGCTCGGGATATAAGAATTAGGGAGATGAGGAATCACTGGAAAAATGGTAGAAAAGTATGATGATTACTTTTTTTTCAGGAAGTATAGTTGTGAGAGCTTTCTAGCTAGGTGGGACTAGGCAGTGTCTACCCTCCTCCTTCTAAGGTCCCGATGACAGCTCAAAGTTCCATTCCACACAGAGCATGGGTGAGGGGCTGTGTACAGGAGCACAGGTAACCCCAAAGCAGCCAGACTGGAAAGACCACACCCATCTATGGCTTCCCATAGATGCATATATGTAGCTCCATTTTCCTGGTCTTCCCTAGTCTATACACTCTAACCACTTCTAAGACCCAAGACCATGTACACTTAGGACTGAATTGGGTAGAACTGGAAGGGAGAGTGGCTGGACACTCAGGTGCAGGCCCCAGGACTCTTCCTGACCCCTATTTCTCTAAAGAAAGGTCAACAGTCAACAAGCCCGTTTGTGATGATCTTTTGTAAATGAAAACAGATGAACTCATGAAGATGGCAGCTGTTTGGCTCAGAAGATAGTGCAACAGCGACAGGTTAGCTTTATGTTTCAGTCAGGCTAAAGAGTATTACCCTAAAACGAATAAAACTCAATAAAGCACTTTGTAAGTGAATGTTCTTGAATATTTGTCTTTGGATAATTTTACTTAAGCTAGTATTTTTCAACTAGGTACCATTCTGTCCCCACAAAGAGTCATTTGACTTTGTCTTGGGACATTTCTGATTGCCATAAATGAAGAACACAGGACTTTGGTGGCAGAAATTAAGGTGCTGCTAAAGATCCCACAAGTTACAAACAGTTCCCTCTGAACAATCACCTGACTGAAGATGTTAATGGTGCCCAGGGTGAAAAATTCCTGCCTTGGACAATTGAACGTACAATTGTGTTGAAAGAGCTGAAATCATCCTTAAATTGTTTTTCTCATCGAAAACACCACAGAAGGACCTTAGTGTAACTCAGAGAACTCCATTCCAGTCAGCGTTTCTCACTCAAAAGGCCACTTATTGAACTGAGGGCTCCAGGTAAGTGTAGCGCATTGACCCAGTGAACCCTGCTGTGGAGGACAGCAGTCGACAGAAGGGCACACTCAACACCATGGGACAGGATGGGAATGCACAGATCACGTGGAACAACCCACAATGGAGGCTTAGAAATGAAAGGACTGTTCATTTTGGTTACTGAATGTAGAAATGTTGAAGGAACCTTGTCAACTTGGCACCATCTAGAACACCGCCCCCCCAATAGAGGGAATCTCAATGAGGGATTGTCTAGATCAGGTTGGCGTGTCTGCGAAGGACTGTCTTGGTCACATTAAGTGAATTTTATGACCACTGTGGGTGGCACCATTCCCTAGCCAGGAGGTACTGCACTGTACAAACATGGAGAGCTTGAGCTGGGTACCCTCCTGCATGCAATCATTCTCTCTGCTCTTGATGGTGAATGTGATTGGCTACTTCAAGTTCTTGCTGCCTTGACTTTCCCAAGAGGATGATGGACTGTAATCTATGAATGAAAATAAGCCCTTTCGCTCTTAAATTGCCTTCTCAGGTATTTTATCACAGCAACAAGAAACTAATCTAAGACACAAGGCTAACAGCGCAGTCAGCACATGTTGGGCTTCAAATAGCTACTATCTGCTCAGCAGTCTACCTAGCGGACAGTGTGGAACAAAAGAAGGCCTAGACCTGCTGTTTTTGAAGTGACTCTCTTGGATATCGACAGTCTAATGCTGGGAGTGTGACAGTACCTATTCTTTTATTTTGGATCAAATCAATAACTTACACGTCAATACTTGTTAAAAGTGGTGACATTCTAGCTGCTGATTATACCAGCTATGCTGAATGGAGGTAAATAAATGGATTTGTGCTTTTAAAAATTGCACTGCTCACACCCCCATTGGAAACTACTGAAAAGACAGGTAGTTATAAAAGACCCATATTATCCCAAAAGGGCTTGGTGCACAGTCTGCAGACTTATCAACTGCACCATAATGCTGAAATTCTCTTCTCACTGTTCCTAGCTATGTGCCCTTGTCAAACCACTTAGTCTTTCTGGGTTTTGGTGGCCGAAGCTACAGAATGAAGAGAGACGCTATCTCATAAAAGGACTATGGAGATTGAAGAAGAAATTATATATAAAGTAGCAGGCAAAGCACATCCAGAAAATATTGATCAAATTTGAGCTATTAAAATTTTATGAATTTAATGAACACTGATGCATATGCGTGCAATATTCAAATAAAAAAAATTAAAGGTAACATGCAAGACAGCAAAGTTACTTTGACCGTGTGCTGTTTGGGGCTCTTCTGAGGATTTTGGTATAACTTTCTGACAGTCACAGAAGTTCTATGTAAGGCAGTACAGGCATATTCACATTTTTAAAGCAGATAATAGCCAGTCTTTGTTTTTTAGCTGCCATGTGGGTTCTAGGAACTGAACCCATGTCCTCTGCAAGAGAAGTTAGTGCTTTTGACCATTGAGCCATCTCTCCAGTCCCATTATATGTATATTTTTATAAAGTATCTTATTTTAATTGTGTGTGTGTGTGTGTGTGTGTGTGTGTGTATGTGCACATGAATGCAGGGTGACCATGGTTGCATCTGATCCACCACTCCATGTGGGTTCTGGGAACTGAAATCAGATCCTCTGGAAGAATAGTATAGGCTCTTAACCGCTGAGCCATCTATCCAGTCTAAGGTATATTTTTTTGATTGTGCTCTTAGTGGCTATCCAAAAACCTAATGAGTCACCAGATTCTTAATATCATTGTCTGCTAGGTGAAATTTCTTCAACTCTTGGTCATCAGTCCCACAGCATTCATTAGTCACAGTGCAAAGGAAGATCTTTAAGAACTTGAGTCAGGCACATAGGAAAATCTCCTGCATGGAAGAGTCTGTGTAGGTGTACAGCATGACTGCATGGTGACAACATGGTACAATGGCTTTGAATGCCTGGCTTCGCTGTGGTGCTCAGGAGATCCATTAAGACGGGTAAAAAATGCGCAGATAGAACTATATACAGTCATCTTTACATAAATTAATCCATTTTTACCTCAAAATTTTCTAGATAAAATTGTGTTAAGTGATTTTATCTGCTGTTAGAGTAATAAATCATTTTTATTTATTTATTTATTTTTTGAGACAGGGTCTCCTTGTAGCCCCAGCTGCCCTGGAATTTGCTATGTAGACCAGGCTGACCTTGATCTCATAGAGATCTGCCTGCCTCTGCTTCCCAAATGCTGGGATTAAAGACCTGCACTGCCATGCCTGATTACATTATCACTTTTAATATTTCCAAAGATTCTCCTATTTAATCTCCATTTTTCCAAACAGAAGTTATATGCAGAAACTTCTTGACTGATTATTGACCAAGAGACCGGAGAATTTAGCATTCTTTTCCTTATTCTCTAGTTCCTTCAGATAGTTTCCTCATTCTCCAGATCATTTGTTTGTTTATTTATTTTTGAGATAAGGTCCTAGCTGCAGCTGGCCTGGACCTCTCTACATATGTAGACCAGGCTGGCCTTGATCTCCTCCCAAGTGCTGGGATTAAAGGTGTGTACCACCACACTTGGCCTCCCAGGAATTTTAATTTTTGTTAGTAATTATTGCTTTGTGATGATTATTATATCATCCACAATTAGACCATATGATACACTGTGACTGCTCTTATTCTCTTTTTCACATAGTGTTCTGTTCTGCCATACAATGTTTGCTATGACCAAATACCCAAGAAGAAGCATTTAAGGATTCCTCCTTACTTGCAGTTTGAGGGGGATCAGGCATACTGTCATGGTGGGGAAAACTCGGCAGCTCATAGGAAGCATGGGAAGGCCTGGCATGCAGCAGGAGCAGGAAGGAGCTCCCCCTTCCCCTCCCTCCCCCGGTTACAGTGCATCTGCAGACAGAAAGCAGAGACCGAACTGGGAATGGAGCTAGTCTATAAAGCCTCAGGATCCACGTTAGGGACACACTTCCTCCAGCAATGCTCCACTCTCCAAAGGTTCCAGAACCTCTTAAAACTGCACTACCAGGTGGGGACAATGTGATCAAACACATGAACCAGTTGGGGGCATTTCACATTCAAACCACAGCACAGAGTATCTGACATTAGCTCGTGGCCATGCCCAGCGGCAGACAGTCTGAAATCACTCTCAGCTCAGTCAGCCTTGCCAGGTAAGCTACCAGCTTTATCCTCATCTTGGACACATTCCTGTTGAAGCTGTGTACTTTGTGCTCCAGTCTAGGCTGGCTGCTTCCTAGGCTTGTTCCCATCAGTAGACATGGAGCAGAGCTTCGTCTGCTGGGGAATTTTCTCCCCCAGGTTGCATAGCTGCTCTTTCCTGGTTTTACTCTATTTTTATAGATACAGTGTATCCTCCAACAGCTTCATGATGAGGATACATGGGAAAGATAGCTTGGCTAGGTATAGAACTTCAGTGTAGAAGCCATTTTCATTGAGATAGTTACGTCAAGGACCTGTTTTCTTCTAGAATCCAGGTTTGCAACTGATAATTATAGGCAAGTTGTTTACAATGGAGCTGTGGCCAAGCCCTGAGCTGATAGTTCTTTCTAAAACCGTGTGGTTCTCCATCATTCTAGGAAGAGCTTTCAGTCTATGACATTTTAAACTCTCACTATATTATATCTTTATATAGGTAAATTTCATTAATTGTATTTGGTACATCATTGATTCTTTCAATAAGAAATTTGGTTACACTTTCTTGAAAAGTCATTTGATTAACAGCCTTGCCTTTTTACACATTTTGGAGCTCGTTCTAACTTGTCTTCTGTTGTGACCAAACACTGAAGGAAACCAACTTGGGGAGGAAAAGGTTTATTTGGCTTTTAGGTTACAGAGGCCATCCTGGAGGGAAGCTAAGCAGAAATTCAAGGCGGGAGCTTGAAGTGGAAACCATGTGGAACACCACTCACTGGCTTGCTCTCTGTAGCTCACGCTCAGCTAGCTTCTTTATACAGTCCAGGCCCAGCTACCCAGGGATGGAGCTTCCCACAGTGGGCAGGGCTCCCTACATCAATGAGCAATTAAAAAATGCCCCACAGACATTCTACAGACAACTCTGATGAGGGAAATTCTTCCGTTGAGGTTCCCTCTTCTCAGGCATGGCTAGATTGCATTAACAGCTAAAGCTAAGTATAAGAGAATGCTTGTCAGTGGTAATGATGTTTTTCTAAAAGAACCGGTCTCTACCAACTCTATAAATTTGTTAGCTTCTGGGACAGTTCCTCATCTATTTCTTACACACTTTTAAAGATTGCTATTCTTGGGGCTGATGAGATGGATCAATGGTTGAGAGCACTGATTAGTCTTGTAGAGGACCTGGATTTGGTTCTCAGTACCCACAACTGTCCAAATTGCCAGTTCCAGGGAATCAGATGCACTCTTCTGAGTTCTGGGTATTGAATGGCATGGGTGCACTTACATGCATGCAGGTAAAGCATTTGTACACATAAAAGTTAAACAAAGATTTTTAAAAGATGGTGTATATGTATACTTTGCATACCGCTATACATTAAATGGTATAACACTACCTAACATACAGTAGAAATAAAAGGTAGATTTGTTGGATAATTGAATGAATGCTGTCTTGTATTTTAATCTTTAATATCTTCTTTCATCTTGAAAATCAAAAGTGATGCTTTTGATCAATCAAATAGCTACTTTCTATTCCTCTCTGCCTTGGTTCCTAGAAACCACTTTTCTATTTGTGTCTAGGAATTTGGCTACTGTAGACTGGAGGCACCCCATGTAAGTGGAAACATATAGGATTTGTCTTCTTCCAATGGGCTTCCCTTAGCATAACATCTTCAAGGTTCATTCATCTACTATATCCTGGAATTTCCATCCTTCTCCAAATTAATACTATTTCATCCTCTATGTGCACTGCATTTCTTTGTACATGCATCATCCACAGACTCAGGGTACTTTTACTTTTGGCTACAACAAGTAATGCTCTTATGAAAATTGGTACACAAATTTATCTTCAGATAGTTCCTTTAGATAGATACTCAGATATATAATTGATAGATCATAAGGTAATTCTACTTTACCTATTTGAAGAACAGATGCATTGTTTGATAAAGGAGCAGGAGATGTATTGGTATGGCTTGTGTTTAAAATACAAAAGGTTTTGAGAATGTGGAAAATCTAGACCCTAGTGGACTGTTTGGCAAGTACCTAATATTGTATTGTAAGTACCTAATGTTATGACTTTGACATTTTGATTTGCTTTTCTTCAATGGGAAGTAATGTTCAATGCTCCTTTTGGCCTCAAATTTATTGTTATATCAGTAAACAATCAGACTTGCCTCTCTATGGTTGATAACAATGTTTCTTATATGTAGTTGATAACAATATCCCTTCTCTGTGATTGATCACAATGCCCATTCTCTATGGCTGATAACACTATGAATTTTTTATAACTGATAACAATATTCATTCTTAATGGTCAATAAAAATATCTCTTTTCTATAGTTGCAAACAACGGCCATTTTCTATCATTGATAAACAGCCCATTATTTTAAAAATATTTTACTTATTATTTTTATTTTATATGTATGAGTGTATTGTCTACATATGTGTAAGTGTACTCATGTTGTACAGTGCCCACCATGATCAGAACAGGAAATTGGATTCGCCTGGAACTGGAGTTATGAACAGTTGTTAGCTGCCACGTGGGTGCTGGGAATCAAACCTGGGTACTTTTTGAGAGTAGTCAGTGCTCTTAACCACTGAGCCACCTCTCTAGCCCCTAAACCATTCTTTATGAAATGGTTTATGAAAACAATGCCCATTCTCTGTGGTTGATGACAATGCCCATCTGTACAGTTAAAAGCTGGGTGGTATGTGGAGACCAGATTGCAGATTCCACTTTTTCCTCCTCTTTTAGGAAGATGTTCTGCCTTCAATTAGGCCCTATGTCCCAAAGTTCAACACTCCTGTTCAAGTATTTCTTAGCAGGAGCTTTGCAATATCACTAGAGAGATGGGACTGTTGTATACATGGGAAATTGGGGAGAATCAAGGGAGTTCATGTCCTGCATAGTCACATCCACCCCCTTTTCTGAAGGCACAGTTGACTCTGTTTCCTGAGCCTGTAACAAGCTTGGTAATACTAACTGGTTCACTGGTGGGTATTATCCAGTGTGGTACTTCCTGGCTTTTGAATTGTCAATATTTTGCTGGTTTTCTTTTCCCATTCACTATCTGTCTTCTAGGTTAATCTCATTATTTAAATAAGGCTTTGTTAGTACAGAAATGAATGTGCCCTTAATTTGTCACTTGGATTGAAAACAACCTTAGGTATTTTGTTATTTCCTGATGGATATTCTTCACTTAAGTGGGGGATGGGGGAGCAGAAGAAGCAAAGTTGTGACCAGCATTTTACCACTGTTTACCCAGGCAGTGGTGGGGAGAGGCTTCTCTCTCCAGGTGTGCTGGGTAGTGTGTGAAGCTCCTGGAGGCAGTCAGGTCTTCATGCTGGCCCCACCTTGAGATGGATTTTCTGCTTAGCTTCCTCATTCTGAGAGTTTAGGTTAGGAGGAAAACATTTCTAATATACAACCCCCTCTGAGGGAAGGCAGAACTGAACACATCCTATCCTATCATCACATTTTTTTTTTCAGACAGGGTCTCCCTGTAGTCCCAGCTGAAATTTAACCAGACCAGCTTCAGTCTCAGAGAGATCCACCTGTCTCTGCCATCAGAGTGCTGGGATTAAAGGTGTGCACCATCACACCCGGACCTACCATCACATTTTATACAACATCTTTCAGGACCTCACTGGCTTTCTAAGTTCTTGATACCTCTTTAAAAGTGCTTATATGTTTTAGTTTGGTGTTCAGACATGTGAATTTTAGGATGAGAATGTGGGCCCTGACAGGAGTCAAAGGAAAATTGCTTGCTGTTTTGAGCAACCTTCAGTGAACTATGACCTGTCCTGCTCAGATGTGACATGTTCCTGGAAGATTATCTTTCAGGATACAGCAGAATAAGTATTTACTATTTATTGTTATCCACCATGCCGGGAAATTCTTGGACTTTAAGTCAGTTTTTGAAACCTGGGCACCTAGCCCTCGATCTTTGATCCAGTTAGCATGAAACACTTTTTAAAAGGCACTTTTATTAAAATAACCTATGTACCGAGAGTGTGCCAAATTCTCCATCCAGTCTGCCCACATCTACCCAGCACTGGAGTGCCATTCTGGCAGTCTATAATGAAGATTATGACCAGGCAGTTTTGTATGCATAGTCATTTTAATCAAGTATAATATTAATTAGTGATAGCGTATGCAAATGATGTTTGAAATTGAAAATGATGCACATGTGCTGATGGAGAGACTAACTGAAAAGAGTACTTTGAACTATTTTTCCGCTATTTTAGTAACAAAGTGAAGGAGGTGCTGGAGGAGATGACACATTGGGGAAAGCACTTCTTGTACAAGCGTGAAGACTTGAGTTCGGATTCCCAGAACCTACATAGACCTGGACACAGCAGCACACATCTTTAATCCTGCTCTTTCCATACGGGCATGAGAAGTGGAGACAGGAGATCCCTGGAGGTTGCTGGACTGACATATATCTGTGAACAATAAAGAGACCCTGCCTCAACGGAGGATTGACCCCTGAGGGTACCCTCTGACCTCCACACATCATGTCGCACACATGAACATGCACACACAAAATACACACACATACACAACACACACACACACACACACACACACCTTTAAGAAGAAAAGAAACAGGTGGGAGACTTGGCATCTGCCCCATATTCAATGACTGCTCTAAGCACTGGTCTGACTCTTAGAATATTTTCATTAAGCTGCATAGATTGAGAAAAGAGATCAGGGACCCCAGAGAAAAAGGGAGGGAGAAAAGTACAAACTAGACTGAAGAAGCAGCCGCAGCACCACCTGCGCCCCTCCCCGGGTCATCCAACCACTTCCTTGAAGCCATGGGTTCACCCGGATCTGAAACTGCGTGCTTTCCTAGTCTTACCGCATGAGTCTATAACAAGAACACCATGAGACACCTTCACAGAAGTTACTTATACTTTCTATAAGGTGTATGAGTTTGAGAAAAACACCAAGAATAAAAAAACAATCTACTATTAACCAGTCTCCAGTGTAAGAAGAAAACTCACTTGTATAGGGCTGGGCAGTCTGGACTCAGTTCACAGTGGACACAGGAATAAACGCTTCCTGAAGGAAGTGACTCAGCCACACAGTGAGACCACACCCTCACCTAGGTCTTGTGGCTTCTATGGAGCCTTTGGCCTCACTTTCAGCTCCCTGGGCTTCTCTGTGGTGTAGGCTTCCCTGGATTCGCCCAGAGAACTGAGATGAGTCAGTCACTTCTGGGTAGGTTAATCAGGGTACCAGGGGATCAGGGGACCAAGGTAAGTTCACTCAAGGCTGTTTTCTTAGAGACATTTACAAATAAGGCAGAGACAGCCTTGCACTATTTTGTCTGAAGCTCAGGTGGTCACAGATGAACACAGCTTGCTTCCTTTCCCTTCAGAGAAAGGTTGCAGTCTGAGAAAGCAAAGAAATCAGACACTAGTAAATAAAAGAAACGGAAATGAATGCATCTGCAAGAAAGGAGCAGCATATGACTTCTGTACTGAGGGAAATGACAGATGTCTTCGTGTTAGGGGAACGGTTTTAAGCACAACCTTAAAATAGCGCCTGAGAGATAGGCGAGGACAGAGAGAAATTTGTCTCTGTGCTTTAAACCCTTTCTCTTCCACAGGAGATTTTGTTAGAGTGTGTTTCGGGTGAGAGCAACAGGACTGAGGCAGAGCATTTCTAGCCTTGGGTGCTGCTGCCCCCTACATGGCGGGAAGACTGTAAGCACATGCTCTGTGAAAACGTTCTGGAAACACCCACATTGACTTCCTACTTGAATGTCACAAGGACACAGGAATATTTACTTTCACCTCATTTTCTGTCTTGAATTCATGCAGAAATTGGACTAAATACACTGGTTATTTGAAAATCAGGACTGATGGCAGGAAATCTTCCTTACCACAAAACAACCCCAAGGGCAACTTCATCCCCAGGGCTCCTTCTCAGGGACAGGAAGAATCTCTGGATCTCACTGGACTCTAGTCCCCCAACCCCTTGTCCAACTCTATAAAAGAAAAAAAAAATGAAGCTATGTAGAGCTTTCTTGGTTGAGAATAACTGAAGGGATGCAAATGGGGGTGGTGGGGCTGCATGGACAATTTTGATAATAGATACGAGAGGCTGTTTTTAATAGGCAATGCAGCAGACCCTGCAGAATTAGCAGGGAATCAGGTCAAAAATCTAGAGTCTGTGGCACTGTTAATGTCATGTCATAATGACATCATGCAAACACCTTCTCCCAGAACCCACAGGATTGAAAAGTCAATTGATGATTATGCACATAATCGCAATTAAAATGATTGCAAAGTAAATATAAGTGATGGGTTCTGGAAGATTGTGCCAACTAATTATTGCTTTTGCATAATGTTAGGAATATCGGCATGTTGCTGGCATTTGGCACTTTGCAGATTCCGGCAGTGTGTGCTAAATATGGACTGGTTGTATTTGCTGTTAAACACCTTATAACCTTGAATAAAAATCTCCACTGCGGTTCCAGTTATTAGGATACTGAAGTCAAAAAGGACTCTGCAACTAATGATGGTAAAATATGTTGTGGCATCAGATAAAAAAAAATATTTGGAGAAATTTCCAGAAGGAAGAGCGCAAGATGTTCGGAATGCTCCATTTACCACAAAAAGTAACTGAAACATTTTCCGTGGTCTATAGCTTTAGTTATTGTAATGTATGAAGATGCCTTTTCCTTGGTTTTGGTATCATTATAATTACTCTCCAAACAATACAATCAAACTCCATTTATGCACAGAACACTTTTTGAGGTAAAGGTGAATTTATTGAGACTGAATGAGCAGGGTCCATGGCTAGGAACTAGTAGAAAACTGATCAAGACAAATGAATTTTATTGTAATATTTATTTAAAAAGTTCATTACTACAAAAAAGTTTATGTCAACACAAATTCAAAGATGAGATCTGCAAAGGCTGGAAGGAGGGTGAGTGGGTTAAGAAGTCATGTGGTAGGGCAAGTCCAGCCTGGTCTCTGCTCTTGTCGTGAGATGATTTAACACCTGCCCGTCTGGATGGGGGGGCAACACCGGAAGGGAGTTTCCTGTAGCAGGCTCCCGCTGGGGGAGTCCTTCATTTGTATTTATGTTTTTCTTCCACATGCTCACTCTGCAGAACCCTTGCTGACCAAATGACCCAGGCGAGAACCATTGCATGGGAGTCTGTTTAACTCTGTGTGGAAGACATTCACTCAAGGAAGTTTAACGAGTTGAAGTTTGATCATGACTAATTTTGAAAATCCTTTTCAAATGCTGAGTATTACACTGATGTTTACAAAGTAGAGATTTTCTTATGAGAGTTAAAGACAACTTTGGGCATGCTGGATATATACTAGATTATATTTAATAGGTAATATAAGGATTTAGCAGTGCCTTTAAATAACTGAGCCATCAAACTCTATGCAATATATGATTTGGAAATTACGTGAGTCCATTCTGTAAAATTAAGACTTTGAAATCAGCTGGAATTAAGGCATTCTAAGATTCCAGTTTAATCACATGACACATACATTCATCTTTAAAAAAAAAAAAACAACAATTATTAGAATGTGCCTTTGAAACACTGAAGAAAAGCAGCCCATTTTCTAAAATTTTGATGTGAATATTTCTCAAAGGGTTTTAAAATGGCAGAACATTGGCGGAAGATACACAAGAAAAGAAGTAATCATCAGCAAAACGCCAGCAGCCAAGGATACAATGAAAGGTTTAGCACGTTTCTTCCTGCTTTCTAATGTGGACATGTTCCAGGAAGTTTTAACTTCGTTTCTAAGACAGAAAGGGATTACTTGAGGCCTGAGGCTGCTGGTTGTATGTTTATAATACTATGCTTTCGAGTTTATTTGAAGCGCTTTTAAGGGCTTGTATTGCTGCCTATGAACCATCCTGTCAAGCACCTTTGGGTGAGCACTGTCAGAAAGCTGGGTCACAGCAAAGAAAAGAGGCTTTGAGTCACTCTGCAGCTGGGACATGCTGAGGGGAGACTCTCTCAACTTTGGGTGCTTTCTGGATTCCTTCCTCTGCGGTGTACAGCAAAGAAGCCCCTGAGCAACTCCACAGAACACTGAAGGAATGTCTCTACACAGGAAGACTGGACGCCCCTAGAGGAACTTTCTATGCATAGGAGTACACATTTATAATACTGCCAAAATGATTACCAGAAAGAAATGCAAGATTATTTTTAGTGAAACGTTTGCTAAAATAGCAGTAGGACTCTGGATGCAAGCATTATAGTATGCAGTCGCTCCTGTGTTCACAAAGGTACAGACCTACAGACAGATACCCTGACCAAACCAAGAAATCAGTTTTAACAAGTGAGATGTGGCACCAAGTGTTCGGGAGCACCATGCGGTCATTCTAACTAATTATGTGGCAACTTGCTACTCCAGCCTTCCCACAGTAGCAATGAAAGAAACTGTTGAACATAAATCAGTGTTAATAAGAAATAAGAATAATAATTTTCAAACAGTTCAGGGGATTTGTATCCCAAACAGGATTTGCAAGTGTAGCATAATTGGATTCTCTCTCTAAAACTCTCATTTTTAGGATTTAAAAGTTTTTAATGATAATGCTGGCTTCTAGAAATTTATAAAGAAAGCATGAGAAGTCATCTAAAGTGAGTTTTTAGTGAGTTCAACATATGTTGCTATAGGATCAGTAAAGTCATGGTCACATTTCTGATTTCCTATTCCGCTGACACTATGAAATATTTATCAAGGATTCAGCACTGGTTTCCTTAGACCTGAAAACATGCTAAGTATAGCAAATATTAAAACACGTGGTTACCCTCCTGTGAAACAGGGATAGTAGGACATATCTATACAATAATAAAATAATTTTAAATGAGCATAACAGAATTTAATACATACATGTGTTTTAACTATATCCCCTTTGAAAAGGCAAGTACTTCTCTGATAGTTCCAGCATCCAAAATGATTTTTGGACCTGGAGTGATGGCCAGAACCTATCCCACTGCTTAACTTATTAACCTGCTTTATTTTGAAAGTTGTTGTAAGAGGCTCTTGAGGAGGGTGAAAACATAAAGTCAGTGTTCAAGGGATAACAAGTTTCCATGATTATTTCTGCTATCAACATATAATTTCTTAAGTACAAATCAAAATTAATTTCCTGTAGGGGCATGATACTTTAGGAAATAAGGAACATAACTTTTCCTCTACTTTAAAAGGTATTAACAGTTTGTTAGGTGTTTATATTCTAGTACCTTCATTCAGGTCAACAATTGGTTATAAATCTTGCAAGGTAGGAAGCATGAAAACTCGATATATTTTTCTTTTCTAATCCCTGCCCCAATTCTCATGAAAGTACCTGTAGAATCAAAATGTTGTCAATTTCCTTATTAGATAGGTAAACTAAGTTATATACCATACATTTAACATTTTATTCACATTTTTCTATGGATTAGGCCATACTTGTATTTATTTAAATATACGTTAATAATCTTTGATGATTTTCCACAAATTAAGGAATCAGTCAATAAAAATCCCAGCAAATAACTCAGACCACTAAATGCCTTACCATGAGCACTTTGTGTCAGTTTCTGTTTATATTGCTTTGCATATTTTAGTTTTAGAATTCCTGCTAGTCCAGTTTCTTTCTGGGAAATGAAATGAAGCCTTTATACTGAAAAGAATGAACTGTGGTGTGTTATAAGTAAATTCCCCTTCCCGCCTTCCTGTCTACAGGGCCAGTAAGATTAACTTTTAGCTAAAGACATTGCCTACTGTGTCACTTAGGGCTCCATGCTAACTGGTCTGCACATGTTCAGTTACTGTCACCCTGTGTGTCATATATTAGGACCAATTGAGGACTAAAGAACACTGGTTATTTGTTGACATTTTATGTTAAAGGGTGAGATGTATTTCAAGAGCTGGCTGGAACTAAAGCACCCACTGAAACAAAATTTCTCAACCTAACAAGTTAAAGTTAGTAAAGTTTTGGGTTAAGAATATGTACACAATATTGAATTTAAAGTTTCATGGGCTCTTTGGCTTATACAATTTGAGATATGAAGACATGAAAATCTGAACATAGGTCAGATCTACCTGTGGGCTGGTATTCTCTGTTGGGAATATTAACAGAAAATAAGAAGGAATAGACACTGACTTAGACAATCATTTTCTAGGAGGAGAATTTGGATTTTCAATCAGTCATAACATTATTATATTTTGTTTCAGGTTGACTATAGACCCACAACAATATTGCTTTTATTTGATGATTAAGAAATGGTCTGTCTGTGCTTCTGTGTTCAGACTCTATTTCTTTTCCAAGACTCCATTTAGCACATCTTGCAGGAACATACTTTTGCTATCCAGGAATGATGCCTTGGATGACCTAGAAAGAAAGCAGGTATCTGGGTTATACAACGAAATATAGAAACAAGGGGAAGGAAGGGGAGGGGAGAGAGGTTCGGGGAGGGAGAAGGAGAAAGGAATGAAAGGAAGGGAGGAGTAAGGGCCTATGATTTCTGTATTCCCTTTCAATCTGGAAACACAATATTTTAGATAATAACCAACATCTATTTTATAAAGAAAGCACATGAATTGTAATTGCACATCATGTCAGTAATGTTTTTTAATTATTCAAACAACCAAAGTTCCCAAAGGGATGAGTCTGGGTTGAAATAAGCAAATCCCTATATATTGTAATCAATTTAACTGTTCTTAGAGCAACCTACAACCACAGTTTCAGGAACATGTTTCAAAAGTACTTGTTGAAGTATGATTTAAGTTACAGATTCAAAATATTTATCCCTCAAGCAACTTGGATGGCTATCTTTGTAGGCCAGTGAAAGGAAAAACTCAGTCTGATTTGAGCTGATTTGACTATCAAGTGAGTTGGAGCTTTGTGCTTGCATGAATGCTTTATTTTAGGATGCAACTCTCCATGCAACTCCCACTATTACTGGAAAAATTTAAAAGCTGAGTCTTTCATTTAAAATAACACTGTACAGTAAATGTATGTGTGTTTGTGTGAATCGGCCTATAATGTTATATTGCTTTAAAAATACTATGTTGATGTTAACATTTTCCCTTTGGGCAAATTAATAAAAGTATTGATATTGCTAAACAAAAACAGAAGGAAGAACTTATAATTTATTACTGGCATTTTCCTTCCTTCTAGAACATTTTTCAGTCCCAGCTGTAGCCCGTGTTCCAGTAGCTGTGATGGGTGCTAAGCCCATACTACCTGCATCTCTCTGCTCTGCACATCATCATGCCTTTCCGGGTCCTGAAGCTGTCCTGCTTCCTGTTCCCTAGTTTTTGCTAGTGATTCATGAGATAGTAGAGTTTAAAAAAAAATTCACCTTGGCTTTCACAATGTATTATACTCTGGAAACTCTATGAGAATTCTAGTTTTGTTCATCAGATTTATGCAAATGTGGTATTGATTGACAGTGATGTATATAGATCTACACACATAACATGCTACCCAGAAACCACTAAAATGTTCTATTAGTAGCAGAATGCATCCTGATTATAAACTACTTCAGAACCAATGTGAAAACTGACCTGACTACAGTTTTGTCCTTCCAGGGACTTCTGGACTCCTTTTAAGCACTGTTTTCAGCTGGTATTACTTTTGGGCATGTGTGTATGTGTGTGTGTAGGCATGTCTTATGTGTTTTGTGTATGTGCATGTGCGTGTATGTGTGCTAATGTTCATGTGTGTGCATGTGTCCAGATGTCAGCAGTTGGGGTCTTCCTCTATCACTCCCCGTTCTAGTTTTGGGGATCAACTCTCATCGAACCTGGAGCTCACTAATTCAGCTAGGCTGGCATGTCAGCCAGCTCCAGAGAACCCCACTTCTGTGTCCACCTCCCCAGTACTGGGATTACAGGTGCACATCTTTTAAAAAAATAGGCGTAGGTATTAAGGGTAGAATTCAGGTCCTCATGCTGGCATGACAAGCACTTTACTGCTTGAGCATCTCCCCAAACCCTGGTTATGTTCGAGTACTCTGGCCCGAGGATGTTAGAAAGTGAAAGCCTTACTTTTCCACGCCAAGTTCTCTCATTAACTTTGGCATAAACACCCTGTAGTTTTTATGACTCTGAGTATGAAAAGAGCAGCAAGGAATTCTTTATAAAGCATATTCTGCAGAATAAGAATTGGGCTGTAATAGCTGCATGAGAAATAGTTAACCAGATGAGAGAACGTCTCCTTGGAACGATTTTTGTGAAAGCAGCTTTCAAATTCAGAAGTAGTCAGGCCTTAGGGAGCCAAGGAGAAGAAGCCTAATGGCCCTAAAATCACAGGAAGGGAGCTTCAAGATCCTGATATCTCAGAGCATCTGTTACTGCCCATTGAAGTGATCCCATGGGGTTTAGAAAGAAGCAAAGAAGCAGGTAGACTTTACAGAGTCTGAGACAGAAGCTCCTACCTGGGATTCACCTGTGAGTCAAAAACTCTTTGCTAATGAATTATTCCAAAGAAAAGGCATGTGGGAGAGATATTTTCCCCAACAGACCTGACCTCCAGGTTCACCAGCAAGAACCTGGCAGATATACTCTGGTTTACAGGTGCTTTGCCAACCTTAATGGACTCCAGGCACTCACCTGGGTATATCGCTTGAACAATAAAGATCTCAACAGCAGAATGGGTTAGGTATATCCCTTTAGAGAACAGGTGAGCACACTCTACAAGGCCTCTGAGCTGTGACCTATATGCAAACTGGTCCACTTACAGTTGGTTCTCCCTGGCCAGCTCAGTGCTGGCAAGCCTGAAAATAATCCACTGTCTTCACAGACAATCCACGAGGCAAACTCTACTATTTTATTCTAATGATAAGATTGTGATTTTATTAATGACAGTTAAAAGCTAGAGCCATACAAAACAGCAAATTTTATTCTTTTCAGAAATAGATTTCAGTTTCTCTGGCTTCTGTGCCCTCTACTTTCTGCCTATGAACAAGGGTTTGTGTTTGTACTGTGGAGTTAGGAGAACTAGAATGAAGTGGTAACTTAGAAGATTTATCAAAAGATACACTGTTCGGACAGAACAATAGAGAAGGCAACATTCTAGGTATGGGAAAATGATTTCTGTTCTCATTTTCTATACACTGTTTAAACATTTGGTCTATTCATTTAAAATGAGGTAATAAATATGTTAGTCAGTTAGCATTACATTAAACTCCATAAGGTCAATATCCATTAAAGCAAGAAGACTGACCACATTCAACTTTCTAACTGGGGAATTTTTGCACAGACATTAAAGTGTTCAAAGGAATTTTGATGGTATTTAGAAGATGTTCCAGTGGACAATGGTGAAAAAAAGACTTATATTCCTTCCCACACCACACAATTGTAAGTGTAGCTACCAAAATGCCTCTCCTGGTCAAAAGGCATCTTATCAAACAGCACTACTTCGAACCTTCCAGATCTGGCTTTTCTCTTTTAAGAATGGGTTAATCTTTTCATGAGAACTATCCCCGACACATGATCAACAGACATACGTATATCACTGGAATAGTGTGAATCACTTTATTCTGGAATTCATCTTTGGACACTGAAAAATGGATAGCCACATTTTCACAGCTCAAGAAAGTCCCTCTTGTGCCACCAAATTCCTACAAGAAACACAAAACTTACTTTCCTCTATGTTCGGTTCTAGGAATTTTGCTGTCGAAAGCTTCTACTCCAAGAAAATTCACTCGCTCATCAAAATCTTTCTTACCAAACAAGCACCTCTGTCAGAAGTGTCTTAATTTCTTATCACAGAATTTTATCCACACGAAGAGCAATAAATAATTCATGTCACTGCTTCTTTGTTGTGTGTCCCTGAACTGCACAGAGCTGGGAAGCTGACAGCTGTGTCAGGACCAGGCACCCAAGATCTGACATGACAAGGGACTAACAAGTTCCTCTGAGTTCATCCCGAAAGAAGACGAGGCCTAAAGTGCAGAAAAAATCCTGACACAAAATGAAACTGCTTCTTTCTTTCTCCCTAAGTGTTTGCTGTGAGCTCCTTTCCAACCCACAAGCCCTGGTCATTTTACACGACTGCCCAGCCCCCTTTCTTCCTCACACTCGCCTGGCCATTTACGCCTAGCTACGGATCAATATGAGCAATTCTTGGAGAAATACGATGTCTCCATGACAACCAAGCCACAAATTCTCAGTGGAAGGCTGTGGGGCCAGTGGAGAACCCTCCAGAGGTTTCCAGGCCTATAAGGCAAGATGTCTTAAAATGCAGGGATGGACAGAGGGAAAAGCCAGAGTAATTCATTCTTTATTACCGGTTTAATGATGTCCGATGTACGGAATGGTGCTCACTCTTTAAGTTACAGTTTTTCCCAGCACCTGTATTTTTTAATTAATCTTTCCCTTTTGATAAATTCTTTTGTTCACAACTATCAGATAAAGTAAGCCATATCTGAATTTCACTCTAAGTCCACTCACATAAAAGAGGATGGAGATGTATTCTACTTCTGAAATTATATATGCACACACACATACATATATAAATATGCATACATATATAAATATGATGCTGATGTATCTTTATTAAAAACAATGAGCAAACACTTGACTCTTGGATTTAACTGCCTGACAAAATGGTTTATGGGGAAAAAGTCCATTAATAACTTAAAAAAACCTATCCAGAATTAGGCAACTTTTGTCCAAACTAAAAGGAATTTAAGAATAATTTTTAGTATAGGGATTTAATACTATCATTGACCTCTTCCTCTTCGAGTGAGTATAACCACATTTTCTTTTGGATGCTCTGTCAGGGAGCAGGGCTAATCTGTTCTTTAACACTCTCTGAGCTGCAGGATGAAGAGAAAGTGTGGCTGGAACAGGCACTCGCTGTAGCTCATCTTTTGAGGAATCTTGGTACAGTGGAGGGGCTGATGCACAAGGCTATCGCCACTGAGCCATTTGGGGTTCTGAGATGACTAGGCGACCTGACATAGATTGCAGTCTACACCTTTCACTGGAAATTAAATCTCAGTAGCTCTCCTCGGGGAAGGATCAGGGGACTGTTGGCAGCTGCCCCCCTGTCAGGGAAGGCTACACAATTTGGAAATCTCTTAACTAAGCTGACAGCTTACAGAGAGGATGAATCAAAAATATGATACATGGATCAGCACACAAAGATGCGAGAGGGTGGAGGGGCACTGTCGCAGATAAAACAGGCCAGAAGTGTCAGGGGTAGCTAGTTCTTTGGGTTGCAGTAATAAGGTAGATCCTAGCATCTTATGGCTCATAGTGACCCAAGAGTGCCATTTAACTTTGATAACAATTCTTTCTCTTTTAATTAATTAATCATTAAATTTGGGAATGCTTTAAACCAGAACAGAAACAAAAATCCATGCTTAAGTCTTTTGGGCTCCCTCTGTCTAGCACATTTCTATCTACTCTACTCACAAACAGAATAGAAATGTAAGTAACTTTGACATTGAGTAAATCTTACCACAGAGGAGAGTTACAATTTTCCTTGCCTTTGTTTGACAATATCCACTCCTGCCTTGCTAAAGTACTCTCTTCCCAGTGTGAGTTCTGTTTGAACATAGAAAGGCAAACAGATTCTAGTGGAGGAAATTTGTCCCTCTGTGCTCCCCGTCTCCCCATTTCTGCCCGTCTCTTGTTAAATCTCATTATTCAAAATATTTGAAATGTCAACATTTCTCTAGTTTCCAGCCTCTGTGTGTATTAAGCAGTTTAGCTTAGAATTGATGATAATGAACTAACAGTGTAGGCCTCTCTTCTTGGTCCTAATGCCTTTGTACTTTGTCCAACTGAATTCTTGATGAAAGAGGAAGAGATAACGGCTCCACACCGTGACCTCAGGAGGTGGGCATTAATTTGACAGAGCAGCTGGAAAGAGAAAGCACTGTTCTGGCGTCCTCCCCCACATCCTCCCAAGGACCCCAAAGCTGTGTCAAATTTATCATTTTATACTTGACTATGTTTAAATGGCTTTCACCTGCACTCTCAGACTCTTCCAAGACACATCTGTCAAGAATGTCCTCCGTATGTTGGAAGTTTGCCGAGTTCAAGTCGTTACCATGCTTGACCGGACTGACTGGAGCTGTTAAAAGGAGAGAGGGTAAAGACAGAGAAAGACAGCCGTGAAAGAGTCGCAGCAAACACCATTAGACCACTTCAGCCCCGTGGACAGTGCGGGACACACTATAGAAACACAAATAAATTGAAATAAAGTGTATCCTCTAAGTATTTATTGGCAGACACGTAATTAGTTGAAAAATCCATAGATGTGACTTTATCCCAGAAGAAAAATAAGCTCCTGGCCTCAGTTTAAAAGCTACAAAGTAACAAAGTGGTGCTTTTGGAGTAGAAATCGTATCTGTAATGCATAAATCTAAAACAATATAGTCAATTAACAGCAGCAACTGGGCACACAGAGAGGAACATCAGCAGACTCAGTTAGAAAGACCAGCCCTGCCTGTGGAGAGGTTCCTTTTGTCCCACTCATCACAGGAATGGACACTGTTTGCTTATGGCTTCTCTTCCATCACCCTAAAACCCATGGCATCAAACCCAGAGTGACAGAAAGGAAACCTTAAAGTACACACTGAATACATGGAAAATGACCGTAAGAAAGGGTGGTATTTTAACAGTCGGTCACCAACAACTTGTTCTGACATAGCAATAGGGACCAAAAACAGAAGCTGGCACTGGGGCCTAACATTTCCAGTAAATCCATTATAGTCACTAACTCTACTCAACAGACTCAGACTTCTGCAGTTTCTCACAGTGCAATATTTGGTCTAAATTATGCTCATAAGTAACATAATCTCATATTACATCTGTTCTAGTCAACATCTGCCAGGAAAAGAGGGTCTGGTCAGCAAAAAGACTCAGTAGACGGAAGAAACATGCTCCAATCACATAGACTGTGTCACAACTGCTGCTCTGAAGCCAAATAGACACACACTATTGAGTGTGTAGACATCCATGTAGACATGCAAACATGTACACACCCCACTGTCTATAAGTATATATGTACATTTACATACATATATACACATTATTGCTTATATACATACTCATGCAAACATACAAACCTGTGTACACCACCACTGTCTACATGTATTCTCACATATATACACATGTCTCATACTTATCTTCAGTTGTTAACTTGACACATCTGGGAAGAGAGAACCTCAGCTGGGAGACTTCCTCCATTAGACTGTCCTGTGGTCATGTCTATGAGGTATTTCCTTAATTTGTAATTGATGCAGGAAGGCTCAGCCCACTGTGGGTGTTTCCCATCCCTAGGCAAGTGGACTTGGGACGAGTAAGAAAGGGAGCTGAACATATCAGAGAGAGCAATCCAGCAAGGAGCGTTCCTTCGTGGCCTCTGCTTCAGTTCCTGCCTCAAGTTACTGTCCTGGCTTTTTTCTATGAAGGTCTATACTGTAAGCTGAAATAAACCCATTCTCCCCAAGCTGGTTTTGGTCAATGTTTTATCACAGCAACAGAAAGCTAATTAAGATGGCACATATATACACTATTGAGTAGATACACATTCATGCAGATACACAAACACACAGCATTGACTATATGTATGTATATATATACATACATATATACAGTAGTATATATATATGTCATATTCTGAGTGTGCATATGAACTCAAATATATATATATATATACATGGATATACATTAGGTATATAAATATACTTTTGTATATATGCATATGTGTTTATGTGTATACGCACATATACACATCTGAGCACAGTATAATTTTATGCACCTGAAGTTTCTGTAGTAAGCTCTACCACTTTCTTCAGCTCTTGATAATGTACCATATTTATAAGTCAAAAATGCAATAAACAAAATAGACCTGTATGCCACACAGGAAATGTTTGTAGGCGTAGAAACCACTGTTGCCAAGCCTCCTTCAGGACATGATGGAGGCACATGAAGACTAGAGCCCATGTTGTGTCATACACTAGATAAGTGATGCCAAGATGCCCTGCTGATGTCCTTGGGCACCAGCAGTGTTTGCTGCACATTGCTCTGTGAATTTCAGTGGAGCATCCCAGGACGGGTACTCAGAATCTGAGGCCCAGTGAACACTCTTCAAAGAAAATTAGAAACAATTCCTGTCAAATGTAACCTCCAGACAAGGTTCTCAGCCCCCTGGAGAACAGGCAGTAATGGGGTGAGCAGACTTGAAATTTACCACATCTCTGAAACCTTTCCTCGAGAAATAAATGTGCAGGAATAGTATGCAATTCTTCCTTTAAATAAACAAACATATTTCATTTTATACGTTTGAGTTTTTTCATTAAAAAAAAATCTATTTTGTTTGTTTTTTTTGAGTTGTGTGCAATAGTGCCTTGGCCACAGGAATATTCTGGAAGCAGTGGATCCAGGATTGAAGCAGGGTCCCTGCTAGCTGCCCTCGAAAATCAGAGGGTCTGTGTTCTTGACTGCTAGCTTAGGTCTGTTAGGAGGGTCTGTGTCCTCCATGACTGCTAGCTTAGGTCACTTACACTATTGTCACCCACGTGGCTGTCTTTGGTTCCATGTTCCTCAGTTTAAATTATATTTACAGATTAATTTTGAACCCACAGACTTCTGGGAGGCATTTAAGTGGGATAGTTAAATGCAGCAGAAAGTAGAGTAGTCAAATTCCTGCCTTGTTTCGTGATTTTTATCTCTGTATATCTTACTTGTTTGCTTTCTGAAGAACTGACTTTCATATCTCTATCAAGGAATCTATCATAAAACTTAATCTTCTGTTAACATTTTTATTTATTTATTTATTTTTATTTTATATGTATGAGTGTTTTGCTTGCATGTAAGTGCACCACATACATGCGATGCCCACAGAGGTCAGAAGAGGGCATCAGATCCCCTGGAACTGGAGTTGCAGATGATTGTTAGCCAACATGTGGGTATGATTAGAAATGAACTTGGGTCCTGGCTAGAGCAATCAGTGCTCTTAACCACTGAGCCGTCTCCCCAGCCCTCCACCCTTGTTCATTTGGGCAAACGTAATGCTCTACCCATCGAACGTACTATTCTTTTGTGACTGAACAGCTTTCTCCATTCACTCATTTATTCATTTCTCCAACTATCTTTACCAAGCACTGAACATTAAAAATGCTACTCTAAGGAGGTCTACCTCTGACTGCTGAACTACTGGCTACTGATAGATTCCAGGGCAGGGGAGCCGTTGTCTTCAGTTGTGTACCCACTGGGAAGGCTCCAAATCCATGGTCACACGGATGGCCCTGGGTAAACTCAGTGAGTCACAAATAAAACATAAAGGCAAGAATGTGAGGAGGCAGACAAGAGAAGGAGATAGGAGGGTGGGGACGCCTTCAGTCAGAACTCGTTATATTGCGATGATCAGAGAACAAACTGGATGAACAAACACTGGGACTCTAAATTAGAGACCTCAAATGATGGTTTTAGAACCCAAAGTGCATGTCTGCAACCATCCTGAGTGGCACCAAAGCATGAAGAGGCATATCAAAGTTTGCAAAAAGCTGGAACATGGGTTTAGCCTCAGGTATTTACTGAACTCAGTCCCGCCGGACCCCTGCAGCTCTCTTTTTCTGCCTTTATTTTGGTTATTGTTTTGTTGTTGTTTTGAGATAGGGTCTCCCGGAGCTGGCCTGGAACTCCAGATACATAGACCAGCCTGGCCTCGATCTCACAGAGATCCATTTACTTCTGCCTCCTTGATGCTGGGATTAAAGGCTTGCACCACCATGTCCAGCTTTTGGCCTCTTCTTCTGATTTTTGAGCAGCGAGGGAGGGTGTTGAAAAGGATTCTTCAGATATCTTGCTTAATTATAGGTTAGTCTTCAAATCTGAAGTGGTTCAAGGTGTGTCTCTTTTTTTTCCCATGCCCAGCTCAAGGAGTACCAAATAAATGCTCTGTAGCAAAGCCTAAGAGATTTCTAGAGAGTAAGGGGATGAGGGTAATTATACATTTTATAGCTTGCCATGCCCACCATTAAAGCACCCTAGAACCATTAAAGCACCCTAGAACCCTCCTTGACACTGAAATGAAGTTAATAAGTTATTTCTAGTTATTAAAAAATGAAGCTTCCATGTTTTGCAGCTCATTTTGTGAGCTGCCTCTGAACAAAAGATTTCAGCTCACTGGGAAATAAAAAAAGTACTGTGGAAGAAAGGACCACAGCATGTCAGCTGGGAACAGCAGAGTCCGAAAGGTTAATCACTGCCTGGTTCACCTTTTGTTTGTTTGTTTGTCTGATAGACTAATCCTTACCATTGTTCTTTTGTGTGTTTCCTGTGATGTCTCCTCATTAGACTCAAACATGATGAGTGGCCCAGGCTTCTCTAACGAACCATTTCAAAACTGGTGAGATCAACACATATTGATCTAGAGCTTATGGCAGTAGAGCTCTTTGCTAGACCGAAGGGGTGAAGAACTGAAGGTACTTACAATGTACCCTTGTACAACTTGTGATGTAGTTCATGTAGAATGAACAAAACTAGGCCGGAGCTAAAGAGACTGCATTCTAAAAACCAAGGGCTTTTGAGGGGGCACAGGAGTGGTTCTCTGCCACAGGAGGTGAAGTTTGAATCAGACCTTTTGGAATGACAACATGGGAAGCCCAAAAGGAGCCACTTACACCAAGAAAAATGTGTTAATACAGATATGGTAAAAGAATTACCACATGCCTCATGCCGCAGATACGTCTGCTAGTGTTACTGTACACTGGGGATGTGTTTTAATTAATTCTCCTTTTGTGTCTATTCAGACTCCCTCCCTCTATCTCCACCTTCTCCCTATTAACCCCAGACTTAATTTTCTATATTATTATTATTATTATTATTATTATTATTATTATTGATGCTTGGGGAGTCCAATTCGTGTTCCTCAGATGCTCATGGGTGTGGGTCCATCCTTTGGAGTCTGGTCAACCTACCAGGCATCACACCATTCATAGAGATGGTGGAAGTGGGTAAGAAGCCCCAACACTAGCTGAGGATCTATTGCCAATTGAAGCTGCTGGGAGAGGAGAGTCTGCTCCATACTTGTCTATTTGAGCTGTCTCTGAATTGCTGTTGTTGGCTAATTCTTCTCACCTGTGGAAGTCAGTTATAGACAGGTTCCTTCCTTCCCCTAGATAGTCAATAATTTGATCTTTACTGATGGCGGGCCCATTTATCAAGGTAAGCCGCCCTTTGCTAGAGACATTGACTTTTCCTTATCAATACCACAGTCCATTTGTAGATCACCACTGAAGTTCTTGGGTGTTTTCAGTAGTTTTTGAAGGTGCATTTCAGAGCTTGGCAGAGAGATGCTTTGAACATCAATACAGTCCAAACTGTTGCCAGCCTCCTCTTCAGCTTAAAATCAGTTATTTATTTCCTCTGTAATGGATTCTGAGGCAGTCTACATTTGGAGGATCAGGGCCACAAAAGACAAACTATTCTGGACAGATCTCAATTGTAAGGCTCTATCCACCAAAAGGTAGAAGGCTGTTCCATGTACTCATCACACAGTTCAAAATACTGACAACTGAAAGGCTGATATTCTGAATGTCTTTGCAATATCTCCAGTCATTACAGATAGAAAGGAATCTGTGTGTTCTACACGGATGTGTAGGATCAAGAGCTTAATTCTAGGTCCTAAAGAAAAGAGAAGTTCAGCCAAAGATAACAGAAAATGAGCTCTTTCTCTCTCTCTCTGTGTGTGTGTGTGTGTGTGTGTGTGTGTGTGTGTGTGTGTCCAGGTAGATATTCATGAGTGTGAAATGCAGCAGTGCCCAGCGATCTATGCTGGGTACCTTCCTCAATCACTCTCCATCTTCCTCATTCACTGAACTTGGAGCTCACTGACTGGACTGCACAGGCTGGCCAGCAAGCCCTAGGAATCTTCCTGTCTCTGCCTCCCAGTGCTGGGATTACAGGAGTGTGATGCCATGCCCAGTTTTTATGTGAGGGTTAGAGATCAAACTTGGGTCCTCATTCTTGCATAGTCTTGCACTTCCCCGGGGAGACAGCCATCTCCCCAGTCCACAAATCAGTAGTTTTAAACCATATCCCAAAGATTTGAGGAGGAAGACTCTACAGGAGGATTTATTGTTTAAAAATTGTCGTGCCCCCGTCAGTAGTCCTGCTCCTCCACGTGCCTCTGGTCTCTATTCTCAGTTCCATTATTTTCTTGAAACTTCCTTCCTTCCCTTTCTGTTCAGAAAGATAGCTTATACTGTTAAAGGCAACTGGGCCTAGGATGATAGTTGCAACCAGATACCTGATGTAACACTTAAGAGAGAAGAAGTTTATTTTAGCTCATGGTCTCTGGGCATCTCAATCCATTACGTGAGGAGTGGGGCAGAGGAAGTCCAGGGCAGCTGGAGCATGACTATGCGGCTGGGGCTCCTTACATCGTGGTAACAGACAAGAGGAAACAGAGAGAGCCAGACAGAATCTAGAGGTAGAAATAATCCTCAGAGACCCATCTCCAGGGACCAGAGTGGTCTCATGTAACAAAAATTCCATAACCCTTGACAAGCTGAGAATCAATTGTTCAAATGCTGAGCCAGCAGGGAGGACACCTCCTATTCAAACCCCATCTAGCTAGTCAACAGCTCCAGATAGTATGCCCCCACCCTCAATGGGGTACCAGCCACCAGCATAACATCCCACCCTCAATGAGGTACCAGCCACCAGCATAACATCCTCTGTTCATTCCACAAACAGCACAGGACCTTCTGGTCTGGGCCTCAACCATTCAAACAAAGGCCCTGTTAAAAATCCATGTCGTTCTGTCACAGGTAAAAAATATAATTAGGTGTTTGCAGAAGAGCAGATCCCTCACCACTGTTAATGGTGCTTGAAGTCTAGGGAGAGAGTGACCCTGTTTGCTGTCCCTCTTGTCGAACGGTTTCAGCTGATGTGTGCCAGGGAACCTGGTCATTCTTTTTATGTGCAAACGAATAGTTCTAAGATGGTTATGTCTAGAATCAATTCATATTCTAAATTTCTGTGACTTCTGTAGTTTTAAATTTCATATTGTAACATGATTTGTCATTTCTAATTGTCTTTGTGCCTAATGTGCATCAATAAGTATAGTGTTAAAAATCCATGCCATTTATGGACAGAATAAAATCTGCATGATTAATGATTCAAATGTGATGACTTAAGGAATGATTTAAAAAGAGATACTTCCTCCAGGCTGTCCCCATTTAAAGTTGTCCTGATTGTCCCCATTTCTCCTTTGATAATGCCAATCTCCTATTGGCCCCATCTTTCTTGAGCTCCTTCTTTCCCTTTATCCCCAATTTCCTTGTATAGCCCTCCCTCCTCCCTCCCATTTAAATATCCTTATTTATCCATTTCTCCCTTAGTAACACCTGCCTCCTCCTGTTCTTCTCTCTTAGGTGAACACATTCCCGCATGCACACTCATGAGCACACATGAATGTACACCTGCACACACGTGTGAACCCCTATAGACACATATGCACACACACTAAGAAAATTAATCTGGTAAATTATCCAATTTCATCCCAGCCTCCTACACATATAGATGGTGATTTAAGAAGAGGACATCTCATCTCAGAAGACCCTTCAGACTACAGGGATGAGCAGGTGAAGAGTGGATTTTAAAAGCACATAGAGATGAACTCTTCCATTCTTCACCCAATGTAAGTTTGTCAGAAGTCCATTTAACTTTTCTCATGAGGAACAAATCCTCTGGGAAATTCAGAATTGTGATCACCTTTGCTCACCCTTAAGAATCAGAGGAAAATATGATGCGGAAAGAAAGAAGGATTTCCAAAAGAGGAAACAAGCAGGACCTCACACTGACAAACTGAAGAACAGTCAGTAAGGGAGGCTCATCAGAAACTTCCCAGCTTGTATTGAAAACGTAGAAGGTCAAGAAAACAAAGCAGACCATTCAACCAAAAGGGCATCAAGCTAGCATCTGAGATCAGAGATAAACATGATTTATATATGAACTTAAGATAAGGATTGCATCGAGCTACTGAAACTGTAGCAAATCTGTAGTTATCCACAAGGGAAAGTACCAGGAATGGTAGTCTCTCGCATCTCTGGGAGAAGAAACTGTCAGAGAGCACTGGTATCCCTAAGTGCAGAAAACAAGACCATCAGTGTGGGGAGAAAGCCTGTCAGGCAGTCCCAGATTGCTGCTAACATCGGTCTGTATCTCAGGAGATGCTGGGCAGTCCCAGATCCCTACTGACATCAGTCTGTATCTCAGGGGACAATGTTTGTCTCAGATGGTTAGTCAAGTATCACATCTTCCATCTCTTAGATAGGAAATGGGAAATAAGGAAATCAAATTATCTAGCCTATAGGCCCTCATTTGCTAATCCTTTGTCAACATTAGGAAGGAAGGAAGAAAGGAAGGGAGGGAGGAAGGAAGGAAGAAAAGGGCTAAGTTAGGATATTTTGAAGCATTAGGCTTAATTACTCTGAAGGTGATTTTTTTTTGATTGATAGATAACAAATGGGAAATGTTGGTGAATGGATTGGAGAGCATCACTCTCTCTCATACCCCAAATCCCACACAAATAAATATCCTACACATACTAGATGTGGGACATGTAGTGGTAGTTAGCATCCATTTTGATGGTTATACATATAAAGTGTAACCATACGCTTAAAAATACTCAGGAATTTATTGAGAGCTAAACAATAGAAAGTCACCTTCTCACATCCTAAAACCATGACTACATTGTACTCATGATATCTTCATGAACGTCTCAAGATTTGGTTACCTAAAACGTAGAAATGACCTTATCAGTGGCAGAGAATACTTATTTGTTTATTTGTTTGTTGTTTGCTTGCTTTGAGGCAAGGTCTATCGAGATGTAGCCCAAGTTGACCTTGAATTCATGATCTTCTTGCATCAACCTCCCAAGCGCTGGGATTATAGGTACAAACTAGAATGCAGGGGGATATCTCAATCTGATACTAGATAATCCAGAAATGTCTATCAGAAAAGGACAAGAGAAACATATCCAAAAGAAAAAAAAATTTAAAGCAAGCATGAATATGAAAGAAGAGGAATCAGCAATAATAATCTAAGATGTATAGAAAGTAGGCTCAGAACCAAAGAGATGTGAACCAGAACCTGACGGAAAACTAGGAAGTAAAGGACAAGAAATGCACAGGTGTCTCTAAATAAAGCCATTCTCCAGAAAAATAGTTAAACACTCCTCGCTATACTTTAAAAACTACCAAAAAACTTCACAAGATAGAATCAGAGAGGTTAAACACTGGGTGCACATTTTAGTATAATTAGGTTATGGGAAACGTTCAAGGAAACATGACCCCAGGTCCACATCAGAAGAATACGACACTGAACTTTCTGTATTTGTTGGGATTGGGGCACCCTGTTCCATTGGGCAGACACAGAGAAATGACGAAAAGCAGGATGATGCTCTAGGGAAGGATGAGCAACAAGCAGATCAACCCTAGATAACCATGTGACAAGAACAGAGTGAGCCCACAGGAGGCCTGTGCTCCTAGAGCCCTGAGTGCATCCTTGTCCATTAAGATACAGAGAAATGTCAGGGGGCAACGAGCCACCTGGAAGGAATTAAGTTGAAGAGAGTTCAGTAGTGTGAGAATATCTAAGGCTATCAATGTCCCCATCTAGGAGCAAAGCTGAAGATGAAGTGTGTCACATTCATCAAATCGCTAAAACATTACAACTGCACTGCCATGTTCCGTTCCAGTTCCTCCAGCTGGCCTGACCGCACTCTTCCTCCACACTCACCAGAATCATTGTGACCACCTTAAAGCAGATGTCTCTCCTCCAGTCTTTCTTTAACCAGAGAAACACTTCGTTTCTAAAACAAAGGTCTGGCATTGCCACTGTGTGTGTTCACTCACTGTCCCCTGGATATGACATTTAGTTTACGCCCTGGCGCTTTTGTGCAGAGATCCCCAGCGACAGATGACAACTGCTCCGCCCCCCCCCCCCAATCTCCAATTCTGTTTACCAAAGTATCCTTCCTAGGAAGATTTAGCTCAGATTCCAAGCTTTTTTAAAATGAACTCCTCATTAACCCACCAATGAGCATGTCTCTCTTATCTTCTGTCGTTATTAGCACTTTATCTGACCTAAATCACACTGTTCGTTCTATTCTACGTATTCCATTTGGGCACAATAAAAAGAAAGTAACAGACACACCTTGAAGTTGTGACACTACTGTCATGAGGACACGTCGGCTCTGTAACAGAACCTCTAGTGCTACAATCAAAAGGCCAGGCTAGAAAAATCAGAGGCATGACTTAATATGTCAGTTTCTGACATCCTTAGCTTCTCTCAGTCAGTAGGAAATTCAGAGAGAGAGAATGCTGGTTCCAAACATAATGAGCTTAGTTCTCATGGGACAGTGTGCTTTTGAGCAGCGATGGCTGGGGAAATCTGTTTTCTCTGCATTGCATCTTTATGCAGAGCTTAGGTGGACCATACTAAAAAAATGTCTAAGCCAAAACACAATTTATACAAAACCTATTTCTGTAGCCTTCAAACAAGTCATTGTGGAATGCTTCCTCTAACAATAGTTGCAGTTACCATCTTCACCAGAGCAGCTGTGATTTCCCACAAAAGACTCTCAAAAAGCAGCCCGTCGAGGTGCCCTTGTGGGAGAGGCTAGGCAGGGTCATCAGACCCTCAGCTGTGAATCTGCACTGCTGCATGTGGTCTCGGAGGTGCTGGAGGTACAGGAGTGTGGGCTGGTTAACTGAGGGGAGAACTCCATCTGTGCAGCAACGAGGAAGCTGCTTTTCATGCCTGGATGAGACTTCTCAGTCTTGAGGCTCTTTGGGGATCAGCCATACACTTGTAAGAACCCTTTGCCCCATGCTGCTCTCTAAGTCCTAGGTACACACCATCTCACCAAGTTGCTCACTTTGGTCTTTGCCCTATATGAGGTGATTAGACATTTGCTCATGTCTCTCCAGAGTTCATGCAATAGTCAGACATTGCAAAAGATTGCATTCACCTCCAGTCAAAGGAGGGGACAGTCTCTGACCCCTGATGTCATTTCCTGATTTGCTCCTAAGGTTTCACACTTCTGGAGTAAAAGCACAGGCGTAAGACAACTTTTGACCTTACTTCTCATTTTTGTTTGATTTCAAGGAAAGGGTCACTATATTTGTAAAGCATTTGGTTTGATCTTTGCTATGATTCATGCTGGCTAATGTCCACAGACATATTCTATCCACTAAAATGCACCTTATATATAAAAGTGTCTCCATGGTATTAAGTACCTTCATGTAATATTGTCAGAAGTGATGTAGGGGGCAAAAAATGTCTAAGAAAAGTGGCCAGAAATAGAAACTAAATTTAATATTTAAGTAATTATCATTTTCCCTAAGTCCTTATTGCAAGGTTTCTTTTTCTTTCTATAAAATCAAAAAGTTCCCCACGCCTAACTGAATGCTCTTAAAATTTCTTCCAAAAATAAGACCTGAATTTCTATTCATTCTCTTTTAACATTTTCATTCTAAGTTCAACCATCTCACTGATATTTCATTCTATAAAGAGGAAGATGCTAAAAATTTTATTAATGTAATAAAAGAAAAAAAGGAATAGAGATGATTTGGCCTAATTTAACTAGATAAGATAAATTCTTGTGATCTTAATGTAAGAGCAGACTACATTCTCCAAAGGACTACTGAATTATGGGAACATGATTTTTACATAATAGAATCATCGATACTCACCATTTAATATTATTAAATAATTATGATGGCTCTAGGGACTTATATGGGTTTGGGTCTCTAAATTCTTTCCAGGGAACAGTTAAGTTATTTTTAAAGCTTTTATCATTCTACTGTTGTGTGTGTGTGTCTGTGTGTGTGTGTGTGTGTGTGGTAGGGAGGTGGTTCCCTTGTCTGTAATAGCCAAAATTCAATTTCCTACACTGGGTATCTACAGGGGACCGTGATCATTTGCTTCTGCATAAGTCTCCTTCTCTTCATGAATTAAAGATCACACATTTATTCCTCAAACACAAGCAGGGAGAGGAGATTTAGATTAAACTCTTTTTGCCAAATTACGGTTATTTTGTTTTAAACCCTTAAAGATCTTAGCTAGAGGGCCAGACCCAGTTCAGCACTGCGGGAGCCTGCAGAACAGAAGCTCTGGGGAGGGGTGCAGTTGTTTTTGGAGCATCTCCTTTGCTTCCTCAGTAAAGAAGTTGTCTAACTTAGAGGCACGCAGTACAGCTGGATAAGGACGAAACAAACATGCCTCAGAAGTCCACTTGATTGACCAATCTAAAACACAGATCAAATTGGCTTTCTTCCAAGACTCAACAGCCTCCCAAATCCCCTTATCCTGTGAAACAGTATCTAAGATTCTGACCAACACACGGCATCAGGCCCTGGCCTCCACTCAGCCAGCCAGTTATCCATGGAAGTGGCTTGCGGCTGACACTCAGATTGACTGGTTCACACTAATTTACTTCACACAGATTCCATTTATCTCCAAGAAGATCCCCTGGAAGCTGCTTATAATGGCATATCCTAGGATACCTGCCTGCCTGTGCTTTTAAAGCAGCAGTCCTTGATGAATCTGAGTACAGAAGACAGTTCACAGAGACAGGAGCAGGCACCATCAGAACATATCCCCAGTGCACAGCTGGGACTCGGGGAGCTGCTTGACTAGTCAGAGTAGCTGAGCATTAACCGTGCCTGCTTTCTGACTGGGACAAATCAAAGAAGCACCTCTCTGTGTGGGGTGGGGGTGGAGAAAACTTGACTTTTTAAGTAGACTTTACATTAAAGCAAATTTAACCATTTAATCTTTACTTGTTACTTTTGTGTTTGAGTGTGTATGTGTGAATATGTGTGTGCAAGGACACATGCATGTGTGCAGAGGGCAGAAGTTGACATTTCAGCTAGACTGGCTGGCCAGTGTGCTCTAGGGATCCTCTGAACGCCTCTTTTCCCCAGTGCTGGGATTAAAAGTGTCACAGCACCCAAGTTTTACATTGTTCTGGGGATTGAATTCAGGTCCTCATGATTGCTTGCCAAGTGCTTTAGAGACGGAGCCATTTTCCTAGCCCTAGTCTTTAAATACTGTGACAGTCTTCGTTTGGACAATATTTCAACTGATTTTCTAAAGTTAAAATGTTGAGTAGATGGATCGGGTAGCAAGAATAAGCAACCGTGAATGCAGAACCCCAAGAGCATTCCAGGTGCTGGGCATAAATGAAGGTTGAATGTTCAGCCCTAAAAAGGACGTTTATATCACCCCACCTATGGCTCAGGGCACATCCCGGAAGAGGGGGCCAGAAAGAATGTAAGAGGCAGAAAAAGAACTGTGAAATGCTATCTTTTGGGCGTGATACAGTCTTTGCAAGCATGAATCCACAGCAGCTACAGTCTCCTGCAGCAGGGTGCCAGATGACCGGGTCTATCACTTGCCAATCAGGAACTGCCGAGGATCTCATGGGGCCCTACCTCTCCTTGCTGAGCTACTGGAGGATTCTGGGGGAGGAACAGTTGCTGTCTTCAGTTGAGTGTCCACAAGTGAACCCACCAGGCTCCAACATATATTTCCAAAGCCATGGTCACACAGACAGCCCTGGTTAAACTCAGTGGATCACAAGACAAAATAAAGCAAAAAGATATGAATGTGGGAAAGAGACCGTAAGAGGGAGGGATGGGGATCTGACGTGCACAGTTAGGGAGACAGGACAGGATGGGAGGAGAGTAATCCGAACGTACCGTACACGTGGGTGAAATTGTCAAAAAACACATTTGATTAAAATTACAATCTACAAAAGAGAAATAGGTGTTGGAAAGATGGTTCAGTAGTTAATAGCACTGGCTGCTCTTGCAGAGGACCTGGGTTCGATTCCCAGCACCTACACGGTGGCTAACAATCATCTGTAACTCCAGTTACAGGAGATCCGATGCCCTCTTCTGATCTCCGCAGGCACTGCAGGACACAGGTGCACCCACTTACTGAGGGCATTCCACTCACAAAATAAAAATAATAATTAAAATATTGTTTAAAAAGGAGAACTACTGGGCTGGGAATAGTGGTGCATTCAGGAAGAGGTAGGCAGAGCTCAGTGAGATCAAGACTAACCTGGTCTACACAGAGAGTTCCAAGTCAGCTGGGGCTACAGAGAGATGGTGTCTCAAAAACAAAAACAAAAAAGACAAAAAAAGAGGAGAATATCAAATTATTTCATTTGTTTTTTAATAGGGAAGTCCTAGGAGCTAGCTGAAAGAGAAATGCTCTGACTCAGGGGGGCTGGCGACCTATGTGATGAAAAGAAACTGACACTGGCCCTCCTGTGCTCACCACAGAGCTTGGAGAAGAACACAAGAAAGATGGGCTCCCTGTTTACTAAATGAATAAACAGATGAATGATCATGTGAACACACAAGTCACTGTGCTCTACTCTATAAGTGTAGTGGATCCTTTGGCCAGTAACATGGTCTGTGTCCAAAGACAGAAGGAAATGAAATATTTGAAGATTAATTTATTCAGTATTTGTGTATGTATGTGTTCGTACATGTATGCTGCATGGAGGCCAGAAAAGAATGTCAGGCGTCTTCCCTCTAAACTCTTCATATTCTTTTGAGGCAGGGTCTCTCCCTGAATCTAGGGCTCAGGTTTATTCTAGGCTAAGCTGGAAGTCTGAAAGCCCCAGTGTCTCCACATCCCTCAGGGTTAGAATTACAGGCATGCACATAGGACACTTGGCTTGGTATGCAGGTGCTGCAATCTATAGTCTGATCATCATGACTGCACGCAAATTACTCTTAACCCTTGAGCCATTTCTCTAGCCCCCGAATTTAGAGCTTTTAAAAGTACTGAAGCTAATCACATTAAACAATAACATTAAGCAACAGCAAATCTTTGGAAGCAGTACTCGAGCACATTTAATGCTTACAAGGTTAAACGCTGGGTGCAGTTTAATACAGCAAAACGGAGGGTTGAAGTTTTGCTTGTTGTGACTGTGCTGCAGGCTGGAAGCTTGAGAAACAGCTGTGATCCTCTTCCTAGAAGCTCCGAGTCAACGCTGTGCAAGCCATTCCCAAGCCAATTAAACAGAGGTAAACAGAAGGAAGACCCTTCCTGAGCACCTCTGTCATGCTTTTCCGTAATGAAAATCAGCTTAATTGCAGGCTACACAGCTCCTTAATCTCACATTAAATCTAATAGATGGCTGACTTACACTGAGTGTGCCAGTCCTGGCTCTCTGCGTTTGTGCTTAATTATCCTTTATTATGTGACTTGTAATCCTTAAAGCCCATGATTGTGTCTGGCGGTTTGGCAAGGATTGGGCTTGGTAATGCAGGGATTTGACTTCTAAGAGTGATGATTTAATTGAATGATACGGTGTGATTCTATGTTGAAAGAATTACATATATTTCTTTCTTTTTTAGTGCCCTGTATTGGGGGTTTTCTTCAGCAAAGATTAAGATCACTATTCAGTTTTTGGACTTCTGTCAATGAAATGCAAACAGTAGCTAATTGCTATGAAGTTGGCCATTATGCTAGTTACAGATTCAGATCAAGCAGCATCTTGGCTCATCTACAAACTGGTGACCTTGAAAAGTTAGCCCTTTCAAGTTTTCTGTGTCATAAAAAGTGGTAAATGCAGTGCCCCATCCAAGGAGGAGAATTGATTAAGTTAAAATAAGAAAAATGCTTAGACTAATGGCTGGAATGTAGAAAGTCCAAGAAAGTCCAGTATCATTACAACTGTTCCATCTATCATGGTCTAGAAATGTGTCGCAACAGGATGTCTCACATTCAGATCAAGATATTTGATCTCCTTTTGTCAGTAATAGAGTGATACATAAAATATCTCTGACAGCAAGAGAAAGCATATTAAATGGTTATATTATCCAGATCTTCATTTAAGATTTTAGAACACTAAGAGATGCTTATAGTTCCCCTTTCTTTGACAGTTTGCAAAGGACAGACTGGTAATCAAATAAAATCTGGCCAAAGCCACCTGTGATTGCCTCTCTTCTTAAAAATAGTGCCAGACACAGAAGGAAGCAAAAACAAATCCCTGGCAATGCTGGCCAGATAGTGTGGGATCTCACTGGAAGGTTCTTTTAAATGGCTTCTTTTTTATTGATGAATTAAACGGAAAGAAATTTGAATAGATGTGATAACATACTGAAATCCTTCAGGAAACTCAGCAATAACCCTTCTAAAGAATCCATTTGGGTTTGGAAGTTTAAATGATTGTACGTGCACAACAGTCTCTGATTGTGTATATTTGGACCATGAGCTTTTAAATGAACAGCTGTATCTTTTGTACTGAAGCTGAGAACAGACTGTGCTATTACATATGAATGGTCCTTGAGCCCTAGTCTTTTGATTGACTGCTCTGCATAGGTTTTGAGAAATGTTAATATTGAAACGGAAAGTTCAACCCAGCTCTGCTCCAGCAAAGGCAAGTCCAAGATGGGTGGGTGTGTCTTTTTGAGGATGCACTTGTCTGAATCCTGGAGCAGTGATAAAGGTGCTAGAATAAAGTAACACTGTCACAACAACAACAACAACAACTCTCCTAAATGTGTCCTACTCCACAAAAGAGAGAAATGGTGATTTTGAGGCAAATCACATTAAGTAAGATGCAGGGTTAAAATAAATACAATTAATATAATAAATAATATAACTTCATATATAAGTGTACTAATGGACTGACATTATCAATAAATGTCAATGAACTTAATTCACCTATAAGAAGAAAAGATGGAAAGTGACTGACAAAGTAAAATACAGTACCTTGGAGAAAAGAAACACAGTAACCACAAAAAGATAAGGAAAGCTAAACATAAAGGATAGGCAGGGTTTAAATAAGTATAAAGAAAGAAGCCATCACAATGTAATTACACAGGAAGAACAAACACCAAAGAATGAGAAAAAAACTAATAAAATAAAACTTTACCCTTTGTCAGTCTAAGACCGAAATGGAGACAAAATATTGACAGGTATACAGAAAACCTGCACATGTCAATCAATAATGTATTTATAGCAAACTCTGAATGTCAATAATATATAATATATCTTGTTTTCAAATGCACACAAAACATTCACCAAAACTGACCACACTTTTTGCTTATTTGTTTTGTCCCTGTTTGTGGGCCTGGATGCGACATAAAGGCATTGAGTGGGCAGCGTGACCCTGGACACTCTGAAGGGACGGCAGGTGTCCAGCTGACTCTGCTTTGAGGCTATGACCCATGCGCCATAAAGATCACCACAGACCAAAGCCAGGTCTTGGGTTTTGTTTCCTCGTTCCTTAATTCCAAGTCAGCCTTGAGATCTTCTCCGGTAAGAAAAACCCTTGCCTTGAACATTCCTGCCTTCAGTAACGGCCACAGACAGGCCTCCCTATATAAACCCCTGCCTTGATTTTAATAAATGAGCTGTACACTCACACAGTCTCCCGGGAAGTTCTTTCCTGTCGCACTCTGGGCCGCCTGAGACCCTGTTCTTCACTCTCTGCTCTCTGGGACCACTAGGGCGCAACAGCCACCCGATGGAGAAGGAGACCCATACCTGCTGCTTCAGCTGGCCTAGAACTTGCAATGCAGTCCAGGCTGACCTCTATGTCACAGAGATTCACCTATCCCCAACACTGGGATTAAAGGCATAACTGACTAGACATTTAATTACAAAACAGTCTTCCATCAACATTTCAAGGACTAGAAGGAGCAGCGACATTTTTATGATCACAGTTCAATGTAACAAAAATCAAAGATTATATAAAAAACCAAAAGATGTTTCTACTTGGAAAAAATAAAACACACTATTAAGCATCTGAATCAAAAGAGAAATTCAGTGTAAAGTTGTAAAACTTTTTCAGAATTACGGTAATGAAACTCCCAACAACTGTAGTTATGTGAATATGATCAAGTTAGTCAGATCCTAACACAGATAAGGACATGACCTCCAGGCCCCACCTCTCATCGAGTTGCTATTCACAGTGGACAGTTGTGGGGGATGCGGGGGAGGGAGAGTGATGGTTTTTTGAGGATGTGGTCACTCGTAGGATTCCCATGCTCTGGTGGACAGCCCCCAGGCACCCATGCGACTGACTGGACTTGGCAGCTTAATTTTTCTAAAGGATGAAGTTGTGAGGTAGACACATTGTGGGGGATGGGGGGAGCAGGAGACGTAAATGGAAGGTAGATATGATCAAACTGCATCATTGTATACCTATTTGACACTACCAAGAATAAAGGAACATTCAAAAGAAAGAAATGCAATACACACAATTGATTGATATAATTAATCCAGGTAGGAAAATACATTTTATAACATTAAAAAAAAATTAGTTAAAGGCCTGGTGTGGTAGTGCATGCCTTTAATCCCAGCACTCGGGAGGCAGAAGCAGGTGGATCTCTGTGAGATACAGGCCACCCTGGTCTACATAGTGAATTTCAGGCTAGCTAGGGCTACACAAGGGAGACCTTGTCTCAAAAAGATGAGGGAGAAAAAAAGCAAGTTAATATAAGTAAAAATGAATTATTCTATTTGAAAAAAAGCAGCTAATATCAATAAAATCTGTAAAAAGAAGAGTACAGGGTCAGTAAAGATGAAAAGAGAAAAATTAAACACAAAAGATATTGTAGCAAAATAATAAGACAACAAACTTACAGACCTAATGGAGGACTCAAATGAAAATTTACAAATGCACAAAAGAAAAATTTAAAAGGGTTGGGATAACTGTTGGAGGGAGAAGATTCTACAAGACAGAAGAGCTTATTGTGCTCTACTCTGTAGAAATTGACTTAGAAATCTGTGTTAAAGAAATAGTTTTATAGAAAATTTGGTAGTGATGAGTCATTAAAACAAAGGGAAAGAAGAGTTATTTGACAAAATTCAACATCCCCACATGTAAAATTCTTAAGAAGTAGGATTGTTGCTTCTTCTGTGTGATAAAGTGACCCATGTCTGCATTTTTACATAATTTAGAGGCTTCACTGATTTTCCCACGGAAATACAGAAAGTAACTATTTTTAATCGCTATTTAACATTGTGCTAGAAATATTCGCTGATGCAATTAAGCCAAATAAAAACACAGGTGTAGCAACAAGAAAGGAAGATATAGAACTATTTTATTGGAAGATAAAATGATAAGTCTAGAAATATAGAGAAGGAGCCAGGTAGGCTGAGTCTTCCAAAAGGCAAAGAATGACACACGACAGCAACGAAAAACCCAGAAGTTGAAATGGCAAAGATATCATAGCATGTTCATTTTTCTAAATAAGAAAGTTCCCAAATCTATGCGAAGAAGACACTAGAAGAATCCTACAATACACAAAAGTACACTGAACAACTGACAAGATAAACATTCTTCTTGTCTGGAACAAAACTGAGCAAAAAGATGGAAATCCATCACTCTGAGCCTACATCATAATGACATTCAATGAACAAACACCATACACAAAACAAACTCCAAGATACTGTAGAGATTTTACTTTCGGGAGGATCTGGGTCTTCGGTCTGTATGATGAGTCAGTGTTCAACACACTGTCCTGGGTCTCTTCAGAATTGAAGTGATTGTATGAGAAAATAGACTTTTTAAAATGTATGTGTATATACGGTTTGAAACCCAAGTTAAACAAGTGAAGTGGGTAGATTTCATGAAGTCTCAGATTGGCTTCAGTTAGAAATGAGTGATACACACAGCTCTAGTGCCCTGGAATGGTGGGATATGTGAAGCATTACTCTTATAACCGCATTCATTCCACAAACAAGGAGGGTTCCTGAGAGACAGGCCCCACAAGGCATGATGGGTAACCAGTAGTGGGCAGTGGACTAAGAGCTAATCCTTGGCCTTTTATGAAGGATGCTCACCACAGAGTGAAGGAGGAGGAGCCTTCTGAACATTCTTTGTAGTAATAACTTCAGTAACTGGGGTAAAGCTCAGTTAGTAAGTGCTTCCCCAGCATATAGGAAGCCCTGGGTTTCATCCCCAGCACCACATAAGCCAGGCATAATAGCACATGTCTGTAATTCCAGCACTCAAGTGGTGGACAGAAGAGGATAAGGAGTTCAAGGTAATCCTCAGCTACACAGCAAGTTTGAGATCATCCTTGTTTACATGAGACCTTGTATTGGAAAAATAAAATAAAAATAGCATTGGGATAGGTTCTTAGGCTCTTTAAGTAACTACACCTGTAATGAATGGACTTCATTTGTTTATTCTGCAGTTACTTCATTCACCTTTCTTTAAGTTCTGAGGCTCAAAAGAGATGGATTGATTGGTTGTGTCAAAGGTACCTGCTCTTTATCCCTAAGACACACTTACAGCCATGACAGAAAATTTGATTTGGTGGAAGGTGCTTGAGACACATTCATGGTATCTGAAATGGATGTATTTACTCTCTGAGGGAAAGTGTGTGAGAGAGAGAGATCTTCAAAGGATGCTCAGGTGAGCCTGCATGATGCTGTGACCAGCCACTTGGAGTCTTGGCATTATCTGCTGGACAGTCCATGCTGAATGTGAAGCCACCTTATCCAGTGGGAAATGAGAAGAGGCAGGTGGATAGCAGGCGCTCCTCCCCTGGTTACTTCTTACGGTCACTTAGAGCCATACTCCAGTGATCACCTGATTGCACTTTAAACAAATGTTGTATTTATTATTTTTATTTTACATGTATTAATGAAATGCCTACATGTACATAAGTGCATCCATGTTGTGCAATACCCACAGAGGTCAGAAAAGGGTGTCTGATCCCCTGGAACTGGAGTTATGGATGGTTGCTAACCACCATATGGGTGCTGAGAACTGAACTCTGGTCCTCTGGAAGAACAGACAGTGTTCTTAACTGCTGAGATACTTCTCCAGTCCTAATTGTACTTTCCTTACTTTCAGTAGTCTAGCATGCTATAACATCAAACCATAGTCCCGAGCTCTTCTTTCTGAATACACTCGTGCTAAGGTAAACTTCAGAGATATCTTTCAGAATCGAAGAGAGCACCACCTTCTTCCCAGAGACTGACAGGACTGCATGAGCAGCAAGATGCAATGTGGTGAGATGCACCAGTGGGATGGGATTCCTCTTGTGCATCTGGACCATGCAGAGAATTCTGCCTACTTCACAGATGGTCATTTTGAAGGAGAGAGTTAGTCATCAAAAGGAAGAGGCAAGGTTATAATCTTTGATATGCTCCCTTTACTAATTCATGAAGGTAACAGGAATTGGGGTGAAGTTAAAAAGTAAAAGCTAAAAAGTAAAAAAGTAAAAACTCTGTGGAGTAGGCAATGAGTACTTTTCGCCATGTCATAAACTGACTTTTTTGTGAGGAGGGAGCAGAACGGTAGGATAGAGTTTGGTAGTAAAGCATTATACATTGTTTGGTAGCTTAAAAGTGACTATAAGATTAAAACATAGCTCTGATCACTGAGAAATAGAAGTCATAATCTAGAAAGTGTTATAAATCATAACTAGCTACAGGAGAAGACAACTCTAGAACTCAGGGGAGTGAGGGAGAGAGATAAAGATAGAGAGGGATAGAGATTGTGTGTGAGAGAAAGGGAGAGAAAGAAGCAAAAGAAAGAAAGAGAGAGAGAGAGAGAGAGAGAGAGAGAGATTAACATAGACCAGAGTATATCCAGTATGCACACATTGTTGGTTCATCTTAATACCAACCCAGAAAGGTAGAAAATCACATCCAAAAAGTTTAGAAACAATTTAGGAGAATTAAAAGAGAAAAAGCAAATGCTCTACCCTGATTATAAAGAGCAGATGCATTTGGGTAAGAACAATTGGAGGTGGTTAAGTGTGGATAATATCCTTTGCCTGTGCTTAGACAGCATTAAGTTTTCTAGTGTGTACTCGTGTAGTCGTGCATGAGAGAATCTATACATTCAGAGAGACTCTGTGAAGTGGATGCTCTCCAAGGTGCTGCAGAGAGAAAGCAATAACAAAAGTTGTCCAGGCTGATGCCCAAACATTTCTGACAGCCTAACAGGCAGGAGACCTTGATCAAGTGATTATCATCATGAGGGTGGATGCTGAGGTGGGTGAGACATGGCGCTTTTGAAAATGCAGGTTGATGAGGGGGTGAGACTGTTTTGTTTCTTGAGAGAACTGAATTGTGTACAACAGTGTTTAAAATCAGTAAGTCAATTTCCAATTTGTGTCCTTTATGCTTAAAGCAATCCTGCCAAGTTGGCTCTTGTGCTTCCACTTACTGCTCAAGAAAATTTAAACTCAAGATAGTTAAATCAACACCTCCTGCTCACATATATAAATGCCAAGACTGCCAAAAAGGGGCCAGCTTCAAAATCAAGCTGATTTGAGGGTTTTTTCCCAAATGTAAGAAGGTCACAGACTGATACAGGGAGATCATTTTAGGAACATATTAATGGTTAGCAAGCCAATATGAAGATGAAGTCTAACTTCTAAGGAAACATAGACTGTGATTTATAACAGATCAGAGGTGATATCTTGGGTAGATTTTGGCCTTATTCTGGAGTTGTGCCAGATTCTATAACACATGCTCAAATTAAAATCCCTAAACCTCAAGCTCCAGTGTGTGGAGAACTGCCTTGCCCATCTGGGCTAACCTGCTCTCCTTTTTGTTCATACAGGTACTTTCAAGGTGAACAGATGGTACCCCCCTTGTTAACAGAAACTCCACAAATCATAAGCTCAATTAGACCACAAAATGCATGTTTCATTGAATCCAACCATTGCTCTTTGCACAGGACTTTGGGGAAAGCCACAGAGACAAGTCTTCAGGAAGCAGCAATATCCACACCCTAATTATTGCTTTCCTGTTCATGGTTCTCGAGCAGAGGCTGAGCTACCCTTCCTCACAAGTCAAGATAGTCAGTAGTTCAGACTATGGGTCAGGATGGGTTCTCACTATTCAGCTCTGCTATGAGAACATGGCAGTCATAGCAGACAATACATAAAAGAATGTCATTGTGTTCCAATAAAACTTTATTTACAAAATGGACCACAACCTGGATTCAGTCCATAGACCCTTTCTGGTTGGAACATCAAACTACTAGCTGAGCTAGTTTCTACAGCACGGTGGACACTGAGATGTTGGGAGTTTATCACAACCTCTGGCCCTGTGGCTTTGAGACTGTGTGTACTCCAAGAAACTATGACTATGCCCCGACGAAATGTGTAAAACTTGCTAAAACATTTTGAGATTCTTTGCCATGATTTTTTAAAAACTGTATTTTATTTTAATTTTTGTGTATAAGAGTGTATTGCCTGCATGTGTATAAGTATACCCATGTTGTGCAGTGCCTGCAAAGGCCGGAAGAGGGCATCAGATCCCCTGGAACTGGAGTCAGGGATGGTTGTTAGCCTCCATGTGGGTGCTGGGAGCCAAACCTGGGTCCTCTATAAGAGCAGCCATTGCTCTTAGCTGCTGAGCTCTCTCTCAAGCCCCTTTGCCATAACTTTATAACTCAGTTGTGAACTTCCTGAGCATGAACTTTGTGATGACAATGTCAGGCTGCACCATCCAAGGTTGGACAGGCCTATGGGGTTACAACACAAGACTCTCCCCATTTATGCTAGGTGTAGAACTGACCGAACTTCCTCTTCAGAGCCCTGTTCGTCTATCACCTGGTCCAGGATTAAGAAGGGGTAGATTTTGGATTCTTCCTACAGGAATGGTCAGAGCTGTATGAAGACTTTCTGTACACATATTGTCTTGAATAAACAGGACTCTGACAGAGAAGTGCTATGGCGGATGAAGGAAAGGAGATAGTGAGAGCAGCATTCATTCATGGAGCACTTGCTGTGCACCTACTGTGTGACAGGTCCTGGGATACAGGGCTTAGACCTATAGTGGCAAATAAAATACACATCCATCGTAATTGTAAAGCTTAGTGTCTGAGCAGGAGACACAAACTAAGTATATGATCATAAAATTGCTAATTATACAAGAAAATTCCTTCCCGGGGTTTCATGAGAATGTACATATTTACGTGTTTATGAGGGGTGAACCTCATAAAGCTTGGAGGTCAATGACACAACTTTAAAAGTAAGAACTGAAAGATGGATAAAAATCTGGTGAAGGGTTTTGAGCTGGAGGAGGCCACATGTTGAATGGTGGGTAATGGAGAGGCCTGAAGCCTGAAGTCAAGAGTCTGCATAACAGAGCTTGTTTTATACTGAATCTTCTGCTCCATGAGAAGACACCCAAATAATTCAAGCAAGGAGCTTCATGCCTAAGCTTACCTGCCTAAAGGATCACTCTGGTCACTGTGTGGATATGGCTCAGGAGGAAAACCTTCAACAAACCATCCTCGGCCTGTCTCCTCCTAGATCCTCTCCTGAGTAAAGTGCCTCCCAGCACCTGTGCACAGCACGAGGAGGCACGTAATTGAGAAAGTCATAGATTCCTTCCTTGGGTTCATTCTATGTCCATAAATGAACTGGGGATGTATTTCTTGAAGAGGATTTCTCTAATTCAATAATAGGTATCAGTGAAGAGCACAGCAACAACCATTGCAGGATAAAAAGACACGGAAGATGTTTGAGGACTCACACACACGCACATGTGCACACAATGCACACACATGTACAGGCATGCACACACATACAAATATTCACGCAAACACACATTTATACATGCACACATGCAAATGCATCTATATACATGCACACACATAAAATGTACACATACACAGATACATATACACATGTACACACATAAACATATACATATTAAGTATGCACACATATACCTTCATACACATATACATGTACATGCATGCACAGACATACACACATATAAAAATGTACATACAGGTAGGCACAAGCACATATACATACACATATTTGCTCCTGTCTCATTGGCTCCTGCCTGCCATGTATTTCCCATTGCCTGTTCAGAGTTCCTCATGGCACATTGTCACAAAACATACTTACAGCTCCTAAGACTGTTTCTAAGGCAGAACCTCTGTGATCTTTGACTTTGTTTCTCTAAGGATAAAATCATCCTTTAGGTATTCTGTCTGTTTGCCCAGTGACCCAGTCTTGATTTTCTGCAGTATTGCCTGTTAAATGTTTATAGCTTGTTTTATAGGAGAGGGCTGGGTGTGTGGATATTTTGAAATGCATTCTCGGTTGGCATGTGCCTTAACTGCGGTTCCTTTATTGTGTTCTGTAAGATGAGGGAGAAACACAATTCAAGTGCTTAGAAAATTTTTTTCCTTGGTGATGAAAAATCTGTATATTGTTAAAGAGCAAGAGAATTCTCCTAAACATTGAGTTGGAAGATGTGACACATGTTGGCCTGTCATATGTTTACATTCACAAATCAAATATTAACCAAGTAGGAGTCTAATTTGATTTCATTCCCTTTTGTTTGAGAAATGGAAGCCTCCCTACCCAAAGGGGTAGTCCTTCTAAAAATAACTAGATACTGTGTGATTTAGAAACCAAAGAAAGAGAGGGCGAACCCCAAGCATGGGTTGGAAAGTTCCAGTGATAAAAAAATAACTTGTTTGATAAAAATAAAAACAAAGAAAAATTTTTAGCGAGTGGCTTTCTTCACAGGTCTTTTTTCAGCCCACAGCTCAGGATGCCACTTAGAGAAGAAAATCGTGATGCTCCGTGGAAGAGAGAAGTAATTTTATTATCTGGCGAGATAGTGGCTTCATCATTAAAAAATCCAACCAACTAGAATACAAAGTCCTTTGACCTGGTAGATAAAAGGTCAGGCAGCAATTTTGAATAATAAATGAGACCTGTTGACCTCCTGACCTGAATCTGGCAGAGTGAGTGTTTGGTCCTTCTGTGTCTGCTGGAGGCAGACACATGCACAGCCCGACAGCTAATGAATGACCTGCCTCAGCCACGGGTTTCAGAGTGATGTGGCACGGGTGAAAATGTTTTTCAAGCTTCTGAAGTATTTACAGGAGTGTTTCCTTTGTTGTCCTGAAGGAGATGGTTTTCTTAGGGTCTCATGCTTCCTAACACACATACTGCACTGACTAAAACCCCTAACCGTTGGCTATGGATTTTTCTAATTTTTTTTCAGTTAGTTTTGCTCTGTGCATTTTATCAGTATATCATCAGTAAGGTGTTTTTTTTCTTTCTTTCTTTTTTCTTTTGAACAGGGAATTGAACCTATTGCCTTGTTATGAAGTTTTTTCTGCCCTTAATTTTACATCGAACAGTCCGTGTGTGTTTATACCAGGGATTTTGATGTGCATAATGATTTTTATCATTATGAAAGATTTATAAAAGAATAACTATGATATAATAACTAGTTCAAGTTTATGAGACTAATATAGGAATCTAATGCAGATCATAACTTTTTCAAGGAAAAATGAAAAAAGAGTTTTAAGCCAAATTTCTACTACTTCACTATTTTAAATTTTCATATTGCTTTTGTAAAACAATCATGTGCTACAGAGTCAGCTTGGTAAATGGTTACATCTTTTCTATTTTAATTTAGTTTCATTTTAACTTCTATTTTAGCGAGTTTCATACAGTATTGCTTGATCTTGTTCCTCTCCTCAGCCCCTCCCGGATCTTTCATGCTCTTTGCTGACTTTTTGTCCTCATTGAGTCCATTAGTGTGACCCAAATCCTCTTGAGTGTGGAACCTGCCCTGGAATGTAGTTGGCCTACTAGTGTTCACTGTTCACATCCTTAAAGAAAATGAACATTTCCTCTCCCAGTAGCTATACAAACATCAAAGTTTCCTTAGTAAGGGGTGGGCTGTCATGCTCACCTCTGTCCTCCATGCTGGGATTTTAATTAAATTTTATTTATGTGTATGTATGTGTATCGACTTCTCTGTAAGTTCACCCATGTTGTACAATGCCCATGGAGGCCAGAAGCAGGTGATGGAGGCCAGAAGCGGGTGATGGAGCCCCTGGAACTGGAGTGATGAACCACTGTTAGCCACCATGTAGGTGCTGGGAACTGAACCAAGGTCCTCTGCAAGAGCAACCAGTGCTCTTAACCACTGAGCCGTCTCTCCAGGTCCCTGTTTACATCTTTTTAAAAAATATCCCATTTTGTCTGCTTTGACATTTGACTAACAATGTACAGTGTGTGTAACTTGTGTTTACTTGGTATTGTTTTAAATTTTAAAATGTCAGGAGCATGGCAAAATTGCAGTTGAGTTAATTATATTTCTCCTGCTAAGTCTCCTTTGAACTTTCAAGTAAGCACTATGTTCCTTACTGTTCACATGAAATCCTTATCGGTTGCTGAATTCTGCAGAGAATCAGCAAGTGAGTGTTAAGTCCCCATGAGCGGGGCAGTTGAGTGGAAAGCATTGAAAGAATTTTTGTTTACTATAAATTCAAAAACACTAAACAATAGTGTCCTGAAGAAATCCTCACGCAAGTCTCCACATCTGTCCCCCAAAGAAAGGCAGGGAAAATGAATCTTTGTTCAATTGGTTTTCAGCTTAATCAACTTGGTTCAAACGAATAAGCATATATTGAACAGTGTTGTACATTGAATAAGCAAATGTAGAATACTTTTGGTATACGCTGAGTAAACATATGGAGCACTGTTTGTGTACCTTGTTCTCACTATCAATCTGTTAAGCAAAAATATTTCACCTATACATACTGAATTCTTCTACAGTCATAACATTTTAGAGTGAAAGGCACTTGATCTAGATTTATGGTGTGAAGAAACTGGTTTTCAGACTTCAGAAAACACAGTCACTCACTGGGGCGTGTGAGGGATGCTGTGTCTCTGGAAGCACTTCACATACCATTTTATTTTATTTTAACCTCAGTGTGATGCATGTGAAACACACCAGTTATAAGTTAGAGAATGCCTATCAGTCTACTCTTCAACATATGAAAGGGAAAGAGAAGCCACAGCTTATGTCATTTGCCTATGTTTATGATGTGGAGTCTCCAATTTAAGCCGGTGGGAGTTCTACTAGGCAGGGCATAGGTAGGTGGACAAGTTCTCAGAACCTGGTCTGAGCAGGTCCATCCCACTACAATATTATCTTTAACTTGGAGTTGCAGAAAATGTTGCTGTGGAGGGAGTGATGAGGTCATCTGAGGAGTGAGGGAGGCAGGGCACGTTAGATTCCAGCTCTGGGCTCTCTTCCCCTTCTACACTGAAAGCCATTTAAGACCCAAAGCAGGTGTGAGAGGGGGAGGTAGGGGAACTTGCGCATAGAGCGGGGTCTGTCCAATCTCCACAGAGGAAAGAGACAGACACAAGGCAGCAGCCAGAAGCAGAGGAGACAAAGGTGCCAAGAGAGAGTTGAGGACAGTGTGAGGGAGACAAAGAGCGAGAGCAGTGACAGAGTCAGGAAGTGCTCCTGGCCAGAAGCAAGCCTGCTGCCTGGTCTCTAGTCCTCTGCCTGGATAAGCATTGCTGTCATGTCATCTGAGTCTGTGTCTATGAGAATGAACATGTCCATGAGGCTTGGGAGACAACTCGGTCTTAAAGAATTTGCCACATAAGCAGAAAGACCTGCATTCTATTTCCCAAACCAGTCATGGTGGTGTGAACCTATAATCCCAGTGCTGGAGAGGCCAGAGATACGTGGATCCCTAGGGCTCCCTAGCCAGCCACTCTAGACAAATCAGTGAGCCTCAGCTTCAGTGAAAGTCTTTGTCTCAAAAAAATAAGGGGAAGCCTGGAGTGGTGATGTACACCTTTAATCCCAGAACTCCGGAGGCAGAGTGAGTTCAAGGCCAGCCTAGACTACATAGTGAAACTCTGTCTAAAAAATAAATAAATTTATAAAAGAAGGTGGAAGATAACAGAGGAAGACACCCAACATTGACCTCTGGCCTCCACATGCATTGTCCACACACATGTGTGCACACTCAAAATGAATACATTTAATAAATGCAGGCCTCCCTCTGTGTGACAAACTATTTTTCCATCCCTGGTCCCTCAGCAGTAAAGAACAACTCCATGTTGAATAAATTTGTCTTTTCTCTCCAAAAGCTCATCTGAGGGTTATAGAACTATTTTTAAGCAAAGGCAGTGACCAGGGTATCACGTATTCAAAAACAAAATGACTTGAACAAAATAATAATTAAAATCATGGCCATCTCTCAAAACTAGTCTACAAATCTAGTCAAAATGGCTGAACAGCTGTGATGTTCCGTTTATAGATCCTGAAGATGAGTGGAAAGAATTCCTTCCTCACCTGTGATGGGGGCTGGTGGTAATCTGGCTTTTGGGTTATTTCATCCGGGCAATCAGGCAGATTAAAGACAGTATCTGACTTGTCCCTATAACTGGAAAAAGACAATGTGGCATTGAAGTTCTTCAACCATATCCTCCTAAAATATCACAACTCGGTGTGGGTACTGTGCAGCATCTCTCTCTCTCTCTCTCTCTCTCTCTCTCTCTCTCTCATCAGCTTTTCCCTTCTGGCTCCTTGTCCATTTCCCACTTTCATCCTTTCCTCATTCATTAGGAAATATCTCTTGGCTGTAAATTCTCTGTAGTTTTTGAGCCCCGTTGGGATAGCAGAACATTCTGACTGGAAATTTCTTTCACCTCTCCTCTCTTCCATTAGGTCAGCCATATGCAATTGAATTAAAATAAGATTTTACACTGAAGATACTTATTTGATTATTTTCCAGGGTTCTTCAAATTAAAGAATTCTCTCAGCCTTTTCCTGTGGCTATTCCTTGGCAGACAGAATGAGGAGTTTTATACAGGTCACCTGACATGTCTCATGGTGCCTTCCTCAGGAGCAGCAGCTGAAGCTTATAAAGTCAGAAAAGACAAAAGTAGTGAGGGAATTTCTTTAGCAAAATGAGCTGAGACTTGTACCTATATTTCTACATGATTATTCTATGCTTCCTACTGATTTCACAGCGTCCAAGTCAAGTGTATGTGTGAATACAAGTGTGTGCATGTATATATATATGTACACATACGCATGTGTGCATGTGTGTGCACAGCAGGTCAGTGATGAGACTGTAACTGAGCTTTGGTTATAGAGAAGGTGATGTCTGAACTGAGGAGCGTTTCATGGTAAGCAGAAGTATCAGCTGGCACAGTGTCTGAAGAAGACTCACTCCATGCCTCTCCTTAACTCTCAGCAGGCTGTGAGGGAGTCTGCTTTTCCCCAATCTACCATTTCACCAATGTTTCTAGGGTCTGGAATAGCCTGGAAACTGGAGTCTGGAAATCAGCAGGCAACATTCACTGATGTGATGAGTAGAGATATGTGGAACAGACGTACCAGCGCTCCCCTGTGTCACCCAGTCATCCACGTGGAAGGCCAAGTTTGCACTGAGCTGGCAATTATCCAGCGAACTCAGCCCAGTAACCTGCCCAGACTGATGAAAGTTCAAAGAATAAGCAGGATTGCATTGAGGAGGAAAAGCCCTTTCAAATGATTCAAATGCATTATCTTAAATGGATTGAATCTTTAACAGCAGGCTCACCAGGACTCACCAGTTACAGCATTACATAACCTGCCGAAAGCACAGCATAAAGCTGGTGTGTTTAGGAATGTGTAAATTATCAGTACAAAGTACTCTGAGTACATGTGAGCACATCACACATAGCACATACATATACATGTATTACACACAATACACTCATATCTGCATCATACTGCACACAAATACATCACTCACCACATACACATGCATGCATCACACTATATACATGCACATGTACTATGCATAACACATATATACATGCACCACACTAAGCATGCATACATATACAATGCACACATACCTGCATCATACCACACACATACACACACATTATATACAACACAAGATGCATTGCATATACACACACGTCATACCTCATGTATAGACATGTATTATATCTAGCATATACACATATACATGCATCACACTACACATACATACATGTATTATTCATGCAATATACATATATATACAAATCACACATGGCATGTACACAGGTACATGCATTAAAGTACAATAACACACATTTGCATACATTTTTGTATGATACATACTTTACATATACACATGAGACATCCTGAAGTAATAATTCAGATTATTAGAGCAATATTCAAAAGTGTTTTACTCTGAGTAGATGAAAAAGGAAAAGAATAAAAGTTTTATTGAAAGTAGGAATTAGAATTAAATGAACAGTGATTATTGCCAAGTTGGACCTGGCTAAAATAACACACTGCATTTCAGAGGTGAGTGTCATTTTGAGACCTCACCGTGTCAGGCTCTGCAGAGAGCATGGTGGCACAGAGCCTGTGGCACAGTCAGTAGTCAGGGCAAAAGTAACTGAAAGCCTTCAGGGGCACTGAGTTTTCTCCTGTTCCTAAGTGGAGACAGCTACATTATGCACAGCATTGACTAATTCTGAATGTTCAGAGTATTTCAGAGAAGCAATGTCATTGCTTCTTTTACTATGACAATAGGAACACAGAAGTACTCTGGTGGACGTGGTAGCACACCTGCAATGCCAGCACCCTAGAAGCCCAGGCAGGAGAATTGTGAATTCAAGGTCAACCGGAGCTATATAATAAGTGTAGGGCTACATAGTGAGATCTGAGCGGGAGGGAGGTAGGGAGGGAGGGAGGGAGAGGAAGAGGAGGAAGAACAACAGGAGGAGTAAGAAGGGAATCTAAAGGACACTCAAGCTTTGGTGCTAATGAACACTGAGTCACCGAAACTTCACCTTCATGTCCTCCATCATATCCAAAAGATGACCATGACAGCTTGAAAGGATATGTTCAAGAGATTTCTAATATTGAACCTGAACCCTGAAAAAAACAGTGTTTTGAGTGATAGTCTTAAAGTTCAGAGTGGAGAAACAGCTGGTATGGAACCATTTTGAGATCTTATAGATGAAGCCTGGGAGAGGTCAGGAGAGAAGGGCCCCGTGAGCCTGACAGGAATGTGATGCTGGCTGATCCGAGTCCCCAACCCCTCACCTGGAAGTGAAGGGGATTCTATTAGATGATTTCCAAGGTTCTCATAAACCCTGTGATGATTTAAAAGTAGGTAATGTTTGCATAGACATATCACAATTCAAGAAAGTCTGTATATTAACTTATGCCATTAATATTAGCTTTTAGATATAGAAACTGGAGTTCAAAAGACCTCTAACTTTAGTTTCCATCCAATGAGGAAACTTCTACATATGCAAATGCATATTCCTATAGTCATGCCAAATATATTTCCCTCCTTAGCAAATATCCAAGTGGAAAAGGCTTAACCCCTTCCTTCAGGGGTTCCCATTCCTTACTGGGGTGGGGGGTCACTAATGTACAGTTGTGGCTTTTCTTGCTGAGCCCAGACATAGCATCACTGTTGGAGCTGGCAGGATTCCTCAGGAGGGATCAATCTCCTGGACATCCTCTGTAGTAAAAACGTTCCCTGGCCTGAGCCTGAGAGCACGAAGCAGCAGATGTGCGACAACCTGAAGATGATCTCAGCATCTTCCCTGCCGTACCTGGATTACAGTGCACAGTGGGTGCAGAGGACTTCCTGCCTGGTTGATGTTGAACCAGCAGCCGGGTGAGACCTTGAACACACTGGATGGACAGATCTGAGCTCTCTGTCTTCCCAGAGACCCTGAGTGATGCAGTTCCACCTCTATTACAAACGTGTCCTAGAACCTACAGCTCATTCCAAAGTGGGAAATTACTCAGATATCCCTTTCATGTTTCATCCAGTGTTGGTGGCAAGTATCTTACTAGTAGACCTTTAACTGTCCACATTTTAAACATTATTCATGACATTCAATTCAGCACCACCTCAGCCTGCTGCCTAGTAGAATTAGGGGTGTTCCAGCAGACTGTATCTCTTCAAACAAAGCAATGGTGTATGCACAGAACAGGTAGTCCTGGTATACAAAATACAAGATACAGACTCCAAAGAAGAAGGAGTTTATTTGGGGGGGGGGCAAATAAGAGATGGAATGGAGGAAGGTATGACCTAAGCACGTTATAGATGCATGACATCATTAAAGAATTAAGAATTTATTTGAACACACCTTTAGACCCAGCACTCAGGAGGCAGAGGCAGGGTGATCTCTGTAAGACCAAGGCGAGCCTGATCTACATAGCAAGTTCTAGGCCATCTGGGGCTACAGGGAGACCCTGTTTCAACACCTCCCCCCACAAAAAAAACCCAAAGAAATTTCTGAATATTTGGCTCTTAGGAAATTACTGTATATCAAATTTCATTATATAATCGAAACTTCATCAATAGCATTTCATGGAACCCTCCGTCTTTGATCTTTGGGGCAATAACTTAAGGCTGACTGATAGGAGGAGTAAAGATGATTTGATTACCTCTCAAAATAATGACTTAGTAGTTCAACCTCCATTAACCTGATCTGAAAGGACCACCTCTTTCGAAGTGAGAAGCTTTTCATTGGACCTAATAACTCTATTCTGGGTCTTCTTACCAGAAACGAGCAATTGTGTCCAAATAAGAAGGTTTTGTGATTCTAACTGCCTTGCTTACACAGGTAGATGAAACCACTAGGCAATTTCCTTCCCAATAGCCATAGACAGACATGAAGTTGATGTTTAAAACCATGGCTGAGTGGTGATCAGAAAAAGAGATGGGAGAATCATTAGGAGTTTGCACTGGCTCTGGTTATATAGCATGGTCTGCCAATTACAGTTTGTGCACTGGACAGCTCTTGCATTGAGCAGAGAGGCATCATCAGAAGTCAGCCTCCAAGTTGCTGTGTGTGGCTCTTCAATGAACCCACTTTATGAAGAAAGGTGAGAAATAAGAATAATCCTACTGGACAATCATGGATAAATAAAAAGCCTTTGATACACACAATTAGTCACAAGAATCACAAGCTGAAATGAGGGCAGTGTTAAGGAGACAGTTTAGTTGTGCGTGGCACATTTATCACAGCTACACAGACGAGATATTGAGCTGTCTGTGGAAAAAAAAAAAAAGACAGAGCAGAACAGGAAAGCTTTCAGCACTGAACAGCGGTTGAGGTCCTTGATGGATAGTTAGATGATGCAAATCTGTCCAATGGCTTTCTGCAAATGAAGTAAACGAATCCAGGGTCTTCCACCGTGCTCCCTGACCACAGATGAACAGCTACTTTATTACGGCCTAGATTGAGGTTGCCCCTCGCTGCCTGATGCACAGCTGACTTGACTAGCCAGTCACTGACTTTGTTCTCTGGTGTGATAAAACGCTGACCAAAACCAACCTGGGGAGGAAAGGGTTTATTTCAGCTTACAGTGGTCTGTCATGGAGAGCAGCCAGGGCAGGAGTTCAAGGTAGAAATCTGGAATCAGGAGCTGAAGCAAAGACCGTGGATGATTGCCGTTCACCAATCCTCTGTCCTGCTCAGCTAGATTTTTATATAGCCCAGGCCCTCCTGCACAAGCATGGCATGCCCCACAATGGGCTGGACCTTCCCATATCTATCAGCAATCAAGAAAATGCCCCACAGACATGGGTACAGAACAACTGAAGCTCCTCTTTCCCAGGTGTGTCAGCTAGACAACCGAAGCTACCTAGAACGGCCATTAGCCCCAGGGTCTGCCATGTCATATTCTAAAAACAAATCATGTTCACTATATCAGACATTGAGCTTGTTGAGAGCTCAAAATTTGTGTGTGCATGTGTGTGCATGTGTGCGCTTCCCTATGCATGGACATATCAATGTTAGAGGCCAATTTCAGGTTGAACCTTCCATTGTTTTCCACCTTATTAATGTTTTTTAAAAGATACATTTACTTTTATGTGTAAGAGTGTTTGGTTCCATGTATGTATATGTACCACATACAAGCCTACTGCCCACAGAAACCAGAAAGGGGTGCTGGATTCATTAGAACTGGAGTTGCAGTTAGTTGTGAGCCTCCAGGTGGATGTCGAGAACTGAACCTTGATCATCTGAAAGAGCAGCCAGTGTTGTTAAGTGCCAAGTCATCTCTCTATCCCCTCCACCTAATGTTTTGAAACAGGATTTCTCACTGAGCTCACTGAACATGGGACTGGCCAGCAAGGCCCAGAGTCCACCTTTCTCTGCTTCCACTACTCTGGGGTTACAGCCAAGCACCACTGTGCCCAGCATTTATGTAGGTGTTGGGGACCCTGGGGATCCAAGCTTAGGTCCTACTGCTTACAAAACAGCGCTTTATCCACTGGGCCATCTCTCCAGCCCCCAAAGCTCAGGTGACCAGCAACTCTCTTCATTACAATGATATAAAGAATTGCATGTAGGACTGTCAGGCTGACCTTCTTCTCTCTCCCAGTGTGCACTGCAATGCTACAAAGAGTCAACAGGAGAGTCTGCACCCTGCCCAAGACAAAATGGGGATTTTCCCTTCGAAAACCAAGCTGCTGTAGTTGATTTTCCCTCCTGGGCTGTGAAATAGGAGATGGACTGTAGATAGAACATGTGAATCCATGGACCCCATTTAAGAGTTTTGGTAGCTTTTAGTAGGTTTTGTTGACAATATTTGTCTTGCTAAGGAGCTTCGGAGTAGGAGGAAGTCATATAATGTTTGACATATTTCCAGCTTGAATCTTATCAATTATGTTTACTAATCTCTAAATAGCTATGACATAACTATACGGTGATTGTTATGTGTGTTCGCCAAGAATGAAGGGAGGCAGAAGAGAGAGAAAGGGAAGAAAGAGCTGGTTGAGAGGGGAAAGGAAAACAGAACGGGGGAGAGAGGACAGAAAGGAAAAACAAGAAAGGATGAGGAGAGAGATGAGAAAATCAGCGAGGAGAAACTAGAGCGAGCTGCCCCAGAATCATGGCATAATATTATATTTTCTACACTCTTTTTCTCCAAGAGAATTCCTAGCCAGAGTTTGCGGTCCCTGAAGATGGGCACTGCACTACAATTGTCCCCGTTTGAGTCAGAACATCACAGTCTTCAAACTCTATTTGTTCCATGGTGTTTTAGAGTTGAGTTCACGTTGAGCACCGTAAATGAAATCTGTCGAAATACTTGGACTTTTCCTTTAAATACACGTGAAAACTGGTGTAGCAATTCAACTAAAGGACTTCAGCCGAAATCCCAATAAGTACTGATAAGCATGTGTATTTCTTAAACATATGCATCTTACAGACTATATCCATTACTCTATAGTCAAATATTATGAGAATTAAAAGACTTTGTTACTATTTATGTCCAGAACCTAAATTCATAAGTTAAATTTAAAAATACAAGTCAGCATACCAACAAAACAAAAAGAAAACATGTACTATAGCCTTCCTTTGCTTGGATGTCAGAAAGAAACAAGGCTCTCCTCTCTAGAAAACAAGTGCTGATCACTGAGCTCCGTCTCTGTCTCTGTCTCCTCTAGTCCTAGAGAAGGAACATGTCTATTTCTTCCTGGGATACGATGGTTTATTTTTCAATAGCTGAATCTCCTTTTATCCAAGCACCTGTTACCTGGGGAGTCCACAGATTGCCTCAGCCCCTGTTCCATGAGAATAAGAATTAGCATTATAACAGGTCCTCTGGGTGACTCCTATGCGCATTAAAACAGTTTTTGAGCCATGCCTGGATTTTAGGTTCACTTGGAGACCTCTTAAAGGTATAGATGCCCATGCCTTATACAAACCAATCAAGTCAGAATCCCTGAGGTAAGGCCTAAGTGTTCCTACTGTTTTAAAAGCTCCCTAGGTGATCCAAATACATGGGGATGAGCCTTCATTCCAATCAAAAGTGAGCAACCGCTGAGCCTACTGTCCTTCTTGCTTTCTTCCTGTCTTCCTTCATACCTTTATTCTTCACTCTCCTTCCTTCCTTCCTTCCTTCCTTCCTTCCTTCCTTCCTTCCTTCCTTCCTTTCTTTCTTTCTTCCTTTCTTTCTCTTTTTTTTCTTGCCACAAGGAAAACTCAGGTACTTAACATGACTCCTTTCAGGTAAATTATATTCATTATCATTTTATATTATGAGCAAGAAACAGTAAATTAAAGTTATTACGCACATGTCTCAAGATGTTCAAGGCCCTTCAGTGAGCTCACTTTTATACGTTGGTTCATGTAGTCCTTGAAGTGATACTATACTTCCCATTTTATCAGCAAATAAACTGAGACTAGGAGAGGTTAAGTGAATTGAGGCAGGACAGGCATCTGAATGTCCAGGAATCAAAGCAACTGCTTGATCACAGAACTTAGACCCTTAAATTCTAGGGTTAGGAAGTGATTGCTAGCACACTAAGAACTGATTCATGAATTCAGTTTTTGGAGTTGTTTTCCACTCGTGGATTATCTTCTTCAAACTGCTTCCTCTGTCCATCTTATTTCTTCATTCCCAGTTTGTCTGATACTAGAATGAGTGAGCTTCACAATTGGGTGTGAATGAGAATCAGTTGGAGGGTCTGTTAAACAATGGGGTGATGATTCAGGAGGCCTTGGGGGTAGTGCCCTAGGAATCAATATTTCTAAGAAACTCCCAAGTGATGTAGAAGTTTCCAGTCCAGGGAATCAAAACTGAGTTTCAAGAATGAGTGGGCTTAATTAATTGTGATGGATACTGTTAAGCAGCCTCTCTTTGTCACAGACCCCATATGTGGACAGCAAAGTCATACTTAAAGGCAGGGCAGAAGGGAGAAGAGGAGCATAATATCACCTCTGTTCATTAGAGTTGAAAACAAAACTTCAGGTAGGGTGTGATTTTTACACTGTCTGTCTGCTGCAAGTCCTTCTTGGAGATAAATGAACTTGAACATTCTTTTTTCAACAAAATTAGAATTAGACTTGGTGTCTGACAGCAGGCTTTGCCAGTATGCTAGAAGTCAAAGAAACATTATGACATTGCTTAGAAAAATAAATGAGCAATGATGAACAATTTCAAAGCTTCTGCGCTCCGTGCACCCTGTTACTTAAATCATATCAAGATATATTTAATTATTCCATGAAATGTTTTTGCTTGACGTAATAAATTACAGCATCCGAAACAACAAAGGCAAGGGAATTTTGTTGGATTTATCTCAGTGATTTATGCGCTTAGTGTAAAAATTGACAATTTAAGATATATGCTTGGCTTCTCCTCATCGTTTTTGGAGAGAAATTTCCCACTTCACAGAGCAGTTAAGTAACCAGGAAGATGGCTCTAATTATTTGTGTTGAGCTTTTGTCATATGTGATTCAGAAAACGGTATTTCCATGAATCAGTTCAAGCTAAATTATGTTTTGGAGCACAACGTTTTTAAAGTTATCAGCTCGCATCCCTTATTAATTTGGAGATTAGTCACAAAATGTGAAATTATTTGATAGTCTTATATGGGACTAAGTTTAAAAGAAACATAATTTCAGCAATACTGACTTTGATTTTGAGCTTTCAAAGAAAGGAAAGCTAGATCCTCTCATTACATACACACACATAAATAATTGATATATATATATATAATTTATATATATATATATATATATCATATATTTGAAAAAAAATATTCTTATCACCCCGGGTTTGAGGTGAAACCATTTGCTCAGTGATGAATCCAGTCTTAGGAATACCAGCCAGAATCCCATTCTTCAGGTCATTTATTTATTTATTTTTTTGAAGATGTGAAATACAGCTCTGGCAGAAGTTGGTAGGACACAGAGCAGGGCTCGCCTTGCAGGCTGATTACTCGATGTGATAGTAAGCAAGCTTAAGTGGACTGTGTGTCTTCAATCTTCGCAATCACTTAGGGATGGGCGTCAGAGCTCGTCATCCATCATCTCTGGCCTGAAACATACGATGCATCAGCAATCCTGGGCTAACTTAAATGATACCAAGAGCTGCTGTGCTGCTCACAGTAAGAAATTGTTGTCCTCTGAATTACTGGGCTGTGATTAGATTGCTAACAGGGCCAACTTGATGTATATGTGACATGTCTGGAGAAGATATGCTTTAGAGTCTTCTAAAGATTAATTTATACCTTTGAAATGTAGACCAATCACAGAGTCAAAAAATATGTCAAGGCATTTTTCTCATAACCAAGAAAGCCCAGATGTTACAACAGTCATTAATTTATTTCTGGCACCTTTATCTGAGACAGAGTTTTATAAACAACATGTCTGTTGGTTATCATCTTGGCTTGGCTAGAATGATCCAATATGATAATTTGTTTCTGTGAAGCTAAATTTATTTAAGGAGGAGTTATGTACTTTCAGGAATAGAAATCTCTAAAATATCAACTGTTACTCATAATTTAAATTTGTACATTAAAAAAATTGAGACTGACAATCTCAATTTCCTAGCTATTTGGTATGTTCTTATATCTCGGAATAAAATATAGGTATGCAGAATTATGGGTAGACAACTGTGTATTATTTCCTTTACTAAGATTAAAATACTTTAATTTGAAATTCAACTATATTACAGTTTGTTTGTGTATGTGTATCTGTGTCAAAGAATTCCTTGCAGGAGTTGGTTCTCTTCTACCACATGGGTTCTGGAGATCAAACTCAGGTTGTCAGGCAGCAGGTACACACTGAGCCATATCTCTGGTTCTAAATTCAACTTTAAGGAAACTATCTCCATGTCAACTACAAAGCCCTAAAAGAATATTGACACAAAGCTAGAAGGCCTGTCTGGGGCAGAGGTCTGACTTTAAAATCAGCTGTGTTCTTACAAAGGTCATCGGTCAGTTCTTAGCATTGATGTGTGTCTTGAATAATAATAATATTTTTTTGTCTGGTTCAAAGATTTTCTAGGAAGAGACATTCTTTGACATTCATAAAACATCCCTGTTCTCTACAGAGATGTAGTCTATGACTACAGTGAAACAGTGTTTTCTGGGCACAACAGGTGAGTGGCACATATAAACTAACAACAACTGAGATAAGGGCAAGACCTGAACAGATCAAGCCAGACAAGACCGCAGCATGGTAGGAAACCTCATTCCTAGCTGAGGAGCTGTCAGGACGCTGTGAAAGGAAGAGTCCATTTTCTTCTGGGGCCCCTGAGAGGTTCCCTGTTCTCCAGCAGATGGCCGACAGGACAGCACACACTTGTGGCACAAAGTCAACTCCATAGGCTTAATTTTCAAAAAGAGAGAAAACTCATGAAATGGGGAGGAAATAGAGATTGTAGAGGCAATGTAGTAGGGAATAGTTGGACGGAAGGGAATTGAGGAGGAACTTGATCAAAACATATTAATGCATATATGGAATGCTTAAGAAATGGATATTTGATCTCCAGATCACCATGCTGGTGGTCTTGGTGGACACTTAAAGTTCAATACAAAGAATGACGAAACTAGGTGTTCCAGTTTCACTGTTGCTGTGATAAAACGCTCTGAATAAAGGAGCTTAGGAAAGGGTTTATTTCACTTAAGCTGGAAAAACCTGAGCTGACTGGGAAACAAAATTACAAGAGCATTAACTTGGGGAACAGCTACTTGTGGAAGGGACCATTTCAGTTGTATTGCTCCTATGTATGCACACACGCTTACAGCTAGACTCTCCTACACATTACTTGTTGTCATACAGGCTAGAGGCCCCTTTGCAGAGCCCCTGGTTACAGAGGCAAGGGATTTTAATCCACCAATGGCAGAAACTGTAAGAAACTGCAGATAGATGGATGGATGCTCAGGCTTCAGAGATTACTCCTCTGACTCTGTGATGACATGAATAAGGAGCTTCTGAGTCTCCACCCTGCCTCTGGTACTTGTCTTTGGCATGGTAAACTCCTGTAACAAGCTTATAGTCCCGGTTCATAGTCCATTATTAAGAATAGCCAAGACAGGAACTCAAAGTAGGAACTGAGGCAGAAATCATGGAGGAATGATGCTCACTGGCTCGCTCTATGGCCTGCTCACTCTCTCGTACTTAGTTAGCTTTCTTATAGAGCCCAGTACCACCTGCTCAAGGAATGGTGCTGATCACAGTAGGCTACCTGCACTGATTAATAATTGAGAATCCTTCACAAACGTGCCCACACGTGATCTAGAAAGTTCCACAAATGAGACTTCTCTCACAACTCTAGACTCTGTCAAGGTAAGGCTAATCAGAACACTGAGTACAGGGAAACATTAACCCAGAATAAGTGCTTTGAACCCCTCTAATACTCTGTTTGAGAGAGAGAGGAGTTGATGCATTTGAGAATTACCAGAAGCAGAACTGAGAGAATCTGTTAACAGATTGAAAGTATCCTCAGCATCAGGTGAGGACCCCAAGAAGATTCATAATTGGAAAGCAAGGGTGGTAAGTTGGCTTTTAGATCCAGGTGTAGGGGGGGGTGGGGGTGTACCAGAGGCAGTGTATTCTAGAGATGGTGTTGTATGGTGCTTTCTCTTCCTGTCATAGCAAGAGGTCATCTTAACCTTTGCCCCAGTGGCCATGGCAACAAGTACAGATAGCCAGGTCTATGGTAATGACTCCCTGGGGTGTGGGACAGGGGTCAGGAGACCATTGTTTAGGATTTATGTTCTTCCTCCCCAACTCCGAGTGATCTTGGAAGATGCTAGACCAAATATAGAAAGCGGAGGACTGATTGACAACTAGAGACTCCATGATGCCAGTCCTGATGGGGTGAGACTTCAAGCTGTTTGGGGGCCACTCAAGCTCCTGTAATTAACTTCTCACCCTTACTCTGTAAGAAAGCCTAATAAACTCTGGTCTCACCAAGTTGGACTTGGGTGCAATAATCCCATAGTCTGCGGCAGGAACCCTTCCAGGATGTCAGAGGATTGTTTGTGTCTCTCTCAGGAAAAAGTTAACATGTGAGCCATCATCAGCTTCTTAGCTCAAGGAGTCCACAGTAGGCGGGACTCATCTACAGAGCGGCAGGAGGAACATGCAAAGGGCAAGGTGAGCACGGAAGAGATTACAACAGCCAGCTGACAGAGGAGGAAGGAAAGCCAAAAGGCAGTGTTTTCCCCCAGGCCAGATTTTAAAACACTGGCACAGAATCAGTCGCTTGAACGGCTTTACAATAAGTCAACAAGCTTTTCTTTCTCCTTCACCTCCTTCTTTTTGAGAATTAATAGATTGCGAAAGCAACATTTTGCAAAATGGTTCCCAGTCACAGGTTACCCAAACATCCCCCGACTGCATACTGTCCTGCTTAGGTGATAGTCTCAGGGAAAATTGCTTTCCCTAAGCTGGCTCAGAGTTCTGATACATTTCTTTAAAGTTCTAATAACCATGCAGAAAAGTGTCAAATTGAGGATTTAAAGGCAGAGGCTGTGGTCCCCAGAGAGAATCTAGGAGTGATTCCTATGTACCTGACATAACTCAAAATCAGGAGAGTTGTGCTCAGCGGCCAGCAGGCAGAATCCTCCTGCACTACCTCGATAAATCTACAAAGGGCTGCCCAGAGGTTTATGTGAGCTGTGTGTCCAACACGTGTTGGAAAATCAGTCTCGTTATATTTTCCCTGTAAATCCTTCCAGGAGTCTGCCAGGTTTAAGGGGGACCTTCACATTTGGAATTGAGAAATGAGTATAGATTTTCTGAGCCTGCCTGGACTGTGATATGCTGTTCATAGGATATATTTGGGGGAAGAATGTGTAGGTGCTGTCAATCAATTGATGGATTCATACCATGAAGTTCCAACTGGCCCATTCTCCCCAACTCCCTCTGAAAGATCAACAATGAAAGGCTTGCTTTTTATAGGAATCACATTCTCAATGTGGCTGAATGGTCTCTACAGACTCCTGTAGGGGTATGCGCGTGTGTGTGCGTGTGTGTGTGTGTGTGTGTGTGTGTGTGTGTGAGACCTGCTGATTCACTTCTTCAGTTTATTGAATCACTCTTGAAAATGATTAATAATGTCATCCCTGTTAGCAAATCAAACTTCATTTTCAAATATGCCAAAATTGAAAATTGTGATTGGAATATAGAAGACAAATACATTTATTTATTTATTTATTGTTTGTTTGTTTGTTTGTTTGCTTAATTTATTTTGCAACAGGGTCTCATGTACCCAGGCTGTCCTCAAACTTCCTATGTAGCTAGGATGAACTGGAATACCTGATCCTTTTTTCTCCTCCTTTGGAGTGCTGGGATTATAGATGTGACCTACCATGACTTTGTACATGCTAAACTGACATTCTTCAACTGAGCTACATCTCCAGGCCAGAATGTAAACCTAGTCTTATGTACTTAAATTACAAGACTAGCAAAGGGAGCACTGAAAATTATATAAATGGAATTATTATTAAAATATTCTAAAAATAACAGCCCAGTATATGTTATTAATATTTAAGTCAAACTAATTTATAAATTTGTAATTAATTTTAATTATTAAGCCCAAATTTTATATTTACAGATTAAAAAAACTAGTTATTTCTAAGCATTATGGAAATGTGTTAAATTCAATGCTACCCAAATTTTATCAAGTTAAATTTTTTTTTAAACGTTATTTTTTAGTGTCTGTCTGGTGTTATGTACACATGACCATATTTGCTTGTAGAGGCGAGAAGAGAGCCTCAGATCCCCCAAAGCTGGAATTACAAGTGATTGTGAGCTATCCAGCATGGGTGCAGAAGACCCAGCATGGGTCCTCTGCCAGAACAGCAAGTGCTCTTAAATCCTGAGCCATCTCCTGACTCCTACTGAACAGGGGCAGCTTTTCCTGATTGTTGATGCCTTTGCTGTTTCAGACCCTTAAGAGTTTTGGAATAGAGAATCAGTTTCTATAGGGTATAATATGGGGTTTTCCTACCTGATCTGATATTCAAAACAGAGGCTCTGACTTCCTAACAGACATGGATGGCTATGCCAGGTAACTCACAACATAACCAGGCATCCTACTCCGTAACTCAACAGACGGTGTTGAAAAGGTTTTCCTTAAAGTCTGCACAAACCTCTTCCCCTTTGTGTCTAGCAATGTTCTTGCCTTTGGTTTCTGGAACAATCCCAACATACTCTCTCATTTTTACTAGGGTAGTTTATTAACTACTTTTCTGTTGGTGTGATAAAGCACCAAGATCAAGGCAACTTATAGAAAGAAGAGTTTATTTCGGCCTTATGGTTCCAGAGAGCTAAGCGTCCTTCATGGTGGGGGAGGCAAGAGATGACCAGAGCGGAAAGCAGAGGGCTTACGTCGTCAAGCACTGACAGGAAGCAGAGAGGGCAACTGGAAGTAAGGCAAGGCTATGAACTCTCAAAGATCTGCCACACCAGTGACGTGCTTCCTCCAGCAAGACCACATCTCCCCAAACAGTGACATCAACTGCCCAAGTGTTCAAATACTTGAACATACGGGGGTTCCCATTCGAACCACCACAGGTAGCCTTTCATCTGATCTCCTATGCCACAAATTCAGTTTTTGAGACAAAACCAGAAAATTGGTCTCATCGTTTTTTGTAAATTTGTGGGAGATAACATGGGTTTTGCTGTAAGAAACTCTGGACTTATATGACCCTTAGTAGACAGGAGAAAGCTTAACTAGAGACACCTGGGAAGGTACAGGCACCCACAGAGGTGGCTGACAGCCCACAACCCATTGATTTGCTGGTGAAGAGAATGAAAAAGGCCCTGTTTTAGACACTACCTTTTATTCTAGTGCCTGCTCTGAGGAATTTCCAACCCTTTGTGGAAAGTCATCTTCTAGCAGCAGTTAGAGCTCTAAACATGCTTCCCGACAAGCTACATTTTCTACATCACCATAAATGTAAATGTTTTACAAAGTACAAATTTTGATGTAACTTGGAAATCCAACAACAGGAAGCGTCCTGGCATTCACATCCAGCCTGAGTGTCAGTGTGCTTACAGAAGGGGTCGGGCGGAGGACGAAGCAGAAATTCACTCAGGAAACCCTATCTCTTCATCATGAATTTTCTGCATCTTCTCCAATTGATGATGAAGATGTGAAAGAAAAATCTGTCTGACATTTGCCATCTTGAAATATCTATAGACTCTCTGTGTTCTCCTATACTAAGTATCTATCCTTGTCCAAATGACACTCTCTAAGCACGTCTATGACTATATTTCCTTTGCTCCTGTGTACCACTCATTCCAAGATGGATCATCCTTTTTGTAATGGCCACCTTCTGAAAAAATTTATTTTTAATTATATGTATGTTTGTGTCTCTGCGTAGATATAGGCACATGAGAGCAGTGCCTGTGAAGTTCAGAAGAGGGTGTCAGATTCCCTGGAAATGGATTTACATACAGCTATGAGCAGTCATGTGGGTACTGAGAACCAAACTCAGGTCCTCTGCAAGAGCAGCAAGTGCTCTTAGCCACTGAGCTGTCTCTCCAGCTCCTCATGGTTACTTCAATTACACACACAATTCATGTCCACCATATCCACATGTTATTTCATAATGGCACACACACTTATTCACACAGAACACACTGCTTTGTCTTCTCCAACTAGAGTCTGATCCTGTGTGGGTTCTTCTGATTCATTTTAGCCATTGGGTTTTTTTTTTTTTTTTTTTTTAATAAATGTCATTCCATGGATTAGTTCCCATGATTCCTGATAATTTTTGGGCTTTGAACTCCAATTTTAATATCAACTCTTCCAGTTGTGTTTGTCTTTGTTAACGTCCTGGTTTTGCACTGTTTCTATTTCTTTAATCAATTCACACATTCAAGGATGTTAACCATATCCTCCTGAAGTGGGTCAGAAACTCAATCCTTTCTAATGCTTGGTGAAATCATAGGAGTATCCTAGCTAGGAAATGTGATCACCTCTAAAAGATTTGTCCACGTCTTCTGTCTGCACTCTTGTTTAAGCACGGCAGCTGCACACAAGGTACCGTGAGTTCCAGTTTTGTGTCATAATATACTACTACTGAAAATATTTTAAGTGACAGTTAACCCATGCTGGATTTAAACATTTTCAGTGAGTAGACTTACTAGTGCAAATACTTTCCGCTGAGATGACAACTGGATAAAGAGATGCTGTGTATGTGGCTAAATTCATAGGCAGAAAATGATCAGCTTTTGTTGGGCGGCTGGTAATTATGTGTTCAGTTAGATTTGCAGTCATTGAACAAGAATTAATTTATAGCCCATAGAATGTTGACAGGCATTGATTGACCTGGGTACCGGGGATGTAGAGAGAACAAGACAAGATTCTCCTGTTGGTTATATAGCTTCTTAACTATTGGGCATCACCCAGGTTTCAGGTATATAATGCTTGCATCTCAGAGAAGAGAAAGCATGAGACTCTAGCATCCTTCTATACTTCCTTTTCTCTAACATTATCATTTTATTTATTTAATTATTTATTTTTGTGTATGTGTGTGGTGTACTTGTGTGTGAGATTGCATGCATGGGGGAGCACATGCACGTGTGAGGGTGTGTTGCATGTGCACAGAGGCCTGCAGTTGACGATGGGTGTCTTCCTCAGTTGCGTACACTTGTTTTATTGAGGTCTGTTTCTCCCTGGGGCTTGCCGGTGCTGGCTAGTCTGGCTAACCACTTTGCCCTGGAGATCTCCAGTCTCCACCTGAGCACTGGGATTATAGGCAGCTGTCATACCCATGCCAGTTGCCACCCCTGCCACCCTTGACATGAGCACAGGGGATCTGAACTGAGGTCCTCAGCCATGCTGGGCAAGTGCTTCACCCACCGAGCTGTTTCCCAGGCCCCCTTTCACATTTTCCAGTTCAATTATCTCTAATGCATTTCATTCCTATTACAATTTTTCCTAAAGGGAACACTTTAGCATTCACATCTTTCCGTGAAATAATTCTTCTTAAATTATATAATTTCTAATGCAAAGTCATACTTCAGTCTTATATATCAAATTGCATAAAACCAAGAACATATCTTTCCTAGTTTTTTTTAAATCTTCTTCTAGACAACAAATTTAAGAAAAAAGTCCTGTAGAAGACATGTCCTTTCTCTGTAATTGCTCACAAAATATATACTTTGGTGGTGGAGGAGGACATAGTGTTTCTGAGAGTCATTCTCAGAAGGACTGAACAACTTACATAATAAAGAAGGAGATATTTCCACATACGCTGCCCTACAATATATTTAAATAGATTTCTGAAAGCTATACACAGAAAAGTATATAAATAAATATGCTTAAACATATGTCTGCATATTATATACATGTTGCTTTGATGCACACTTCAAAACCAAAGCGGGTAGTTTGGGATTGAATCTATTTTCTTCTGAGTATTGAAGTATCCCATGTTTCATGCTCAGCAGAAGAATAGAGACTAATTGTATTTAAAAACTGCCAAGCGTGCATGTGCAAATATGAACTTAATCTTGATGCTTATGAGCAGTGATTCACGCCTGTCGCTGCAATACATCAAGAATAGGCTTTAAATCTCTTGGTGCTGACACCTTACATAACACATGCTCCATCACAGAAATAAAATCACGATTAAAGTTTTAATTACAGACATAGATACCCAGGCTTAAAAATGCAGGGGCTCAGTATAGCTCCTAGCATAATTTTACTACTAGATTAAAAAAAAATCTTCAAAGTCTTAAAATGTTAGTATCTAGAATGTACACCTTTAGCTTGTATATATTTTTAAATTAAGTGTAGGGTTTGAGAGTATATGCATGTGAATGCAGGCCCAGAAGAGGGCAATAGATCCCCGGAGCTGGAGTAACAGGTGGTTGTGAGCCACACAGTGTGGTGCTGAGAACTAACTTGGGTCCTCTACAAGGGCAGCAACCCCTTTACCACAACATCTCTCCAGACCCCTGTGTATTGCTTTTTTAAGTATGGGCAAATCATGCATTGTAGGATAGAGATTGAATTCTCTCTGCGTAAAATGAAGAAAATAGTTTCTAGTTCACAAGCCTGTGGAAAGGACATTAAATAACATGTGTAAAGCACGGAGAATTCCAGGATGCCTCTAAAACTGGAGACTGGGGAGATGATTTGAACTTGAGGATAGATGCGCATAATTGGATATGTGTGTTAACTGTTGTGCATTAACATCTGCTCAGATGCCGGCAGGACGGAGGTGGTTGACTGTGACATCACTTGGCTCATCGCACCATCTTCAGGGCAAAAGGGGACAGCCGGCAGTTCCTGTAGGAGGAAGACATTTTGGGACCCACAGGGGGAATCGGTCCCCTGTGGCAGTGACACCAGATCCTCCATGTTTCTACCCTTTTGAGAAATGCCCAAATCCTAGACCTGAAAACTTCCTGGTACTTACAGTGTGGTGTATAAAATTATGTAGGGATTGGCCCCACCCCCTACTGGATGCCAGGTTCACACAGCCCTTCCTGGCTTGGTGCTTTCTTCTATGCCTGTCCATACTGTCTGTAAGGTAAGGAGGCAGGCTAACCAGTGGATACAGCCCCACATCTTTCAAGATTATCACACTTGAGTGAAGTCCCAGCTGCCGAGTCCTTCACAGACCTCAAGGGACATCAGTAAGGGCAGCCGAGGAGCTGTTGACAGTGAAACAAACTGTTAACAGATGGTTTCTGTTGTGCTGTTTTCTGTACAGCACTAAGCAAATTAAATAGAATATCCTTAGTTGGGGGCCTGGCACTTCCAGCATCAGAGTACAAAGTCATGACTTTCTATCTCACCCTGCAAAAATCCCTTGATCCTTCCAGAAGACTGGGCCACTACTTAGAAGATCTAGGCTGTTTGTGGGAGTTCTGTAACCCCTCCTTACACAAGGAATGTGGTCAGCATATGACTCATAAGTTTATGGCTTTCATTTTAATCAGTAAGGAAGAATTCCTGCTCTGCAAAATCTTATTAAAGGAATTTGATTGCAAATTGAATGTGGTCCAGCACCTCTCCCAAGCTCATTTAAGAAATTTGATATTTGAGGGAAAAAGCCTAAATGGGCATGTTAACTTTCCATTTACCTACCCGATTCCAAATTCTATCTCCGTACTCTCAGACCATCAAAAAGTAATGTCTGGGACTACATTTCAGTCAATCAAAAACCGGGCTCTGAGCTCTGACTCATTGCTTTGTCCTTTGATCTCACAGAAGGCTAAGATAAAAAGTTCTCTGTTTAAGAGCACATTTGGTATCTTCTAGAAAACTGGTTAGAGGGGCATTAGACTGCAACTTAGCACCATTTTATACAGGAATTCACATGATCGATTTCAGGAAAATAGGACCATCCACGGGTAGTATCTGCTGGGTACCTGCCTGATGGAGGCACTAGACACTCAGATAATAGTGAGAATTTAGACATTTACTCTCTTCTATTTGGGGGATGGGTGGATAAGACATCAGGTAATAACGACACCGGGTAGCCAGGGCAAGTCATTTGATCTGTGCTTCGGACCACAGAAGAAGCCTGGTATTCAAAGTAGAAGAGAGGAGAGGATACAGGGAGGCTGGTGTAGACCCTATGGGGCTGTGTCTTCCACTGCTGTACACTAGGGGCTTTGCTTAGTGCTTGACTCATAGAAGATACCTCGTGGTGGGGTGGGAAGCTCGGAGGCTGACAGAGAAGGGCAGACAATGGGTATCGAGAAGAAATCAGAATACATTTGGTGTGAGTGAATTGCAGTCTTTAATGTGGGAGGTGGAGGGTTCGATGAGACTAGGGATGCACACAAAAGCCAGTTATAAAGCATCTTTGAACATCATTTTAATAATCTATACTTTATCCTAAGAGAAAAGAGATGTTATATGTCACTAAAGAATAAAAATTTAAAATAAAAAGAAATGGTTTCCTGTTTCTGTTTGAGAACTGGATTCCCTTGGCGATTTGAAGAATAGCAAGTAATTCGCCCAGGTGACATTGCTAATAGTAAAATCCAACCCTCATTTATAAACTGCATCTAGGTCAAGAGAGGCTTTGCACTCTAACAAGCTGGTTATAGCTTGGCACTTTATCCTGCGGGCACCCCTGGTCAGACAGAGTTAGAAGCTGCTGACTGTTGCTCTGCAGGAAGCTGGGCTTTCTGATCTCTGTACTTCCGAGTAGGCAAGTTTGGGGTCTGGCACCTGGTAAGTCCCCATGTTCACCTGTGCTGGGAAGAGCTTGTACCCTTGAGGAGTTTATGTAGGAGAGCTAATGTGAACAAGTTGACTTTTAGATCTCTTTAGTGATGAAAGGCAAGTTACAAAACAGCTGATGGGCCAGAATTTAGTGCTAACCTTGCTGAAAAATGACAGAAGCCTGAGGAGGAGGAAGATAAAAGGAAAACATTCTCCTTTAGAGTCTCGTCTAGATGTGGGGGCTTAAAGCCCTTCAAGTGGGATTCACAGAAGTGCCAACTGCTTTCCACTCATTCTGACATGCAGTTCACCAGTCAGTTCACGAAGAAAACATTCCATTGGGCTGGTTGACAGGAAGAGCTTGAGGGACAGGAGAAATTAAATATATACCAACAAGACAGTATTTTTTAAAGCAAATATTGGGCAGTGCCAGCATGAATACTGTCTTGCTCTCTAGCTCTGTGAAGTTAAGGAAGTCATGACACTGATCTGAGTCTCATGCTCCTTAGCAGAAAAACAAACAAATAAACAAACAATCAAAGGCGTAATTATTAACGACCTCCAAAGATCCTTGTCAAAGTCCCATGATTCCTGTGAATTCCACTTGTATACGAGTTCTGTACTGATATCAAACACCCCTTTCATTCCCACAAAGACATTCAGAATCAAGAAGATGTCCAATGTCTGTTCATTCAAAGATCAAGAGGAAGGAGCAAGTGTTGGAGTCAGTCTTCAGTCCACTTTACTCCTGAGAACTCACACATCTCTGGACCCAACAAACCGCATTATGTGAGCAAATGGTCAACTTGTTCCCTATAATTCCTTCATGTGATCATGTGCTTCAGCTCCCTTGAGGGGCTGAGCTATAGGAGGCTCAGAAAGGCCATTCTGACCTGATTCTACAACAGCTACTCTTAGTGAGAGACAGTGACTGAGCACTGACAGAGATATGTATTTCGTACCTCTGTGTTTATCAACTCTCTGATGGAAGACTCTAAAATCCAATAATTCAAGCCTAAAATCTAAAACAGAAAGATACACATTTAAGACAGGCATGGTGGCACACAGCTTTAATCCTAGCACTCCAGAGGCAGAGGCAGGAGGATCTCTGTGAGCTCCAGGCCAGCCTGATCTACCCAGTGAGTTCCAGGCCAGCCAGAGGCATACGGTGAGACCCTATCTCTCTCAGAAACAGAGAGAGGGGGAGAGTAGGGGGGATATGCAGTGGCAAGATGGCTCACCAGATAAAGGGGCTTGCTGCCAAGTCTGATGACCTGAGTTCAATCCTGGGGACCCACATGATGAAAGGAGAGAACTGGCTCCAGTAAGTTTCCTTCTGACCTTCACATATACACTGTGGCCCATGTATACACACACCACAGATAAATAACTGTGATAAAGAATTAAAATAGTGATTTTATTTAAAGAGGAAGGAAATGCTTTGTTTCTATGTTATTTAAACTCTGACACCTGGAGGGAGGGGTGTTGGTGCAATGCAGGGACCTGTGGTGACATGGCAGTCAGTAGGTAGAGGGAAATCTTCATTTTTATAGAAAGTTTTGAAGCAGGAAATCTTATTGAAAAACTGCTTGTGCTTCTAGGAAATTGCATCATGCTCTCACTGGAATGGCCATTTGCAAAAGCCATGTACTGAGTGCATGCCAGAAAGCGTTATTGGAAAAGGGCCCCAGCGACTTCCTGGAACTCCTCTCCCTGGGAACTGGCAGCTTCCTTGGCATGAGCTGGGCACGAATACGATGCACAGCACCTTGGGGAGTACGGGGTAGGGGCTGACTGAGGGGGACACAGCAGCTCACAGTACTCAAGTCACACCATGAGCCTTGCTTTATGCATGTCCACGCATTTGCTCCACACAGAGGCCAGAGACCATCTCTGGTGTCAGATCCCAGGCTCTGTCCATCACCTGACCAGCAAGCCCCAGAGACCTGCCTGCTTCTGTCTCCTCAGAGCTGAGGTTCCAAGCACACGCCACAGCTCCTAGCTCTTTTTTCCCCCCACAGTTCTGGGGATTGGGTGCTCAGGTTTTCAAGCTTGCACAGCAAGTACTTTACCAAGTGAGCCATCTCCAAGCCCTAACTAAAAGTGGGCGTTCAAAACCCTGGGGTCACGTGGTAAACATCTGATACTCAGCCACAATTTTGGTCCAGGCACGCTGGCCTGTAGAGCATCTTTTCCAGCCTCTGTGAACTCTTGGAAACTCTCACAGGAACCCATGTAACTGTTCTGTTTGCATTATGTCTTTAAAACATATACTGTGGCTACTGCAAAAGAACTGCAATTTTAAACTGCAAATTCTATAAGTATTAATAAATGCAGATACCATAAACAGATTGGTTTTCACTGCCAAATAATTGTTTTTGAGCAAACCTGAAATTAATCTTTTTTGATTTTTAATTTATAAGATGCACTATTAATTACAGAACTATTATGTTTGTGTGATTCATATTGAATGATCATTCGAAGGAATTTTGCTCATGTAAAACTTTATAAACAACTGTGGTTGAAATGTCCCTCTGGTTACCAGGATAAGACAGAAGTATTTCACTCTAGTGTATTCAAAGATATATTTCAAAATGAATTTGGGGGTCCAAGGTTGTAGCTCAGTTGGTAGAGAACTTGCTTGACATGCTCAAAGCCCTGCCCCTCATAAAGCAGGCATGGTAAATGGAACATGCCTATAATGCTCAAGTTTAGGAGATGGAAACAAAGGATCAGAAATCTAAGGTTGCCCTGGGCCAGCCTGGGCTATAAGAGACCATGTCTCCACAAAAGAATGAAAACTTGATGTTGAGACCAAAGTTAGTATGACTTTCATCCATCTGTCTTATTGTCAGATAATATTTCACTGGGACATGTCTGATCTCAGAGTTTCATATTATAAAATATAAATTATGAAAAAGGTATAATTGTAAATTCACCAAAGAAAACACAACTTTGAGTGTTAGTTGTCTGAATTTTACAGGACTTTCTGGTGCTTGGGAAAGTTTTTCTTTTTAATAAAGCTTTTTAAGAATCCATACACAAGTTTAGTATTTGTGTAATTTTCACCCTTTCCAGTACCCTTTTCAAATTCTCTGTCATTTCTCAAATAACACCCAGAAGTTAGTCACTGAAAAAAATCTTTATAAACATGTGTGTTTCCATGTAGAATACAAAAGCCATGGCTGAACCTCGGCCTATCTGTCTTAGTGTTTTGCAAATTCTCAATTACAGTTATGTAGAATATGCCCAACGACCCCACATGTCCCCAAATGATAACCTCAAATGACAGTGGAAACAAACCAAGTTCATTCCCCAGAGCAGGAATTTCCTTCTTAGCATTTTCTGGCATTTAAACACCTCTGTGTGTGGGGACAAGAAACAGCTCTTACCTCTCGTAACTGTTTATAAGAAGTTTAGAACTGCTATGAAGTTTTACTGGACAATTTCTTTTTAAATTTCTATATCTGAGAAGAGGTATTAATGTGGATTAATGCTGGAAATGTTTTAATTTATAATTATGGTTTTTGAGTATGGAAACATGACGCTTGGTAGACGGGAGCAGGACTGCAGAGAATGTGACTGGGAAGGGAACCAGCCCTGTGTAATAAATAGACCACTTAACAACGCCTTCGCCCTCCTGCTGAGGCGGTTCTAAGTGGTGCATCTAAGTGCTTTTCACTATCAGTCACCACAGCATCACAGGTCCGCTTACATCTTTTCAGCACCGTTTGTATTTGTGACTTATGTCTGTAGAATAGCCAGAAAAGCCACAGACTGCCTGTATACTCTAGGAGGAACCAGAACTCCGGTGAGTAAACTCACCAAGTCCAGCTCAGCAGTGGTGTTATGGGACACTTGGATTTCCAATAAGTCCTCCGGCAGCCTGAGGAAGCTTCTGCTTCTTGCCAGGGCCAAGCTGCTTTCTTAAGTTATATCATGGTGGAATCTAATCCTTTATCATGTTTTGGAGGAAGCTAAGGGTGGCGCCTGCACAATTTGATTTGGTGTAAAAATACACACCAAATCTGATTTCTGTTACATTAAGGCATTCTCCCACAAAATAGACAGAATAAGGAATGAAGTGAATTTCGCTTTAGAAACATCTTGCTAGCTTGCTTCCCGAATACCTGACCACTAATTCAAAAAAATGGATCAAAACCCACTTTAATTGAATATTTAATAGATGATTTAATGGTCAAGTTAAGATACATTTTAAATGCTAAATATAAAAATGATTTGTGTTTGCTTACTGGAAATATTTGTAATACAAGCCAACATATATAATAAACTAATATTTAAAGCAAATTTACTGTGTGAGCAAGACGACGATTATCTCCAATATATTAATACCCTGCATTCATCAAACTATATTTTTGACAAATATACAAACTATGCTTTTATAAAAATAAATACATTAACTGTGGGTGGCCATTGACAGTGGAAATAGTTTAATTTCTAAATGTATATTTTCACTTAAGAAGTACCATTAGAAATAGAAAAATGGCAATATTTTCCCATTTTAAGCCACAAAGAAACAATTTTTCATAAGTAAATGAACTTAGGCTCTTGTAGAAATTGCTACCATTCCATTCTGTCCTGTGAAGGACAAGGTTTTTGAAACAAAAGTCTGTGATTGGCAGGTGGGACCAGGGCATGCCATGCTCCAACAAGTCACATTATCATAGAAAAACCATCTAGTTCAGTGTGTCCTAATTTTGCTCTGAAAAAAATGGCTAAAGAATTACTTCATTTGTACCTGAAAAGAAATGCTGGAGAGATGGCACATCTATAAAAGGCCAACAACCAAAACACCAAAGGAAAGTCTAAACTCCCATGCATCCGCAGACACCAAACATTTTCCACAAAAAGAACAGGCCACTCATATGCTTCATTCTTTTTCAGAGGGATGAGCACCTCAGACATAGGGCACCAGGCATCTGTGATGCCCACAGGTGTCAAGGCAGCTCTGTACTGATTACAGGTATTTTTCCAGATCTTTCTGAAACAGTTTTATACTGCAGGGTACGTCAGATTAAAAAAAAAAAAAAAGAAATAATATTGCTCAAACTCAGCAGTTTGAAAGACACACAAATCAATGGGATAAGGGAAACAGGTGATGTAATGAGTCTGGAATTAAGTGGATGGACTGGAGATATAGATCATGAGGTTTCACCGTGGAGATTATTCATGGATATTAACATAAAAACATAGAAAAGCACATTTCAATATCACCTTGCTTTGCTAAACTCCACTTACTGAATCCAAATTTAAAAAAAAAATCTGTTAAAGAGAAATAACAGTCAATTCCTGGAAAATGTCTAAGAGCAAAACTTGGTAAGCAGAGTCTTATGTAGCACATCAATTAAGCATTTGCTTAAAAATGATGAATGAATAACGTCTATATAAGTCCATGTTAAAACAAACAAAAATGGTGAATCCTAAACTTGCCTATAAATTATAAACATCACAAATGAAGCCAAAGAAATGAAAACTCCAGCCAAATCCTAGTGGAGAGATGCTGGAAAAGGTTTCGAACTGATTAATATGGTACTGTGATGTGATAACCAAGAAAGAAGAGAGAGAGAGAGAGAGAGAGAGAGAGAGAGAGAGAGAGAGAGACTGTGCCAAGAATCCCAGCCCTTGGGAACATATTATGGGTGAGACCTCAATTCTGATGATCCCAAAGCACTTTGGGATCTAAAAGTGAGGAGGCAAAATTTCCTTCTATGAAAAGTGAACAAAAGGGCCTTGTATGTGCCATGAAGCACTAATGTTATATCCAACTGTCTGATTAGTTTTGACTCTCAACTTGACACAGCTCAGAACCATCTGAAAGGAAAGCCTCCATTGAGGAATTCCCTGATCAGGCTGGTCTGTGGGGATGTATGTGGGGGATTGTCTTGATTACTGACTGATGTTGGAGGTCCCAGTTCACAGTGGGCAGCACCATCCCTAGACAGATGCTCTTGGGATGTGCAAGAAAGCCAGCTAAGCATAAGCTTGTGAGTGGGTCAGTGAGCAAGCCAGCAAATAGTATTCCTCCATGGAATCCTGCCTTGAGTTCTTGCCTTGACTTCCCTCAATGACCACTGTGATCTGGAAGAGGAAGCCAAGCAAATGCTTTTGTCTCCAAGTTGCTTTGATCAGAGTGAATTTTTTAATTTAATTTCATTTCATTTTTATTTTTGTGCATGAGTGTTTTGCCTGCATTTATGTAAGTCCACCCATGTTGTGCAATGGCTGTAGAGGCCAAAGGAAAGTGTCAGATGCCCTGAAATTGGAGTTACTGGCAGTTGTTAACTGCCATGTAGGTTATGAGAACCGAGCCCTGTCCTCTGTAAGAGCAGTGTTCTTAACTGCCGAGCCATCTCTCCAGCCTGTGGGGCAGTGTTTTTATCACAGTAACAGAAAGTAAATCCGATACTAAGTTAGTATTCAATTTTATTCTGTTGTACACTGACTGCCACACAGGCACAATGGCATGTGCCCCCACAGTTACACAGAACAGCTGCACAAATTCTCATACACACACACACACACACACACATGATTTAAAAAAAGAAATGGGGTTGGAGAGATTGTCTAGTAGTCATGAGTACTTGCTGCTCTTGCAGAAAACCTGGGGTTCAATTCCTAGCACCCGTATCAGGTAGCTCATAACTGCCTGTAACTTCAGCACCAGGAGATCTAATACCTTCTTCTGGTTTCTGCGGGCACCTACAAATACACATCACACACACACACACACACACACACACACACACACACACTTTAATAAAAATAAATCTTACAAAAGGAAAAGGAAATTCTATTGGGGCTGGAGAGATGGCACTATGGTTAAGATCACTAGCTGCTCTTGCAGAGGACCTGGGCTCAATTCCCAGCACCCACATATTGGTTAAAAATGGTTGGTAACTCCAATTCCAGGGGAATTCAACACCCTCTTTTGACCTCTTCAGGCACTGCATGACACAGGTGCACTTATATGCATGTAGGCAATACACTCATACATATACAACAAAAGTAATAAAATAATTCTAAAAAAGAAGTCCAAAGTCATTTTTACCTACACAAGGAAACCAGTCTAGAATACACAAGATTCTGTCTAAAAAAAAAAAAAAAAAGGAAAGAAAAGAAAAAGGAGATAAAAAAAGACAGTATAAGGTGGCGTATTCAGAGCGAGGCTGGCCCAGGCCAGCTGTGAAGGTTCTATAGAGCAGGACTGGTTGCTGGTGACAAGGATCAGAAATGAGAAGGAAGTCCCCAGGGAGGTTGAACACAGAACTCATTCTAAAACACAGAGGAAAATGGGCTGGAGGGACTGATTCCTTAAACGGTTCCATGAAGAGCCTATAGCTCCACTGGGGCACCAGAAGTTTCAGGCTAGGCTGGGCTGACTCATAACAAACCATGCAGATCGTGGCCAAATGAATAAGCTAACAGACAGTGAACTGTCAGGAAAGAAACTTCCAGAGAATGATAAGCTATATCTTGTGTGTGTACCTGTGTGTGTGTATATGACTGTGTGTCTGTGTGTGAATTTGTATCTGTGTGTGACTGTGCACCTGGGTGTGCATGGGACTGTGTGTCTGAGTCTGTCTCTGTGTGACTGTGTAACTATGCATCTTTGTGTGTATCTGTGCATCTGTATGTGACTGTATATCTGTGTATGACTGTGCATCTGTATTTGTGTGTGTCTGTGTCTGTGACTATGCCTGTGTGTATGTATGTGTGTGACTGTATATCTGTATGTGTTATGAATACGTCTGTGCACATCTGTGTCTCTGTATGTCAGTGTGTGAGTGAGTGACTGGGCATCTGTGTTTCTGTGTGTATATGTCTGTCTGTGAGTGTGTGTGAACCTGCTTAGTGTACACTGCATGCCCCCGGGATGGAGGACTCTGGGAAAACACAAACTTGAGTCTATCAGATCAAGTCTGGCTGCTAAGGAACAGCGATCAACTGATTATTTCCTCCTCGCCCTTTCTTACTAATGAGGAGTTGGCGGAAGGTTCAGTACAAATTATCCCACTGGAATCCATTTATCTACCCATTCCATAAACACTTCTAACCAGCTACTAGGTGAAAGTACGAATTAGGACAGCGAGGGAAAAAGATAGATTAGCTCCATCCCTGGCCCGGAATGACCCATGTCAGGAGGCTAGGAGGCTCGGGAGAACAATGGCACAAAACACATTGATTTCAGCAACAGTCTAGATCACTTTTTCTCTGTCAATAAATCTAAATGGGTATGCAGACAATAATCAATGCTGTGGTGCTCGCAAGCCTGTTACCAAGGAAATACTGAACTCTGTCCCTTGACTCTCCCAGGCTGGCACCCTGACTGTTCAGAGGAGAAAAGTCCATAAAATCTCCTGTTTTTTATATGCCAAGATTGGAAACCCTAAGCCTGAATCTCTAAAAACCAAAGCAACTTTTGGAAAGAACACAGTGAACTCTGCTTTTCTAAGGCAGTGGAATCTTTAAGATGATACACAGAGGGCAGAAGGAGCAGAGGAGTTCAGGGTTTGTAGAAACAAAAGACAAATGAGCAAGTGTCTCAGTTTTATAAAGAACTAAAAATAAAACAGGGCATGCATTAAGCCCAAACTACTAGAGTGTCTTTTGAAAAGTACGTGACATGTGCTAGGGTAAAATAATGTTTTATTTATCATATATCAATGAATGTCTGGCTAAAATATGAACGTTTTGATATTTAAATGAGATTGACTCTTTATTACTTTAATCCATTTCTGTGAAGTTTTGCCATTCCTTCTGCTCGACTACATACATACGTGCTCATATACCTCGTTTTTATATTTACTATTTGGCATGTTCAGTTGCCAGGAGTAAAACTTTACCTTTTTAACCACTCTGGTGGTTTGAGTGAGAATGTCCCTCATAGACTCCAAGTATTCGGACATTTTGTCCCCAGTTAGTCATGATGTTTTGGGAGGTCTTAGAAGGTGAGGTCATCCTGGAGGAAGCACATCACTGGGGGCGGGCTTAGGGAGTTCTTAAGCCTTGCTGGATCTCCAGTAGCTCTCTGCTTCCTGTGCCTGCTTGAAGACAGGAGCCTCTGCTTTCTGGTCCTGCTCTGGCACCTCCTGCCACCGTGTCTCCCCACCATGATGACTCTAATTCCCCTGGAAGTGTAAGCTCAGATAAACTGTTCCTCTTATACGTATCCTTGATCACAGTGTTTTATCATAATAGCGGAAAAGTAACTAATACAACCACTGAATCCTACATCGAGCATCAATTTATATTCTGAAGAAAATTTTGCCTTTAGAATGCATTGCGGGTAGACCAGTTGGCAAGAGTAAGCATAAAAGATTAGCTTTACTATGGTAATTGATTTAGTCTAGAGTTATTTTTTTCTGCTCTTTTGCTAAGTGTTTGGAATTTTGCTGTTTATAATCCCTAACATGTAAAGCACCTACCTCCCTCTAAGAGGGTCTCATGAGATAAAGAGAGAAGGCGAGTTAACATGGAGTGGATGTCATGCAAGCATTGAAGACCCACTAGAGTGAGTCTTCTGCCCTTCCACACCTGGAATATGACACCATATCTAGACTTGATGCTATATCACCAAACACAGGCATCAAGTCAATTTACCACAGTTAAACCATCCTTGACTTCCAAACCACAGAATCACATGACCTGGAAAATGCATGCTACTTGCCAGCGCAGGTGATTTCCTATCTCAGGAGAACGCCCTAGGCTCCCATTGACATACGATCTTCCGTGATATGTTCCTTCATCTTTCTGTTTCTTACTAATTAGATATCACAAACACTAAGTGAGTTTTGTGACCCTATAGAACTTACTTGTCTTCTTACTTAGGTCTGGAGACCTCACAGTAGAGTGACAAAGATACACTTATATAAGAACAGTCAAGGGAAAGATTTCCCATGATGTGCTTAAGTAAATGTCAATCCATTCTTCAGTCAGACAAATCTTTTCCTTCTTCTAGCTCAGCAGCAGATGAAGCCTTTGCATGCCCTGCAGGGCAGAACCACCAAATTTCTTGTTCAATAATAGATGCTTACAGCAAAGGCAAGGTTTTATTTAAATAACAAAAAAGCAATATACATATGCGAAGTATCATCTTCACAACCACTACTTAACATGAAAATTAAATGTAGCCAATATTCCAAAGTGAGTTTTGTATACAAAGCCTCTACTTGTACATCAAACAACTTTATGTACTAGTTTAGACTATTTAAACTAACCCAAACAACATTATAAAAATGTAAAGGGAGGGGCTGGGGAAATAACTCAGTAAAGTGTTTGACATATAAGTATGATGACCTGATTTTGTCCCCAGAATCCACATAGAATTCCAGGCATGGTGACATGTGTTTCTAATTCCAATGCTGGGGAAATAGAGGCAGGAGGATTGCTGGAGCTTTCTGGACAACCAACCTAGCCTAATCAGTGAGCTCCAAGCCAGTGAGAGACCCTGTGTCAGAAAACAAGATGGACAGGTCATGAAGGATGAGACTGTTCTCTGGCACCAAACTCCTGCACACATGTGAACATACAAACACACAAATAGAAAGGGAAATAACTTTCAAAATGTGTTTTAGTAACAGAAATCAGTGATATTACTCTCAAATTTGTATATTAGTTATACAACTTCTTCTTAAAGAGATTAATGGCAATAATCATTGGAAATATAAACCCAGACTCACCCCCACAGCAAACAGAGGCACAAATACCAAGACCTCAAATAAAATACACATCATGAAATGAAACAAGTGAATACACCAAAAAAATAAATAAGAAGCAGAATTTTAAAGTTCCAACATGTACGTGATTCCTCCCCCACCTCACTTGGTACCCAGTGCTTCACAGATAAGCCTTGTACAAATGTTTAACAAACCTTGTGATATTTTTTAAAAAATATATTTCATTATTTTAATTTTATGTGTATGAGCACATCGCCTGCATGTGTGTAAGTGCACCCGTGTTGTGCAATGCCTGTGGAGGTCAGAAGAAGACATCGAATTCCCCTGGAACTGAAATTACAGGTGATTGTTAGCCTCTGCAAGAGCAGCCAGTGCTCTTAACAGCTGAGCCATCTCTCCAGCCCCAAAGCCTTGTGATTTTGTGTGTGTGTGTGAGGAATGAGATGGTCAGAACAGAACCCTGCATTTTATTTGGTGCTAGAAAGCATGATTTATGAGAGAAGAATAAAAAATCTAAGAAAAATCATCCTATATAGCACTCACTTTTTATATCCAGCTGATTTAGAATAAATTCTCTTCTCTCTTCATTCTGTCTAAGTACAGAATATAACTTAACTGGATGAGAGAATTGGTGTTTAATAAAATACCAAATAACAGTATGGAAATATCATAGTGAACTCTATTACTTTTGTGTAATATAATTAATACATGTTAATAAAAGATTTAGAAGGAACATCTCTGGGCTTGTTTCCATGTTTTATCAATTCTGAATAAGTAGGCAAGATGTACCCTCTTCCAAGTCTCTTGTGATTCATCTGAAACGCAGAATAATAACAGAACTTACATCTCAGTGCAAAGCAGGCAATACTGCTTGTACTCAGATGACTGCTGTCGCAGTAGACTTAATTACAACATTTATTTTAATGTGTATAAAGAGGAGATTATAGGCTGCTTTTGTAGAGGACCCAGGGTCGATTCCCAGCACCCACAAAATGGCCAACAATTGTCTGTGACTCCAATTCCAGGGGATCCAATGACCCCTTCTGGCATCCATGGGCATTGCATGCACAGATGCCCTTACATACATGTAAGTAAAATACTCATACACATAAAATATTTTTTAAATTAAAAGAAATGGTAGCACCCTTGGAGACTCTTTCTTAGAGAACAGTCATTTCAGTCACATTTGGAAACTACATGTCCGTGAATGTGACTAAAAAACTATGACGCTCTTCCACCAAAGGATTGAATTACTGCAAACAGAGTGTTAGGATCCTGTAGAAAGTGTGAGATTTAGAGGCAGGGTTGACACAGCATCACAAAAATACTTTTTTGTTCAGATATTTAGTTTTTATTTTTAATTGTGTGTACATGGGAGGTGGTGTGTGCACATGTGCAAACAATGCCCACAGGGGCCAGAAGATGTCATATCCACTGGAGCTAGAGTTACAGGTGGTTGTGAACTACCATGTAAGTGCTGAGACTTGATCTGTGCAAGAGCAGCAACTGCTCTTAACCACTGAGCCATCTGTCCACTCTGCAACATAATTTTCACAGTGATGAGAGACATTAGCAACTCAACAATTGCTATTATAATTTTCCTTGTGGTATATTGCTGTCATTTAATCACAAAGCTAATAAATACACTTTAGCATAAAATAATAATTTTATTAACACTCATGCATAATGAAACAATCACCTCTTACTTTCCAAATGAGTCACAAATAAAATATATCATCAAGTTGGGTGTGATGGTACAGAAGCAGAGGAAGAGGCAGGTGAATCTCTCTGAGTTCAAGGCCAGCCTGGTCTAAATAGTAAATTCCAGGCCAGCTGGGGCTACATAAAGAAACCCTGTCTCACAAAAAATAAATAAATAAAATTAAATTTGAAAAAATGAGAAAATAAAAGGAATTAGGGGAAAAGCTTGGGGTAGAAAAAAACTCACAAAAGACAAATGAGTAAGAAAATCTGAAAAAAATATACACACCATTTGTTGTAATAGTTCATAAAATAATTTATGTTGCAATGATACTTGGCCTGAATAAATGAGCCTTTGAACTATCAGTTTGAGGAATTATTAGTACACCAGTGAATAAAGAGCCCCCCATGACACCCCAGTGAATACAAAGCTCCCTATGACACCCCAGTGAATACAGAGCTCCCCATGACACACTATTTCCTTAAACTTTGTCTCTGAATATTTGAAATAAGATTTTGCATTCCTTTGTAACATTACATTTCACTCTAATGAAAGTCTAAAGCCTACTCTTCTAATTTTATAAGTTCTTCTGAATAGTTTAAACCATTACTCTTTTCACTCAGGCAAAAAGGCAGTATTTAATCTGATAGCCCTTTCCTTTTCTAAGCCTTCCTTGTGTTCCCATTTAATTATAACTGCAGTTAATATTTTCTTGGAAATTGTATTTCTCGAGAAAATACATGTTTAGCATTTTGTAAATGTTATCATTCTTTGAAAACATTTAGAAATTTATCTACTAACATATAAAAGAGCTTTAGTATTTTGGCTTTACAATTCTTATCACAAATTAGTCTGGCTTTTCTTTGCCATAGATAAAGAAAGGATTATTTGTAATTGATCCACAGAAACTGTCACCTACTGAAATTCATGTGTCTATGGTCAGGGAGATCATAGCATAGCAGTTCTATGTCTGAGAATCAATGGGAACAGACCCTTTAAACACCAGTGAGCAAGTGAGCTCTATGACAGTGGATCTCATCTGACCTTTGGCTTTGATGATCTTCCCACAATGCCTTGCTCAGCTCAGAGCTGAGCGCTCTGGTCCAGTGAATAATGTAGACAGAAGACTCAGAAAAAGTCTTACACCTGCCACCTGAGGAGCTGTGACTCTCTTCTAAACTGGAAGAAACCTGCCCATTACGCCTGGGTGGGTTTGCACAGGAATCAAGAACTCCAATACGTGGGCTGGAGAGATAGGTCAGCTGGTAAAGTGCTGACTTGACAATGAGGACTTGAGTTGGATTCGTAGCACTCAAGTGAAAAAGTCAGGTTCAGGCTTGCAATCCCAACACTGAGAAGGCAGAGCCAGCTGGATCCCTGGGGTTTCCTGACCCTTTAGCATGGCCTATTTAGCTAGTGCCAGGCCAGTAATAGACTTTTTCTCAAAAACTAGAAAGGTGGATGGGTATGGGAAGAATGATACCCAAGGTGGTCCTCTGGCCTCCACAGGCAAGCTCACATAGCTCCAGACACACACATAAGAATTCAAATATATTCGCTGAAAATTAAGGGTAAAAGAAAGTTTCTACCTACTTGAAAACAAGTAAAGCAGCTACAATTACATGATATAAAAATGAGTTCCTTCACAGAGGTATATGTACCAGATGATGAAACTGTTTTCTGTTGAACTACAAAACTAATGACTTGAAAGAGCTATCTACCTTCCTTTGTCAAATCATTTGTTCCTTCAATCACCACCATCAGCATCTGTCTTGGCATTAAGGAAATAATCTACCTGTTTTTATAGTTCATCTTTTCATCTCTCACCAAAGAATACTTTCTGATTAATCTTAAAAATAATGAGAAGACAAGCTGGAGAGCTGGCTCAGAGGTTAAGACTGCTTGCTGCTCTTGCAGAGGACTCAAGTACCCACATCAGGTGACTCACAACTGCCTATAACTCCAGCTCCAGGGGGTCCACCACCCTCTTCTGGCCTATGCAATTACCTGCACTCACATGCACATACCACCACACAGAAATACACATACATATAATTAAAAATAAAATAAATCTCCATGTTCACAGCAGCCCTATTCACAATATCAGGACATGGCCTAGATGCCCATAAACTAGTGGATGGATAATGAAAATGTAATGCCTATTCTATACACAATGGAGTTTTATTCAGCTGGAAGGAAAAATGGAACTGAAGAACATTCTATATAATGAATGATGTAAACCAGGCCCAGAAAGACAAACGCTGCCTGTTCTTGCTCATGTCTTGAGATTTGAGTCTTTAACTGGGAGAACCTATAAAATCCAGAAACTAGAATTGGACAATTGGCAGGGAGGGGGAAGAAAGACCTTAAGTACAGGGTGATAGTATAATGCAGGCGATATGAAAGGGGAAGGGGAAGGGGAAACAATGACAGAGGGTTAAGTGGGAGAAGGGATGGGAAGGTGGGGTGGAGGTGGGGCTGGGGACAGAGATAACTAACGCTAAAGTTTGAAAAAAGAACACATGAAAACTAAACTTTTATAAGCTTCATATAGATGATCTCAACTGTAGTTACCTTATACAGAGGACAATGCTCTTCCCAAAAGTCATAGGTTGTCAAATGAGAAGCCCAGTGCCAGATGTGGCACTGTTCAGTGTTCAAGTTATTAGTCAGGGGTGTCCCAGAGCTCTCTCCCCCAAACAATTCAGGATATTGCCACTGTTCTTGGTTGCCTATCAGAATTTGACAGTAAGTCCCTATTACTGAATACAGCACATACTTCTGTCACAAGACTTGGAGAAAGCAAGTTGGTGCTGATCAGGAATCTTCCGCTGTGCTGGTGAGTCTTTGTAGTACTAGAAGATGCTATGTAGGCTGCTGGGGGGAAAGTCATCTGCAATCTTAGCCAGCTGTGACCCTGTGAGCTACAATAATGACCAAGGGCAAGGTATGCCCACTTGTGCAATAGTGGCGTGGATGTTCTGGGGGTAACCAATGGCCTTCTGATTGGACTTAAAGTCTGCTCCACAAGAAGAAACACACATGCCTAGGACAGTAAATCTGGCCAAGAACCTATGACTGGGGCGGGAGCTCAAAGGCCCCAGAGGTGAACCTATTACTATGATTTTGTTAGATTGGGCCAAGCTGACCCCTAAATTTGTATCTGTATAAACACAGATCAGTGTAGCTCTCACACCTCCATGTGGGGACTGGGTATATCATAAAAGATATTGAGCAAAGCCAAGCAACCCCGGATACCCTGAAGGGACGGTGAGAGTCTGGCCTGCTCTGCCTGATGTGATAACCTGGCCCCAGGAAGTCACTGTTGATACGAATCTTCCTTTCCCCGACAAAGATCACCAAAGACCAGAACCAGGTTTTTGGGTTTCGTTTCCTTGTTTGTAATTTTCATGTCCGCCTTTACCTAAAGACCCCACTTTTAACTTTCCCACCTTCTGTAAGGGTCAGAAAGGCCTCCCTATATAAACTCCTGCCTTGGTTTTTATAACTGAACTGCCTACCATTGCAGTATCCTGGGAACTCCTCCTGCCACATTCTGAGCCACCTGAGGCCCTGTTTGATAGATCTCAACAACATCCATGCTGGAGATGGCGACCCACCCACACCTCATCAGAAAAGTTTCTCTGTGCAGTGAATGGTGATTAATGCAGAGACTCACAGCAAGTCAAAGAGCAGAGAATAAGTGTTTTTGGAGTGCTCAGCCACAAATGGGACATCTATATCACACTCCCTTCCTCAAGGCCCAAGCACCACTGTGGAAGAGAAGGCAGAATGACTGAAAGCACTAGAGGTCGGGGGGACAGGAGTGAAACAGTGTCTTCTAGACACCAAAGGACTGATGCAGTCATGAACTCACAGTGGCCGTGGTTGCCTGTGCAAGATCAAGCCAGTCAACATTCCAGCACAAAGAGGAGAGGGCCTCAAGCCCACACCCCTGAGAGGCTACGGACAAAAGAGAGTCCGTTTTCTTTAGTGCTGTAGCCCTGGTAGGTCAACCACACTCCAGTGAATGTCCCCACACCCATGAATACATACATAGACAGCACAAAATGGACTCTGAGTCATTTAAGAAAAAGAGGACACAAAGTTGGGAAGAGTTAGGGTTGGGGAGTGGATCTGGGAGCAGTTAAGCAGGGGAGTGGGGGTCGGGTGTGTAAATATTATCAAAATATCTTGAATTCATGCATAAAATATTCAAAGTATTAACATATTAAAAATAGAATAAAATATAAATAAATAAAATATGAAGAAATAATTCTCACACATGTCCAAGAGTGACATCTATGTTAAAGATTTAACATCTTACATACATTCTCAGAATCCCAAATTAAAAGAAACTAAACTAAAATTTAAAAAATTGAGAGCTAAAGAGAAGTACCTGGCCATTTAACAATCAAGAATATGTACATCTGTAGCATAATTTCCTGAAAAATATTTTAACTATAGTGTAGGTTAATTTATGCATCACAAACCTACCAATTCCATTGAAAATTAAATTTGTGCTTACTTTTTTCTTCCTCCCTCCCTCCCTCCCTCCGTCCCTCCCTTCCTTCCTTCCTTCCTTCCTTCCTTCCCTTCTTTCACTTCAGATTTTTTTTTTTAAACAGGATCTCCTTATTTATCCTAGGCTGGATTGAGCTCCTGGTTCCCCTATCACAGTTCCGGGATTCCGGCTTCTAGCTTAATTCATAACTAATAGGCTGAAGACATAAGAAAATACTTTAAAGCATAAATGTAGATGTACTTGTGAGTCATGAATGATAATATTATCATTATGAAGTTCCAGGGACAAAACTCCTTCTAAATTCAAATACAGAAACTTTTAATTTTCTGTGTATACTTATGATTTCAAGAAATGAAAAAAAAACAACATATGGCTGTCGTCAAGGCATAAGGGAAAACAAACTTATTTTCCATTATTATCAGGATTTCCTTGCAGCACATAACCTCTAAGGCTATTCTTGTTAATACTGTCTCCATTTGGAGAAAATATGTCTGTGCATGTCCATTTGTGTGTGCTGATGTGTGTATATATGTACACAGAGGTCAGAGGCTGACATCAGGTTTTTCCTGGACCACTTCTCCACCTTATTTTTTGAGACAGGCTTCCACAGGACCTGGACTTCACTGATTGGCTAGACTGGCTTGCAGTGAGCTCTGGGTATCAGCCTGTCTCTACCAACTCCAACCCAGCACTGAGGTTATACACCAACACTACTGAACCCAGTGATTTGTATGAATTCTTAGGATCCAAACTCAGGTCTTCTTGTTTGCTCAGCAAGTACTTTACTGGCAGAGCATTCCCAGACCTTCAACTTCATTTGTAATCACTTAACTTCAAACTATTCTCATAAATAATATGAACTTTCCTTCTAGAAAATATTTATGGTTATAATACGATCTACATGCTACTTTTAAAAGTATTTTATTTATTATTTTCATTTTATGTGTATGAGTGTACTGCCTGCAAGTGTGTAAGTGCACCCAGGTCATGCAAAGCCCTCATAGGCCAGAAGGGGGAATTGGAATCCCCTGGAACTGGAGTTGGATGGTTACTAGCTACTATGTGGGTACTGGGAATCGAACCCAGGTCCTCTACAAAATCAGGCAGCACTCTTAACCTCTGAGGCATCTCTCCAGCCCTTAATCTAGGTGTTCTTTAAAAATCTGAAAATTATATGAATAATTTGATAGCGGAATAGGTCAGAAATGGGGTACTTCGTTCGGCTCAAGCAGAGATGACATATTTTGAACTCAAATTCTCAACACATTCTAAGTAGCACAGAAATTCTTTTTAGGGAGCAAGCTGATAAAGCATGCACTTACCTTGCAGAGGTGAAGCACTTCTGAGACACTGTAACTCCGACTCCTCAACCCATTCCATCTTTGGTGACATCTGCACCTTCTCACAGGTGTTCTCTGCCGTGGGCACCGGCTGACTACCGATTGGTATATTTCTCAAACTCCTCATTTGCTGTTGAACTTCAGCTAAGAGGACAGCTTGGATCGCTTCAGTTACCTGGAAAGTTTGTTTATTCATGAATTATTTTAATATTGTTCCAAATCCTTAGGAGTCTTTTAAAAATTGTTCTTATTTATTTATTTTTATTTTATGTATATGAGTATTTTACCAGCATGTATGTAAATGCACTCATGCATGCAATGCCCACAGAGATAAGAATAGGAAGTCAGATTCCCTGAAATTGGAGTTTTTAGCTCCCACGTGGACGCTGGGAACAAAACCTTAGTCCTCTGTAAGAGCAGCCAGTGCTCTTAACTGCTGAGTCATCTCTCTAGCTCTCTCCTTAGGAGAGCTTTTATAAGACTAAAAACCAATGCCTAAGATTTTGATTTGAGCTGCTTTTCCACTAATAATACTAGTCCATTCTTCCAGAACTTGCATCAAATGTCTCCTTTCATAATAAACAGTGTTAAATGCAAACTCTTCATAGCCTCCTGAGAAGGGTCAGAATCCAAGAGGCACATATGTGAAACTGTAAAAACATTCATACATATGTATGTATGGAAGTCTGGGTGCAAACAATGGAATTGCCTTCTCTAAATGCAATATTCAAAAAGGAAACTGGAGAAGAGCATTAATTAATTTGTCTAATGAAGCTACTTTCAATTTTTTCAGAAGGTATAGAGAATTAATTTGAATAAGTCAAATCCTCTTAAAGACAAAGTTAACTCCTCACACTATATCTAGCCCCAAAACATTGCATTTAAACTATATGTCATACAAGAGGTAAAAGAAAAGATTTTAATACTACTCATTACACTGAATATTGCACACACTGATTATTGTAGTTTAAACTCCCACAAGTCATGCGTTATGACAGTCACACACACCTAGCCTCTCACTGAGCCAGGAACTTACAGATTTAAGTAGTCTGGTCAGCTAGCCCTAACACTAACCCTAACCCTCCCAAATCCTGCGATCACATTTGGGCAACCACACTTACTAGCGTTTTAAGTGGGTGCTGCGAATTTGAAATCATGCACTGCATCTGCAGCATGCCACGGTCAACACATTTGATCTGAATTCAGGTCCTTGAGTTTTAAGGGCAAATTTTACCCACAGAGCCATCTCAGCCCCAGTATCTTTGGTTTGTCTAGAAAAAGTAGCCTGTAGCTCAGCCTGGCCTCAAACTATGTAGCTGAAGATGACCTTGAAGTCCTGATCCTCCTAACAACACCTATGAGTCCTGAGGTTACAGGTTTTTATCACTGAGTCCCTTTATTTTTATGGGCAGATTTTCATTGACTATGGTACTTGGGTTTAGTAAAGACAGTTTCTTTCAAGTACATCCTGTTCTTTGCAAATATAGCCTTTGACACATCATAAACTCATCTGAGCTTCATGTTTTCACAAAATAAAATGAAGTCCTTTATACTGAGAGGACTTAGGACAACAGTTTTCAAAACAAGAATGTGGGGGACACTTCCTTTGTCCATAGTGTTAAGTCATGCAGATTCTTCTTATACCACGTGTCCACTCTGTGGTACATTCCTCAGAATGCTCAGTTTCTGCTCATGACTTCCCTCAGACTGGAATAACCATCACCTCTGAGAAGTTCTACAATGGTGACAGAAGATGTCAGGTTATAATACCCTGGAAGTAAAATCCTGTGTGACACACCTAGGAAGAGGGACTTCAACTGAGGAATTGTCTCCATCAGACTGGCCTGTGGTCACATATCTGTGGAGGCATTTTCTTGACTGAGGAATAGAAATAATAGAATAACATATTTTAATCATAAATAATGTGATACTTGGAGTTAGCAAGATTAAAAAAGAGTGGATTTCACCTAATTTAAAACTAACTCAAAGTATACATCATAGGTTCAGTGTCAAGACAATATTCAATATCAATACCACCCAGAGACAAAGGTCACATGTTAAGTGATAGTAATAACGTTATCACAGTATCTGGTATGCAATAGGGACTAAAAAGATACTACTCGGCATACTTTAATCATATGAAGAGTAGAAAGCATAATTTATTGCCAGCCTTTAACAACCAGTGCTTAAATTCTTCTGGCATATGGATACAGCAAAATAAATTTTGTCAAGAGATATTATAAAAGGACTAGAATATTCTGCAAAACCACAAAATTTTAATGTTTTATATAACTTTATGATTCTAATAATTACCTAGAATTTAGCACTATGATGATAAAACTGTCTTCCCAATGAATATAAATAAATATGAAGTTAGATTTGAAGAGAGGAGGGAGATGCAGAGAATTAAAACAAAGTGTGAAAGTCATTGGCTGGACAATCAGCCACAATTCTGGATATTATTACTACATACTTATTACTATTATTACTAGTTCATTTTTTATGAATATAAGTGTCTTGCCTGCATATATTTAAGTGTACCCACATACACAATGCCTACAGAGGCTAGAAGAGGGCACAAAATTCACTGTAACTGGAGTTAGGGATGGTTGTTAGCTACTGTGTGGGTGCTAAGAACCAAACTTAGGTCTGCTGCAAGAGCAGTTGGTGCTCTTGTCCACTGAATCATCTAATCAGCCTGTAAATTTTTATTATATTTCTTATTATGTATTAGTGTGTCCTAGAAATGAAATACTTTTATGGTATGCCATTGAAACTTCGGGACACTCACATTCTATAAAATGGCATCCATATTCATGGAGTCAGAAGAATCTCTATGCTGTACTAGGTTCCATTGTAAGGTTATGATGACAGTGTTTTCTTAAATACAGCTTCTGCTGGCCCTGAGGGCTTCCCAGTGTCTCCCAGGGCTTTGTCCTGAGGTCTGGCTGGTGTCATTAGTTACACCCATGGGCGCTTGATAATAAAATCCAAAAAACTTGAGGTGGTTCTCCAAACCTGAAAACAGTACCAAACACTCTCCCGATTCCTATCCAGGGTTAATTTTAATGCTTGTTTTTTTGTGTGAAAAACAGAAGAGAAGTTGTGGGCAGATGAATTCACCTGTAGGATTATAGATTCTTTCTTTCTCAAATGTAAACATTCAGATATTAAAGTTGGATTTTGCTCAAAAGTATTGCATTACTGCCTAGTGCTCCTACAATCTATACGAAGTAAATTCGAGAGTACGTGATCCAACTAACTGCTGAAATAAAACATTCCCATGCTACTGGAGCATGGGCACATGCATGAACCACTGCTGTTCCAGTGAGCCCAGAAAGTTTCCTTCCCATTTATGAGGAAGATTACAAGCAGCAAACAAAATCGAGCTAAACCTCTCCTCCAAAGTCAAGAAGGCAGTGAGACAGACTTTCTGGGCAGTACAGAGCAAGCGCTGTGGAATCATGTGACTGTTGCAGTGTTTCATACAAGGCTTTGAATCATAGCACCTTTAAGTGCATGTGGCTCCAAATTTCACAGAAGTAAATACCCCAGCAAAGGTCAATTTATGTCATGACACACGGAACATCAAATAGGTATTTCTGCTTCAAACTGAAACCCCATCCAACGTGAGGGCACCTCTGCCACCATCACCTCCAGCCAACCCCTCTCACTGACCTGCCTACTTGCTTGTGGGAACCTCCACGGATTTCCTGAGCGCTGTCTCTGGCAATGTGACCCAATCCCATAGAAATGTAGTAGAGAGTTTAGGAACAGCTACAAAAGATCTTGAGACTCAGAATAAACGTTTTGTTCAATTTTTACCTTATGTTTCTCATTCGGGGATTCTTCGGCTACTTGGAGAAAACAACTCTCATTTTTTCAGATAAAAGAGACTTTGGTGAGTGACACTCGCACGCGGTGAAGTCCGCACATACAAGTGTTTACTGGACTGTTGTAGAGATAGTCTGCATAGTGATTCATTAAGTAAACATCGACAGACTAGCTGCTCACCGCAGTCTGAAGACCACCGCCAAGAGGGGTGAGTGTGATGCCCAGGGATCCATCCTCAGTGAGCCGACACAGGATGAAACGCAGACAACACGGAATCAAATCCAGGCAATATTTCTGTTAAATCCATCACCACAAAGCAGACAAAGCTGGTCCTGTGGCAGTGACTGGAGGTGTGGGGTGGGGAGTGACTGAGCAAAGGCCTTGATGAAAAGGAGAGAAATACGTGTTCCAGCCTCAGCGCACAGTAAGATCAGGGGAAATGGGTTTTGTATGTTCCAGAAACAAAAAGAGGCAAAGTGAGAATGGAGCTGGGAAAATGAGGCAAGTGAGGAGAGGATGCGGTCGGCCATGTAGAGACGCGGAGGTCAGGGAAGTAATCCCCATCTTCCTTCTCCCTGTGCGTGCGTGCGTGCCTGCGTGCCTGCGTGTGTTTCGTTTTACAGAGTCAATATCCAGGGTCTGTTTGACTTCATTTTCTTGGTTTCCCATAACTCAGAATAGCCATTTTTCATGGGAGTTACTACTATTATGTCTTATAAATTTACATTTATCAAGTTCATGGAGGGGAATAAAGTTATAGCACAAAGTCTTCTAATCGATGCTTGCATATACACTGTACAATATGCAAAACTACCAGCAACCTTCTTAGACTCCAAAAGAAGCTAAATGGGGACTTAAATGGGACACTGAAGAAAATGCTCTCTAAAGGAGTTCACAGATGAGGGAGGAGCAGAATGGAGTACGGTACTCCCCTCTGATTTCAGGAAAGTCAGTCCCCAAGTAAAGGCTGGATCATGTCTCAGTGTACTGTGAACCAAATAATGAGCATTTCTGTGTCAAACTGAAATTTTTTTTAATGTGTGTGAGTATATTGCCTGCATGTGTGTCAGTGTACCTATGCCTTGAAAAGCCCATAGAGTCAGAAGAAGGCATCAGAGTACCCTGGAACTGGAGTTACAGATAGTTGTTGGCTGCCATTGCTGGGAAGCAAACCTGGGTCCTCTGCAGAAGCGGCCAGTGCTCTTAACCACTGAGCCATCTCTCTAGCCCCCAAACTGAAATCCTTTAAGAAAAGAAGTCACCTCTGTCAGCACGAACCCATCCTTGGCCCCTGTTCTCTGGTCCTACTTTGGCACACCCTTACTTATGGGATGCCGTGACTTGCCTGATCTCTGGTGAAAGGAAAGTTCTAGAAAGCCATTTTAGCTGGACGAAAATAAACTTCCGACTTGCATTCTCAGGAAACGGGTGGGGGAATCAAGGAACCTTAGCAGAAGAAAACTCCTCTGATAAACCGCAGCACATGAACTATGTCATACCTGCACAGACTGGTCTCTCCAGCAGGACATTAGCTTCAAAAGCGACAGGTCGGCCTCAGGTGTGTGGCACGCATTCTTATCTGGAAATGCACAGAACACATTTCTTATTAATCAACCTGTACTACCCAACCTTGTCTGCACATGAGCATCGGCCGAGACTCTTGTTTTCACAAATAGCCATGCTCAGGTTCAGCCTTCTAGGGTCTGATTTAACCCCAGGATGGGGATGGGCAGCCATCAGCACTTCCTAAAACTACTGCGGATGGTTTTCATAAAAGAGCGAAGGTAATTATGCCAACACAGATTCAGGTCAAATCACATTTACTGCTACACTTCAAATCTTTGCAAACCTATCCCAAATCACTAGATTTTTGCAGTTCCTTCCTCATACCAAAGTTCCTACAGGTCAGTCTTGCATCTCTCACAGGTACCATCAAAGAATACCTTTGCTTGTCCTCTCCCTGCCCTTCCACTCTGTTCCATTAAATAAAGCACACACACTTCAGTCTGACTCTTCATTAGACATCATTTCTCCTGAGATTGTCCTCCTCAAACTCCTTCCTACCTTTGCCTCAGTGTCCACTGGGAAGTCCTAGGAGTGAGAAAGGGCTTGGTCAATTCAAATCAATCCATAATACAGTGCCCAGAAGTTCCCTGCCCAATAAAGCACTTAATGCGTGCCTGTTCATTAATTGAAAATGTATATATAACATCTAAATGAAAAAAAAAAAAAGATGAATTAAGAATCTCTGATGGGTGAAGGAAATTACGTGGGTCTCTGGGCCTGAGACTGAAATAAGGGAATATGGTGGAGGCCTTCACCATGGGAAAGTCACTGCTATGTCTGTCTACTTCAGTTAACAGATTAGGACTTGAAGAGACGGCTCAGTGGTTAAGAGCGTTGGCTGCTTTTGCAGAGGACCCAGGTTTGATTCCTAGTACCCACACAGCAGATAACAAGCATCCATAACTCCAGTTACAGGGCATCAAATGCCATCCTCAGACCTCTACCAGCTACACTTGCATACATGCAGGCAATATGCTCATACATGTAAAATAAAAATGACAAAATTTTAAAAACCAATTAGATTAATGTACCAACATGTGTTTGGCATTCTAGCAACAACTATGAGAATTGTATGTTTGAGTCATTCTATATAGGAATAAAATATATATATATATATATGCATATATATATTATAGAGTCATAAAAATAATATTAGTAATCAAAGAAAAGTTGGTACGATATATTAGGTACAAGGCAAATTTTTTTAAGATTTTATTTTAATTTGTAATTATGTGTATTTTTATGTGTATTATATATTTTTTAAAGATTGTATTTTTATTCTAAATTGTGTGTACATGTATGCGTCTCTTTGTGGGTATGTGCACATAAGTGTAGGTACTGATAGAGGCCAGAGGTGTCAGATCCCCAGGAATAGAGGTATAGACAGTTGTGAACCACCCAATATGGTTGCTGGGAACTGAACCCAATTCCTCCAGAAGAGTAACCAATGCTCTTCACCACCAAGCCACCTATCTCCATTTCAGTTAATGCAAATTAAGAATATGAAAGGAATTTATGAGAAACGCTTGAATATTAGTATTCTTTTTCCGAAGGAGCATGTAATATGAATTTGAAATAACCAATGGCAGCATATAAGACCTGTGTGGTAGAATACTGTAATCCCAAAGCCACATTTCACATTTTTCCATGAGCACAGAAGATGAGATTTTCTTTTGATCTCTTCCTTCTCCCACTCTCAGCTTGCTGACCTTGTGACTCAACCTTCAAAGCTCAACCTTGGTCTCAACTGTAACCACTTACTGGCACCATGGGGCAGCGCACAGTTTGCTTTAATGCGATGTTAAAATTTTAATATTAGATGGATGTGAGAGCCAACTTTTCTTGGCAGTGGTTGTGAGTCACAGAATTAATTGCAACTTTGGGGGTAAAGATGAAAAGAAAACACCTAGCCTGGCCAGCATTGCTCAATCACTCTGCTATAGAAATAAGGACTGGTACCTCTCAGGTCTTTAAAAAGAGAGCTTCAAGGTATAACTCTTGCCTTTATAAAATTAATACCAAGAAGTAAATCCTTGCATCCTTTATCTCGCATCTCTCTATTATGAAAGTTTTTAGTCTCTAATTTAAACTATGTGTTTGCTCACATGTGTATGATATGTGTGTGCATGTGTGCTCATGTACACACATGTGTGGTGGTCCCAGTTGGACATGGGAGTATTCCTGATAAGGCTAGCAGCCAACATGCCTCACAGATCTGCCTGTCTCCCCTTCTCAGAACCTGGATTACAGGCATGTGTTGCCATGCCTGGATGTTATAAAGGTTCTGGGGATTTGAACTTTGGTGCTTGTACTTGAACAGCAAGCATTTTACCCACTGAGTGCTCTCCCCATCTCTAATTCAATCTTATTTGTTACAAATGCTATCTAAATAGCAAGATGATTCAGTGATAACACTAGTTCCTAAGGCTGTTTCACTCTTAGACTCCCTGGAGACTGGGCATCTCGAACTTAGGTTAGCAATTCCTGTCTGCAGACACATGTTTGTTAAGCCTTAAATCTGAATCCTTTTTCTAGTCCTATAAAGTAATAAAACTGGGGAGTGGAGAGGTGCCTCTGGAGTTAAGAGCACTCGCCACTCTTGCAAAGGACTGGAGTAAGATTCCTAGTGCCTATACTGAGGGGCACACAGTGACCTGTAAGTCCAGCTTCAGGGAACCTGATGCCTTCTTTTGCCTCTGCAAACACCTGTAAACACGTGTACACATATATACACACAAATAAAAATAAAACAAATATAAAAAATAATGAAAACTGAATAAGTAATCCTTGTAAGAGCTGTTATCTAGGAAGAGAGCAGATGAGCTCGCAGAAAGAAAGCTGTCAACATCATAAGTAAAGAGCTATTCCACAGAGAGGGAAAGAAACAGAGGGTGAAGAATCAAGAAGTGAATTGTATGCAAATGCACTGCTTAGCACAGGTTTGACTCTACATCATTGTACTGGCCAGTTTTTTGTCAACTTGACACAAACCAGAGTTATCTGGGAAGAGGGAACCTCAACTGAGGAATTTCCCCTGTCATACTGGCCTGTGGGCATAGCTGTCTTGATTGCTAATTGACATGGGATAGTGTAGCACACTGTGGGCATTGTTATCCCTGGACAGGTGGGCCTGGGATGTTTAAGAAAAGTAGCTGAGTAAGCCAGGGGGAAACAAGCCAATGAACAGTGTTCCTCCACAGAGGCTCTCGTCCAGTTCTGCCCTGACTTCCCTCAAAGATGGACTGTGCCTTGAAAGTGTAAGATGAAATAAACCCTTTCCTTCCCAACTTGCTTTTGGTCAGTGTTTTATTACAGCAATAAAAAAGGTAACTAGAACAATATCTAACTCTGATGAACTTTGTCTTTTTCTGAAGAGATATTATACATTCACTGTATAAGGTTCTTTTTACATTAAATGAGATTTCACATGTAAACCATTAATATAATTCTTAGAACACTATGCGCCAAATAATTCAAAGCTATTAGTAAACTCTCTGTGAAAGGACCTTAAGCATTCTTTACAATAGTCTGGCAGGGCTACCATATACCATGAAACAGGCCAGGACTCTCAGCTTTAGAGGTAGACACATGCATCCAGTCTGCAACCTTATGCTGATTTCAAATACGGATGTTATGGAGATGTGCAAGGGAATATAAGTAGCAAGCAGCAGAGCTGAACCTCGAACCTTAGGGAGCTATTTCATTCTTCTCCCAAACGATTTTATATTCAGTACTTAGCCTTAACTTCTATTCACTTGTTCATTTCATCCACATACTAGTCTAAAGTGTTGCACAATTCTTTCTAGGCATTGATCAAGGAACCAGGAGTAACAGTGAATAGCACTGTTGTAAAATGGGAAAGCTCATATACCACTGAAAAAGGTGGAGAATGGTACAGCAAGGAGAGGGCGGGAGTTCCTGGCGGACTTGGGGCATCGTTGGTGCTGAAGTGTTATCTGAGAAAGACTTGAAGAGTGAGGACGAGTGGAAGGAGGCAGAGCCGAACGGACCCAAGGAAGGGTGCATCCGGGCACAGACACAGCCAGCGCTGATCTCACGCCTGTTTGTCATGTCGCTGAAGAAGAAACAGTATGTGGAACTTAGAACACTGTGTGAATGTGATGATATAGGTGGACAGATTGGGAGAGGGGTAGAGGGAGAGAGGGAGGGAAGGAGGGAGGAAGGGACGGAGGAAGAGAAAGAGAAGGAGGGAGAGGGAAACGATGCTAACTCTTATCCTCCTTGAAAAAGAAGCACTTGGATGGTGGTATAAGAAGACTGGGCATCAGAGTGTGCTCTGATAAAGTGTGGAAGCCAAGGACAGAGTGGGAAGGGCCTAAGAACCTGATGTGGCTTTTTAGCCAGGATCGAGGCTATACCAGGGGGGTGGTTGTGGGTGGTGAGTGGCTATGAGTGGTTCGGTTCTGGGATATATTCTCGTGACAGAACCAACAGGGCGAGTCAAAGACTGGATGTGGGATATGGGAGAGTGAACATGAATGTTCACGCTTCAGAGTTCTGGACCTGAGGACGTGAACAAGCGAACCTGGGAGACAAACTGGCCGTGAGGCATTGAAAGAAAATCTGAACACTGAGTTTGTTATGCCAAGGAATTTAAGATTGTTACTCTGGTGAACATAACCTGAAACAGCACTGGAACTCTCCAATAATCACCATTTTTGTAATAAAGATATTGATGAAAGGTAGAAGAGATCACTCAGCATTTAAGAGCACTTATTGCTCTTGCAGAAGACCAATTGTTTGGGTCCCATCACTCACATGGCAGCTCACAACCTTCTGTAATTCCAGTTCCAGGGGATATGGCAGCCTCTTCTGGACTGTATGGGAAGCTCACACATGTGGTGCACATATATACATGCAGGCAAAACACTCATACAAAATATAAAATATAAAAATAAATTTTTAAAAAAGGTATTGATACATAACTTCTAATAAGTCACACGAGATTTTAATATCCAGTCATTTCCAAGATCCTCAGGTGCAATCCGTGCATTTTATAATGTATTTAACATGGCTATCCAGTTATGGAAATATTATTTTATTTTTAGGAAAAATACACCACATCTTTTCTGTGTCAATAATTCTCTTACCATTTCTTAAGTAACTGTAGAAACTTGAAATATTCAAAATATCATTGCCAGGACATTTAAACTTATTATGGACAGATTCCATTTTGAAGGATCTGTTGGGAAAAAAATAAAAGAATTTTAAGGTATGAAAAATCCTTGAGAAAATAAAGATATGGGTGTATAACTATCTTAGCAAATTAGGGATTGGATATGAATCAATTTTGCAGTATCTTCCACGTCTTATCTCTCCCCCTTCATCCCCTGACAATCTAAATCCCAACTGAGCAGACGATGGCAATGTCTGTTCATCAGGATGAACTGCGACCCACATTTTCAGGAAGGGTCTTGCCATGGTAAAACATGATATTGGACTGTGTCAACCAACATTGGAATCCTAATGTTGACATCTGCTAGAGAACTCCCTCGGGTACCATCTGGTTCTCACTGGGCCAGTGATCCCATCTGGGAGTTTTCAGAGACAGCCAGGGATGCTGTCACTGGCAGCCAGCTGTTTCTTTAGAAATCAAGGCTGCTGCACCCAGCTGGTGAGCACACAGTGATTCCTCAGCCTGCACAGCTATAGTAAAGTGTTGGCGAGATGGACACATCTGTTGGAAGGATTTGGTCTGACATATCCAATAACACCTTAGTTTGATTTCTCAATAAAACATGTAATCCAGACTCCAAAAGATCAAATTCGGTGTGGCTGATTTAGAGAAACAGGCTCTAAGTCTGACAACTGCAGCCTGAGTTTGTTTTACTGGACAGTTTTTATGAAGAATAGAATATTTTGTGGCAACTTTTTAAGACCCTTTAGTGATAAGCATACTGAAAGCTCCTGAAAGCTCTCCACAGAACTCCCGGCCCTTCCAAGAACCCCAGGCACTGTTCTACGCTGGATTCTGTATTAGGAACAAATTCAGAATGAAAACCTCTGGCAAGCAATGGCCCAGCCTCTGATTGACCACAATCAGGACAATGTGATCTGTTAATAACCCAAGATTTTGAGAATTTGAAGAAGTTTTAGAGATCAGTTATTCCCTAGATTATGTTGCAAATCAGAAAAGTAAAGCCTGGACAGGCGAAATGACTAACGTCACAGTGTGACAGTGGAACCAAGATTCACTCCTGGTTTACAATTTTTCTTCACCACAGTTTGTTGCTGTGTAATCTATTAGTAACAGAAAGTAAAGAGTTTTTTTTTAAGTCTATCTTAAATTTCAAAATAAGTATACAGTGGGTAGGGGGAATTAGGGCATTTAAGATGAACAAATTAAAATAAAAGAAAACTGTTCAGTTGAAACAGAAACTCCCGCATCTGTTTTCTCATTATCAGTACAATAAACTGAATATTAAAACCCCATGATATAGAAGCATCATGATGCAGAGAAGTGCTTGGATCAGGGAATCTGTCTGAACTCCCAACAGACAGGACTCACTCAGTGCAGGAACTCTGTCTATTACACAGAGCCTGGGGCAGATATGGAGCTCTTATCAAAGCACAGATACAATAGACCTCCCACCACGCAGCCTGCAGTATAGGGTCTGTTCAGAGCAGCTGCAAGGACCAGTTACTCCCCTCACACCTTCACCACTCAATGCACAAACCTTCTCCTTGGTCCTATACTTTATTTCAGTGTTTCCTGTTTTTTTTTTTTTGTTGTTGTTGTTGTTGTTGTTGTTATTTTATTACTTTGTTTTTTGACAGGTTCTCCTTAGTCCCAGCCTGCCTAAAAGTCACTACGTGGACCAGGCTGGCCTCAATCTTGAAGTGACCTAACCTGCCTCTGCCACCTGAGGCATACTTGTTTTATGTGCAGTGATTTTTATTATTTGAATGAGCTCTCACCTAAATCATAAATGTACTTTATATATCTCTTCTGTGGGCCATAAGATGTACATATATTTTAACAAGTATTTGGTGACCTGAATTCAACTGGATAACTTCAGAATGATCAATATACATTTGCTAAGTTTCGGCAGGAGGAAAGGCAAACACAGCTTTGAGATCGGCAAGCTACGAGGCTCTTCTGCAACTTAGTCTTACATCAGTCACTCAGGAGCTAAGCTACCTGTGAATTTAATTCTTCTTTAGGTAGGCCTCCCTATCCTCAACTACACAATGAGCAGAAGAGCTGGTATGCAAGCTCTATGTAGAGGGACCACAGAAGGACTAGCCTGTATTAAACAACTGTCAGTATTACTGAAACCTGCTTTATATGATGACTTATTGACTCCACTCTACTTCAGTATGCAAATATAAACTCCATGGTCATGAGATATGAAACTTTCAAATTTTGGGCTGGAGAGATGGCTCAGAGGTTAAGAGCACTGGCTGTTCTGGCAGAGGACCCAGCACCCACATGGCAGCTAACAACCTTCTGTAACTCTAGTTCTAGGAGATTCGACACCCCCTTCTGACTTCTGTGGGTTTTGTACAACACAGATGCACTTATGCACATTCAGACAATATTCTCATACACGTAAAATAAAAATAAATTTTTAAAAATTTCACATTTTGCTTTTCCTTATAAGAGTGTACCATCATAAACATCTAGGTAGGTATTCATTGTTCGTATTTAATTCACACCATGTAAAACTGAGCAACATAAGAAACATGCATGTGTGTACATGTGTGTACATATGTATATATGTATCAACTCATCTATGCGCTCATTCAACATCTAGCCCTATGATTTTTCTAAGTCTCATTTATTCAATGGATATTTGTAGATTAAATTAATTTATTTTTAAATTTTCTTTCATTGTATACATATGTATGCATGCATTCCTGTGTGTGTGCATTTAGGTGCATACATGTGTGTGCATAAGCATGTGGAAGGTAAAGGTCAACGTTGAGTGCCTTCCTGGAACACTCTCCTACTTACATTTTGAGGCAAGATGTCTCACTGAACATGGAGCCATCCATTCCGATAGACTAGCTGACCAGCCAGGTCTCCCTACCTGCAGCACTAGGGTTACAGGCAAACTACCACACCCAGCTCTCATGGCACATGTGTGGGCTGGGGACTCCAGCTCAGGTCTTCATGTTTTCATGGCAGGCACTTTATCCACTGAGCCATCTTCCAGATCAAATTCATTAATTAAAAACAGATAGCTGTATTGCCAGTTGTATCCAACCCAAAGAATTAACCAAAAACCTTTTGTAAAAAATGGTTTCTGAACTAAAATAGTTGTATATCTAAGCCTGCCCCCATCAGAAGGAAGATTGGGCTGCTGAAAACAGAGAATAACAGCCTTAATGTCCCCATTACAATAAGTGTTGCCAGCACATCTTACCTGTCGATCTCACAGGCCAATTCTAAAGGCATGTTAACTAACTTATTAACTAAAAATAGCCTGCTCAGTAAATAAAGTATTGTATCTGATTCTTGCAAAGAATCACAATGGTTTCCCAGGCCTCTTGGTATTCCAGCTCTGTTGGCAAGAGTGGCTGTGTATTTATTTGACAAGTCTAAGACTTTTCTGGAAAACAGATTTGCTCTGGGGCATTCATTCATTCCAGTGCTGCACGCATCCCAGCCAGGCAGCATCAGGGAGACGAGGTCTCCATCTGCAGCAAGTCCTAGAGACACGGGGCCCTGCAGCTTGTGGAGGTTGAGATGCCTGGAGCAGAGGTTGTCCAATTCTTGATCCACTCCCCAGGGCAAAATGCAAGACAGGAACAACTTTGCCATGTCTATGGTGAGGCTAGTGTCAACTTTCCTGAGTGGCTTAGGACGTGTCTTTTGAGGGCTCTTTGCTTTCTTCTGTCTTTTAATGCCATCTGTGTCCTCTGTGAATTTGCTGGCACTGTCCCTGTGGCCCAGGCTGTCACCACCAGGCCTGGCTTGTGCCTCAGCCTGCAGAGAACTGCAAGAAGCTTTGTTTCTTTTCATTGTCAGTGTCTTCTTCTCCATTGTGCTCCTGGCTCTTCTCAGGATGTCACTTCCATAGAAAGAGCCAGAAGGGTCACTGTCGCTGGGGGGAGGGGGCAGAAGCAATTCAACCAGGTTTTCCAGATCAAACAGAAGAACGTGAAAGCCGACGTGATTCCATTTTGTCTTCACAGGCAATACATTAAAAGGTCTTGGTATGGCATCAGGGACCTGAAAGGACAGATATGGGCATGTCAGAGCTCTTGGTTATTTACTATGGTCTGTGACAGCATTATGACAATAAGAGAAACGTGGTTACAGTCAAGGGCAAGTATCATTAAGTGCTGCTAAAAACAAGCTGTGAAAATTTGTTTTATGCATAAAAGTTCCTCTCTAAGTTAAACATTCTATAACATTCTCTGTAAGCTTTTCTTCTTATAAGATTGTTTGCTCTTGTAAATAAATTTGAGTTAGATTTCTGGAGAATGACCATACTAGATTGAAATCTTTTTTTAAAAAACATTTATTTTTATTTATGCATACATGTGCATAAATGTGTATGTTTTTGTGTATAGGTGCATGTGTCTGTATTGCCTGCAGAGGCCAGAAGAGGATGTCAGATCTCCATGTGCTGGACTCATAAGCAATTGAGACCTGTCTAACATAGATGCCTGGAACTAAACTCAGGACCTCTGAAAGAGCATTGTGTGCTTTTAACCACTGAGTCCTCTCTTCAGCCCCAGCATTAGAATCTTTGGATATATACTCAAGCCTTTCAGTCCAGTCACAGAGACATGCAAGAAATACACTCTGTGCCCACTGCTCTGGATTCTCTTCAGTACATTGTTCTTTTTGGCATTGATGATAGCATTATGTGAAAATCTTATTTCTTTACTGTCTGCTATTTCCCACCAGTATTTAAGCTATTTTTATATTTTATTTTTCTGTTTTGTTTATGTTCTATATTGTTTCCACCCGGGGCCTGCAAAATGTGTGCCACTCAGTAAATATTTGTTGGGAGTCAGGAGTGGTGGTATACATGTGTCATCCCAGCACTTGGGGTATAGAAGCAGGAGGATCAAGAGTCAAAAGTTTGAGGCTAGCCTCGGTTACATAGAAAGCAGGGGGCCAGCCTAGGCTATGTGATGATGTTACCGAACTTCGTGGTAGTAGGAACCTTCTCTCCTTTTTATTTGGTTGCCTCTTTTTTTTTTTTTTTTTTTTTTCTGGGCAGAAGTTTGTTGATTTTGATATTCTTTCAAAGAATCAACTTTTAACTTTGTCTTCTCAATGGAAAGATGTTTTTTTTCCTTGAAAGACAGCTTTGCTGAGCACACTGTTTCAGCCTGACTTCCTGTCTCTCCACATTCTGAAGGCATTATCCTGCCCTCTTTGCCTTCCTTTGTGGCATCCAGGAAGTCAGCTGCTGGCCTGTCACTCCATCTGTCTTCTCTCTCTCTCTGCTCTTTCTTTCTTTTCTTTTTTAAGGTCTAAGAGGTTATGTTTATGGTTGATTCTTTCTTACTCTTGTTAAAACCCTCCTTTATATTTTTCTAAACTAAGCTTCCTTTAGATGTGACTCTGCAGTTTCCTGGTTCTTTGTGTGTGCTATGACTGTGTGTATGAAATTCTGTCTGAAGGACTCCTCCAGGCTCTGTGAGGCACGCTCTGTAAGAGGACACTGCGGCCGGGACTGCCGTGCACCCAGGGTGATACCGTTGGTAACCTTTAAAAGCAAAAATTTCAACTTGCTTGAAAGTTTGTTGTTCCTTGTACGTGCTATGAATTCTGACTTCTAGATGACGGTTTTCAATTTTCAGAGAAAAATCATTTTCCCCCATCCAGCTAAGACTGAGGCCAACAAAGGCAAACATGTTCATTTTCTCTTTTGTGGGACATCACTGGCCCAGCTCCTCAGAGATGCTGTTACCAACATCCCACCTCAGACCTGTTCTTGCTCTCTAAGCACCTGGGCAGAGGTTAAAATTTCACTTACAAAGGGATTGGAGAGATGACTCAGCAGTTAAAAGCTCTGGCTATTGTTCTTGCAAAGAACCGGGGCTCCCAGCACTGACATGGCAGCTAACAACTGTACATAACTCCAGTTCCAGGGGATTTGATGCCCTCTTCTGACCTTTTCAGGCACTGCATGACACAGATGCACTTACATACATGCGGACATACAGTCATACACATAAAATTGATTTTAGCCTCTAAGAACTTCCACAAATTTCTTGTCAAGTCAGACATGTGCTAAAGATAAAAAAGAATATTTTTCCCATTATTTTTAGAGAATCAAGCAGGACTGATGTTCAGACTATTAGCCCACAAATAGAAAGTGGGTTTTCAAAGAGCATTAACATTTTAAAAGCATGGCTTTGAGAATGGAAAGGAAAATTATCTGTCTTATATATCACACAACAAATGTAAACAGGTTTGCTTTGTAGAGGGTGAATTGGTGATATGTATCAGATATTTTTAATTTTTAAAATTTAAAATATTATATTTTAAAATTCAAATATTTTGAAGACTATACATTTAAAATATAAATATTTAAAAATATTACATACCCATCTAATGTTGGAAATTACTTAAAAATAATATACCCTAAAGTGCAATTACAAGATTCATAAAATGACATAAAAATAATATACATTGCAGAATTTTCTATGTCAATAAACTGCAAAATAAAAGACTCATGATAGGGATTTGTCTAAGCATATTCATTGCATGATCCCAAGGAACTACCTTGTAGTTGCCTAATAAATAAGGCTGCATCAAATACCAGGCATCAGGCAAGAAATCTGCAGGCACTGAGGATGGGAATGTCTAGACTTGTAATAACATAATCCCAATTATTTTTGAATTACAGATTTTTGTTCTTTTTTATCAAATTTTTGTGTATTTCATACAATACATTTTGATCGTATTTAGACCCTGCTCCATCTACTCCCCTTTACTCCCCCTCACCCAATTTCACATATACATATATATATCATATCTACATATATATATATATATATATATATATATATATATATATATATATACATATATGTATCCCCAAATGCCCCTCAGTGTGGGTCCAGGGTCCGTGCACTAGAGCCCCATACCTACCAAGAGTCTCATCTCATCCTTAACAGAGATTGACTCTCCCTTCCCAGCAGACATCTGGCTGCCTATAGCTCCTCAGGGATGAGTGTTTCTACCTACTTCTCCATGTCTATGCTGAGATGACTCCTTTTGATTACATCTATTTTAAAATTTTCTACTCATTAACCCAAAAAGATCTATCTAACTCTTACTAAACAATAAGAAAAAAAAATCACCAGAGAAAGCGGTGCTGATAAGCCCACCGAAATGCTTTTATGTGCTGTGATTGATTTTCTGGGTCCCCCCAAAGGCCACGTGTAAAGGTTTGACTCTGGGCTCATGAAGAGAACCTTAGCAGGTGTGAGATTATTGGAGTGTTTCCTCAAAGGGGATCTCGGGACTCTGGTTCCCACTTTCCCTAACTCTGCTCCCTGGTCAGTGAGCATCTTTGTTCTGTCATATGTTCTCCAGAGTCATTCTCTGCCAAAGGCCTGGAATCAACACAGCCAACTGGCCATGGAATGGAACCTTTGAGGCCATGTGCCCAAATAAATATTTTCTCCTTACAAATTGTGTATCTCTGGTATTTTGCACACAAAGGAAAGCAGCTTGTCTAATATACATCTCCACAAAACAACAAATTAATAAAGTATAACAATAAATTTACAACACAAATAACCCAAGGCAAATGATTTAGGATATGAAGACCTTACATAAATTAATCAATTATTATTACTCAGGATATAAAAATAAACAAATGAAATAAAAATATTACAGAAGGAGAGAAAGCTTAAGCCACTTATAAAAAGGAAACAAATGTTAAGTTTATTATGCCAGCTGACATCTCCAATTAAGTCAAACTTCAGTAAATTTCCAAACAGAAAGAAAGAAGAATGTCCTAAGCTGTTCACTGCTTCTTTTAACACAGACTCTGATGAACTCTACATTATCACAACCATTGTTAGAAATGTGACAATGTATTCCAAGAGTCTTAAAAACATCGAGTGTTATTGTCTCTGGTTCAGATGCTGCTTTCTGCTTGGGTGTCTGCAGACCTCTGTCTTTAAGATGCTCCCTTGTTCCCATTCACTCTACAGTGTCAGTGATCCTTGCTGAGGATTTATAGGGTGTGGGATAGTTAGTAACCACACAAGGCAGCTCAGCACCTGCAGAGATGCAGCTTGCACTTCACACTCAACTGGGAAGATAGGAGCTAAAGGATAACTGTGTATCCTCATGAGGACAGGGCAAGCCAAAAACAAAATGGCAAGGGTCTGGTTATTTTCACAATGGAGTTAGTTTCATTTGGAAATAAATCTGTTAAGTTATATTATAGTCCACTGTTATGTTTTAATGAAGTTTGAGTAAACAACCTTAGCCAATCAACATCTCAGAATTTTAATAATTAATTATTTTTAGTTTATGTGTATGAGTGTTTTGCTTGCACGAATGCAAGTGCACCCCATGCATGCAGTGCCCACAGAGGTCAGAAGAGGGCATCAGATCCTCTGGAATTAGAGTCTCAGGTGGTTGTTAGTCACCATGTAAGTGTTGGGCACTGAACCCAGGTCCTCTGTATGAGCAGCCAGTTCTCTTAACTGCTGAGCCAGTCCCAATGCTTTGAAATTTTAGGAAGTATATTTTTAAGTCTTGTCAACAATGAGCCCTGAAAACATATAATTATCTTGGGCATACATAACACAGAAAAACAACAAAATGCCTCTAAAACAATACCTGTCACCAAATGGGCATTGGCACATCTAGTAGAGTGTGCAGAGGATGTAGTAAACATCCACTGTATGTGTATATGACTGAGATTCAGTATCTATTTTCCAAAATTCTATTTAAAGCAGCATGTTCAACCAGGACCAATGTTATGATAAATTATAGCTTAATTTCAGCATGGTAAGGCATATCAAAAATATTATTCTAACAAGTGTTTTGGAAACATTCACCAACATGGGCAAATAAAAAACTATAGGATATGTAATTAAATGTTTTCCTTTGAATTACTCTATGCATCTACAGAAGCATGTTAATTCTCAGGATCTCGTGTTGCTTAAGGTGCACTATCTTAGGGCCTCACAGGTAATTCCCCATCAGCTGTCCCAGGCTTTGTCTACATAGCAAGGGCACTGGTTTCTTTCCCAAGATAGCATGACTTTCAGTTCTGCACTGTGAAGTTGGAGGAAGGTTTCATTTATAGTGGATTTAGCAAGAGACAGGCTTCCTGAAGGACAATCCATTCCAACCTCTGAATGTGGGAGGGGCCTGGGAATAAAATATTTAATCTCCTCCATGCAACTGTCCCATACAGCTGGTAGAGGAAGGAAGCAAACACACACTTGGGAAAGCCTCGGAGTGAGTCAGAAAGTCTGTAAGGGGAATTCCAGATGGCTAGCAGACAAGAATGACAAGAACCGCAGAAAAAGAAAAGTAAAATGCCAGTCATCAAACCCACAGCAATCCAATACACCCATTAAAAGGGAAAAGAAGATACAAAAGTTTGGAAGCAAAAATGTAACAGATGTTAAGATAGAAATCCAATGTGGGGGGCGGTGAGGGGATGGGATACAGACGAAGGAGGGAGAGAGAGAAAGGGAGAAAGAGAAAGAAGCAGATAAGGAAGAAGAAAGACTCAGGGAAGGAGGGTGGGGGAGAGGAAGAGAGAGCTGGGGGAGAGAGAGACAGATAGACAAACACAGCTACACAGACACACACACAGCTACGCACATGTGCGCACACACAGCTACACACACAGCTACGCACACATGTGCACACACATGCAGACACACTTGTATTCATTTACTTTCTTTGTCCTTCACCCCCTGTGATCAGTGTGTGCCTCTTCATTTTCTACCTGATTCAGAGAGACCAAACAGCTAGACAGGACTGGTTTTACTCCCCACCTTTGAAGGTGGAAATGTATTTTCTAGGCACATGCTGTCATGCAACTTCTGTCTCCAAACACCGGATTCCCCACCGAGTCTGTTAGCGGAGACGCTGATCTGCCACCCGTACGAGACGCACCGCGTGCTAAGGGCCTCGCCCTCACCTTCTCGCTATCCTGACTCTGTACAATACGTCACTCAAACATTTAAAAACTAAGAACACAGAAGCTGCTGAAACATTCTCAATATTTAGTTGTGTAGAAGTGTTAAGAATGCAGAAACGACCTCACCTGACACCTCCCTAAAGGAAGGAAACCGAGCCGCAGGAGCATGACTTGCTCAGAAACCCGCTTGGTAAATAACCACACCAGGTTCTCTTCGTGTTTACCCCACTCCTCTCTAGGAACACTGTCCCCCATCACTGTTCTAAGAATGAAACAATACCCCCGGATGTTATTTCTAAGATAGCCCAGGGTCCTCATTAAACAGGCATTTATTTTATGAGACACTGAATTCAATGAGTTCTATTAAAATTAATGACTTACCCTTGCAAGAAAATATTCACCAATGAACTGATCACTTCCAAAATCATTGTGCAAACACTTCTCTCAGGACACAAGCTCATCACTCCCTTGTGGCCTTCCTGATTTTCATTTAGTATTCCAATCTGCCCATTGATATGTGACCCTGAGTCATTCTTTATATCACACTTATTTTTGTATAAAACTTTCTTTTATTTTTATCTTCGGTTCATTCTTTAGACATCATCTCAGGAGCCCAGGCTGACCTCAAACTCCCTAAGCAGCAGAAGATAACAATTCCCAAGTGCTGAGGTCACAGGCAGGTACCACTATATCTGATTGGGGATTGAACCTGGGCTTTGCACATGCTAGGCCAGTATTCTACCAACTGAGTCAGAGCCTTAGCCCCAGCTCCCTATAAAACTTTCATTAAAGCGGTAGTGTGCTATTCTGTTCAGTTTTTTTACATAACAGTCTATCAGGAAATTTGTAAATTTCCTATATCAACATCCTAGTGAGGCTATTTCATAAGCAACATTGAGTTATAGAAAGTGAGTTGAAAATATTTAAGTAGGCCAGCTATAACCTGATCTACCACAACAAAACACAATTAATTACAGGAGATTAGATAGCAGTGACAAAACAATCATTTAAAATCAAGCTGCTAAATAATCTTTAAAATGAATACTGAAGCCAACTACATTGGAACCTTAAAAAAAAATTACATTAAATCAGAAGCTTGTCTCCCTGTCAAACCTGTTACAATGTTTCATATAGGTTATGTATGTCAAACATTACCAGTAATATAAAAGTGAAATAAAATTACAGCTTTGAGAGCATTCCCATTCAACTCCCTAATCTCCTCCATTAGATAATTGTACACTTAGAATAACCCCTCGTACCATGCTCAAGACTGAACTGTAGGCAAAGTTCGCCATTGATCCTTAGTGATCCAGTGGGGGAAGCTTTGGTTCTCTTTAATACAAGAGGCTGTTGAGACTTTGATAATCTTGCATCCTTGTCTGCAATCACAGATAATGATCAGTACAGCAACATTCACACCCCAGTCAAACCGCACGACCATGTCTTGACAATCCCTTTTTAATCATTTCCATGGTCATCTATAATGCAAAACTCAATCTGTGGTGTTGAATGCAATAATTTTTTAGGAAAATTTGGAGCTGTGTAATCTTTACCACAATTCCGGCTGAGAACACTTCCCTCCACCTATCAGACCCGACCTGACCCTTTGCTGGCACTGTGAATCCCTCGAGGCTTCCACTCAGCTAAGTATGGTCTCTATGCATCTTTATTCTCTAATTCATTTCTGTGGTTGTGATAAAATATCCTGACAAATAGTGACTTAGGAAAGAAACGGTTTATTTTAGTTCAGAATTCCAGATTACAACTCACCACTGTGGGTTAGTCGCAGAGGCAGGAGCTTGAGACGTCCAATGCCAAGAGAAGAGACCAAAGAAGGCATGCGAGCTTGTTGATCTGCTCGCTTTCTCTGCCCTAAGACAATTCAGGACCCAGTCCCAGAGAATGGTGCCACTCACTTTCAGCCCGTGTTTCCACATCAATTAATCCAATCAGGTCCATTCCCCACATACAGGCTTACAGGCCAACTGGATCTAGACAGTCCCTCACTGAGACTCTAGAGGAGACTCCCCTCCAATGGATTCTGCTCCCCATCGGGTTGACAGTGAACACGTTGACCATCCATTGCCCTTCTGTACTGTTTGTGGAGGTGGGGGATTCACTCCTCGGACTTTTGTCTCCTGTTCTTCAGATTCCTGAAGCTGTCTTCCAGCTGACTTTACACTGGACCAGGGCTCCAAAGAGAAATGTTTTAGCTTCAGGCCTTCAGGGCTTCTCCTGCCTTGTTGGCCCCCATTCTTTCCCTTTGCGTTTTCAAACCCGTGGCATCCCCTGAGGTGGCTTTGTCATGTAATGAGGCTTTTCCCTGAATGTCTTTATTGTTATGCCAGACTAATTCAGGGTTTCTTTATTCATGTTTTGAGCACATTACTATCTAAGTATCAAAGGTTTTCCAATGCCTGTAGAATAAGACCAAATTCACTAGGTCAGTACACCCAGACTTCCAGCCAAGTCCTTCTTTCCTGACCAGTCACATTACTGCTCTCTGCTCAGTTGGTTGGATTTCTGATCTGATGCTGTGCCATGTGTTTAGCGCATGCTGGCGGGTGTGTGTCACCTCAACAGCACCCCTTCCCTCTTAGGGTCTGCCCCACAACTCTTCACCCTTCCTTCCCAGGCCTCCTATCTCCAATCTCTTAACTTTTTAGCAATGCTTACAATTAAGTAAACAAACAAAGTGTGAAAGTTCACGCTTAGGGTAGGAGTAGGTGTGATCCTTCTTTAAATCCAAGAGCTGTCTTCTGGTGTGAGCTATCCCAGTGCAGGATTCTTGACTGATGCCTCTATTATTGTTTGGGGGGGGGGGGGCTGTGCTACTTCCCAGATCAGTATTTTGTTCTTGTTGTTTTGAGACAGAGTCTCCCTGTGGCCCTGGATGGCCTGGAACTCACTGTAGAAACCAGGCTGGCCTCAGTCTCACAGAGATCTACCTGCCTCTGTCTCCTGAGTGCTGGATTAAAAGCATGTGCCACCATGCCCAGCCTCCAAATCTGTATTTCGTAAATTACAGTGTTCAAGAAAATCCATCGGATAGAAAAGATTTATATAGCTTCTAAGCAACCAGAAAAAGGGATGCACAGAATAGAATTAATGAAAACCTTTTGTTCTCCTTTAATTGTAAAACAGGAAGTAAACAAAGATAACTTCTGTTTAGCTATCAACCCTCAACACAATAAACCTGAAAACTATTCCTGGGAAATATGCGTTACAAAAAAGTCATTTTTCTGGGTAAGGTGAAAAAAATTCAACCCACAGCAGAGGTGACCTAAAGGTTGCCTCATCACTGTGGGTCTCCACCACAGCAAAGCAAGAGCCTCAGGCTCATTTACAAGCTAGCAGGGCTTTCATTTCCCCCATCACAGACACACACGCACAACATAACACATGACATACATACACATGATACACACTTAAAACCTGCACAGCCACAAAACACATGTACATACAACACACAACATGCACGCCCACAACATACAACACACACAACATACACACATAAAATGTGAGCACACACACACACAAACACAGATTCCTATTGCATGACAATGTGCCAAAGTTTTGTTTAAACCTGGTCCTGGAAGCCAGTGAAAGTGATTCTCCGTCACAGAACTTCAACAAATACAGTACACCTCTACTTGTAGACCTGTTATCAGGACTTTGTACCGGAGTGGCTCCTTGTCACGTGGAGAAGATTCTAGCGTGATAAGGACAGGAAGTGGCCTCATGGGGTGCCCCACCTAGATCCTCTTCCTGGAACCACCCAACCTCCACTTCTAACTGCATCCGAGCCTAACTGGGCTGTGGGGACCTCTGCTATTAAGAGTTTCCTAGGTGCTGTGACTGTTCTAACGCCTCGGCCTGCATGCCTCTCACGCTGAGAAGACCCGTAAACACCACCTTCAGGAATTCTGCCCCTCAAGAACGCACTTTCCCTGAACATCTCTCCACAAACCTTTACACATCTCACCTTCTAGCTACAATTGTGCCTTTCGTGGGCCTCTCAATTTAATTCCATCGTTAGCTTTTACCATCATCACAGGCATGAGTCTTCACCTATCCCCTCTCCAAAGGTCTGAGAATGATTCAAACCCCAAAACTGGTTCCTAGAGCACCAGTTTGATGGAAGACTTCAAAGGGTAAGTTTCATAGAACCATGGAGAGCAAGCATGCTGATTGCATGACAGTCTTCCTCTGACAGCTGCTCAGTACTGGAGCCTAGTGAGCTGAGGACGCCATCCTGGGTGTTTAAACAAGACAGCAGGGTCATCGAGATGGTTCAGCGGGCAAAAGACTTGCCACCAAGCCTGACAACCTGAGTTTCATCCCCAGGACCCATATGTTGGAAAGAGAGAACTGACTCCCCCAAGTTGTCCTCAGCCCTCGCATATGTGTCATGGCATATGTGCACCTCCCCATCCTCCCACCCCTATACATAAAATAAAATAAACATGTAAGAGGCAATAAAGCCAGGACATTAATGCTACTGCATCATCTAAGTGCTTTTACTAATGGTGACTTAAAATTCAGCCTTTAAGCATTATTCCAACATATTCCCATAAGCCCATGTTTAACTTGTGTCTAACCAGGAGAATTCACTAAATAAACTGTCTCCTAAGTGAAAAACAAATGTGGCCAAATGTCAGCCTACTTCAGCCCATAATTACAGTTCAGTCAGTGTCTCCCTGTTCCACACAGATTGCCCAGTGCCTGCAGGCATCCTTCCACACAGAGCCTTACTCAGAAAGTCCTCACTCCCAATCCTGGTACCCTTACATACACTCCCCTCAAAATTTTTCTGATCGAGAATTTGAGGTAACCTGGAGAAGAAAAAAGTTTTGATTAAGATATTTCTCCACCGAATACAATAAAAACCTGTTTCCTCTCTTTTCTCTACACATTAAAGCACCAAGACAATTGAATACATTTTTAGTTCTTTTTAAAATTGAAATTGGAAATGGAGAGAGGGCTCAGCATCTAAGAGTACTGCTAAAGGTCCTCTCGCAGAGGTCGGAGTTTGATTCCCAGCATCCACTGGCCGCTAGCAACTGTCCTTAACTCCAGTTCCAGGGGAATCTGATACTCTCTTCGACCTTTTTGGTATTGCATAACACAGTTACACTCACATACACATCCAATAAAAATAATAAATAAAAATTTAAAAAATTGTTTGAAGTGGAATTTCAGGAGTGTTGAGATAGACAGTGTAAGGTGTGAATGAAACCCCCAACAGTTTCAGACTCAGGAAGAAATCTGGAGCCAGAGTTTGCAAAAGAGGAATGAAGAAAGACGGACCTTTTACAACCTCTCAGAGATCTAAACCTTGCAAATACCTCAGATAAAAACTCCAGACCCCAAATCCAAAGGACACTGGGCTTCCTTAAGAGATAAAATTCCGGACTCCAGGAATGTGAAAAAAGGGAATTCCTTCCTGGTTTAACATCAAACGGATGCCAAGGGGGTACTTTTCCCTATAAAAGCCCACCTGACCAGCTAAGGGCGAGCCAGTTCCTTCTCCATTCCTGGGGGAAAACTAGTCCTAGCTGAGCTTGCTCCCCTGGGGCGGTGTTGGTCTCTCACACTCTCCCTGGGGGAGCTCCTCCATGCCGATCTGGAACCAGGCACGCCAGCCCGGTTCCCTGGAGCCCCAGCCCCAAGATGGGGGTGAGGGGGCTAGCATTTCTCCACTCGTGGGTGCGGAGGAGCTAGTCCCATCTGGTCTTCTCTCAAAGCCCGGTCCTGTTAGCTGCCAGCGGAGTCTGGTCCCTTCTGTCTGCTGCGTCTCTCTCGGACCCAGAATCTTACAGACAGAAAGCTTTAAAATGAAGGGTAATTATTAGCGGATTCTAGCAGGTTGCCCCATAGTGCACCTAGCAAACTCTGGTGTGTAGAAGCCACGATTCTCCCCAGCAATTCCTATTCAGTACTATAGGAAATCCGTATTGCTGGATTTCAGTGAGAAATAATAACTACTTGTTCTAGATTCTTTCTGTTGCTGTGATAAAACAGAAAAAGCAACTGAGGGAGGAAGGTTTATTTTATCTTACAGTTCCAGGTGTCAGTGCAGCATTGTGAGGAAGTCAAGGCAGGGACCTCAAGCAGCAGTCAGGAGGGGCAGAGGGCAAGGCAGTCTTGCTGGATCGCTTGCACTCAGCTTTACTTCTCCACTAATCCCTTTTCTGGAGAGTGGTACCACCCCCCAGTGGGCTGGCTCATCCCACAGAAAATAACTGTAATCAATCAATTCTTTATTTATTTAGCTATTTACTTATGATGCATGTGAGTGTACTGCCTACATGTATGTAAGTGCACCAGTGTTATACAATGCCCACAGAAGCCAGAAGAGGGTGTTGGATCCCCTGGAACTGGAGTTAAGGATGGTTGTTAGCCACCATGTGGGTGCTGGGAACCGAACCCAGGTCCACAGACACGCCCACAGGCCAGCCCAATGTCAGAAATCCCTCACTGAGACTTTTCAGGTGACTTCAGGTTGTGTCAAATTGAGAAATAAACTAAGTATCTTACTACATTGTTCCTATAACACAATGCCTGTCTTTAACCACTTTGCCATTTTACTTTATCAGAATCCTTCTATAAACAAGATATTCATATTTTAGTGGATATATTACAAAGATTTTTTCCTGCTTGTCACTAGACTTTTAAATTCCATTCTAAGTTTTGTGATACATTTAAAGCTGTTTTTCATAGTACACACACACACACACACACACACACACACACACAAAACTATCATTTTAAAGTATTTCTTTGACATTTTAGAACTCTTAAGTCCTTTACAACCCAATTACTAAAAATATTATTACATAGACTTTCTCCCAGTAATCTATCCTCATGGAAAATTGGGTGTACCCAGAGTTTATTTTTGTGAAGGGTAGGATATTTTATATTTCATGCAAAATGACAATGAATTATACAAAAGTCACTTGGGAAGTTTCCTCTCTTGATTTAAGAGCAGGCTTTGATGTACTGGGCTAGTTTTTATCCATCACTTTGCTATGCGGGGAGTGACGGGTGGGTAGAGACCCTGGAATTCTCTATATCTTCCTTCAATGTGCTCATCTTCCTGGCTCAATGTCTACATGTATCTGGCCAGAAGAATTTTATAATCAATGTATAAAGTTTCCCAAAACTCACCAATGAGCGTTTGAAATGCTTTATTATTAAATGAATATAGATATAATATACAGGAGTCAAATGATTTTTAAAGCAGTCATAATCACAAAACACTGTGTTTTCCCTATGTAATTTCCTTAAATCAAGAGCTTTTATACACTTTAGTAGTATTTTAAATGCTGCTTTGTATGGGTCTTGATAGCCATTATATTTTTTATGGCTATTTAGAATTGAATTTTAATTATAGTATGTTTTCAAATGGCTGCTATTTTATGAGTTCTGCTTTTATTCATCTACTTTGCTTAGCATTGTTTCTTTTTATTTATTAGGTTTTCTAATCCATTAATCATGTAGCAGATCATCCACTAATGGTAAATCTGAATAAAGGCAATTTGCTTCTCTCTCTGCATTTTCAGCCTTCATATTATCTACTGATATTTGCTCAAACTTCCAGAAAGAAAGCAAAATAACTGTAGAGATGGTATACTGTTGCAATTTAACTGTGACTGTGATTATTACTGCTTTAAAAATCACTTGATTTCACCTATTTTATTAATATTAGATGAACTGAGGATTTTTCCTGTTATATTACGTGTCACTGTCTTTTCATTACTGTACTGAATGTTAATTTACAGTATTATCAGGCAAATGAAATAATACCCAGGCCTAAAAAAGGGAGCAATTTTAGCATCTAGCATAAACTAGTAATGGCTGCATGTTTTTCTGGACTTCTAAGTCTCTTTTTCCATCAAAAATTTTCCAATAAACAAAACTGAAGCAGTATTTATTGGAGGTATGATTAAAAATTCAGTCAGAGCAGATTCAGACATATCTATGAAAGCACAACAATTTTCGTTTTATCTTTTTCTATTTGTGACAGCGTCTTACCAGATAGCCTAGGCTGGTCTTGAACTCACAATTCTCCTGCCTCCACTTCCCAAGTGTTGGGATTATAGATGTACACCACCACACCAGGCTGTCCCCAAGTGTTTTCCCCTAAAGCAACCTGCTGATCAGCATGTGTGATACACTCTGATCCCTATATAAATAGAAAGGAATACACGCGTACAGTCACACACTCCTAACTTGTGTTCAGACCCTTACATGCACATATTATCATAGTGGCCAAGGCCAGCACAAGGCTGTGGTTTACCTAGTGAGTGAGGAAACCTCACTCTTTAAGCTTTGGGGGTCTCTCCCATCTGTCAAGAACTCAGTCCTAAAATTCAGCCTCGATCCATTAGTGATTCATAGCATTTTGGAAAGTCTTAAATTACACAGAAAGCATACCTGAGAAGTCAAATTACTATATATGTTACTGACATGACATCAAGTAAAAGAAAAGCCCTTTGCAATGCCGCTCTCAAACACACAAAGGCATTAACTGATTTAATACACATAACCACATAAAAATTTCATGGCAAGTACAGCTAGAGGCTGTCTGACTATCTAACCTTGTCTCTGAAGGCTCTTTACTACTGAGATCCAACTGGTTCTGGGAACTCAGCTATCTCCCTTAAAATTTACATTTCCAGTAGATGGTGGGGGGGGGGGGGTGTCCCATGTTGGTCTCCTCTCCCTCCTTCTTAAGACTAATCATTTTGCTAACAAGAGGTAGGCTCCAGGTGAACAGGCTCCCCCTTTGCTAGAAAGAAAAATGAAAGGGTTCCTAAAATACAAGGAGAAATGAATGCTTATCCAATGCTGAAACACATTCGTGCAATTTTCACTTCGGAATCATTTGTTCTAAAAATAGAGAACTGGTACAGATATTGACGAGAGAATGCCTTAGTTTACGAAGATTAATGATAGCCCGTAATGAGTGTCCCGTCCTTCATTCTAATAGCAAATTAATTAATTGGCTAATAAATTCACATACTGATAATAACTAAATGTTTACTGAGTAGACTTTTACCAAGCAAATCAAACAATCCCTCCAAAGGCACAAGCAGGAGAATCACATATCAACTAATTTACCTATTTAAACTAAGTTATGAAGAGAGATTTTACCCATTGAAAATGTTCACGGTAACGGATATGTTGTATATAGCCAGAGCTCGTAGATGTAAAATGAAAGTCAAATTTAAATTTTGTGTATAACTTTAAATGCTAATTTAATACTGTATAAAATTATTTAGGAATGAATTTCTGCTATGATTTGAGGAAAACATCAACCATGAAATAAACTGATCCTTGCAGGGAACTCATGGATTTGAGGGACTTATGGGTTTTACCTTATTTATTTTTGCTCGTTTTTAAGGGATTAGCTGTGTTAATGCACACAAACAGGATTCCAACGCAGAAAGCACCCCTCACACGCCACTGTGAGTGCCTGAGTTTATTATATCTGTGCTTGCAATTAAGAAAGTGTTTTCTTGGTTCTATATAGTTTATCTTCAGATTTTTTTTAATAAAAAATATTCTAGATGTTCAAAAGAGCCCATTTATATTTCTCCATGAGAATTTTGTCTGATTTGGTAGAAAATGGTACCATTTTTAAAGGGATTTAAAAGAATTGATTAAATAAATGAATAAAAGATCTGCAAAGGGCTTTGTGCTTACTGAACCAAATACACTTTAGCATTTATAACAGATAAGTTAATTTCACAGGACACCTTAACAGGAGGGATATGCTATTTATGAAAAGCTCATGTCTTACAAAGGAAAAATCCGGAAACCATTGGTGGGCCAGTAGGAATGAACAAATACCCCATCAACGTGTCAATCAAACAATAAGGTGCAAATGAAAGCACCAGTCATTCTTTTGAGACTGTTGGAGCCCCAGGTTGCTAGAGGTAGCGGTTGGCAGTCAAACCGGCTCAGTCCAGCTGGTCAGGTGGAGAGCAGCCTGACTGGCAAACATTAGACAAAGGAGAAAGGCTTCAATCTTCAGTTGATGCATAGGTGGGCTCGGGGAGCTGAGCTCACAGCAGAGGCAACATTACCAAGCTAATGGCATGGGCAATCACAGGGCCACCATGCATCCAGGGACCAGCGGGGCACCCATTTCCAGCTAAGTGTCAGAGTACCTTTTCGCTTGCTGTCACCCCTGCAGGGGTTAAAACAACCCAGCACGTGAAATCCACTGACTGGTAGTAAATTACTGTATTGGATACTTTTTGTTTTCTTTGGCCAATGACTTTCCTGTGTATTCTCGCTATCATTACCAATTAAAGGACAGCCTGCTTTAGCTAACTGTATCTCCCTCTACATCAGCACCGATGCTCCAGTTGCCTCTGCAAGTTCCTCAGGGTCAAGAGGCCCCTTTGACCTTTCCCTTCTAAGTCTTCCTGACCACTGCCTATTGTGGCAATCTCGGCTGAACAGATGGACACTTTCTGCCACACTATAAAGCTTAGAATATAAAGATAAATGAAATAGTGTCTCAGTCTTCAAACTGGTTTATGAGCGTGAAATATTATTAGGCTGCCCTACAAAACCTCCAGTTTTAGAGTTTATAATCTGACCCTGACTAATGGGAAAAATTGCTTGCTTCTTTTTAAATTGTAAGCTTAACAATTTCAGTCCGAGGAGCATAAGAATGTTGTACAAACGCTCTAAGAAGTTATGTTTATAATTAATATAATAGCCAGATTTAAAATGTAGGGTGATTTTTCTGTTTCTGTTGTTTTTATTAATGATGAATTGAAGAAGTAAAGTGTATATGCTGAATTAAATACAGATGGAGGTTTTAATTGGCCTTAGGTATAATTTTTCTTGCACTTTATCACCAACCTGCTGCAAGGCAATTCTTAAAATTTTGCACCTGAAAATGAGAAGAAAATGGCTAAGCATCCGATTTACTATGACTCTTTTGACCCATGTCTGTGAGTGTACCACCATGATTATTTGAATATTTTGAAATTGTTGGTTTAATCTTAGTAGGATATATATTTCTCTACTCATAGTCTGGGTCTTCATTAAATAAAATAACCACACAATGGAATCCCATGACTTCTTAAAGTGAAAGAGTGCTATTGTTACTTTGGAATGTGGCCGGCAATGAGTTTGCTTAGGAATAATAATGTTTCTGTGTCACTCTTTAGAATGTGACTCCTGGACTGGGGAGATGGCTCCCTATGTAAAGTACTTCCTATACAAACAAGAAGACCTAAGTTTGGATGCTCAGCACCCATGTGAAACCACAAAAAATGTGGGGGTGTATGCATGAAACCCCAGAGCTGGTGGAGGGCAGAGATAGGCAGATCCTGGGGGATTCCTAGCCAGTTAGTTGAGCCAAATCCTAGTGAAATCTAGTCAGTCTAGTCAAAGTTTCAGGTTCAGTAAGAGGCCCAGCATCAAAAAGTAAGTTGGAGAACATACAGAAAGAAGACCGAAGTCATAAATTTCTCAGTAGTCAATGAAATTTCAGTAACATAAATAAATACAGCTGCAGAAAATGAGAAATATGCATATACATGTAACTGAGTTTTCTTCTTGTATTTTTTTATCTTGCTGGAGATTGAACTCAGGGTTTCACACATGCTAGGGAGTTGCTGAAGCACTGAGTTCTATCCCAATCTCCATTCATAATTGATTTAAAGGAAAAAAAAATCAAACAGCTTTTGAAGATCAAGATAAGGGAAAGATTGAGAAAGGGAAAGGAAAGACCATTAAAAAATCACCAAGAAGTCAGGTGATGTTTTTGGAACATGTTAGGAAACTGCTTAGAAGATTAGAGAAAATCTGGAGACAAATCCACTTCCCCAGAGGAAAAAACAACAACACAATCATAAAACTCCAACACAACCACTTATGTTTCCTCAGTGTCTGGAAAGAGACTGATCTCACATACAAGATTTGAAGCTTCAGCATCTTAGAAATGATTCTGAAAAGTAAATGACCAACAACATTTTCCAAAGCAAGAGAAGCTCTGAGAGGTCACAGTTAAAATATATTTATTTAAAGTGAGGGACAGTCACATAGACACACAAATATCAGAGAAAAAAATTACTCCACTATGTATGTGCATAGATATTTAGGGGAGAAAAATGTATATATAAATATGCATATTATATATACATATATAATATTTTTGTGTGTACATGGAATAACTAAATTTTCTTCTTGCTAAAATTACAATAAAGCTAAAAAGTTCCTACAAATTACAAGGTATACTTAAGGTATACCAATATTAGAGATGTTGTATAAAAGATGTTCTACCATCCAGGAGAGCTAAGATTATTTTTTCTATAAAATTCTATGAAATTTTGTGCTGAAAGCATGATCTATCTCTTCATTACATTTTCTTCCCTTTCCCTGACATGTCTCTTCCTTTCTTGCTTTTTTTGTTTGTTTGGTTTGGTTTCTTTCACTTATTTTTCTTTTTAAAACAGACTCCCACGTCGTCTGGATTGGCCCTGAATTCCTTTGTAGCTAAAGATGACCCTGAATCTCTGATCCTCCTGCTTCTGCTCCTCTTGAGTGCTGGGATTATACTTGGTTCATCCCAATACTGTGCCATCACACTTGCTAGGTGTGGTACAGCAGATCAAACCAGAGCTTCCCTCTATGCGAGGCGGGCATGATACCAAGGAAGCACCATCTCCAGGTCCCTCTCTAGAGTACTACTTAAAAGAGTTAAGCTCCCCCTGGATGGTAAAGACTCATTTGATTGCTAGAGAAATCTGGGCATACATTTTGGAAAAAAATATGAACGATCTGGATTGTGTCTGCATACAGACTGAAAAAATAACTTGAATCAGCCTAGAAAATTGAAAAGAAAGTTTGATTATTATAAAATTGCAATAGTATATGAAGTTTTAACTTAAAAAAATGTTCAGAGTTATACAAGAGACTAAAGGTGTTTATATACATTCATAAGATTGAAAATAAAAGAGGGGAGTTTGAAAGAGGGCCTTAACTTTAAAAAAATGCATTTCACAATGTTGACTTCCCTTTTATGAACAATACTGATATTAGTCACATAATCTTTAAAAATAAAAAATGAAAGAAAAACTGGACTCAACCATTATCAGAACACCTCAAGAGAAATTAATTGTTCATACACAACTTCATAGAATTTTATAGATAGAATCTCAGAAGACATTATTTGTATAGTCTATGAGTTTCCTTCTTCCCAACTGCTGGGTTCTCCCTCCTCAGCCTTGTCTTTATAGAATGAACAAAGGGTTCAAACCCCTTGGTCTCAGCTGGTGCTAACAGTAAACAAAAATAAAATGGGACTGTGTTTTAGCTAATGAGATTTGGGGTCCTTATGCGACTTGACATCAATAGATGGTCAAAAAGACAAGACAGAATACTGCCAACATAGGCCTGGTCACAAGTTCAAAGTCACACAGTCACTCATTTAATCCACCTAACCTCTAAAAGACCGAAGTTGAAAGGAGACCAGCTGCGGTATCTATACCACAGGACACGTGATTCTCCTGTACACATGTGCTTTGTGCTTCCCCTAGAAATTACCAGAACACCAAACACTATTCTCCCCCACACTTTCCACAACTCTTTATAATGTTTCATAACTCAACGTTGATATATTCTGCATCCTATAAAAAAAAATCAATGGCTCTAATATAAAAATAATATCAAATCCGAAAGCACTTTTATGAAGCCAAATCATAAGAGGCAAAAGAGATGTTTGTCTCATGCACATTCCTTAAATAGCAATCATCTCCTTTGACTTTTTTTTTACCTTTCCCAGCATATAATTGTCAATTAAGATCACAAGTGTGTTGCTAAATTTCTGTGAACTCAGCCTCTAGAGATGTGCACTAATTAAGACTGATGCATTATGGGAATGCTGATGTGACTCACTCCAAACACTTTTGCTTCCAAACATGACTCTGAAGTCAGTGGTGTCACATTGACACTTTATAAATGCTGCACCCTGTAAGCTGATAATTGGCCCAAAGGTCAGGAGTGGGAGGATAAACAATCTAGTTAGAATTAGTTCACTACTGAATAGAACAAGGGACAAAGTTTTACAAACTGTTTCTTCTCTTTGGAGTGATTCATGTGTGTATTTAAACAAAGAAATCAGACGGCTCAGTACTTAAGAGCACTGACTACTCTTGCAGAGAACCTGGGTTCAATTCCCAGCATCTACATGGTGGCTAACAACCATCAGTAACTTCAGTTCCAGGGGATCTGACGCCCTTTTCTGACCTCCTTGGGCACTGCATGACACAGGTGCACCTACTTATATACAGGCAATACACTCATGTACATAAAATAAAAATAATAAATGAAATATTAAATAAAGAATTTAGTCACAATACCTATTTAAGGAAAGTGTCTCCGAGTGGCCACCAGATATTTCAGTCAATCTCTTCCACATGTAACTTGCTAAAATGAAATTAGTACCCAGAGAGATGATTGACTAAAACAATACCCAAGTAAGACTAAAGTTTATGAAACTTTAGTTTCATATGAGGACATGAGTCCTTATTAAAGACCCCATGATAGCATCCCACATATCTATTAATTGGTTGACAAGCTCTTGCAAACGACCTCAAAGAAGCAAGACGCAGAGGACATAACTAGGAAGTCAAATGAGAATTCATAAACCAGAGAATTAAAATTCAGTGAAACTGCCCAAACTAAGTCTAGGGCTTTCATGAAGTTTGCTTATTGTGTGACTGTCAAACACTTTTAATTGCCAAATGTCTGCTTTTTATTCAACCAATTATAGCTAATGTTACAGTAAGTTACAATCCATCCCATCACTAGAAATGGAAGCTACATGAGTCCTGGATCGTATTGTGAGTCTTAGTATGCAGAGGGCCAGGCAACAAGGCTGATGTTCAATGAGTATCTGAGAAATGGCTTTTCTGCTTCGCATATCCAACTACAAAATTTACACCACATACTATATACCAAGACGCTGAAGGCCTCCTGAGGATCATAATTTAAATATTTATAGATAATTAGCCAACCGATGGATTAACTGCGTAGAATTTGCGCAAAGAGAACATCTAGTGTGCACGGCCTTACTTGAGTGCAAGCTTGAGGGACTGGAGTGAGCAGTGCTGGTATAACTAAGAACACTGGCTTTCTGAAAATTACCGAGCCGTCATCCCTAAATGAGGCATTAGAGGAGACCAAAGAGGAGGAAATTCTGGATGGCTTGGTGTCTTGTGGGACTAGCCATTCACCCTACCCTGTCTCCCCAGAGAGAGACATCAATACGTATTAAAATGGAGTATATTGGAGTGTGATCTTCCCTATTGTCTACGAGAGGAGCATTAAGCAGCTTCCAAATGAGCTTCCAAAAGCAGAGATGCTTGCTGCTTGAGGGATGCTGAATTACCCCAGAGTTCTTGCATCTGGGAAATGAAGCATAAATAAGGCCTCTTCATATTTATTATACTTCCACTTCTAAAAGTTATTACAAACCTGTTGATTAGAAGGTTGTTAGCTTTGGGGGTTTTGTATTAAGGGGAGAGTTTAGTAATTATCCCAGGGAAGGAGAAGACTCGGGATACATAATATAATCCTCAGGCTATGTTGAGTGCTTATTTTAGATAACTCTGTGACTCTGAGAAATGAATGTGCAATTGAAGGACAGTTAGCCGGATGCATGGGTACTACAGGATAAACTGCCGGTGATGGACGCCACCCTAACACTTACTTTCCATCTCTCTGTGTCTTTATAAGGCTTCCATTATGCACATCTTGCCATGGAGTGATCCATTTGCTTCCTCACATGCCACACCTCCTAGATTTCCTTACCATTATTTAATAAACTTTTGAATGGACTAACTGGCATTTGTGTACTAGGAGGGCAGCTGTGTTGTTTTGAAAGACATTTTGCTGCTTTTGACCTTCTTTGGTTTCTTTTTGTAGCTAGGTCATATTCTTCTGTCCAATCAAGTCATCCCAAATCTAATTTGAACTTGAAACAATTAAGCTGCAAAGTAAATGCACATTAATTGCTTCTTTATAATAAAAGCAAGCATCCGTTCATCTTTTGCTTTCTTACCATCTGTTTTTATTTTTTGTATTATATCAGTTTCAGGTGTTTATTTGGGAGGTTCTTCTGAATAATTGACATGTATGAACCATGCATACAGTGAGATAGACAGAAAGCTTGCCAATTCCTCTGCATTTGTACTGTGGTGAAGGGTAGTAACAGTTTTCAAGACTGTGATGCATATCTGTAATCCCAGAATTTGAGGGCCAAAGCAGGGGGATTGTAGCAAGTCTGAGGCCAGCCTGGTCTACATAGTGAATTCTAGGACAGACAGCTCTACATAGTAAGATTCTGTCTCTAGTAAAATTCTTGTTACAAACAGAATTATGATAAACTAAAACAATACAGCATTTTAAAACATAAGAACCTGGAACACTAGACAAATATACAATATGTACAGCTTTGGGGTCATAGCTAGGCCTTTGTAAAAAGTCCTCAAGAATATGACCTAAACCATTATGGGAAAGTCGCCTTCCAATGGAACATCTTCTGTTTCTGATACAAACTGCTGTCTTGACTAACACAGCAGGGTAGATTATTTAAGTCAGGGCAAAACTAATGGTGATTAATGGAATTATTGCGAGCACATGAAAAACCAAGCCCGTCCTTGAGCATGCTAGAAAATAAGGTAAATTACACTCTCTGGATTAGATAGGCTTATGCAAATCTCAAAAACAAAGGAAAAACATGCAGGATGTTTTAATTTAGGGTGAAAATGACAACTGTTTTCAGAGCAGCTAAGCATGCTGAGCCCTCCCTCACCTTTTTAGGATGTCACCGCTGAAAACAATTAAGAAAAATGGTTGGGAATGTTGACTGAACATATTTTCTAATGAAACATATTCAGACTCTTAGTTCAAGCTAAGGTCTTAATACACTTTGCTTTTAATAGTTCAGAGGAAATATTTCAGGAGAATAACTGCTTTTGTCCTGAGAATTGCTTCCTGTAACATTTTTACATCTTCTCCTCTTAGAGATGGCTCCAGCATATGTCATCCATACCCAGAGTGGCGTATTAGTTCTCCTTAAATGGGTCTAGAAGGTGTGAGGGCTCTATGAACAAGTGACATGGCCAACTTTCAGACAGAAAGATCTAATTCTTTTCTTTCCTATTCTGAATTATTTGAGTTAACTTGTCAAAATTTCTATAAATTTCACTTTTTATTCCTGAAGATATTATCCAGTGTGCCAGCAATAAATATAGGCTATAAACCAGGTATTCCTAATGTAAGATAATAATTTTGTCAAAGAAACTCTACCTTTCTTAAAAGGGGAAACATGTACTATTGCCTTCTAATCAAAACTAGCAAGTTGGGTGACTAGGAAACATCCAAATGTTCTGTGGCTTATTCTTAGCCCAGAAGGTAAAGGTCTACTTAACAAGGTTGACTAGTCCATCTTTTCAGTCCTCTAAAAAGCAAGTGATTAACAAAGTTTGAAAACCCACAAGTTTTTTTTTTTAAGAAAAACAATTTAGAATTGAAAAAATAAAAACAAAAACAAAGAAAAAGTTCCTAAATTGTTCTGGATGGGCAAGATAGGATGCCTAATCACAGAATTCATGGTCCCTAAAATAGCTATCAAATCATTCACGCAAAAAAAAAAAAAAAAAAAAAAAACGGGCAGATTTTAAAACCATGCTTACTAAATTATGTGAATGATGTCTCCAGAATAAGCTGAGCATAAAATTGGATACCTGATAAACTTAACTCTTGTATGTATGTCTGTGTTGGACTGACTCCCCGTCACACACAGATTAGTAATTATAGAATTTAATTTCACAACGCATTTAAAATTCCAGAACTTCACACCTCTAATAGGGCTGAAGGGATGCTGTGGGAAAGGGGGATATAAAGCGACCCAGGCTGCACGAAGCACAGATGAAATGGGGTAGACATTTATTCATTGAAAAGCCTTCCTTGAGAATTAACAGACAGATAACATTTGCAGAAATCAAAGCTGAGCAAACCCTTTCGCTGAGAGACATCATGATTGCCTATCAGCAATTATAAAAACAATAATGTTGACCTTGAATCAGCCCTAAAGGTCTTGGTTCACAATTGTATTATCAGCTTTATGAATTTTCAGTTGTTATCTCAGTCCAAAATGCATTAAATGCAGAGATGGCCAGCAATAAGACAACAGCTATTTTAACTCCACTAAAAAAATAACATTTGAAAGAGGACACATCCATCACATAGGCATTTTCTGTGTTAAAGGCAACGGTTCTTAAATAAAGTCTCACCGGATATCAGGGAACTAATGAAAATCAAAACTCACATTCATTCAAAACAAGAACTAATTTAAATAAATTATCTATGCAATCCTAGGAAGTCAATAGGTTTATATAACTTGAAATTCTTTACGGTTCAGAATTTTACCTTGAAATAGGTTTTGTCCTCATTTGGAGGATGTAATTTCATTTCCTCTTCTGTATATCAAACATCTAGCAACAATAGAGAAACCCAATCAAAGAGGTGCCTTTGCACGTGTTATTGTAATTAAGTTTTCAATAGCTAGGACTGCTGGTCACGTGACATTGCAACCTTGTACGCTGAAACTGCTAAAAAGTCCTCAAAACCAGGAAGGCTGCTGTGAACACAATGCTAGGGATGGATGGTACAGGCTGTCAACATCTGTGGGTGTTGCCATGGGCACAGCCACAAAGGATTCTGCCATCTAGACAAGAAAATACAGAGGTGGGAGGCTGAAGACACAGTGACAAGAAAACATCAAGTCACTGGGCAGGACCTACGGCCTTGGCAGGTGATTCTCATCTAAGTTTTCACACTCAGTCTTTTCTATAGAGTATGGAGACTTCACACTCAACCCGGTTGTAATTGTGACTAAACAGGAACCGGGGTGTGTAAACCGTGCACTAAAATTCCACTTTGGTACCGTTCATGGCAAGTCTTAACTGGAAACTCAAAGTGGAGTACATTTAAAACAGTATCTAAACTGGCCCCTTTTGTACTCTCCACAGTGGCTGAGAAGTCCACGGAAGAGAAAAGAACGGGTTCCTGTGGGCAAGAAGCTGATATTGATTTCTTTCAGCAGCGAGTCTCCTTTCTGTGTGGCTGCTGTCAAAGGCAATCTCTAACAGCTGGAGTCAAATTGCACTATTTACAGCAAGAGCCCTTGTCAAGTGGACCATAAGTACCCTAACAATACGCTATTCAAATGGCACTTTGCCACACAAATTGCTGACTCCATGCATAACCTGTGTCAGTGACTAAGGCTGAAATCAAAGTTTCATTTTTATGAGAGGCTTTATGTTCACACATTACGCAAGCTTTCTTTGAAGAACTATGAGGCTATCTATCTTGAGCCTTGGGACGCTGAAAATAATTAAAATCTGTTTAAATACATCAAGGGGACTTTGCAACATTAATATGGATCTGGTGTTAACTGCATTTGTTACAGGGGTAGGAGCAATGTCCCTCTGTGGCTGGCACTCCCCGCCGGGCACGTGCAGCACACAGCTGGACTTTAGCCAGTCCCTGCACCATGAAATAGGCGCTTTTTCTTTTTGTAGCTTTGATTTACATGGCTGACGGATGTTTAAATAGGAGCCAGGCTTTGGAGTCCTGTGAGGAAATTCAGGGAGGCTTCTGTGCAGGAGCGGACAGCTGGTGTCCTTTCTCCTCCCTCTCTGCTTTCCACAGAGCCTGGAGCTCCTGAGTTAGTTTTGAAACCAGTTCTGATATGCTTCTAATATCTGGCCTCGTGACTGAGGTAATTTTGTTATTAAAGAAAAGTTTAAACTCATGCCACAGAATGAAAGAATCTTTTTCAAAAGCAGTTATTGTTAAAAGCGTTATGTATTAAAGAAGACTTCATTTAACTCACAGTACCTTCTGAGAAATGATAATGCACTGTCAAAATAGTCTGTGTTTCATATGCTCTCAAAAGCTGATGTGTCCACATTTCTCTTCTGGACTTTTCTACACTGCCCTTGGCGTGAACGTGTGTGTTAGCACTCAGCCACTAATGTTCTAAGTTGGGTTTAAATAAAGTAAGGTATTTAAAACAAAAATTTGAACCCCAAACTTACAGAATTGGATGGCTTTTGTGTTTAATAAGTTTATTTTCTTCCAAAATTCCATAAAATTATGCAAAACTGTCCACATCAGACAGTCACAGTTTCTCAGTTATTAAAAGGAATCATACCCCAATCACCTAACAACCAAGCGGGAAGCATCATTCTATGTGGAGAATTTGTTCTTAAGATTTATTTTATTTTTATGTGTATGTGACTATGTCTCTGTGTGTATGTCATGTGAATGTGAGTGTCTGAGGAGGCCAGGAGAGGGTGTCAGATCCCCTGGAGCTAGAGTTACAAGTGGTTGTGAGCCACCAGATGTGGCTCCTGGGAACCAAATTTGGATCCTCTGCAAGAACAGCACAGGATCTTAACTGCTGAAGCCTTTCCCCAGTTCTTTATTCTTATATAATGCAATTATTTTCAAATAATATTACTTGCTCTCTTCTGATACAATACAATTTTGATAACAGAATATTTAAATTAAAAAACTGAGTGAAATTACAACATGTAATAGTGCCCCATGCACTCTTATTTAATATTTATCTGTACATTTTTGGATGGAACTTTCAAGTGTCATGGTTATGGAACTTTACCAGTTCTGTTTTGATTTGTTTTGTGTGTCACAAAACATTTTTTAAAAAATAGTTTTTCAGACTGGAGATCTCTCAACAGTTAAGAGTTTGCACTGAGGACTAGTTTCAGAGTCCTAGTACCCAGATGGTTCACAGCCATTTGTAACTCCAGCTCCAGGGGACCAGATGCCTTCATCTGGCCTCCTGAAGCACCCACTTTCACATGCCCATACCCACACACAGACACACATTCATACACATGATTAAAATTTTTAATTTTAAAACTATCCTTTCACTCTGATAAGGTATAGTTAGCAGGACCTAATTTTCCACTGTTAACCTAGCAAAGCCCCATGTGAGTTACACAAGAGAAGGGAAGAGGAAGCTTTGATAAAATTTCTCATCAAATGGTAACAAATATCACACTGTGGCCAGATGAAGGTGAAACAGCAACAAAACAGAAACCCTCTACTGTATGGAAAGAAGTGTGAATGTATTCTTTATCTACAACCAATTTTATACATTTAGATTAAATATGTCCACACAAGTACACTATTTAAAGAAAAAATATAAATTCTCATGAAAGGATTGGGGAGATGGCTCAACTAGTGAAGTGTTTGCTTTGTAAGCACAAGGACCTGAGTTTGAGTCCCAGCACCCAAGTAGAAGCTGGGTGCAGCAGCATGTAACTATAATCTAGCCCTGGGGAGGCACAGGCTTCCTGGAACTTGCTGACAGTCAGTCTAGCTGAAATGGCAAGGTTCCATGAGCACTCTAGTCTCAAAAAGCAAGAGCAGTGTGATTGAGGAAGACACCTGACCTCAGCCCTTGACCTCCACAGGCGTGTACACATGTGCATATACACACATAAACATGCTCACACTCATACACCACACACAAAGCTGAGAGCCATGAACACATGAGGACAATGTGGCCTGAGACACCAAAGTTCTCAACTCTGTAGGGACACACAGCCACTGATTATCAGGGGGTGAGACTTAAAGTCTCCAAACACGAGTAAAAACACAGAGTCCTGAACTGCTTAGACCCTCCTCCAGGGAGGAAGGCTCACCATTGTGAGTAGTGTGGGGGTGACACCAGGCCACTTACAACTCCGGCCACCTGTGGGATCTGTCTCAAAATTGGAACAGAAGTCGGGCTGTCTTAGACAATGACTAAGCAGGGCAGCAGGGTCAATCCATGCAGAGCACAGGCATCCTACGATGGGCATCTTTGCTCTGGAGTTTCTGTTAAGCACACATGTACACACACATATTAGCACACACACACAAACACACACAAATTCTCAATTGCAGTAGGAGCCATAATTTGCACTTTACTCTTCTTAATGAAGGATGGTCTCCTTCTATATACAAGTACTGCTTTATATACAAGAATAGACTTGGGACAGGATATTTCAAATTACACTCTTTCTGGTATAAATTTTAGTAACTAACGAGTGGCTGTATTGAGCTTTTAGACACGAAAGGAAAGGGAGCTATGGACTCTTTTGTCAGATCCTCCTGACACCTCCTCACCATCACAGAGCAGACTTTCTAGATTCTAAGTGGGCAGCTACAGCCCACATCAGCGCTGGTTCACCTCCTCCTGCTAGGGCGTGAAGTCTTTCCAGTATACATTTACACATGATAAGGAAATGTCCATGGTTCTGTGCTGAGCAGACATCAGGGCAAAGATCTAAGCTGCAAACCCTTAAACATTTACTCTCTGACCTTTAGAAGAGATTCCTATAATCTTACTCTTGACCACCATTTTCTTAAACAAATAAAACACAGATCACATTTAGGATTTTAAATTGTTTAGCAGACATGCTAAAACAAGGTTAAAAGAAAATGGCTAAAGTTGGTTTTTAAGAACATGTTCTATTTAATCTTGTATATCTAAAATCCCTTCATTGTAACACATCATTAAGACCCTTCAGCTCTGAACAAGCAACCTGGGACTCTGTGGGGGACCCATCATGCTCAAAACAGTCAAGCAGAGTCCTTCTAGGACACTACAGCTGGCCCAAGTTGCAGCAGTTAAAATAATTCTGTTTATCCTTTTACTTACTTTATGGACAAGAAACACAAAAAAGGAATTGGAAATGTCCAACCAATGGAAAACAAGACTGTTTTCCTTAAAACACAACAAAGCTGCAAAGATTCCCGCCAGGGTGAAATGATTTGAGTCAGGTGACTTATCCTCTGCTACTATTTTTTATATGAATTTTTTATAGAATTTATATGCTAAATTCTTCCCGGAGAAACTTAAACACGTTCTATCCTGTTTTATCCTCCTCTTAATCTAGAAAAGCAGCTTTCCAACACTAATATCACAGTGCATTCCTTTAAGCCTTTCAAGACTCTGCCCCTCCTCTACTACTGGAGACTCTGTTTGGCTGCACAGATCCTGTCATAATTTCAAAGTGAAGCTGTTTTAAAATAGTTTTTATTACATTTTCCGTTCTCTTCATTATCTTTCCCCTCCTATTTCTAGGTGCTCTCCAAATGCAGAAAGGAAAACTACATAGAACATTCTAGAAACATTCAAATGCTAGCTAACACAGAGTTCATTGAACAGATTGGACACATTGTTCTGTCTAAATTGTCCCATTCTTTTGCTGCAGAGTACTCTATCTGTGTCTCACTAACACTAACACCCACACATACACATACGATGCACACACACATACACATGCACATTCATAGAACTATGCTATGAAGTAATCTCAGATGTTCTAGCGCTCCCAGGCTTGCTGTCCTTCATCTTTCCCACCTACAAAATGAGTGGGATCCAAATACTCTTTGACGGTGATTTTTTTTTTCTTATGAAAATTCATGAAGCATTTGTTATATTGAATAAATAGCTTGCGGGCTAAGGAGATGGCTCTCTAGAGAAAGCACTTGCGGAGCAAATATCAAGACCAGAGTTTGGATCTCCAAAGCCCACATTAAAGCTGAATCCAGTAGTGCATATCTGCAATCACAGTGTTCCTAAAGAGAGATGGGAGGCAGAGATGGGAAAGTCCTCAGACGCTCAGATGTCCACTATCCTGGGGTTTGTGATAGTGAGCAACAGAAAAAGCCCATGTCAAACAAGGTGTATGGGGAGGACCAAGATCTGTGGTTGTTCTCTAACCTACACACACACACCATGACACGTGTGCCCGCACTCCTCCACATGCACACAAACATCATACTCACAGAGAAACAGAGTAATAACTTATAAGCACCTTTGAAACTTCATACTCAGCAATGTTTTAAACTTAAAAAGATTAAAGTAACACAGTCTTAGCACCCTAACTCTAAGGGGATAAAACCCTAAAAGATCACAGGAACGGAAGGCAGTGACATCAAATAAATAACTGGAGGGTGTGAGACTGAGACACACAGGAACAAAATCCACACACATCTGCATTAAATTCAGTCACAAGAGGTGCAGGTGCATAAGCGTGTAGCACACACGCTGCCACCATCCTGTCTGGTTCAGTTTTGCTCCACTACAAAGAACGAAGGTTGGAATTGTGGTCAGCTCAGGTATAGGGCAGCAACTAGGAAACAGAATTGAAATCAGCCTACAAGGAGGAAGACAGGACCCCAGCATTTCACTGCTTCTTGAAGTCAAAGAAGCAGACACAGGCAGAAAATGAAATCTATATATACTGCCATGACCACTTAAAGGGTAGCTCCGAGGTTCTCCAAGAAACTAAAGGAAATAACAGTTTACCTTCTGGGAACTGAACTGGTAAAATGGCCCTTAATGAATGTGATTTATCTCTAGTTGCTCTTACACATTCAAAACACAAGGTCAAGTGGCACCTAAGTCTCATCTTCTGTTCTAGAGCAATCCCTCCTACCACCGTGATGTATGCACATTGCCCCAAATGATGAGTTTCAGGAAGACACTTTTAGACACAAACACACATTCTGTACTTGCATTCACCCTGCCACCACCTCTAGCATGCCTACACTAGACTGTGATTCACTCTCCACTATGAACAGGGGCAAGAAAGAAGCATAGAATGATAGGGGACAGCCAGCCTGACGCACCCAGCGGACTTTATTTACCCAACCTTGTGCATACAACTCAATCCACCATATGTTGAGTTGCGAATATTGAAGTCTCATTATAACTATAGACTTGTCCTTACAAACAATCTTTGTTTGTTCAAGTTAAGAACAGGAAGTGTAGATTTTGGCAGTCTCAAAACAATGGGCTAAGTGGGCAAGGACAGAGAACAAGGTGCCACTGACCACTGGCTAAGCATCTCAAAGGAGAAAATGCAGCTGAAGTAGGATTACTAAATAGGCAGCATTAAGAGAAATGTTGGGGCTGGAGAGACAGTTCAGCGGTTAAGAGCCCTGGCTGCTCTCGTAGAGGACCTGAGTTTGCTTCGATCACCCACATGATGGCGAACAAGTCTGTAACTCCAGCTCTAGGGGATCCAATGCCCTCTTCTGAACTCTGCAGGCATTGTGTGTACAAGAGTGCACTTTCACATACATGCAGGCAAAACTTACATACATATAAGAAAAATAAGTCCTTTTTAAAAAACAAAATTAATACATATTAGATAATACTATTTATATATTTGCATAAAAAAGTATTAAGTCCATAAAAATGGCACCAATGAAAGATGCTAATAGAATAATTCCGGGGCTGGAGAGATGGCTCAGGGGTTAAGAGCACCGGCTGCTCCTGAAAAGGACCCAAGTATGGTTCCCAGCGCCCATGTGGCAACTAACAAACATCTGTAACTCCAGTTCCAGGGGATCCGACACCCTATTCTGGCTTCTGTGGGCACTACGTACACGAGCGTACTTACATACCTGCAGACAAACATTCAAGACATATAGGATACAAATAAATAAAAAAGAGAGAAAGGATAACTTGAAGGTATAAAAATGGAAAAGAAATCTCTCAAACAAATTAGACTAAACCATAACATGTTTAGAAAAAAATAATAAAGTCAACCGAAGTTTCTGCTAAGCTGATGGACTTATAAGAGTGAATGCAGATTCTCCCATGAGTTTTAATTGAGGGTGAACACCTTCAGGACCCGGTCTTCTGCAGGCAATGAGTATCAGAATTGTCTGTGGAATGCGCTAATTTTTCTGATACATGTTATTTTTTTTTTGAAGCAAGCCACCTGTAAAAGATGCTGAAAGCTCAACTGAAAAATTGAAAATGGATCCAAACTACAGAATATAATCATTGCCTTTGACAAACACCTATAATTTGAGTTGATATGATAGTAACTCATATTTGAATAGCTGGAAACTCTATTGTCAAAAATGTCATTCCCAAAATAAAGCTCACTGTGGGATACCTCATCCTGACCCACCCAAGATCATCTGGTAGACACCATCAGATCGTCTGAGTTCCTGCTGCGGTGCAGATAGGAAAGGACACATTTGGGGGAGCCATGCAGGTCTCACTCCAGTTAGTTTGTTCTCAAGATCAGAAGATGGAGATGAACTTACCTTACATGAAGACTCCAGCTGCAGACCAGGGCAGGGCACTGGCCCAGACTGGTCAGAGCCAGAGGCTCTCTGCTCTATGGTTTTGTGCTTCTGTCCCTCTAATGCCATTGACAGTGTGGGCCCTGGCTTGACAAAGTGGGAATCCTCACTGCAGCTCAGAATAATCCTTGCTCTTTCTCCGGTCTCATGTCTTTCCAAAGTGCCTGAAAAATGAGATTTAAAATTCAAAAAAAAAAAAAAAAAAAGTAAGGAAAACATTTACCCGAAACATTTTTCACGGAAGAAGCATGCTTCTTCAATTCAGCATATCTGCCTTTTTAAAAGCATCAAAGTAAGTGCTAGCCAGGGATATTTTTCTAAATTATTCAAACTGTGTCATCAAGTCTGAAATGATGGACTTGAGAAGCTCGTTCCTCTGTAAGCTTTGTTATCCACTGACATCATCAGGACATTCAATAGTCTTTAACACAAAAATTTCTCACTATCCAGCGTGCATGCGATCAATAACAACAACTATGGAACATTTGGTGCTGTCCTCTAGTGTCCCAACTCACAAACAACAGAAAGCCCATGATGCTGCGTTCCCAGGCTTGCCATGTTCCCACTGGGAATGTGTGATTTAATGATTAGATTAAGTGAGAGCTAGAGGGTTCAGTGTGTTGGCGTTTCCCTCAAACACTCCCCGGTGTTTGAGTTGTTGCCATCAGAGCCTTTCTTATTTCTTATGTCATTAGGAGGGGGATTAAACTCCTCTGCCCTCTGCCATCCTTCTGGTCCCTGAAGCAGTATTGGGAAGTTCAAAGTAAGGGAGCGCAGGAGAGATGACTTAGTGGTCTAAGAGTACCTGTTGCTCTTGCAGAGGACCCAGGTTCAGTTCCCCACAACCCACATGGTGGCTTACAACTCACACAGTATCTCTATGGATAGTTTCTTAAAAGTTTTCTGTGGCTCCACAGCTTTGGTATTTTTGAAAACATTTTAAGAGTTGTTTGAGAGTCTTACTCTGCTAGTTGGGCCTGGCTTTCATAACAGCTATGAGTTTATTTGTATTTTATATTGTGTTAAATATATAATCCATATTCAACTGAATAAAAATGCTAAGAAATCCAATAAATAACACTTAAATAGAGATTTCATACTAGTTCTTTACTACGAATGGGAAACATTGTATTGTGTTAAAGAGAAAGACAATCAATTCTTATGGATAACATTGGTCTAAATGGAAAAGTTGGTCTAAAGTAATTACACTAGGAAAATAGTATTAAAAATGATAGGCTGCTATGCTTCCAGAAAGTGGGCAGATGGGAAACTGTCACTACTCAACCCTTTCTCAGTTTTCCTCTCATTCATGTTAACTGCCACCAACTGGGGACAAAATGTCCTAATACCTAGAGCCTATGGGGAACATTCTCATTCAAATTACCACACTCCTATAACTCCAGTTCCACAGGATCTTGGTCTCCAAGGGCATACAAGCACACAGACACATAAAAATAAAAATAAAGTCTTTGGAAAGAGAGCACATTTGCTTCTCCACATGAATTCAATGATGATTCAAAGATTTTCACTTAATTCCATCAAAAATATGAGATAATATACTCCACTGAATCCATCTTAACAGGACAAGGAAACATGCAGAGATACAACCATCTCCTCTTTACAAGTAGATACAGGACAGCACCATTAAATCTATATTGTGAAATTTCTTCAAGCTTGGCATGATGGTTCATGCGTGATACAATACTTGAGAGCTGGGGTAGAAGGATCATCATGAATTAAGGCCAGCCTGGGCTACATGGTAAGTGGCAAGTTCTGGTATACAGAGTGAGACTCTCAAAATACAAAATGAACCCCAGTATGATGGCATACATCTTTCATCTCTGTGAGCAGAGGAAGTCTGGTCTGCACAGCAAGCTCCAAGGAAGCTGTGGCTGTAGGCAGACCCTGCTCCCGACCTCACACCCACCCAAACCCCTTAATTTAAAATACTTTTCAGAGAGCTGGAGAGATGGCTAAACCAGAAGTTAAGAGCACTTACTCCTCTGGCAGAGGGCATGGGTTCTGTTCCCAGTACCCACATGGTGGCTCACAGCCATCTGTAACTGCAGTTCCAGGTGATTCAATGCCCTCTCTGGCCTCTGTGAGCATTTCATGCACAGGTGCATGCACCTACATGCTACATGCAGGCAAAACACTCAAAAGCATAAAGATAAAAATAAATAAGAATTTAAAGAAAAAACTTTCCAATAAATTGTAAAATTTTACTTTGTATTTTATTAGTGTGAGTTTTGATATATTTTCTTTTCAGCCTAAGGTGAGGAAGAGAGAATGATTCCCAAACGACTATGGAGTATTGTGTCACTAAAGTTCATGCACACTGCAGTCATATAGTAGGACTGTCAATATTTCTGGAAACCTATAGCCTTCTGTTTGTTTTGACACTGTAATTGTCTTCCAAAGAACCAGAAGGTCCTCACCATTTGAGTTTGAAGGTAACTTCCCCCAAATTAAGAAAGCAAAATCCCATTGATATTTGATTTCTACAATAATAACCTAAGATCAAAAAATAGATCTACTGTAAATTCCAGCCAGGTAAACTTCCTCCCATCCACTAACAACTAGTCTGTTAAGGATTAGCAACAATCCACCAAAACAAAGATATTAGAAAATAAGCCGCAGTCATGTGAATCCACCTGCAGATGACTGAGGTAAAACTAAGATTCAAAAACATTGTGGAATTATATTTGATCACATTTTTTCCTTTATCATTTTTATTTTATGTGTGTGGGTGTATTGCCTGCATGTATACAAATGTGCCCAAGAGTGCATCAGATCTTCTGGAAATGGAATTATCAGCCACCATGGGGGTGCTGGGAACCAAGCCTGGATTCTCTGCAAGAGCAACCAGTGATCTTAACCGCTGAACCATCTCTCCAGCCCCTGTAGTTGGTCACATTGAATAAATCATTTTATTCACTTAATTATTATACATAAATTAATTTAATACAGTAAATGACTTCCTCATAAGAGCCCCACAGGATCAGCAACACTTCAGAAACATAAACCTTTCAGAGCCACCAAAACCCCATTTTATATTGTAAATCAACAGGTTCAAATATATTGTTTCACAAAAAGGGAAATTTTAAATTAAATATTCTACTCATGGGATTGTGGAAATATCTGAGTTTGTGAAAAAATTCTGCTTATATGATTAGCAACAGACACATATTTACAAGAACGAAGCTTGACAGTAAGAACGTGAAAGGTATAGAATTAGGACTTCTCTACATCAGCAGGAATTTTTCAAATGAATCTACTACAGGCAGTGATTAAGAACAGAAATGCTGCACAAAATAGAACAGGCTTAAAATGTGGCCTCTCTACCTCACTTGGTAGTCAACCTCCTAAAATCAGGCTTCAGTCCAATAGATGGCTGACAGTTGTAATCACATTCTATGCACTGAGGAATCTGACCACTGGCTGTGCTGTGACATTTATAGCTTATCTTCAGTTGCACACAAAGTTTGGTGACTTGCTCACAGAAGCCTATCCCAGCAAAAGCATTTCAGTCACTGCATTTCACTCCAGAAAATATATAACTGATGGGGGTTTAACCAAAGATAGGGTCCCTGGAGGCCTGAAACTTAGGTAATTAGAAAGAAATGGAGGTGTAAGGAGAGAGAATGGGTCTGAATGTGCTAAACCAGGCACAAGCGTATCAGCACTTCCTGCATTCCTGAATATCTGGAAATGAATCAATCCACCTGTAAGGCAGATCCCGAAGGATTTGCTTGTTTTGCACTGTGCAAAGGCCTTGGAGTATTAATGAACCAAGGACCAGCTTCCTATCAGCCTGCTTTTCCTTAAGGGTATGGTTAAGAAGCCCCTGACCTCTTTGACCTTAACCCTAGCTCTACCAAAGCCTCCAGCACCTTCCCAGCAACACTGGTGCTAACCAGTGGGACACACTCAACCCCATATCCAATTCTGACCACTGACTGCTAGAAAAACAGAATGAGGAGGTGTGAGAAGGGGATAAAGATTTTAAAGGGACGAGATACCTAGAGTTCTCAAGCTGCTGAGGTGTGTCAGAATTATAAATAAAATGCTAACTTTAGGCAAATGTTGAAATAGGGTTGTCCTAGCATTTGCTAATTACATGACCCCTCTTTTTAAACCTGTTAACAACTTTATCTACAGCTCAATTTTCCTTTTTAACCTCATTCTGGAACTAAATATAATTTATAAACAATTTATGAGGATATTTAGAGAAAAAGTATGTTTTGTCTTCTGATGTGAAAACTTTACTGCAATTTACAACCACCTTCCATATGCAAAGAATTGAAATCATCATACTTCTAAGAGACAGAAAATATGGCTCATTCTGTACGATTCAAATCGTTTTGCCAGGGACAGTTATTTTTAACTTTAAAACAGCTAACTTTATCCGTCCTGCATCTTACTGACGGTTAGATGACTTACTGGATGCAGAGCCCTGAAGAGATCTGAGTCTATCATGTATTTGCTTCTGGCATCAATTCAGGTAATTAGGTCATTATCTTGCCGAGTTGATCTAGGGTTTTTCCTGGAAGACGAAGCGTATTGGGAAAGGCAGAATTGAAGTGTTCTCCCAGCTAGGGCACAGATAAAGGGAAGTCTATGGAGGGTCTTGGGTTTTTGTTTTCTCTTCTTTGTGCTCTGAGGTAGAGGAAGCTGTGGGACTAGGGGAAGCGGTCTCAGTAAATGAGGGAAGAACACACACAACTTCCCTGGAGTGTTGGTTTGTTGGGAAAGGGCTCAGGACGCCCTTACTAGAGTCCTCTATGATATCAGCTCCACACCCAAGTCAGTGAGGCAAGCTCTCTCTTATCTTCAATTCTATGAATTGGCTCACTCCTGGGGTCGTCTACAAACTCTCAGGTCCAATATTGGGGAAATAGGCTATATCTTGAGACAAGGTTTCACACTGACCCTAGAGCTGCTGAGGGGCTAGATTGGATGGTCAGGGATCCTTCTATCTCCAGCTTTCCAGTGCTGGGACCACACGTGTGTGTCACCATTCCTGGCTTTTTAAGTGGGTGCTTGGGATACAAACTCAGGTCCTCAAGTTTGTGTGGCAAACACTTAACTGACTGAGCACCTCCCCAGCTTCCACTTGAGCAGCCAGAGACTTAAAGCCTAAGAAGGAATCCATGTGCTGCTGCTGCTGGCTTCAAAGACAGAAGACACCACAGCAAGAATAACCTCGAGAACTGAGAGTCTCTCACAGGCAGACCATCAACAGGCCTCAGCAGGCAGAATTCCATCTGCCAAGGACCTGACAGAGTTTGAAAGGAAACTCTTCTCTAGAGATTTCAAATAAGAAGCTAGTCAGCTTATATCTTTATTTCATGCTTGTGAGATCCAAAGTCAAGAAGTTAGGTGAACCCATCTTTACTTTGCAGAACTATGAGGTATTAACCTGAAGCTTGAAGTTTGAAATTGCTGTGCAGTGATAGGAAAACCAAAGAGCCAGGACTCTGACAGTGCTTCTACCTAGACTCAGAAACTACTTTCAATAGTTTTCCTCTGAAACAGAATAAATGACATAAATGTATCAAGATATTAAAAACAAATAGGACCTGGAGAAATGGCTCAGCGGGAAAAATGCATACCACTCCTGTAAAGAACCCCAGTTCGGTTGCCAGCACCCACATGGGAGGCTCACAACTACCAGGAATTCCAGCTTCATGGGATCTGACACCCTCTTCTGGCTTATACCCACACATGTACAGATAAATAAAAAATAAAATTTAGGGACTGGAGAGACGGCTCAGAGGTTAAGAGCACCAGCTGCTCTTGCAGAAGACCTGGGTTTGATTCCCAGCCCCCACATAGTGGCTAACAACTGTCTGTAACTCCAGTTCTAGGGAATCTGAGATCCTTTTCTGACCTCTCTGGGAATTGTACGACATGGATGCACTTACCCACATGCATAAAATAAAAATAATAATTAAAATAGTTAAAATAAAAAATTAAATTTAAAAAGGTTTTTAAAAGATATAAAAACAAATAAATGTGAAGCTTAATGACATATTTAATACTTTAAGTGATAATTCCTTCTCGCTTTGATATTACGAATATGATAAGCCATGAAGACATTCACTAAACAGTTACAGAGTAGAAACTGTGTGTCATAACAACAGATTAATTTCATAACTCTATTTCCAAAAAATGTTATGTAAGAGATAAAATACTGTTTTCTTGTCCTCCTTTTCTTTAGTTTTCACCATCATCATTATCAGTGGTTAAGAGCACTAGCTGCTTCTGAGGAAGACATGGGTTTGATTCCCAGCACTTATACGGTGGGGTTAACAACTGCCTGTAACTCCAATTTCAGGGGATCAGGCGCCCTCTTCTGACCTCCGCTGGCATTGCATGATACAGTGCACCTATGAGCATGCAGGTAATACATTCATACACATAAAATACAAGTAAATAAAAAAATTTAAAGAAAACTTAAAAAAAATTGTGTACCATTAATTGGGTATTTTAAATGTTTTTTTGTTGTTGTTAGAGACACTGTCTCATGTATCACAGGCTGGCTTTAAACATATTTTGTAGCCAAGGATGATCTGAACTCCCGATTCTCCTGTCTCCAGCTCCTGAGCACTGGGATTACAGCTTGTTTCACTCTACATAGTTTGAGTGGGAGATAGAACCCAAGGCTTTGTGCAGGTAGGATAACACTCTACCTACTAGCTAACCTCATGTCCCCACCCCCCAGTACTATTTAATTCTCAAATCAATCCAGAAAAATACAAAGAAACTGAGGGTCAGAAGGAGTGAGTGATGGTTGCTTATATGTCCCAGGAAAGAGCTGATATGTCATGGAGGCTGACATGCTTAATGCTGAGTTTAAAGCATGTTGGGAATATGGAGTAGACGACTGAAAGACCTTGACTGGGGGAAGTCATTGGTAGGAAACCTGTCATTAGTTCATACAACAGAGGACAGAGACCCAAATCCATTCAGCCCTAAGTCATTTTATTTTCAAATCTTTTCAGGACCTCTGAAAATACATAATTCTGTTTCACTGAAAACTTACAAAAAGAAATTATCTTTTAAGTGATTTAAGTTTATCATTGAATACTGTTGAAGGTATTGGGGCTCATAAACAGTACAGACCTTGGAATGACTGGTTTGGGCTTCCACGGAAAGACTATACAGTTGCCTGGATGGACCCTTTGATGCTCTGACTTTGATAAAACCACAGCCCTTTTCTTATGAACTGACTAGGGTACCACAGCCCATCCCTCTCACCACCACCTGTTTCTGCTATTTCCAGCCTCCATGTCAGTTCCTATAGCTGCAAACATCCAGTGTTTAGAAGGTTCTGCAGAACACAGAGAGATTCCAGGGCTTCAGTATTGTCCTCCTCATTTGAATTAGAATTCATCCCGCCTCCTTCAGTCTCTTTCCTGACCACAATCCCAGTACAAGTGACTGCTCATCCTGTGTCACAATGTGCCACACTCCAACCCTCACAGGTGCAGGTGGATCACATGAACACACATGTTCATTGCAAAATGTTCACAAGAAACGCAAGGTAGAGGCAGCTCAAGCATCCACTGAAAGATGGATGATATGCATGCTGTGGTATACACCTACCGTGGAATAGTACTCACCCTTAAAAAGGGAAGACAATCATGACACCGCTTCCTCGCCCCTTCTCAAGGCAACAGCTATCCTACTTGTTTCTATGAACGTGATTACCATAGGCATCTCTTTAGGTGGAGTCTCATGGTATTTATCTTTGGTGATTGACTTATTTCACTAGCAGTGTCCCATGTTTAATATCATCAAGAATTGTCCATGTCTTCACAAAGCATGGGAATCAGTAGAATTGGATCTGTGAAGTGGATGCGGGAAAGGGGTGGCCAGTCTATACCCGGGACTCATCAACAAGGCAGAGATTAATACCCAGCAATGTTTGCGGTACATAGGATAAAATCCAACAAGATCCTCAGTCAGATTGCCTGTTCCCCGCCCCAAGTTAAGGGCTTGTTTCCCAAAGTCTCCTCCCCTTTCCAGAAACGGAAATGTCTTTCTATCTAATCCTAACTCATGTGAGTGGTAGACATCGGATATTATTGATACATACAGACAAATCAGATGCGTCCAATGCCATTCGTCTCATGGCAAGTCAGAAAAGCTGCTCTCTCTGAGAACCACAGTCATGGAAATCCACCGAGCCTTGCTTTTCTGTGGTTGCTGGGGCTTTGAAAGCAGGGAAACCCAGGGAGAGCAGATGGCTCCTCTGGGCTTATTTTCTCTACACACTGCAGCTGAGGAGCCCACTAAGGTTCCAAGTCCCCATGCAATGTATTCACAGCAGGGGCTGGACAGAGCGATTGAAGTGAGACAGAGTCTCCCTGCACATCAGATGTGGACATATAACAAGCATACCCAGCCAACACCTAATCCTGAGATGTAGTCAGATCACAGGCTCTGCTAAAAATTACAGACTGAATTTTCTTTAATTGGTGCAAGCAACTTTTTGTTTTCTTTGTTTTTTTGAGACAGTGTCTCCCTGTCGCCCCAGCTGACCTAGAACTCACTATGTAGACCAGGCTGTCCTGGAACTCACAGAGATCAGCCTGCTTCTGCCTCCTGAGTGCTAGGATTAAAGGTGTGCACCACCAAACCAAGCTTCGTGCAAATAATTTTATAAGTAGATGATATATGTTTTCATAGTTAGAATGACATCATATCGATTTTGATATTTGTTTCTGAGCATACAAAATGTTTTAAAGACATCTTGCAAATGCAACAGTAATACACTTACAGTATTAAAGAGCCAAGAGAACCAAAGAGATAGGGTTAAGTAACACAAATGCAATAAAAAATGCACATAAATGTAATAAAAATTCAAATATAAGGGGCTGGAGAGATGGCTCAGCTGTTAAGAGTACTAGCTGGTCTTGCAGAGGATCCAGGTTCGATTCCCAGCATCCACATGGTGGCTAACAACCATCGGAAACTCCAGTTCCAGGTAATTCAACACCCTCTTCTGCCCTCCGTTGGCATTGCACAACATGGGTGCACTTACACCCATGTGGACCATACGCTCATACACAGAAAATAAATAATAAATACAAATATAAAAATTCAAATGTAAGCACCAAAATGATAAGATTACCACATAAAAAATAAACACAGGCATAGATCTGTGCATGTTAATATGTAAAAAAAATTGACAGTAAAACACACCAAACTTTAACAACCATCATTTACAAGGGCTGGCGTTGTGTTCCTTTTTTAAAAGTCTTCATACTGTTTGAACTTCTCTGTTTCATTTTAGATGTATTTATTTTTTATTTTATGTGTGTGACTGTTTTGTTTGCAGGTGTCTGTGTACCACATGAGTGTGGAGGCCAGAAGAGGGCATAAGATCCCCTGGAACTGGAATTACAAGGGGTTATGAGCCGCCATGTAGGAGGTGGGAACAGAATCCAGGTCCTCTATAGAGCATCCAGTGCTCTTAACCTCTGCACTTTATTTTAACTTGAGGTAAAACTGACATCCCACACGGTCACTGGCCAATTTGGTGACCTCTACTGCAGGCAAATGCCATGCAGCTCCTACCACTTCATCAGAACACCCTGTATTCAGGAGGCTGAGGCAGGAGGTCAACCTTGAATTCTAGACCAGCCTGGGCTACCCAACAAGACTAAACAAATAAACTAAAGATGTCCTGTGCCCATTAAATGGTCACTTTCTGTTCTCCCCTCTCTCATCTTTTGGTAACCATTGATCTATTGCCTACAGAGTGGATGACTGCTTATTTCCTAGAAAAGAATCACATAATATGTGTGGGGTTTATGTCTTTAATTTCTTTCACTTGGTCTGTGCTTTCATAATTTGTCCAATTTGCAGGAGGTATTAGTACTTCATTCCTTTTGGGGGCAGAATAATATTCCATCATATGTTTATACCACAACTTACCTGTTCCTCTGTTGACAAGCACTTGAATTTGGCCATTTTAAAGAGAGCTACAGTAAACGTTCATGTGGAAGATCCTGTTATCATATGATTTTGGTTTTCTTGGGCATACAGTGGTAGAAATTCTGGGTCATGTGGCAACTATTAAACTGAAGAAATACAACACTGCTTATATTTTACGTTCATATCAGCTACGTGCCAGTGTTCCCATTTTTAAGTCTATGTCCACACTCAATATTTCACAGCCGTATGCACCCTAAGGAATGAGAAGTAAGACCTCACTGCGGGTTGGGCTGGACTTTTCCTCAGGCATTTCTTGCATTTACTAGCATTTGTAAACCTTTGGAGAAATATATATTTGGTTCCTATGGCCTTTCCAAAACTGGGCTTCTTACCTGTTTGCTGTGCTTGAGAGTCCCTTTCTAGTCTAGTCATTGGAGTGATCCTATTGTTTAGGATTTTCAGAAAACTGTTCATTCTGTAAACTGTTTTCACATTCTTGATAATGTCATTTTGAGGCACACAATTAAATTGTCTGTGTTCCAGTGTATGTAGCTTTTCTTCAGTGCTCTAGTTTACTTGTTATCAAAGCCAACAGTGGATAGATGCTTCTATGAACATACATGAGTCTCTGTACATATTTTGCAAACACTGAATTAAGTAGCAATCATCCCACCATTATCAACACATGGGAATAATCAATTTAGTGATGTGCCAGAGCATGCACAAGTTAACAGCTGCAGAACCTGCTGTCCAAGTCCAAGGAAAGAGCATTAGAGAGATGTGGCATGCAAGCAATAAGTCAGAGGCAGTATCACATTTTCATTCTCAATTAAATTCCTTAGGTATTTGCCTGTCTCTTATTCAGTGTCCAGTCCTACAACTGCTTCTGGAATAAGAAGAGACACGCTTGAATAAGAGAGACGCACTTCTTGCTCTCATGGTGTTTGAGATGGGAGAACAGGTTTTAACCCCAAAATATAAGCAGGAGAAGGAAGCACTCCTTGCTGTGGTGGTAAAAGTTAAAGCAATAACAAGACTAGCTTCAATACCTCTTGAGGAACCCAGAATGTTCCATTTGTCGCTGCTGAGATGTCATCTGATATTACTTTTCAAAGAGTTTCGAGAGTATACATTTTCCCTTATTACATAAAAATGGTTTAATTTAATATAATATTAAATGTATATAATGCATAATGAGAGGAAGGTCAGATGACCATTGCAGTCTCCTTCGCAGTGGCTGCATGTCAGAGAAGACAACAGCTGTTGAGTTCAACTAGGACTACATGGAGAAGTGAGTGAACCGGAAGAACACACAGGGATGGCGATGTGTGAGGGTTTAAATGAAGAACAGGTGGGCTGCTACGCACTCTGTCCCCCAGAGGGCATACTTGTGTACCTGTCATTGTGGATGGCACTTGTATTAAAGAAACAGTCTTAATTAAAACACCAAACCAATTCAAACCGGAAGGATTTCTCATTCTTGTGAGGTCTGAGTCATCTTATAGGAAGTAAAGGGACTTCTCTATAACAGTACTATACAATTTCTTCTACACCAGAATTTGTGAACTTGGTAAAAATACTGAGACTTTAGGATTAAATCCACATATTCTAACAATAGAGAAACATAGCTGAGGATGTTGTTCACGTGGTTATTATTTTTTGTAGGACTCAGTGGCAGATGTAAGATCGGAAATCACTAAAATGTTCCAAACATTTTTCACTGCACCAAATTATTTCTCTGCATTTGCAACACTCATATTTCCTCCTTCAAATTAACTACATAGGCATGCTTCTCGAAGTTCAGTCCGAAAACTGTACATAGGAATTACTCCTACCTGTTTGTTAAAAAAGGGAAATATTAGACTTATAAATGCTGAGTCATAAATTCTTGAATTGTTAGTGTATTAAACACTTTTGTAACTATTTTAAGTAAGTGTGAGGACTGCTACATTTTGAAATAAAGATCATTTATTTTTAAAAATGGGTAACGTCTACTCAGTGCCAGCTGCTATGCAGATATGACTGCTCTTTGAGGAGGCAAAATTTGACTTACTAAAAAATATACACGTTCACATACACACATATACACACAGATGCACATATATACATATACACATATGCATAAAGAGACATACACACATTTACATATAGGTACACATCCATGCACATATACAAATATATATACATACACATACACACAGATATAATATATATGCATACATATTCATACACCCATGAATACATACACACACATATATACATAAAAATACACACCCACGCATATACAAACATTCATGTACACACAGATGTATTACACATACACACATATGCATGCACCATGCACACACATATACACACACACATATATACATACACATACTTATGCTTATATACACATATACATGCATACACATACATACACACAGATATGCATAGATACACAGATTGTGTAACCATGGACATACACGGATTTACATGCATACATATACATTCATATATCCCCATGCATATACATATTCATATATACATAAACACACATACAAACAAATACCCACAGACAAATGCACATAGATCACACACACATACATTCATGCACATAAACATATGTACAAGCACACACATATACACAATATACAGATAGGCACTCACATACATGAAATGGTAGAACAAAATTTAAGCAAGGGTAATTTGGTCCAAGCATTCATATTCTTAGTCCCTGTGAATGTTGCTTCCTACTTAAGAGACAGTCGAATATTTAGATGCTAAATCTCAAAGTTCATATTCAAAACTGGGGACCAATACATGTACACACGTGTCTATACACACTATACTATGTGAGTCAAAATTGAAAATTCCAGAGTTATTGGGATAACTAAGGCCAAGGAGTAGGAAATGAAGATTAAAAGAAAAAATCAGGCTGCACACTAAAAACAGACGTGGAGTACTAATACCAGTAATTATTATAACAAAGGGAAAAGGCTTGGAAAAGTTGATATAAGGAAAATCTTGCCCTGTACTTAAATGTATCCTATTTTTATTTTCTAAAAGCAATCATCTCAAGGGGGTTCCATCTGTAATCTGCCACAACAAAATCAAGCAACTTTGGGAAAATGACACACTGGAGAGTCAGCTCCCAGCAGGGAGCTGTACAGAAGCCCACCTCTAACAGGGCATGGTAGAGGTCCAACAGTCACCCCACTGATAAGGCATGCCACATAGTGGAACTTTACCACCTTAGAGAACAATACCTTTGTAAGAAACCACACAAACTGCCCCTCAGAATGGCACAGTTGGTTTACAGAGGTCATGTCAACATTTTTATATTGTATGTATAGAAATATTAACCATTGTACACCATGAAAGATGAACTAAATCCTATGGGCTGGAAGACAATTTCTTCATGAAGTCAACTTGTACGGTATTTTGTTACGGTCAACTTCAAATTCAACCACAGGATTCTATTCTGGTGGGAAAGATATGACCACCAGGCTTGGAACCTCTATATTGCATGTATTCTATGTGGCTTTCACTCTACATAATTACAAAAAATAATAGTTTCTTAAAATACAGTTTCTTAACTATTAGTTGACAAAACTCATCTTTCATAATTTTTTTTCTTTTTCTTTACATATATATGTGTATATGGTGTGTGTATGTGTTTGCCTGTGTGTGTGAAGGTGGACAGGTGCACACAGATGTGCAAGTATGTGTGTATGACAGTGTGCCAGGGCCTAGGTTGATGTTAGGATATTCCTCCATTGCTCTTCTTTGAGGCAGGCTCTCAGTCACACTCTGAGTTGGTAGATAAGTGTAGTCTTCATAATCAGCTTGCTGGGGGTGGAGGGAGGGATCTCCAGTCTCTGCCCTCTGAAGCTGGAATTACAGAAGGACTGTCATGGCCACCTGATGGTTACTTGGGCTCCGGGGATCTAAACTCTGCTTCTCTCACTGTGTCCAGTGCTCTAACCGCTGAGCCATCTTCTCTGCCCAGTGGCTTTCTTAATTTTTAAAAAATAATTCTTACTCAGATTACATTATCCTTAAAAACATGGAAACAAACAATACACCCCTTCCTTAGATGGCATCTTTGAAGACTGGATAATTTTCCAGCTTAGCATTTATAAATCTGTTATGAAAAAGAAATTAGATAATTTAATATCTGTGGTGAGGACAAACCTGAAAGACATTCCTTTGCCTTCTTTTATTTATTTGTTTTTATTGTATGTGCATGAGTTTTGCCTATGTGTATGCAAGTGTACCTGTGAGTACAGTTTCCAGGGAGGCCATAAGAGGGCATCGGATCTTCTGGAACTGAAGCTGAGGATGGTTGTTAGCACTCATGTGGGTGCTGGGAACTGAACCCAGGTCCTCTGCAAGAACAGCCTGTGCTCCGAACCACTGAGCCACCTCTCTAGCACGTCTTTATTTTTGTTCACATAGTCTGTTTATAAAGTCTGTTTATTGATTGATTGACTTGTTTATTTCTCACTATGTACCCCAGTCTGGCCTAGCACTTGTGACCCTTCTGCCTCTGCCTCCTCAGTACTGAGATTACAAGTCTACAAAATAAACAGGTTATTTTCAAGCTCAGAGCGTTTCCCCACAGAAGCTGTGTTATAACCAGAACCCGTCCTCAGTTCCTGCTGTAGCAGCAGAGCTTGTACCTGACGGCCTCACAGCCCATATTATCTGAGCAGACACTGGAAAGAATGAGCCGAAGGACTCCCATGCCCCCTGCCCCTCACTCCAGGGGCATCCCACCTACTCACTCAGCCCCTCAACTCCAGGCCCCATAGCATTCTGAGACTTCCCTAGGTCTGAATCCAAAGCCTTTCCATATCTCTCCTGGGTCCCTGAGTACCTGGGAAGAAGACTCAGGCCCCCTTGAGTCATGGACCATGCACCAGCAGCTGCCCACGGCTCATGCTATTGTACACGAGCCTCTGGAACAGAGGAAAGCATTTAAGCATCTTCTTTCCTGAGCTCAGGAGCTTGCCTATGCCTCCACACAGTTTGTCTCCTCTACTTTCCCATCAGCTGCATCTCCTGCCTGGCACTAACTGCCTCCTGCTTATAATTTGCTGTTCCTAATCTGTCATCTGAGAAATCAGGTGGCAGAGCTGTTAGGACTATGTGTGAATTAAGAGTCACATTCTGAGAGATAGGCAGAGACCCTCCTTCCAAAGAGCCCGGAGCAGTTCTGCTGGCAGCCAGCCCTCTTCTCTTTAGCTTTTCTTATCTAATTCCCTCTTGACAGTCTCGAACACTGCCTCCACCTGCAGGAGATATATCTATTGTGAGATATGTGAGGGGCACGCCAGAGAGCAGGAGGAGACATCTGTCCAGGTGCTGCGGGGGTGACATCCAGCCCACGGCCCACCAACCTGCAGACCAGACACACACAGGCCCTCGACACATCATTTCCTTACTAGTGAGCTGAGTACAGCCACCCCACCCTACCCACCACAGTCGGCAGGGGGACTGGATTAAAGTGTCGCCTGCCTCAAGCATGAGTTGTCTGGATAGCAGTGGTTGTGTGTGTGTGTGTGTGTGTGTGTGTGTGTGTGTGTGTGTTACTGAGTTATGCTATGCAGGTACATGTGCGTGTATGTGTGTGCACATGTGGCAGTTTGAGGTGGACTCTGGTTGTCTTCCTCAATTGTCTTCCACATTTTACTGTGTGTGCATGGGAGGAGAGGGCAAGCCAACTCGAATGTGTGGTGGTTAGAGGACAGCTTGTGGAAGTCAGTTCTAGCCTTCCATCACGTGGGTCCTAGGGATAGAAATCCACTCATCTTATTTTTTGAAACAATGTCTCACTGAACCTGAAGATCACTGATTTGGCTAGGTTGGCTGGCCAGTGACCTTAGATATTCTCCTGTCTCCATTTCCCAACACTAATACTAACAATATTCTTTCAGAAGAATGATCATCATTCTTAGGGGTCTATTAACCATAGATGCTAGTTGCCTAAGTTTGTAAACAAAAGTTTTATTGAAAGACAGCTTCATTCAATCCTTTAAATATTGTACATGGCTTCACTTGAACAACAGTGGATTCAGTCGTTGCAATAGAAATCAAAAGACTCCCAAAGCTGCATAGATTTACAGCCTAGCCTTGCACAGAAAAACTTCTACTGAACCCCCTTATCAAGAGATATCTTATCTTCAAGCAAACAAGATTTCATTTTATCTCCCATCCCCAAATTCAGTTGCTCAATATGGAACATTTCTTAACACCAGCTTAACAGAACATATTCGGGAATAATAATAACCATTACATTAATAGCACACAAGAAGTCCAATGCACAAGTATTCATCTCTATAAATCCATTACTGTAGACATAAAATTCCTCATAAATATGCTAAACTTTACTCTTAAAAGAAATAATTAGCTCAGAGCTGAAAATTATTTCTGGTACACATCTAGAGGGAGAATGGGCAGTGCATTATTCCGCTGTCACAGCGACTCAGGCAGATGCCCGGAGACATCAGTGCCAAACACACCGTAGGAGCCCAAAGATTAATCAAAATGACATCTCCAATTTTTCCCCGTCCTAATCAGGCCTACACATCATGGGACATTCAGGAGATCAATAAGCAAAGCTGGGAGCTCTCAGCAACTCCAGAAGCAGCTCTGCCTACAGCCAGGACAAGGGCCATGGGCACTGACGAACACTTCCCCTCATGGATGGTCCAGCTCATCTGTGGGGTGAGGGAGCCCACCCATGACCCCGGAGCATCGGCCTGATCTGCATCCAACTATGCCACTTTCACAGAACAAAAGACTTCACAACGTTTCAAGGAGGCATGTGAAATATATGCCTTTTCTTTCCAGGCCTTTTCTCCCGAATTTTTATTCCAAAGACAACTGCTACCCCCGCCCCCCGGGCTCTGACAGTGCTGTGGTGCTGGGGAAATCTCATCATTAGCTTCAGGTCAATTTATTCCTTCTTCATTGTGTTCAGAGGTGGCTGAACACTGTAGAACTGGAACAAAGAACACAACCATTCACATGTGGGCTGAACTGTATAGAGAGAAGGCTATAACCACGGGCAGAAGACAGAAGACCAGGGGAACTCCTGAGTAGGAAATGCATCGTGCTCCCTCTGAGGAGGTGGGGATTGAGGGAGGGCCAGCATCAGAACCCTGCAGTCCTGTGGAGCAGAAAGCTGGGTTCCACAACAGCAAGGTGAAGGAAAACTCATCTGCACTTCACTCACAAGGCCCAGGAACACTGGGGTTACTCCATTCATCCATTAAGGTATCTGTGTGCTGGGCACATTGCTGAACAGGGACATTCCACTTCTTAGGCTTCTTGTAAGCAGTTTTGGTCTAAGTATTTTTCTCCTCTTAACTTTATGAAAATATAAATGGAAAGTATTCTAGACCCTAGGGTTTCCCATGTCTATATAAAAAGGATAAAGTTAAAATATAAGCATAAGAAGAACTGTGATACCATCTTAGCCAGCTGGGAAAAGTAGCTCATTAAATTTTAAGCAAAATGGAATTGCTGAGATTAAAGGCAACCCTCAACAAAGCGAGTACCAGACACAAGTCTAAAAGGAATTAGGTGAACTTGATCAAAATGAACAAGTGCAAAGGAAGGTGGGGCCACTGGCGCCTCTACACTGTGTTGTGAGGCTCACATGAAGTGTCAGTTAGGAGCGGTTTAGAAAAGGTTAGAGGCACATCGCCAAGGTAAAGATGTGCATAGATGTCATAACGCCACAGACCATGAGTGTCTTCTTGTATGTAGTTGGCATTTGCATTAGTGACTTTTCTATTGCTGTGATAAGACACCATCACCAAGGACGCGTTTACTTGGGCTTGTAGTTTCAGACGGTAAGAGTCCATCACGGTGGGGAGGCATTGGCAGGATGCAGCCAGGACAGAGAGCTGAGTGCTCACAACTTCAAACAAGCACAGGAAGCAGAGAGAACAAGCAGGAAGTGAGGCAAGGCTAGGAACTCTCAAAGTCCACCCCAAGTGGCATGCTTCTTCCTGCAAGGCTGCACCTCCTAAACTTCTGCAAATAGTGCCACCAACTGGGGCCAATTATTCAAATACTTAGAGTCTGCGGGGACATCTCATTCAAACCACCATGGTATTATTATCATTTTTTAATCACCAGTGTAGCTAATATGGGATCAGCAACCTCATTTGCAACAAATATTCAATGGGTAAATTTGGCAGCAGATATGTTTATCTGATATGACAACTCTACAATAAAATTTTAGAAGGAAATATACATAGCCAGTTCTAGGAGACTCCTGAATTAAAACATGCTCTGTGTAGTTGGCAACCTCCAAGCTCCAGCACACAAGTCACCATCGTTAGCCCATGATGGTTGAGTGGAGAGAAAAGAGCAATTATTTTGGTGACGTTTAGAACCATACTAAAATATTATAAACTACTCAGTCTGTTATCAACACACATAAAACCACCACTGATTAATCAACAGGAGTCATGCAGTAGATTCAGTGGAACATATGCCAGACATCTCTTAGATCCTATTCAGTAATTACCTGACCTTATTTGACAGGTTCTCAGCATTCTCTGAAATGTTATTCTGTCTCAATTTCTTGTCAAATTGAAAAATATATATTTTAAATGTACCAAACACACAGTCTCTATGGCACAATATCAAAAGTTCAGTTGAACCACTTAGTTTTCAGTTTTGCCTGACTCAACTTTTTGGAGTTTTTATAATTAATTATATTCCATTATTACTGATCATCAATTAGCTCAAAATGTTGCTGAGATGGTGAGTATGCTGAAGAAGGCAGAATTTAATGATAATTTGAGACCAGCAGGACACTAAATTTCTCTCTTGTTAATAATTAAAGTAGATAACTTATGTTTTTATTTATAGCTTCCAGAGATATCCGGCTTATTCCTGAGCACTGCCCCGTCAGCTAATCATCAGCTGCTCAGGATCCGACTGAGGCTGCTCTGTTTTATTTCCCACAATTCCGCTGAAACGGTGAATGCTGTGCCATCGAAAGTTAGAACAAGTGAGGTCATCGCTGTGTGCGCTCTGGAACTTTCCACCTGACCCAAATACTGATATGTCGCAGGTAGACAAAGGATAAACAGGGTTAACCTTTCCACCTTTCCCTTACCTGTTTCAATTTCCCAGATGTAGACAGAGTCGTCTGTACATCCAACAATTAGAAAGTTCTCCACCGGATGCCATCTGATGGTCTTCACTGGGAAGAGGTGCTTCCGGGCACGCAGGAGGCACCGCCTCCCCTCCAGGTGAAGTAGAGCCACAGAGTGGTCGTCACACACAGAGCAGATGATCTGATCACTCCTTAGCTGTGGAAAAACAACGGGCTCATGTAAGTGGACAGTCAAATGCTTCTTCTATGAGGGAACCAGATATTTCCCCCAGCTATTTGTTCAAACCATTTACAAAAGTGCGTTTCTGTATCATGAATCTCTTCACCCGGCACTGGACAGGGAAGCTTTAGACACAGAGCGGAGTTTAAATTCACCAACCTACCAGAAAGTCAAGAGACACAAGTGAAAAGGAGAGTTCTCAGCCAGGTCTACTCGTAAGATAAATGAAGGAGTTTGCCATCACTCAGCAAATTCAGGCAGGGAGGCAGGAGTCGGAAATAAGGCAGAACACAATAAACCCCAGAACTCATTTGTCACCACAAAAAGAAGCTATTTGTAGACAGGAACTTGGGCCCGAGGGTATCAGGAGCACGGAAAGTTTCTACTTAAAGCCTCAAAATGTGATTTGGTGCCGTTCCCAGAACTCTACGGATTCTAATCCAAACAGGAAACTTGGTGTAGATACAATCTAAAAGAGGTAAGCATTAGATGATTTCTGCCGAGTGTGCGCCCTCCAAGACACAGGGACTAAAGGAAGGCTAACCGGACTGCAGCCCGAAGACATTTTAAAAGTCACCAGTGGTCACCTTGACATTCTACTTGGGGAACTAACTGACAAAATGAAAGAGAAAGTGAGCTGAGAACAGAGTAAGCATTGGAGTACTTGCCTTTCATAAGGAAGATCTAAGCTCAAACCTCAGGACCACCACGGGGGCTGCTGAGGCCCCAGAACCGCGGCTCTTCCTCAAGCCCCGCCCCATCACTAACCATTCTGTGGAGCACGAGGGAAAACTGAGGAAACATGTTTACTTTTCAGATTCTTCCTGAGGAAACTAAAGAACCTCTGAGGGGACAAAAAATAATCACAAAATGGAGCCCAGTGAAGATCACTGGACGGCATCCGGAGGCACTGATGGAGCCCAGACTCCACAATGAGTCACACAGCATATCTCACAACTGCCCCACCTCTGAGATAACAGTTCACTCCACAGCTCCTAGAATACGCAGCCTGTGTGCTCAAGAAACACACACACACACACACACACACACACACACACACACACACGAACACATACCCTAAGGCCAGGAGTGAACATATCCTTCTGAACCACACCAGGCCAATCGATTCTGTTTTCAAAACATTTGAAAGACAGAAGGTGAAAGAATTCGTTGGAAAAGAAAGTGAAGGGAGCAGTCACTGAATAACATTCTTTTTGGGAGTAAGGACAGAATTCAGATTCTGAATTTCTGGCACAAATTCTACCGTGTCTTCCCTGCAGACATCTGCTATCTACTCTTTCAACAAAGTCCTGTTTATCTCACTTGGTTTCTATGGATCCTAACCTTAAAGTTAAATGTCGTGTGATTGGGTCAGAAGGAAAAAGGATGGGGCAAAAACTGACTTGGATTTCTGTCCCAGAGCTGAAAAAAGAAGATGATTAAAAAGAGAGGGGAGAGCACTTCAAGAACAGAAGATAGAACAAAGTATTCCAAGTGCCCACATAGAAGTTTCTGGAACACTTTGCTTCACTATTTTGGGTAATCATTTGTGCTAAAGAAATCTGCTTGTTCCCTGTCTTACCACTAAAATACAGTGTCCATTTTCTTCAAGTTTAATTTGGAGCTAGTATTTTATAATATTCTGTTGACACAGTTTTTATGAGTCAGTCATCTTACCTGCATAACTATATACTTTTTTTTACCGCAAAAGCTGGTTGCTCATATTTTAACAGAGACCTCAGTCCTTCAGGAACTGAATTTAGGTTGACATTCCATAAGAGGACGGGAATAATTGCAACTCTTTCATTTTACTCAGCAAGATGGATTGGTGCCCATAAATTTGTCAAAGCTTGATACTTATTAAAAACATAAATAAGCAAATAAAAGTCTAAATAAGACAACAAGGCAACCATCAATATGATTCAAGAGACACTGTTGAAGACAAAATCTAAATTTTAGTTTATACATTCCCACATTGTTTGACTTATTTTTCCATGATCTTTGATTCACACTTTCAATCCCAGTACTCAGGAGGCTGAGGCAGGCAGATCTCTATGAGTTTGTGGCCATCCTAGTCTACATAATGAATTCCAAAGTAGCTGGGATTACATAGTGAGACCTTATATCAAAAAAAAGACAACTAGTAAAAAAAATTGTGATTACTTGGTGAAAAATAACTAAGTGGATTTGTAGAGTTAGAGCTGATCAAATGTTCACTTTAGAAACATGTTAATTGTATGGCATATTATAATAAAAATAAAGTTCATATTTAAAAGGTTAGAAATGAACTTGGAAAAATCCAGTTAAATTACAGAGATACAAGATTCAGTTTGAATTTTACTTGTGAGAATATAGGTTATTTTTTACATTATATATCTTCTATATATATGCATACATATATAATATATATATTATACAGTATATATATTACATATATCTTACTCCATATCTTAACTTACTCTAAAATTCTCTGGTGACATCAAAAGTCTTGTTACTGGACCAGCTTCCAAAAAGAATTTATGTAGAATTTCTTCTGTAAAAATATCCCATAGGATGACACAAGAGCCTCGATCCCCAGATACCATCCAACTCTGGTCTAATTTTGGAGAAAAACCATGAGGGTAGAACAAGGCAGTCACACTATGGTGATGGCCCCTGAGGACCTTGTAGCAGGGGGAACCTGGAAATTGATCAGACACTAAGATGAACAAAGTTATTTTTGAAATAATTCTAAAATTTTTGTCTTACACATTTTTAACGTATGCATACACTTTACCAAGAAGATTCTTGAATGATCCTGAACGGACCATCTCAAAAAGCTGAACGCCTTATCAGAAAGCAGACCAGGCTTTTAATGAGGTGGGAAGGTTGACCTTCCGAGTCTACTGCCTGCTGAAGGCTGTTCACATGCTCTAAACTATCAGACGCTGTTCTAAATGACAGAGCTATTTAGGCACTCTGTCTCCACAAAATCAACTAAGCCTTACAGAAAACAGGAGCAAGACCACAGGACATTTTGCTACTAAAGATGTTAGAAATGACCAAGTTCCACATCTCTGTTTTATAGAGAAGTGCCCCGAGCTCACGGAGGTTACCCAACTTAGCTCCGTGTGTCAAAAGATGGGCACAGTGTTAAGATCTCAGCTTTGCAGCTGAACAAAGCTTCCCTTTACCTCTGATTCAGTCACTTACTGCACCTGCCACCATGGACGTGTTGTGCTCTTTCCCTTTAACTCACAGATGTGGCATGGATAATAATCAGCCCTATTCTGCATAGAGCCCTAGGTGGAATTAACATGCTCTCAGAACCCTGCCTGGCTTTTAAATCAATTCTGAACCAGAGCCCAAGTCTACTGGTCAGTTGTTTCCCTTCCTGCTGGCCATTGTTGTTCCTCCCATTGCTATCAAGAGTTCAGATTGGAGAGGACCACTCCCTAGTCTCCATTCAAACTGAAAAGGAATCCCAAAGATTCACCATTTCATCTTAGTTACTTCTCACCTACACATCCTCACTTAATCGCAATGAATTCAGTGCAGACCTCTGTTTATTTATCATCAGCTGTGTGCATGATACCTCTCCTGACTTCACTGCCATTTGCCCCTTCACTCCCAATCAAGGACTCAACGACTTTCAGTGAGCAGCCAAAGAGAGACAAGAATAAGAGACTCTAAAGGATGTGCAAAAGGAAAAATGCACAAAATCCAGACCAAATTCTCAGGCTGCAGACACAGCTGGGTGAGAGAGTACTCTGCTCAGCATGTATAAGGTCCTAGGTTTGCTCCCCTAGGCATGCATGAGGCCCTAAGTTCAGTTTCTCAAAAAACAAAAGGAAAAGCCAGGTATGCAGATTTTACTCTGCATCCTAAAATCACATCCTGTATTCTCGTGTATTCTCTTCCCTTATATGACAACTTGTGCATTTATTGGGTAGGTGCTGGTTGTGATAACACACCGAAATATATAAGAACATGAATAGACTTCACTGACAAGGAAATAAAAATAAAAACAGAAAGACAGCATTTTATACCTGACTGGCAAGAATATAAAAAGAGGTAAGGTTGACAAGACTGGGGGGAATGTTTGCATTTTCACAGCCTGTTATGGGACATACATGTATTCTGAGCTAAATTCTTTCAGAACTGCTTAGAGATTTTAATTTCCAAAATCAAAACCACAGACTAATATTGATACAGTGATTCTATTTCTTGGAGTGAATACTAAAGACACACCTCAATATACATCCTCAGAGTAAGAGGATACATTCTATAACCTCCATAGTAGAGCAAAACTATAAAACCTAAGCATCAATTAACAGAAGGATTAATTAAAATTTAGTTATTTTCTTTCATTTAAAATGAGCTCATGAAGAAAGGAGGACCAAAATATTTTATTCCTATTTAATTAAGGATATCTTAGCAATGATGTATACAGCATGCTTCCATTTGGGTAAAAAATTAAAATAGCACATATACTGTGTTGATATATAGATGGATGATAGATGGTAGATAGATAGATAGACAAATAGATGATAGATGGAGATAGATATGTAGATGGTCGCTATATAAATGGAGATGATAGATAGATAGGTAGATACAATTAAAATTTAAACTACAATGGAACTGTTATTTATAGTGGTCTTTGGTGAAAGGAACCAAAAGAACAAGTGAGGAGAGAAACTTCTTTGATACAACTTTCTGCTTGCCTTACAAAACCTACATACATATGTTTAATATTAAAATATGCACGAATTTATCATCAAATGCCGGCCAAGTTTTGAGGCCTCTGAATCTCTGTAACTTGTTGACGATGAGGTAAATAAATAGATGCAAGTAAAATTCACTCACCTTTTAATAAAGAGCCCCCTTCTAGAAGTCCTGCTTTGGCAGCATTCAAAGCCTTGGTGAGGAAAATGGTTCCATTCTCGAAGCCACAAACAAGTTTATCAAGACTAGCAATGTACTCTGATGACGTGACCACTCCCGTTCCCAGTTCATCTCTGAACTCAGAGAAGTGGTCAATAATACTCTGTGACACGGTTTGATGCTTATCAAAGTTATCCTGGAGAGTCCAAGTGGTGGTTATTGGTATCTCTGAAAGGATTATACACACATGAAGAGAGTTTATCAATTCACAATAGAGACAGAAAATATTATCAAGATACCATCTCAAAACTACGAATATGGTTGGACAGCTCAATAATATTCAAATCACCAGTTGGTTTGAATTATGTTGATTGTATTATTGCATCAAATTCTCACACTTCATATTTAGATCTGATTTTATATTGCTGTCTGTGTTAGTTATATTCAAGTTGCTATAATAAAATGCCAGACAAAAGTACCCTAAGAAGGGAAGGGTTTATTTTAGTTTCTTGTTCAAGAGTACAGCACATAGTGCTGAGGAAAGGCTGCTGGGAAGCTGGTCAAGTTGTATCTGCCCTGAAGGAAGCAGAGAGGTGAATGCTGGTGCTTAGCTGGCTTTCTCTTTTTTATTTAGTCCATGACCCCAGGCTGTGGAATAGTTCCACCCATAGTTAGTGCTAATCTTCCCACCTCAGAAAACTTATCCTAGAAACCCCCCACGGGCATGCCCAGAGGCTTGTTTCCCAGGTGATTCTTTATCCTGTCAGGTTGGCAAATAACCATCATGACATCTAATACTCAATGGTCTTTGAAGAGATTTTTTTTGTTTGTTTGTAGCCCAAATTACTCAATGCAACAAGCACTGAGTTGAATCACAAATTTCTTTACAGAAGACAAGATTAGAAATACAAACTGTCTTACCTCTAGGAGAACCATCAAATTTAGAGATAGGAACATCTGGAATGTGCCACAATGTAATTCTTCCCGAGACGTCTCCAGAGAAAAGGACCTTGTAGAAAGGTTCCTTCCTTTCATTCATATAGCCCATGACTAAACGAAGGCTCTGCAAGACAGAATGTTAGCTTTGCACAGGAAACTGCCTAACTGTAGAAAACAGAGGGCCAAGACTTCGTGGCTCAACTAAACCCTCTCAAAAATATTTTTGATGCTGATTCAGAATCTTCCAGTGAATCAAATTAAAATATTTGTGACTTAGAGCAAAAAGAGAAAAACCGTCATAAAAATTTCAAGTGAAGTTATCAGTTGGGCTTCAGGGAGCTGACACAAGTGTCTAGCCTTGGCTAGTGCAGACATCCCACACATTACCATAGTAAGGGTCAGAGATGTATTCCATGAAATAATCTCACAATAACACTGCTCTCCCTATCACTGTCTTAATCTGACATGGACAGCAATGGGTTTGGAGTCTTAAGAATTCACAACAGTCCCTTCTGTTCCAAGTGTCGGTTGAGGTAGCCAAAATCTATATTGTAGGTTTGTGTTACAGATATGATTTCCATTTTCTGTTTACCATGCTAACAAATAAAATTTCAAATCTCAGCTGGGCATGGTGGCGCACACTTTTAATCTCAGCAGTTGGGACGCAAAGAAAGGTGGATATCTCTGTGAAATCCAGGCCAGTCTGATCTACATAGTGATCTGCAGACCAGCTAGGACTATAGGAAGACCCTGTCTCAAAAAAATCTCAAATCTCATGGGTGTCCATAAGGAAAGATAATTCCAAGTCTATAACATGCACTGCACATTAGGACTGTGCCCTGAGGCCCGGCTCCTCTCAGTAGCGCTTGCAGCTGTTAGAAATGATGCACATAGATCTGTTGCACTGGCTACTGGAATCCTCCAGTACCTTGCAGGAAACTCTGCATGCACATTCCAGCCTCTACTGCTTGTGGAAGTCAATGTGCCTAGACTGGAGGAGTTCTGTAAGTGGCAGTTGCACAGCTCATAATAAAACGTCTAGCAACTGTGGTTCCCTTTGTGAGCAGAATGCCCTCCACCATTCCATTCCATCCCAGTGTCCATTCTTCACTTGGAGACACCCACTCCTTAATCCGTGTCCTTCACCTATCCCACAGGTCCCTCTCTACTTCTCTTGCTCACCTAAAATGCCCCTAGAAGCCCATCACCACATGAATTCAGGCTTTCAACTAAGTACCCAGTACCAGTGACAGGAATTACTCACTCTCCGAGAGGCAGTAACAAAGTCATTGACAGTGAATCACAGAAGCTGCCTGCCTGGATTCTACCACTGATCTTACCACATAGTATTATCATTAAAAGAGCTAGGTACTTAATTTAAGTAATTTACCTAATGTCTTTGTCTTACCTCTCCCAACTGTCAAAGCAGGGGGAGTTATGTGAAGACAAAGGAGTTGAAAGAGATAATGATGCCTAAGACTGGGTCTGGCACTCAGTAAGTATTAGTTGCTATTATGATATTTTTCCTAAAACACTTGATAAACTTACTGTAAAGACCTATTATCTGACCTATTTTAATGTTACACTGCCTGGGTTTAAAACTTGGCAACTAACCTCTTCAAACATCAGTTTCAAAATAACCTGTTGGTGGCAGTCAATGTCACCAAAGTACTGTTAGCACTAGGCAAGGAGAGAGCATCAATATAAGTTATCACACTCATCAGGTGCCACAGTTAGCCCTGCAGCCTTCCATATTCGCCTCAACAGGCTGTTCTTCAGCTCACCAGCTGTGGGCTGAAGTTGGGGCAGCCTCACAGAGCTCTGGAAGGGGCAACCCATCAGCAGATACACTCAGGACTGCTATGAATGGGAACAGGAAGATGTGATTCCATGGTAGGACTTTAAAAACTGAGCCAGGCCAATGGCATGTGGCCACAGAGCACCCTTTTCTGGGATCACTGTACTTATCATCAAATTCACCTTTCCCTCTCTGCCTCAGAGCTTGCCTTACTTCCTAATGGAAAGACAGACTAAGGAATCTCATATTAGTGAAAACTAATCATGTTTGAACAGTAGGAAAAATATCTAAGTTTATTCACCAGATCAAAGGTAGTTTCAGATCTGTTGCTGTGATAAAATCTCAAGCACAGGAAGCCTAGGGGAGGAAAGGATTTATTTGACTTAGAATTCCAGGTTATAATCCTTTGTTTGGGGGAAATCAAGGCAGGCCCCTAAGCATCACATCCACAGTCAAAAGCAGAGAAAAATAAACTCACAGATCCTTTCTTGTTTTCTGTAGTCATACAATCCAGGACCGGCCAATGAAAATGGGCCGCACACATTCTGGGTGGATCTTCCCACCTCAATTAACGGTCAAGACAATCCCACCAAAGATGTGCCCATTGGCCAACCTGATTTAGATGATTCCCAAGTTAAGACACTCTTCCCATGTCAAGCTGATAGATAAAACTAGCCAGCACAGTATGCAAAGGTCTAAGAATGGGTTGATCAACTCCCTGAAATTAGATGATTCTATTTATACTTCCCCAGAGGCTGAGTACTTCTAATATGTAAAATACAGAGGGAAAACTGTCTAAAGAAGAACCACTGGCAGATGATCCATACATGTATGTCTTCATAATTGGAGAGACAAAGCAAAAATACCTTGTCAGGTTTTATTTCAACTGCTATGTATAGCTTTGCTATCTGCAATTATGTTAGACATTCCTAAGGGGATGCATGGCTGACATTTGCCTTTTAAGGCAAACTGTGTTGGCAAAAATTCACTATAGGGCTCAAAAGGAGAAATAGTAGGTTCTTTAAAATAACAAAAAATGCCATTCTGAATGGATTGCAGTTTTGCTTTTGTGACAAGGTTCTACTGCTGCCTACAAATGGTTTAGAAGCAATCCCCAATGCATGGTGTAAATCTAAAGTTTGCTTTGCCCATTAGCACATGTGGTTCTCATTTGGGGGTGACAGATCCTTAGACAACTTTCTGCAACAAAACATATAAAGGGTGGTCACTGAACTAGAGAGTTTTCAAGAGCTTTGCTGCCTAAATAAGCAAACCGCCATTCTGTAAACATAGCTTGCTTTCATGCTTGATGCATCAATAATGCAAAAGTCTCCCTCTCTGCATAAAATACCTTTTTGGATAATTAACTGATGACTAATTCCAGAGGTTTAAAAAAAATCACTTTGAACATCACCACTGAAGTAAAATAACTGCTTAGATTCTGACTTTGTGGCCTGTCAAAGTTATAATTCAGTCAGGGAGAAAGCTCATAATTATATTTCAAAGGGTCTGCCAGAAACCTTAATTATATTTGTTTTAAGAAGAAATCCTCTCATAAGACTATCTAAGTATATGTGTAAATGATCTTAATACATGGTCTAGTTTTTCCAAAATAGGGAAGAAACCATTTCAGAAAGTTTCAAAATTGGAGCAGATATATCAAAATGTTAATAGTGTCCTGTGAAACAGATAAAAAAAGTGATGTGTATGTGTGTAAGAGAGGATAAGTTGATAAAATGTCAACAATTGGTGAATCTAGATAAAGGGTATGTAATCCACAAGTGTACTATTTTTGCAACTTGGCAACATTTGAAGAATTCCCAGCTACAATAAGCAAGCACACAAGGCAACTTTCAAATTCACAGTAAATATTTATGATGGTGAAATTTGAATTTTAATGTCTCTTTTAGTTTCTTTTAGATTTGTAGTTTATCTATAATAATAGGCTTTGTTGTGTCCACCAAACTTAAAAATAATAGATTTTTAAGAGCAACATTTTCTTTTTGGTATCCATTAACAATGCTTTGATTGAACTTTTTCAAGGTTTAGTCCATCACTAAGCAATTCTGAACCATAAAAAAAGCAGCTTTGGGGTTAGTTTTCTTGCCTTACCTTATTTTCCTCTACAGAAGTGGAGCACAGTAAGTGAGAGTAGATGGTCTCTTTAAAAATTCTCCCATCAGAGGGGTTCACACATTTGGAAAGCCCACTGCACGGGAACAATTAAAAGCGAAGTTTAGAAATCTGGGGTCCTTTATTTGTTTTGTCTCCCCATCCCACTCTCAAAAGCTGGATGGTACCATTCAAGTTTCTAACTCTGGTTAGAAATTGTTGGGTTAATAATGACAAGTGACTTTTTGAAAGCCCAGCACCAGCTGTACAAGTTCTACATGGCTAATCTCATTCCTTCACCCCCTGCTGTTCTGTACAAAGGCAGAAGCCTGGCGAGCACAGCGTAAATCTTCCAGTGCCAAACTTGTTTGGTTCTGGTTTTGATCATGGGCTGCATGCAGGGCTTTTCCACAATAAACTTCCCCAAGTTCATTTTCTACCTGAATGTTTCGTGTGCTGCTCCCATCTGAGCCCACCTGTTCAGCAGCTGATAGATGTAACTGTGACCATCTTCTGTCCAGACGAGGATCCTGTGGGCAGCAAGCACCTCCCCACCAGCAAAACACTGCCCTTTGCTACTAGCTTCGGTCCACAGGAGGGAAAAATCACAGTAGTCATAAACCTAGAAGACAGTGTTGGCATACATCAGCAGCAGCTCAGGATAGGATCTGCTAATGAGATTAGCAACAAATTATGCTTATCAAGACCACTGGGATAATGGGATTCATGCTAGAGCATATTAAACATTAATAACAAACACAGTACACTCATGGGGCAAGGTAATATTTCATAATCTACTACTAATATTTCCATGACTTATTTTTTCATATCTATCCTAAAGTAGGTTTCAGTGGATAAAGTTTATCTGAATGTCTCATTCCACAATGTGTCTGTTAAACACAGAATCCCCTCCCCCTGACCTAAAATGTTTAAGTAATTGTATTCTTTCCCTATGGGTAGCTAAGTAAAACACTTGAAAATGTGTTATACACAGATGTATGTAGTAGAATCCTTCGTTAACTCACATACTTTAAATCTGTGGCAAAAATATACACGTTATCACAAGACGGACAATATGCTTTTGTTCGCAGCCAGTTATATGAAATACTGAAGAAAATAAAGGTGCTACTAAATGATAACTTAGCTTTTCTTCCCACTTGGAGAAATTGGTGAATGCATTCATGATGAAGGAAGGGATATGTCCTAAAAACAGGGGAATGACCCAGAAGAAAAAGGAAAAAAAAAAATCTAAAATAAAATCACTCTATGTGAGTGCAACTGTATTTGAGAGTGATTCAGAGATTCTTTTCTTTTGTAAATAATTTGTTTTTATTTTTATTTTATGACTATAAATGTTTGCTAGCTTGGATGTATGTGAACCATATGCATACAGTGCCCGTAGGGGCTGATAGAAGATATAGAATTCCCTGGAAGTTATAGACATAAGCCAGTGGGTGCTAGAAAACAAACACACGACCCTGGCAAGAGCAGCTAGTGCTCTTAAATGCCGAGATATCACCCTAGCCCTTAGAGATTTTTTTCATCATTACTGTGGCTTGTTGATGATGTTAGAATCTACTGGTATGCTTACAGTATCTTAGGGACAGAGCAGATGAGCCCAAACAGCTGAAAATTCATAAGATGGGCTAAAAAAGGCAAGAAAGCCCATGCCTAGCTATATCATTTCAAGAAGTTTCTTTCATATTTAAATTACATTCTTATTGATTAATGCAACATGAAAAAAAAATACCTTCCAACATTTAGAAAACACCACCAGCAGAAGCCTCTCTGTATAGGTGCAAAATCGTATGGTCTGACAGGTCAAGGAGTCAAGAAACTTCGATTCCTTTTCATAGACATCTTGTTTCTCCTTCAAAGGGAAAAGAATTAGTTCAAATACTAAGGAGTTTATACCCAAATATAAGATGTGTTCCTACATGTCTGACATCCCAAAGCCTGGCACAGTTGGGTCCTACCATTGTAAAAGGAAAGAACTTGTTTCCTTCTCTGTTATGATCTAAAAAGTTAGTTTGCATAAGAAGCTGTGAGAAAAAAACATCCCGTAAGATCTGAGAACTTATTAAGATAATCGATCAAAACCCATTCCACAAGGCACCCTGGGTCGGGGGGTCTGAGAATATAAGCTCCTGACTTTTAGACAGAGCAGAAAGATGAAACAAAAAATGTAGTACGGCAATTAAAACTGCACAATATCTTAATTGGTAAAAGAAAAAGTAAACAAAACAAAAAAGGTTTTGAAAAGACACAAGGGTAGCCCAAACTGGACACTAGAACAATAGACTTTCAGGAGGTTTCAGACAGTATTGAGTGGCATGTGTGTTTCTAAAGAGTAAGAAACAGCACAATGTGTAAGCCTCTCAGTGACAGAATTGCTCAAGACCGTGGGGGGCGGCTAACACAAATACCGCTTCCCTTTGTCCATTACTTTAACCGATACCCTGAAGCTAGGCAGCAGGTGAACACAGTGACAAATCCCAAGAAAGCGAGCCTCATACTCATCCTTCTGTCACTGCTCGCATACCCAAGAGGAAGGCTCTTCTGAAGCGGGCAGAAAGGATTCTGCTATCATTTTTTAAAATTAAAAATGTAATCTCTTCCATCCCCTCTTTTTCTCTTTCCTCTCCTGTCCTCCTTTCCCTCTTCTGTCCTCTATTTCTTCCTCTTCCTCTCTCCCTCCTGTGTGTGTGTGTGTGTGTGTGTGTGTGGTATAGGTAACTAAATACATTTGTAAGGATGTAACTCAACTGTAAAAGTGCCCATCCCAAGAGAACAAATGATGGCAGTGGATAGAGGTGAAACATGCATACTTTTACCTCAACACTTCCCCTGGGAGCATGTAATACCCTTAGAGATTTTAGTTTTCGATGTGTATGACTGAAGCCATGCAGCAGAGAGTGATTTCCAAGCTAACCTGGATGCTATTGATGGATGCTGAGAGGTCCCACACCTTGAGCTCACCAGTCACAGAAACAACCAAGAGAGAATCTTCTGTGAAAAGAATGAGTCACATGTGAGTTGTGCATGGTTGGCACCAGCCACAGTGGAGCTCACCTCCTAGTCACACAAGGATTGCACAGGGCCGAGTTGGTTGGATAGATTTAACTTTTGTTTCTCTTAAATCAAACAAATGATTTCAAACCACATTCTGATTTTCCTTTAAAATTTCAAGGTTGGGGGCTAGAGAGATGGCTCAGCAGTTAAGAGCACTTGCTGCTCAATCAGAGGACAGGAATTTAGATCCCAGCACCCACAGTGGGTGATCACAAAAATCACAAACACCCATCATTCCAGCTCCAAGGGATCCAACACTCTCTTCTGGCCTCTATAGGTATCTGCACATATATATACATACACTCATACAAACATATACAGGACACATATAAACAAAATTAATCTTAAAAACTTCAAAGTTATCCTTGTATATACACAGAATGCAACTAAAAGAAAAAGCATAGCAACTGTTAGATGTTGGTAATTTTAGATACTTTCAGATGGGAGTGCAGAGGCAGTTTTCCCCTCCCTCAGTCGTCAACCACAGAGACTAAATTCTCATCACTCCATCTAGAAAAGTGCCCAGGATATTCAACAGAGAAGAAAGAAGAGAGAAAGAGAGAAAGAAAGAAAGAAAAGAAAGAGGAGGAGGAGGGAGAATGAGAAAGAGACAGGGAGGAAGGAAGGAAGAGAAAGAAAGAAGTGGGTAGAGGGAGGGACGGAGTGAGAGAACTAAAAAGGAAAAAGAAGACAGAATAAAGGAGAATTGGAAAAAAGGGAAGGAGGTAAAAAAATCAAAATATCAGAAAGAAGAAAGAGAAAAGAAGGAAGGAAGAAAGGAAGGAAGGAAGAAAGGAAGGAAGGAAGGGAGGGAGGGAGGGAGGGAGGGAGGGAGGGAGGGAGGGAGGGAGGGAGGAGAGAGAAGAAATGAAGCCCACGCTGACCACCCTCCCACAAGAAGAACCCATCATCGCAACCACTGCCTTCTCTTACCTTTACCTCTTGCTGGCTTCCTAATAATCTGTCCCACAGTGAGATTGTCTCAGTTTTCCCAGATCTGTCTTAGCAAGCTATGTAGCCGGTAAACATCAACAACACTGCCAACTCTTGCCCACTAATTTCACACATATTTCACTCATGAAATCAGTGCACAATCCCTCAGAGTTCTAGAGCCCAACCTTGAATTCTCACGGAGTGAACCACGCACATGCACTTCGTCCAGTCCGGGGACCGCGATGAGGAAAAGGAGTGGACAACAGCCAGGGCTCCGGCATCGAGGACGAGGACGTCTCGGTACTCTCCACAGCAGAGCAGCCAGCCCTCCCCAGTCATCCGGAAGGAGCAGTGGTAATACTGTGAGATGGGATTCCAAGACAGAACTTATCAGAATTTCAACTGTGTCGAGATCTCTTTGAACTTTAGTCAGTGTCTACTCTGAGAAAGCTCAGTACTAGATTACGACTACAACCCCCTTATTTAGCTCACACTTCTGCAATGCTGATTTTCAGTTTAGCCTCACCGGGACCCCATCATTTTTTTTTTCCCTTGGGAAAGGGTGTTTTTTTTTTTTTTTAAAGAAATCTTGAAGATCATAGAACACTCATATAGATAGATTATTTCTGCAGTGCTGGTTGAATTAGTCAGCAACAAAACCCATCAAAAACCCAGGTTCTTTACCTCAGCAGTGACGATTTAGATTAATAAGAAATAAAGAAGAAGACTGGGGACATTCTTGTAAATGTCTTCTCTTAAAAACCAGGTCATGGATTCTTCCTCCTCTGAGCACTGTAATGGGGTTTGAACTAGAATAGGGGTGAGCCTGGCAGTGCAAGCACATCCATCAGAAGCAATGCATGAAGTACACGGACATGTTCTCAGTACCAAAGGAACTGTGTGACTACATCTATTTGAATCTGTCCACCAAAAGTCAGAACTTACTTTAAAATTATGGAAGTTATATGAGTAGCTGACCAGCTGTCTGGAAAGCTACTTTCTTGTGGTCATTTACCACCTCTGGTTCTGACACTCTCCGTATTCCCTCCACTCAATGATCCCTGAGCTTTGGAAGAGAGAAATGTGATGTAGGTGTCCTATCCGGGGACGCCTGCAGGTAGCAGGTTGCAGCCTCCTGTTCTCCACTCATTGGCCAGTTCTGGGGTTCTGTGCTAATCACATCTGTTTCTCTGGTGAGAATTGAGAAATATATTGATCTAGGGGTTAATGATCAGTTATTAGAAAACAATTTAATATGAAAATTATTTAGCTGAAAACTATTATTAGGCTCTTCCTTATAGTCCCGTGACCTGTCTAGTCTCAGGTTCCTAAGCCTGATAGCAATGGGCAGATATTGGCTGGCTCCTATGAAGAGGACCTTATATCCAATTACAGAGAGGCTCGTTACTCCCATAACGTTCATACCACCACCGCACCAGTGGGCATATCTTGCCAGGCCGGTAGTGACAGGCCACGGGATTCACAGCTGGGGAAGGCTGATAATTATTTTTTCCTTCTGGTAGTGTGGAAAGCACCTCCCAGCACTGTGAACATTAGCCAGTAGAGACGAGGCTCTCAGCTCAGCACCAGATTGATTTTTCTTTGTTTGCTCTATAGTTCCTACATAGTGTCTTCAGCAACTGGGTCCTAACATAAAATTCTGGTTAGGTAACCAAGAGCAGGGACAATGGCCAGTATTGTTTGAGGGTCCAGTTACTCATATGAACTCATAGCAGTGGCGACAGCATGCACAAGCCCCATGCAAGCTGAAACCAGACAAAATCCCAGCATAGACACGGGGAAGTGGGTAAGAAACCTCAACCCAACCTAAGGAAATTAGGCAACTGATGGCTGCCAGGGGAGGCAAAGACAGTCTCTTCAAGGATGGGGCTCTTGGTAGGTTGACCAAGCTTCTGTGGATGAACCTACACAGAAGGTCATTTTCAGATACAAATTAGATTCTATAGGCCTTATTTTATGTATGTGTGTATGTATATATATATATATATATATATATGATTATATATATACACACACATATATGCATACATATGATTATATATGGAGTTGTGGAAAGAGGAGGGGATTTAAATGCCATCAAATTATATTGTATCAAATTCAATAAATATATATCATTTCAAAAATAGGGAAGCGTGGCTGGAGAGATGACTCAGAGGTTAGGAGCACTGACTGCTCTTGCAGAAGACCTGGGTTCACTTCCCAACATCCACATGGTGGCTAACAATCATCTGTAACTCCAGTTCCAGGGACTCCCAGAGCCTCTTCTGATCTTTGTGGAAATTACAAGACACAGGTGTACTTACATACATGCAGGCAATACACTCATACACATAAAATAAGAATATTTTCTTAAAAAATAGGGAAGCATGGCTGAGCTAGAGTTCAGTAGCAAGCACTTGCCTAATATTTCCATTCTAGTTACTTTCTGTTGCCGTGATAAAACTCTTTCCAAAAGCAACTTAGAGAGAACAAGGTTTATTTCATCATCAAGGGCAGTCAAGGAATTGTACCACACAGGGGCACATACATGCATGCAGGCAATATACTCGTACACATAAAATAAAAATACTAAATTTAAAAAGAGTTTTAAAATTTTAATTATGTGTATAGATGTGTTGCTGTGTGAGTATGTACAATTGAGTGCATGTGTCTGCGGAGGCCAGAAGAGGGTGTTAGATCCCCTGGAGCTCAAGTTACAGGCAGATGTGGGCCACCCAACAAGAGTGCTGGGAACAGAACTCAGATCTTCTAGAAGATCAATGTATTCTCTTAACTGCTGAGCCATCTCCCAAGCCTCAGAAAAAGTTTCATGCTTTATAAAACAGCACATCATTAAAGTGGAATCATTCCATGTATGTTTTGTACTTAGGAAATATGAAACAATATGCAAATTGTTTTTAAAGATAAAGATACAGAAGTGAAATAATCAGGAACAAAATTTGAACAGTATCATTGGATGGAAAGAAACACCTTAAATAGCATGATTACTGATGATATTTTGCTATTGTGAAGAGAAACAGAAACTTCTAGGAAAGAGCATTCCCCAAAGACATTTCTTTAAGTGCACAGATATCAAATGCTATAACTGCATGACTGTTTCAGTATCCAGAATGTTCTGAAAGGACTACACTTACACAGATCGCAGTGTGCCTGTAAGGAAGGGTAGTCTTCTCTACACACTGCCCACTGCTGATGTTCCACAGGCACATCTCCCTAGAATGGACAGACAATTCTGTGTTATTCTCTGCCATTTCCACACAATTGGCTGGAATAATTTTTGGGTCACCATGTTTGTTTGTTTGCTTGCTTTTTAGTGCTGCTCTTAGGCACAACCTGATGGTTCTTGTGTTTCTTTTGTTATAGATTACTGAGTAAGAAAATATTGTGCTTTTTAGTAGGGTTGACACATGTAACTGCATCTTTCTGCTTGTGTAATTGCACTTCGCCTGAAGACTGCAAGTCTCGTTTTAGGGCTACTCTGGCCAACAACAAATTGTGGGAATACAGCCATGGGGGGCACAACAGTCTCCCTGTGGAAGCAGCATCATTAGAAAATGCTTTATGTCAGTGAACTTAAACATGTGTTCTGAGAACACAGCACATCAAGAGCTGTGGCCACGGAGAAGGGTATTGCTTTTTGTAAGAACAAACAGTGCCATCAAGAGGCCACGCTCAGTGTACTGATGATCAGGTTTGTTTCTTTGCTTTCTCCAGATTTTAAAGTCCTGAAATAAAACATCCTTGCCACTTTACATTTAGGAAACTCTCATTGTTCTGAAAGCTATTACTTTGTGTAGGGCCTGTCACAAAGACATAGTTATAGTCTACAAAACGAAGCTATAGCCAGTGTAAGATGTTCAAATTTATATAATTTCTCTTCACACGATAATGGCTATTTCAGAGTTGTTTAATATTCTTTGGCTTCAACAATTTCAAGACACAAGCAAAAATTTACATAGACGTAAAACCAGCTTTATAGGCATCATGGGAAATGATGCAGTCAGAGAAAAAAATACAGATTAGTGGTGTTAAATACTGTATGCATTTGCTAATTTGAAGGGTTTGGTTTGCTTTTCTAACCGCAAACTGAGAGTCAATAGTCTAAACCCATGATTTTAAAGCTGGGCAATTTTGTTCCACAATATCACCACCTTCCCTTAGACAGCAGGGCTTGCAGGGTCTTTAAACTGTCACTAGGAGCACACTACTGTCATCTAGTGGGCAGACGAAGCAATGCTGCAACTTTTCAGGTGCAGTGTGGTCTCCACAACAAAGAATGTCCATCCCCAAACATCATGGATCATGAGGTAGAGAGAGCACGCTCTAGAGCAGAAGAAAATATTCATAGACATATCCTCTGTTTATATATAACCATATCTTTAAAAGGATTCCAGGTAGTCTGACAAATCATGTAAATCTGCAGAACAGGAGGAAAAACCTGTGCACACACACAAACACATATGTACATGCATTTCTGTGCATGCAGGCAGAACGAAAGGAAAGACAGAAGTTGAAACAATACATCGCACATATAAAGGAACTAACAATATGTCTAAAAGGTAAATACTGTCTGTGGTCATAGCATCCTGAATGCATTCGATTTCATTTAGAAAATAAATACAGATATCTCAAGGGTAAAAGAAAATGAATTTAAAGCGGCCAACACCAAAGAACATTAGTGCTATACAAACAGTGCAGTCTAATTCTATAGTCTCCAACTCTGCTATCCACCAAATGTCATCCAAAAATATTTTTTAAATGACCTCCAAGGCTTTTAACGTCATGGTTTATATGGGGCTCCAGTGTGTGAGGTTTTTAAAAGGTTCTTGATAAACAGATATAATTCTAAGTAAGCTTATTTTTAAGATGGTATCTCTAACTCTCAGTTTTAAAATATTTATTTATTATTGTTATTTTATGTGGATAAGTGTGATGCCTGCTTGTGGCTAGGTGCACCTGTGTCATGCAGTGTCCACAGAGGTCAGAAGAAGGGAATGGATCCCCTGGAACTGGAGTTATGGACAGTTGTTAGCTGCCATATGGGTGCTGGGAATCTAACCCCAGTTCTCTGAAAGAGCAGCCAGTACTCTTGACCACTGACTCATCTCTCCAGCCTCAACCATCAGGTTTTTGTAATAGTTGTTTTACTTTTATTTATGTATATGTCAGGACATGGTGATTACACACACGTGAGTGCAGGTGCCCATGGAGACTGAGGAAGGTGTTGGATTCCTTAGAGCAAGAGTTACAGGCAGCTGGGAACTTCTTGATGTGGGTGCTGAGAATTGAACTTGGATCCTTCAGAAGAGGAGCAAGTGCTCTTAGCCCTGAGCCATCTCTGCAGCCCTATACGTAGATACTTTTATCTTCTCCTCTACTTTCTCTGAAAGTTTTCTAGTCCCACATCTTCACGTACTGCCCTGTGCTACAGGAAGCTGAGACTTCCCCACCTGACCACGGATTTCCACCTGCAACTGCCTACCTAGGTTTCCATCTGCGTGAAGTGTGGCAGTTCATGTAGCTCACGTTCAGTGAAACAGAATCTTCCCTCTTTTCTTCTCGATCTGTGAACATCTATGAGATGTCAAACTTACTCTTGAACTGGCCTCACACATTCCCCAACTTCCCCAAATGTTGGCAACTGATATGCTGTAAACTTCGTGTTTTTTTTTTAATTCTTTTAAAACCAGATGTGATATGTTCTTTATTCCTTTTATTTTCATTGCTTTTCTTTCTATTCAGAAAGAACAGATTAAGTGATTGAAGTCTGAAGTTAATCAGTGTCGTTACCTACCTTTTCCAGCACTAGCTATATTGACTAACCAGTTGACTCTTCCATGTTGCTGTGACCTGCCTGGGACGACCTTGTTGTGTGGGGACCCAGAGAGTGAGGACCCATCAGCATTACATGTTCTTTCCACTATCCTCCTCACGGATCTTCTCTTCAGCTGTCTACTGTTTCTATGTCACCCTTAGTCTGGTTATTCCTTCATTTTCTCATAGTGGGCTAGGATTCCTCAATCCTTTGACTTTAGCCTACTATAATCTATTAATTCTTTGGGAACAAATGAAAAACTGAGTCGTGAAGCGACTGTCCCTTCTGCTCATCACTGAGGCAGAAACACAAAGTCCACAGCCCATCACGATGAATGTGCAGCTGACAATACATTGCTCTTTGGGAAATAACAGGCCAGCCTAGAAAAGATGATTTTGTCCACCTACTTAAGGGGGGATTTTGTTAAAGTATAGTTTCTGATTAAGAAGTACAATTTATGAGTTTTATTTACTTTGTTACTTTTTGTTTTTGAAATAACATTTCCTTCTGTAACCTAGAGGCCTCGAACCCTTAATCTTCCTGTCCCAGCCTCCTGAGTGTTAGGATTACAGATATGCACCACCAAACTCAGCCTCTAATTAAGTAGTTTAGCATAGTAGGCTCCAATGTATGGAACCCCCAAAAGAATATTCCAAATCATTTTAGCAAAGAGAGACAGACAAGAGACCAAATCCAGACTCCTTGGCCCCTAACCATCATATGGTAGGGCGCATACAGAGGAGAGATGAAAGCATCTCTGCCTCAGACACTTTCCCATCAGCCCCTCCTTCCTCTCTGGACGTGAACCACTGCAGGCAAACCCTGCAGCGGCTGAAACCCAGGCACTTTCAGATCTGTTTCTCACTTAACTTTTGAGTTTTTTCTCAGCTCTGCCAGTAGTCCCAGAAAAGTAAGCTCTTAGTATCTCAGTGTGAGTAGCATGATCTGAACATGAAGGTTGCAGGGAAAGCAAAATAGGATATTTCCCTTCTTTCCTCTCCAACACACACACACACACACACACACACACACACACACACACACACATGTTTTTTTCAGTCTTTTTTTGTATAAGCCACAGTTGCTTTATCATGAACCATGAGAACAGGTACCACTTTGATATCCCTTCTCACTGGCCATTCAGTCAGTCTGGACACTTGATTCCATATTATTCTTTTGGTTCTCAAAAATTCAGAGGCCTATGGTATTCATTTTCTGTACATTAGAAACAAAAGAAAAGGTTCTCTTGCTTTAAACAAAAGCTCACAAACGCATGATAAATCCATTCCACGTTGCTTCACTTACATTGGCAAAAGATTCATTAGCAGTCTAGCACTTCAGTTGAGAGGAGGTGGTTCCTAAAATCCCACTTCACTGATGCAGACTTGCATGAAACCGTTCCCAAGCACTGCATGTGTCCCCTCCCTTCTATCTCGGCAGTCATCCCACGCCTAAATGACTGCTTGCCTCTGTTACTTTTTAAAAAATGTTTTTTATTGTTAACCAGGCTCCAGTAGATTGATCCATGCTGAAAGACATTTGGGGACACAAATTTGGCTTGATAGGCCTTAGTATATATGACAGAGTATATGGAATCCTGTGTGGACAGATAGAAGAGAGGGTCTAAATATGACCAAAACATATTGTACCGAATTCTTAAAAATTCAATAAAAATAAGAATATTTTTATTGATTCTTTGAGAATGTCATACAGTATATTCTGATCATATTCTGACTTTCTCCCCTCCCCCACCCCCTTCTTCTAACTCTGCCCTTTCATGTCCTCTATTACCATTTTTTTCAGGCCCATCGAGTCTAATTTATGTGCCCCAAATGTTCTTGAGTGTGGGTCCATCTCTTGGAACTTAGTCAACCTACTGAGTGTCACATCTTTAAAGAAAATTGACTCTCCCTGTCCCTGCAGCTATCAGTTGCCACTAGTTGCTCAGCTGGGGTTGGAGTTTCTCGCCCAGCTCCCACTCTGTGTGCTGGGGTTCTGTCTAGCTTGAGCTTGCATAGGTTTTGTGTACATTGTTGCAATTGCTGTGAGTTTATATGTACCACAGTGCTGATGTCTAGAAAACACTGTTTCCTTGTGGTCATCCCCTCATTCTGCTTCTTACAATCTTTCCACCCCCTCCTCCACAATAACCCCTGAGCCTTGCGGGGAGACAGTGTCATGCAGGCATCCCATTTAGGGCTGGGCACTCCACAATCTTCTTTTTTCTGCAGGGCTACCAGTTGTGTCTCTCTGTGTCAGTTGCCTCAGAAAAATGCAGAGCATGAAGACTGTTGTATTGTTTAATGAAGCTATGAAGGCTTAGACAATTTCATTCAAGAGCCCAAAGTGAGATGCCATATGGAAAAAGAAAAGCAGCTAAGTACTGCCATTTCTAATTCATCATTACTATGCACATGACGCTGTTCTTCACAAAGCAAGGGGGCATCAAGGTCTATGCACGTGTTGGGTGCTTATCTTAGTCCCCCTAAGTGAAATTGCGAACAACAATACCGATCATACTCCTTGGAGCTAAGACACATTATGCACTTAGGATCTAAATTCTCTCCATCAAACATCAGAAGAGTATCTTGATCCTGGACATTTCCTCCAGCCACACATTTGTGCCCCATTGTAGCCTTTGCTTATTTATTTTATAGCCCAGGCTGACCTCAAACTCACCATGTGGCTGAGGATGATCTTAAATTCCTGATGCTCTTGCCTCTACCTCCTAAGTGCTGGGATCACAAGCAGATACCTCCATTCCTGGTTTACAGGGTGAGGAGGATCCAAGCCAGTGCTTCATATATACTAGGAAAATTACCAACTGAGCCACAGCCCAAACCCATCAGAACTTTTGTGTGGGGGAGGGGAAAAGGGTTAGTATGTGCATGTGCACATATGTGCGTGTGGGTGTGGAGGCCAGAGGCCAACACAGGGCTATTTCTTCAATCACTCTTCACCTTATTTGTGTGTGTGTGTGTGTGTGTCTGTGTGTGTGTACACTAGGTAGGCTGAGGCAGGAGAGTCACATGTTTGTGCAGGTGCACATGCATGTGGGGATGTACAAATTTGGAGAACAGAGTCGATACAGGGTTCTTCTCTCGTGGTTTCTCACTGATCCTGGAGCTCATCAATTTGGTTGGGTTGGAAGGGCAGCAAACCCCAGAGATCCTTGTCTACACTTCCCCAGCAACGGGGTTATAGCACACACCCCTGTGCCTGACTTTTTACAAGGGCACGGGAGATCCAAACTTAGGATCTCATGTTTGCATAGCAAGCACTTTACCCACTGAGCCATTTTTCTAGCTCCCCACTCCCCGACCATCTTAGCTTTTAGAAAATGAAGCGAGTAGGGATGGAGCTAAGCCTCCATCCACACGTCACTCACCCGTTCTCAGCAGCACTCACGACATATGGCTGCTTAGAGAAGTCTCTTGCTCTTGCCAAACATGTCACTGAAGCTGAGTGACCAAAGAGGAGCTCTTTAGCCGAAATCTGAAAATGACAAAGACGGGCTTTTGAAACAACTCTAGACATTTGGAAATATGAAATCATCATTCTATGTGCTCTGAATAGGAAAGCTTTTATGCTGAAAATGTTATCTACGCAGTTTCAGGAAATCTGATACAGAGCATTTAGGATCCACAGGTTAGGAAACCAGGAGGTGAAGGTGTTGGGCTGTACCCAGCGTTTGGTTTGCTTTGGTTTGCGGTCCATCAGGAGACTTTGACTGCTGCCAGACTTGTTTTTCGACCTTAGGTTTTGAACACACATAAGTCACAGAATGCCACCAAATGATTCGAGCCAAAAAATGCAAAGATTTCGTACCAAGTGTGGTATTATGTGCCTGTAATTCCAGCACTAGATAGGCTGAGGCAGAAGGGTCACATGTTTGAAGTTGTGCTACACAGTGAGACTCTTTCTAAACAGAGGAATGTATGCAGATTTCAGAAGTGAAATTAATTAAAAAATAATATGAGAAAGCATTACCTTTATGTAGGGCCTTGTTAATGGTGGGAATGTCAAGTCATATGGCAATTTGGAAAACAATGTGGTAGTTTCTCAAAAAGGTTTTAAAATCTTTCAGTACTTATCTGAAACTGAAATGGGCACTTTGAAGAGGCATCTGTGCTCATATTCTTTGTATCTTTATTTTCAATAATCTCCCTGTTAAAACAATCTAAGTGTTCACTGATGGATGAACCAAAACCAAACCAAGTGGATGATAGGAAAGTCAGTGGTAACCATCAACTAGACAGATCTAGAATCACCTCAGACATGGGCCTCTGAGCATGTCTGTGGGGGAAGATCTAGACCAAGGTTAGCTTCTGAGAATGTCCATGAGGGACTGTCTTGATTACATTAATGGACATGGGAAAACCCTTCTTAATTGGGGGCAGGACATTTCTCTGGACTGAAAAGAAAGTGGAGAAGGAAACTGAGCACTAGCGAGTTTTCCCTGCTGTCTGTTCCTGATGGTGGATGTGATGCGACCAGCTGCCTCACACTCCTGCTGCCACGGCTTTCCCACAATGAAGGACTGTGCCCTGACTTTGGCCAAAATAAACTCTTTCACCCTTACATTCCTTTTGTCAGGGTATTTTATCACAGCAGCAGGAAAAGAAACTAAGACATGGAATGGGATACTTAGTCATATACCTGAGAGCAAAGGGATGAGCCTGGAGGAAATGCTGCTAAATGAAACAAGCCAGCCACACAAAGACAGACTCAGTGTGATCTCCCTCCCATGATGAGTCTAACATACTCCAACTTACAGAATGCAGAGGAGAACTATGGTATCTAGGAACAGGGGTGGGAGAGGAATGGGCAGATATTGCCAGAGGGCTGGAACATTAAATTATATGATGAATAAGTTTGGGAGACTCTAATGCATGGCCTGGCAGGTTAGTTAATTGTGTGGTCTTGTGGGGAAGGGATGTAGCTCAGTGTAAAGGCATTTATCCTGTGTCACAAGAAAAATAATGATGATGATGTATTGTGGGAAATTTTCTGAGAGTAGATATTAAGTGCTCCCACCACACGCAAAATAACAAGTGCAATGATGTGTATGTGTCAGTTACTGCAAGAATTTTACAACACATCTGAGTAGCAACTTATCACATGGAACACCTTCAACAAATATAATTTCACTTGTCAATTATGCATTAATAAATCTAAAAGTAAAATACTGAAATTCCACGAGTCATAGTTGTATCATGAGACTAAGTAACTTTGACATTTTAAGCATTTTATTTCACTTCTAAATTAATCCCAAACTAAAAATATAATCTTTCTTAGTTGTATAAAAGTGTTCAAGAAAATAAAAGAATATGACAAGTGATTATTTAAAATATGTAAGAGTTCCTAGAAACTCAATTTTCCCAATGGAAAAAAATTACATCTGTTTAAAAATTAGCCAAAAGAGCTAGGTATGGTGGTGCACACCTGTAATCCCATAACTCAGGAGGCTGAGGCACGAAGGCTGTAAATTTGAGGCTAACCTAACTGAAGAGCAAGTCTTAGACACATAAAATGGACTTGGTTTGTTAAAAAAGATAAAGTCAAAGATCTGAGCAGGTAAGTCATGGACCAATGGTCATCAAACAGGACAAATGAGTCCACATAAGATGGAAAAGGAGACTCAGAATCAAAATGCAAAACTGCTTCACAGCTAACAGAAGAGAGAAACCCCAAGAAATGCAGATGAGGGTGCAAGCAGCAGGATTCATCTGATGGGGAACCAAAATACAGCCACATTGCAGGAAAGCTGAGCAGATTTTATGCAACTAAACATATTTGCATTGCAGGATCCAGTAATGACATTCATTGGTATTCCCCCACACCAGCTGAGAAGCATTTCCCACAAAAGCCCACGTGTTTGTAACAGAATGTGAAAGCTATCAAACTGCCTGTGCTAGTTAGTCCTCTGCTGCTGTGATGAAACACCATAGCCAAGGCAACTTATAGGAGGAAGAGTTTCTTTGGCTTACATACAGTTCCAGAGAATTAAGAGTCCATCATGGAGAGGTATGACAGGAGGCTCATGGAGAGCCAGAGCAGAAAACAGAGAGCTCACATCTTCAAGCAGGGAGGGCAAACTGGGAGTGGGACAAGACTATGAAATCTCAAAGCCTGCCCCCAATGACATGCGTCTTAAGCAAGGCCACACCTCCTGAAGGTTCCGTGCCTCTCCTGAAACATTACCACCAGCCGAACAAGTATTCAAATACCTGAAGCAGTGTTCGACATTCTCATTCAAACCACAACACTGCCCTTCAGTCATTGAACAGATGCGTAAACCGCAGTACTGTGATGAATACACAGAAAGATCATCTAATGCTGAAAAGAAATGAGCTACCGAGTAATGAAAAGACACACAGAGAATGAATGAAATGCATGTTACCCAGGTGAAAGAAGTCACTCTGGATAGCCCACCACTCTGTGGTTCCAAATCTGTGACATCCTAGACAAGGCAGAGTTATTAGGCAGAAACATAAGTGGCAATCAATGGTGTGGGAAAGCGGGAGATGGAGGGAAACAGGTTTCTAGGGATAGTGAAACTCCTCTGCATCATACTACAAATAGCCAGCATGACTCAGCACACATCTATCAAAACCCACAGAGTGTTTACCAAGCCACAGGAAGAGGGAACCGGTTCTCACGTAAATGGTGGGTGATGGCAGTCACAAACTCCGCATTAATTGCTTGTGCTCAACATGCCACTCCAGGGTGACACGGTGAACTTAGGGGGATTCTGTGTGGACAGGAGAACCAGAAACCCTGCTCCTTCTACTCAGTTTTGCTAAACTACTTTTAAAAATAAACTCGTAAAAATGTAAAATACCCCATTTGATTGTCTTCCTCATAAGCAGTGAAATGAACACTTCTACACAAGAGAAATAAGGAATGACTACTTATAATACCAATGTGTTGCTCCTAGGTGAGAATTTTAAAGTACGTCTCTGAGTGTTTTTTCTTTCATTATCCCATGTCTAAAATAAAAAGTATATTTCTTATTATTTTGTAAAAACATATCCTGACAATTAAAACTGAAATGGAAGAAACATGGGAAATGAGAGGTAGCTCAGTAGCTAAGAATGATTTCTGTTCCTATGGAGGACCAGAGTTCTGTTCCCAGTACCCACACACGGCAGTTTACAATCTCCTGTAACTCCAGCTCCAGGGGATGTAACCCCCTCTGATGACCTCTGCAGGCACTGAACATATGCATACAGACAGACAGACAGACACACACACACACACATATAAATAAATAAAAATAAATAACATCTTTTCATAAAAGACACATAAGTTTTCCCTAAATGGATAATAACCATAATGAATCTGAAAAATAATTTGAATGACTAGAAAATGTCTTGTGGTTTATAAAATATCTGCATTCCACTTGGATAGATATTCAGTATGGTTTTCTCTGGACTATTTAAACATAAATGAGGTGGTAACCAGACCTATTCATGTACGTAAAATTATCTCATGAGTTAACGATTCCCTTCATTTCTATCATGATCAGAATTATTTTAAAGAATCTGTTACCAAACTAAAATTGCAATGCTACAAAGCAGGGCTTATGATTGATTAAGGTGACTTACTAAATTATAACTTTACATTTTTCCTTGAAAATTCAGAAGATTCCAACTCATAAAACAATACAATGTTTCTCAACTTCCACTTTGGGGTATACAACCACGTGTGAGCTTCAACTTTTCCAGTGGATTAAAAGCCGCATCAACTCCAGGCATACCAGAGACTGACCTCCCCCAGAGAAAATGCACTACAGAGAAAACATCGGGAAGGAAGACAGACCATCACGTTTCCTACCATCACGTCCTCCTCCCCCCAAATCCCACATATACATGGCGTTCACTCACCATCCTTAAGTTTTGCTATATTCTAGAGCTTCTGAGAAGAATTTTTTAATTATACAGTCATACCCGCTCTTTTCATGATGAAATCAAGGAGGACTTTACTGTTAAGCATTCGCTCTACCTGTATGAAGCTATGGTCCCTCCCACCCCATTCTTAGATACTCTGAAGAGCACAAATGAGAAAAGAAAAGGGGACAGGACTAGATGAACGTCTGCCATGTTCTAGACCATGTCATGGGAGCGCACCATTTCCCAGTCGAGTAACTCAAGGCCCAAAGACTATATCATGTTCTCAGTGTCACAGAGTCGGGAAATGTCTGGGTTAGGACTTCACCCTGACACTGTTCTTTTTCCATACACATCGCCAGTCTTTATTTTGTTCTGTTTCCCTGTGCATATTAGAGAGCAGGAAATACAGGTCATGGAAACGCTGAATGATTCTGCCTGAGAGGATGCTTATCTCTTTCCTCGTGTTTAAAGGTGTAGAGAGCAAGCAATGGATATTAGAAGACTTCAGTATACCTCACAGAGTCCTGGGGACACCAGTGGGCTATAGAACCTGGAGGCTGGAGGTGACATGCATGGCTTGATCTTGTGATGCTAAACCCAGGACAGGGACACTTACTTTCTGGTTCACCAGTACCTGGCATCCTATCGTGCATCAGCAGAGAAAGACAGGGAAGCGCTCAGTCCCCACCAAATCCTTGTGTTCTTTAAGATCAGAGCTGAAGCTGTGCATCTAAACTTCTGCACAACCAAACCTTATCTCCTCTCCACGTCTTACCTGTCTCTAACCTAGCTTCGTGTCTGGACTCCAGCAGCACATAGCTCTTCAGCTACCTACAGGCCCAGGGCATTTCCCAACGCAGAATGATCTCCTCTGTATCTGATCCATGGCCCCACTCTACATCTCTAACCTTGAGTTCCTGGATATGTTGCTGTTGGCATGTAGGGTGGGAAATTCTTTGTTCTAGGCTGTCCTATACACTCTAAGATGTTTAGAGCAATTATTAAATGTCAATAGCATCTCTTTGCTTTCAATTTTGACTAAAATATCTGAGAATGTCATCAGATGTCTCCTGGGTGACAAACTAGCCCTTGTTAAGAACCACAGCTCTAACCCCAAGCACAAAGCTCGCTCTAAAAATGAACATGGCAGAACTTTGCAGAGTGTATTAATCACTTTTCACTCCTGTGGTAAAGCTCCATGACCAAACGTGACTTATGAGTTTATTTGGGCTCATGGCTCTAGAGAGATGTGGGTCCGTCGCAGCAGGAGAGTTAGGGTTAGGGTTAGGAATGGTAACAGGAAAAGGAAGCTGATGGCTCACATGTTCAGCTGCAAGTAAAATGCAGAGAGAGCAAGCTAGAAGTGGACTGAGGATATGAACTCTGAAAGCCTGCCCTGATGGATGTACTTCCTCCAGCGAGGCCACACCTCCTAAACCTCTCCACACAGCACCCCCAGCTGGGAACCAAGTGTTCAAGTACTTGAACCTATGAGGGACATTCCTCATTCAAACCACCGCTCCAGGAGAAAGCACACTGCTGACCACCCTACAAAGGGTGACCTCACTTACCCCAAGTCCCTTCTCTCCTAAACTACAACCTTCTAGGCAGCCAACACAAGTATTCTCTTTCAACTCTAAACTCATGATTAACTAGCATTCAGCCTAACTTAATATGCACTCAAAATACATATTGAAAAAGTGCTGAATGAATATCAGGGCTGTATGGAAAAAAAAAATCAGGATGTAGGATTTCAAATTTCTTTTTTTTTTTAATTTAAACAAATATTTTATTAATTATTTTTATTTTATGTGTATGAGTGTATTGCCTGTGTCTGTGTTAGTGTAGCCATGTCATGCAGTGCCAGCTGAGATGATAAGGCATTGGATCCCTTGGAAGTGAAGTTACAGATGGTTGTTACCATATGGGTGCTGGGAATCAAACCCAGGTCTTAACCACTGAGCCATCTCTCCAGACGCTGCATTTCAAATTTCTTAAGCCATGCATTGACCTATGCATTGCTAGTAGTCACTTCAGCCAGAAAAATCATATGCTTCCACATGCAAAAAGATTAGCAAGTATTAAACTATTTAAGAGTCTGAGCTTAAACGATAATAGAAAACATATATTTTCAAATATATATGACCACCATTTTCAAAGCACAACTACGGCAGAACCACTAATCCCCTCTTTTGAGCGTCTATAAACATTGAGCTGAGCTGGTCTGCTATGCAGTTCTTGGCAGCCCTGTAGCAGAAGGTTTCAGTGATGGGAGGTGTTAATTAATTACACTATAAAATAGAATTACAATTAATTGTTAATTTAGGTTTAAAAGTGACAGACTTTAAAGGCTAAAAATAGTTTTGATCTTTAAAAGGCTCCTTAATGAGGGCAATATACTTTAAGTACATCATTAGTTTAATTGTTCAAATTGGGTCTAGAGACTGCCAGAGTTAAGCAAACATCTATTCCAATATGTTAAATGTTTATGACTTGGGACAGAAACAATTAATTGCTAATCGATGGGTCCAATCCTAGGTGAGGTCAGGTTCTGAAGTAGGCGGACGACAGCAGTAAATTGGATGTTGAGCTTTTGATGCTGTACAAACCATAGAAAAGTAGAGACAGAAAGAACAGAGAAAAGAAGCCACCAGAAATGTCGGGTAATTAAGAAATCACTCCTTAGTCCATAATGGCTTTCAGGGTGCCTTTTGTTTAGATTAATGAGCCACAATTTTTTAGAAGGATACTTACATGTCTATAATTCACTTACTTAAGCATATAACTCAGGATATAAAATAGTAAAACTTCGAGTAGTTTACAGGGTGATCACACTGAGCTGGCAGCGGAGATTAACTCTGTTCCCAATTTGCACATAGCATCTTGGTTTGGCATATAATACTCTGAATCTATAAGTAAAATCAATGTATGGTTCTGGCAAGCATTTTCTCCACCACAGCACAAGACTTCCACTATCACTGAAGGTTCCAGAACATGAGCTTATTATGTGAACACTGTCAACCTTCACTCACCTTCAGTTCGGTTGAGAGACTCCAGAGACAGAGCTGACCTTCCTGACTGCCGGTCACTATGGTCTGCTGGTCATCCGTGATCATGATGGCAGTGATGCTGTGGGGAGGGGCCTTCCTTCCCCACAGGGCCACCGCCTGCATAGTAGTCCTCATGTTGGGTGACTCCTGTGGGAAAAATGTACATGGTCATCTTTCTTAAACTTGGAGGAACACACACCTTTAATTCTAGCACTGGGAGGCTGAGGCAGAAATAGTGCCATAAGTTCAAGGTCAGCTTGGGCAAGATAGTGAGCTCCAGGCCAGTCTGGGATGTACAGCAAGCCCTTCCATCTCAAAATAAAAAGTAGAACATAGACGTTAAAGGAACTGATATAAAATAGATGTGACAACACAACTTCCTTTCATGGTGTATTTGCTTCCCCGTCCATCAGAGAAGGAAGTCAGCTGACACTGCAATCACTCCTCACAGCTAGTCTGTGGAAGAGTGGTGGCTTTCCTTCTCCTCTTGGTTACTGCCTTGATACTGGACATTGGGACAGGAAGAATCTTCCCTCCGTAACCAGAGCTGACAGCATTTCCATCCCAGCCTGCTCTAAAGCCCAGCCAAGCCTCTCAAGAATCCAGCTATCTACATAGTTCACCCCAACATAGATACGCCTCCTCATGTATGAAGCACATGTGTCAACAGAACCAGTGGAAAGCCTTTTCCATAGAATCTGTTTCCCAGACTTCCACACTTTACACAGGAAGTACCGTCAGGATTCCGTCCTCCTTCATGCTACAGCTTTATGAATTTTATAGTTGTGGTTGATCTGTTTTTGTGTTTCTTATCCTCCTAAGAGTAATGTCTATGAAATCACCCTGCTATGTATTCATTAAAAGCCCATCAACTGACGAATGGATAATGAAAATGTGGTCCATTTACAAAATGGAGCAGTAGTCAGCTGTCCAAAAAAATGAAATTATGAAATTTTCAGGCAAATGGATGGAACCGGAAACAACCGTCATAGGAAAGATAACACAGATCAGGAAAAATAACCCAGATCAAGAAAGACAATCATCATATAGTCTCTCTCATATGTGGGTGCTGGCTTTGAATCTTTAGGTATATGTGTTTCATTTGGAAAATCTACAAGAGTCAGGAAGTCAATATGAACACATGACTATTTTTTAAATGTTTGTCTGTCAATCATTCTATAATAGCTACATTATATTTTGTGAGACAAGTTAAATATTTTCTCCAAATAAAAATTATTTTGTTAATTCCAAATAATTTGAGGATATTCCTTAGCAACTTAGTTTAATCTCATTAAAAATGTCAGAATTAGAAGAGAGGAAGTGACTCTTGCTTGTTTTGCAAAGTCAAGAAAATGAAAATATTTAGTCTAGTAGGATTTCTGGTAGAAAAATCTTCAAAAAGCTAAATGCCAATAATAACTTTAAAAAATTATGGTACATTGTACTACTCCTGTTGATATGATAAAATATCCCAACAAATGAAATTTAAAGAAAGAAGTTTGGGGGCTGGAGAGATAGCTCAGTGGTCAGGTTAGAACTGGCTGTTCTTGTAGAAGACCCAGGTTCGAATCCCAACACCCACATGGAAGCTAACAACCACCCATACATAACTCTAGCTCTAAGGTATCTGATGCCCTCTTCTGTCCTCTGCAGGCACTATGCAGGCATAACACTCACACATAAAATCAAATAATCAAAAAAATTTAAAAAAAAAAGAAAGAAGTGCCAGATTTGCTGGTGCATGCCTTTAATCCTAGTACTCGGGAGGCAGAAGCATGAAAGTATCTGTGAGTTCAAGGCCAGCATGGTCTAAAATAGCAAGTTCCAGACCAGCTGGGCCTCTAGCAGGGAGACCCTGTCTCAAAAAGATCAAAAAAAGAAAGAAGTATTCATTGTGGCTCACAGTTGAAGAGTGCACTTAGTCTTGGAAAGGGGGAGGGGTGGTCAAGTCAGTTGGAGCTTGAGGCAGCTGGTCACATTCCACAGAGAATGTTAGTGCTAAATTCACTTTCTCCTTTGTATGCAGTGCAAGTCCTATGACCAGGGGATGACATCACCCATCATTAAGGCGAGTCTTCCCTTCTCAATGAACCTAATCATGATCATCCCTCACAGGCCTTCCAGAGGCCCCATCTTCCAGGTGATTCTACATCTTGTCAGGCTGACAACACTAACCATCACATGCAAGTTATATAAAGTGTTCAACATATAACGTGTGCATGTGCATGCACATGCATGCACACGCTTACTCTTGCGTGTGTGGACATATGCAAATACACACATGCACACACACACATGGGATGAGCAATGACTTTATGAATACAAATACAACATGGTTAGCTCACAATCTGCAACTTGGCGACATTAAAATTTTCACTTTTACCTCCTTGTAAAGAATGTAGTTCATAGATTTTCCTGATTCTCTTTTTAAGGAAGTACACAAGTCTATCTAGTCTGCTACACAACTATAATGATTGTCTGAGAGAGTCTCATTATAGAGCACAGGTTGGTGTCAAACTCAAGATCTTCCTGCCTCAGCCTCTGAGGACCTGGATGATAGGCATAAACTACCATACCTGCCAGTCTACTTTAATTATTCTTACTGCCATACTGAAGCACCATGAAACCAAGATTCAAGGAGAAAACATTCAAAGTATTGTGATTCTGGAGATTGTGAGCAAACATCAATCGTATTTCTAAGTTTCAGAGATCTCTGGGTTTAGTAGAACCAGAACCAGAACTTAGACCTTTTCAGCTTCAAACACAGAAACACTACATTTCCTTCTACATTTAAACTATTGCTTCCTAACCAGGATTACATATCAGTCTAGGAACTCCAAGCAGTCCAAACTGAGAAGTGTCTGGACCTGGAACTAGGCCAGACTGGGCTTTGCTGGCTGGGAATGTAAGTGCTCATTTACATGCAGAAAAGAAGCAACAATTGGAGAGGTAATCTATTCAATGAAACAGAGCATCACCAGGAAAATAAGGAAGCTATTTACTTCCAAATTTCCTAATAAAATGGTGCCAAGCCCAAAGCACAATAGGGGTGAGTGTAAAAACACGATGACTATATATAGAGCTGGAAACTCCATGTGAAAAAAGTCTGTGTATTTAAAAGAGTGTCACCAGGTCAATGAAGCCATTGGAAGGTTCGCTGTAAACACCGTGTGCTTACTGGAACTATGAAATGTATGAAGAAGCAGAAGAAGTAAAAGGAGAGGAGGAGGAAGAGGAGGGAAGAAGGAGGAAGAAAAGAGACAGAAATGGGGAGGGGAAGGAAGGAGGGAGAGGAAGAAGAGCCGAGCAAAGGGGGAGCAGGAAGGGGGAGAGGATGAGGAGGACGAGGAAAAAGGAGGATGAGGATGAGGATGAGGAGGAGGAGGAGGAGAAGGAGGAGGAGGAGAAGAAAGGGGAGGAAGAAGAGGAAGGGGAGGAGGATATAAAGAAGGCAATCTCAACCTTGTCCCGTGAATCTGGAAAGGTCCAGTGTAGGTCACTGTGGCAGTTTCTTACAAAGTCAGAGAGGTATTTCCTCCATGACCCAGTCAATCCACTCCTAGGTCTTACTCAAGAGGAGAAAAAGCCCTTGTGTTGATTGCTCCATGTAGATTCTTACAATAGCTAAAAAACGGAAATGAGCCAAATGCCAATTAATAGGTAACTGGTTAAACAAACTGGGACAAATCTGTACAATAAATAACAAAGGCATATCTTCACAACAGGCTGAGACTTTGCAATAAGATGAATGGCTATTGACTCACAGTATATAAATTTGAAAATAATTACATTAAGAAAAACAAGTACCTAAAAGAATAGTACTGTATGTTCATTTGTGGCAATTCTAGAAAATTCATTTCATCCCATAGTAACAAGCAGAAATTAGGTTAAATCGTGGCCTGGAGACAGGAAGAAGGGATAGGAGACCTTTATAAAAGTCAAATGGAGAAATATTTAATTTAAGAGTTATTTTGTTGTAAAGCATGTGTGTGCCTTTGTGTGTGTATGTATGTGCAAGTTAGTGTTGGTACCCACAAAGGCTGGAAGAGGGTACCAGATTCCCTGGAGTTGGAGTTACAGGTGGTTGTTATGACCTGACATAGGCCTGGGAACTGAACCTGGGTCCTCTGCAAGAGCAGTCAGTGCTCTCAACTGCCGAGCCATCTCTCCAGCCCCAAAATGCAGAGAGCTTCGATGGTGACCAGGTTCATTACCCTAACTGTGGTGGTTGGTTGATGAGGGAACAATATGACAAATCTTATACCTTTATACCTTAAATATATATATATATATATGATATATATATATATTTATTTATATGTTTATGTATGTATGTATTTCCTATGTAGGCATTAAAGTGTCCTGTGTGCCAAAGTTATACTTTTTTAAAGTTGGGCTTGTTTACTTGCTTGCTGAGGCATTCTGGAAGCTCCTATAACAACTCAGGCTGAACAGAATCTGTATGGAAACAAGTAACTAAAATAGTAAATAAATTCACAATAAAAAGTTATGAAAAAGTCATGAATAGCCCGTGAGCAAGTAAAGGAGTTGAGATCCCCAAGAACTAAGAATAAGAGAGCAACGGGCTGGAGAGATGGCTCAGTGGTTTCGGGCACAGCTGTTCTTGCAGAGAACCCATGTTCGATCCCCAGCACCCACATGGCAGCTAACAACCATCCATAATGACAGTTCCAGGGGATCTGACACCCTCTTCTGATCTTTACTGGCATTGAAGGACATGGGTGCACTTACATACATGTAGGCAATGAACTCATACATAGAAAATGATAAATACAATATTTCTTTAAAGAGAACAAATAAACTATTATAAATCATTGAAAAGGCCAATACTTTAAAACCTTAATTAAAACACAACTACGGTAGCCAAGTCTGGCAGCCCAGACCTATAATCCAAGCTACCTGGGAAACTGAGGCAAGGGAATAGCAATGTCAGCCTAGGCTAATGAGTAAAATCTTCTGTCAAAATTTAAAAAAGAAATTAGAGGGATGTGACTCACTGGCAGGAAGTGTTCTAGCATTTATTAGGCCTGAGGTTCAATTGTCAGTGCAAAAAGTACTGTTCATTTTCTACTCTTGGTGGGTTTATGATTGAGAGAAAAGACCTTTTGGGCTCTAAGGAATATATTTCAAAGTATTCTCCAGCGAAGAGGTATTGGTTGACCAATTACTCTCAGGTAATTCCCTCAAAACAGTTTCATGCCTTCTATATGCTACTTATCTAAAAGGCAGATGTCGTTTGAGAAATGTGTTACTTGAAAGACTTACAGAAGAAAATTTCATAGAATGTATAAAACATGAAAATTTGGACTCAAGAGTACAAATAAGTCTTAAAGAGGATTAAAATAGAAACAGATGGCCACTAAAGATATGTCTTAGGGAAACTGCAACGCACTGAACAAAGAGCAAGTAATAAGCTAAATGGAATGACTTGGGGAAAGGCAGCGTGAGTTTGCACAGGCTTCTATACACAACAGGGGCAGCCAGAAGGGGTCAGAATATTACATGCATGAGGCTGAGGGCAAACGTCACCCCAGGGTTCCATAAAGGCAACAGAAAAAAATGTATTTTCCCATGAAATAAGGCCTGAGAGAAAGAATTACAAAGGATATTTAGGACAAAGATGTTAGATCTAAAAATGAATAAAGTGTAGAATCAGATGTAGAGCTGAGCAAAAGGAATTGCTACACAGAAGTGACCCCTACAAAAGTGATGCACACAACTGAGTCACTGGGGAGGACAGAACCTCAACTGAGGGGCTGCCTCCATCAGACTGGCCTGTGGCCTGTGGCCATGTCTGTGGGGCATTTTCTTGACCCTTAATTGATGAAAAGAGGCCCAGAACACTGTGGGCCGTGCTACCACTAGGTAGGTGGACCTGGACTGCCCAAGATGGGTGAGCAAGCCAGATGGAAGCCGTTGAACACTGCTCCTCCTTGGACTGTGCTCCAGCTCTTGCCTCAGGTTCCCGCTTGAGCTCCTGCCCTGTCTTTCCTCATGATGGACCTGGAAAGCAAAGAAACCCTTTCCTCCCCAAGCTGCTTTGATCGCAGTGTGTATCACAGCAACAGAAAGCAAGCTAGGACAGTCATAGTGATGAAGATGAGGATGGATCGACAGGCTAAAAGAGAGAAAAATAAGTCACAAGGTGAAAGAAGAAGGAGACTCTATGTTAACTCATTCTGTTGTTCTTTGGGGGGTGGCAGGGACAGAGAAAAGGATACTGACTGAATTTCCCTAAAGCATGGATATATGATAGTACATGAAAAGGAAGAAGTTAAGTGTAATGCCCAAAGGGTGATAACAGAAAACAAGGAAAATGATGGAGCCGTTAGAAAAGGCTCAAAATGAAAGAGCATCACGGAAATAGAAAATGCCAAACGAGACGAATATTTACATCCAAACATCTCAGAAGTTCGTCAGCAAATGAATTAAACTTACTAGTCAAAAGACAAAGATTCTCAACCAGAATATGTCTAAATGTAGCCTATTTACAAAGCGTTCCTATAGGTGCGAAAATGCTGAAAATAAAGTTTAGAGAGATAGATGAAGATAAACCACTGTAAAAAGTTGGGATTCAGTCAGCTTCTAAGTCTATCTCAGTATTCCAATTATGCAACTTGGGACTGGAGCGATGACCACGGAATGAGCTCAGGAACCCACTGAACCCACTGAGTCAGGCTTTTGCCCAGTCTCCACCAATCAACTGACCTCCATAAGGCCCTGCTTTTGGGGGGGGGGGTGGTCGGTCTCCTGGAATCAGTGTCAGTTTGCCTCAGAAACAGTCACTGTTTTCTCTTCCTTGATGCACAGTTACTGAGTACAAAGCTGGCCGCAGGAGCCTCTGGAGAAGAATGGGAGAAAAACTAACAGTGAAAATCTTGGTACCTGGAACCAGGTCCTTCCTTAAGGGGACCTGGCCTTCCCTTCCAGCAAGATGTTCTGGGTCTATAAACTAGCTCAAGTCTGGAAAGCGGTTGACGGCATGATTCTCTGCTGCTACCACCCAGTGTAACCTTTCTTTCATTTGTTCTACAGTTTTCCTGCATACACAAATTCAACAAAAACTTAGACGGCTCCTTAGTTCCAGAAAGGTCCACAGAGGCCAGGCCACTACACTGTGTTGCCTGTGCTGCCTGTCACAGTAACTACGCTCACCTTGATGAGATACTAAAAAAAAAAGTTTTTAGAGCAAAGCCTCTATTAGGGGTTAAAATAAATCACTATATAACAATTAAATATATAATTTACTTAAAAAAGTAATACCATAGAGGAAACACTATTTGTTCAAAGATGAATAAAAATTTGTGATATTTCCTCTCACACTCTTAATACACACAACATAATCTATTTCCTTTATAAATATGTGAAATGCAACATATTTTAAATGGTCCTTGGCTAATCAAGAAAACATAATAAAAATTAGATATTATTGAGGCCTCTTAAAGTAAACTTATATAAGCTATATACGAGTTTATATAAACTATAAACTTTAATGGTAAAACTTATGAAGTTTAGATTTTTGCATTATATGGGAAATTATAGCCTTGAATGTATACATTTAAAATGGAAAATAGACCCCCAAAATAAGTTAAATATCAAGAATAAAATTTTATATGTTAGAAGAACTGGATACATACCAAGAATTCAGAAGGAAAAAATGTAGCGAAAACCAAATATTTGACTATATCCTGTGAAGATACCAGAGTGTCTCAGTATGGCATCTTGAGGTTGAGAGCTGGTGGGTAGAATGACCATGGAAATGAGTCACCCCTAACTCCTGAGTTGCATACCCACTGTTTACCCAATAAGAACTTAATACATGAGTGTTCACAACATGTAGTAATACTTAGCAGGAGTAAGTTGTGGTGACCTACAGAGAGTGGCAGGCACTGTATCAATCTTCCCTTTCAGTTAGCACCCAGCTTCAGCCACAGGCAGTCCCTGAAAAACTTTTTCTCTGTACATATAGATATTTAGAGATACATTACTTTATTCTTTTTCAATGGCATAATGAGAAAACCTTAAGAAAAAAACATTTTAGATCTAACAGTTAAAGAGCCTATTTCAATGCTGGATTTGATAGGATTCAATTACATATAAAAACAGATGCCATATATATGAACTAAAAACAATACTAAATTTTATTTTTAATATTACATATGAAAGCATACATATAAATTTAGGTACATGTCAAACAAGATCAAAATTTTATTTGGAACATAATATTCAGACTTCTTATATTTCATGGTCAATAAAGTCCAACTGTTTATTTATATGATTTCAATTTTTATTCTTAAATATGAGACAATTCAGAGAATATTACTTGCAAATGGGTTGGGGCCATTCAAATATGAATTGTGTATATATTTTTTTACTTACTATGAAAAGTTGTATACAATGAAATCACTGTTTTTCAGTTTTTGAATATTTCTTTTTAATACTGCAGATAAAACCCAGGGCCTTGCACATGCTAGGCACTGAGCTGCATCCTGAGTCGTCAACTCTTGTTTTATAATAGTAAGAGCAGCTTAGGCTTGATGTCTACAGATGCAAGATCACCTTCCTTCCACAATGAGATCTGCAGAACCGACCCTGCTCTCAGCAGAATTCTCTGTGCTTTCCTTCTGTAAGCGATGGTCTGCTACAACATAAACAGCAAGTAGAAACTTCCTGACACAGTGCCTGTCACATAATGGTCCAGGAAAGTGTTATATAAGGTTGGGAGAGAAATCCAAGTTCTCAACTCTCAACTCTGTGTTTCCAAAAAACAATTATTGTCCATGTTCATGCTGTGAGGGGAAGAAGGATGGAAAACAAAAACTGAGTGAAACTTGACTATGAACATGCACAATTTAAAACTGTAGAAGACTAATTCACGACAGAATTTGAAAACTACCTTTGCACCCAAGAATCCAGCCTCCAGATCACATAGTTAGGCTGACAACTGCCGATGGCTGCATAAACTTGCAGGCTGAGCTCTCAGTCTGCTCTGACTTAAAATGAAAACATACTTTAAAGCAGAAACTCCAGCAACCTGATTATTCTAACAATGGGAGCTTCCTAGTCACCCCGTAAACCCACAACGGCTCTATGTCATCAAGGAAGAAACACCTGGGAAGTTCCCCATTTACTGTTCCATCCTCAGCCCTAGCCCACCACCTGGCATGTTTTTTAAAGACAGGGTCTCACTATGTAACCCTAACTGGTCTGGAACTCAGTATACAGACCAAGCTGGACTAGAACTCACAGAGATCTGTCTGCCTCTGCCTCGCAAGTGCTGGGATTAAAGGTGTGTACCACCAGGCCAAGCACCAATATTTCATAAGTGATGATACTTAATCTAGATAATGAGGAAGAGATTGAAATGCAGAGGTTGTGGGCTGGAGAGATGGCTCAGTCATTTCTGCAGAGTACACTCATTGTCTGCCTTACTCACAATCGGTACTCACTGAGTGAGCGGCAAGGCTGGGAATCACTGTGATTTTGCCCTGTGGCCAGAGGATGTACTATTGCTGTCTGATAATGGTCCTGTCAGTAGGAGAGCTCCACCATTTACTTTTACCCCTAGTATGTCTTCACTCAATAGCATTGTGGCCATTTGCTGGGTTGTTTGGCTATGACAATATCCAGCTTGTGATCGTTAATTCTAAACTGTAGGATGATACTCCAGGGAAAACCAGGCCTGCCACATTTGGTAAGTGAAAACATAAGCCAACTAGCTAAGCATGAATTTTGAATAATTAACAAATACGTTTTTCATATGAATATGGTGGTCTAGTTTTACTTCTTTTGCTTTGATAAAACACACTGACCAAAGGAAACACATGAGAGATGTTTCTTGGGCTACATTCTTGATTATAGTTCATCATCGAGGGGAAGTCAAGGCAAGAACTCAAGCAGTTGTGCTGGTTAGTTTTTATCAACTTGACACAAACTAGAGACACCTGGGAGTCTCAACTGATGCATTTCCTCCTTTGCACGGGCCTGTAGTCATGTCTGTAGGGCATTTTCTAAATTTATAATCGATGGAGGAGGGCGTAATCCACAGTGGGCGGTGTCATCCCTGGGCAGGTAGGGCCTGGGTTGCATAAGAAAGTTAGCTGAGCAAGTCAATGAGCAGTGGTTCCACCATGGTCTCTGCCTTCTCTTCCCTCAATGACTTGCCATAGCTTTAAGCCAAAAACAGAGTCCTTCCCAGGCTGCTCCTGTCTGTCCGTCTTTGTTTGGTTTTTTTTGAGACAGGGTCTCCCTGTGATCCCAGGTGGCCTAGAGCTTACTATGTAGACCAGGCTGATTTGAAGCTCTCAGAGATCCTCCTGACTCTGCCTCCTGAGTGCTGGGATTAAAAGGTGTGCAGCATGCCTGGCTTTAAGTTGCTTTTGTCATAGTGCTTATCACGGCCACAGAAAGTAAAGTAGGACAGATCACACACAGTCAGAATGGAATGAAAGGAATGCACCCACACTGCCTGCCACCTGCTTGCTTTCACCCAGCTTTTTTCTGTCTCATACGGCTCAGGCCCACCTGCCTAGGGAATGGTGCCTCCCACACTGGCCTGGGCTCTCCTACACCAACCAACAGTCAATTCAAATCCCCACAGACATCACCGACCAACCTGATCTTGACAATCTATCAATTGGAACTCTCATCTTTGGTGACTCCAGATGCTGGCAAGTTGACATGTAAAACTAATCAGCTCATGTGGCTTACCCCAAACCTGGGAAATACAATAAAAAAAATTTACTGTTCCTTTTTGTGTGGAACACACTTATAAATTATTATTTTTTTAAATTAAAATATTACTGGGTTGCATAGGAATCTGACGGCCTCCTGTAACTCAAAGCTAATAACAGGAGGAAATGCTGCAGTCACAACCACCTCTTTTCTACAGATGGTGGAAGATAAGAAAGCACAGGGAAGCTGGTTACTTGATAAAGCTGATCAAGGTAAAGCAGTGACCTGAACCAAGTCTCTTGGCAAACTCCCCCGGTGACCCAGACTTTCCCATCAGAAAATCTTAGTTATCAACACAGGTAAATTCTTTTGTTATTCTGACTACTCCTTGAAAAAAATATTCAAGTGAAAAAAAAACATTTATTCAGCCAAAGCAGCAGACTGCTTCCACTGCTCTTAAAGTTAGACTAGCACTTCCAAACCTTTCTCCATAAAGACAGCACCAAGCACTCCTGTGCCCACCCTCAAGCCCTTCCTTCACAGTTCTTCCTGACAGGACACGTCAGCAGAGCAATGGGCAAGGTGGATCTGTGGTTCTGCCGTGGGTATCTACCGGACACTGGAATTGCTGATTTTGTCATAGAGCCTTGTCCAGGGACACACTCAGACCCACAGACAGTCAAGTCTAGAAATTTCAGCTGATGACAGTCAGGGAAAATACTGCAGATGAATTCCCCAGTTACCAGGTATGACTTTGCATGACATCTTTTTGACCACAGTAAGTAAACACCTATGTAAAGATAAATATTGAGCCTTAGATCTGACTCATATGGCCTCTCTGAGTCCCTTGGCTAAGAGGAGAAAACAGTTAATGGCTTCCTTCAAAACTCACAGCCACAGACAGAAACCAGAGTGAATCATTTCAAGATCCTTTTTATTTTTCCAAAAACATAACTTGGTCAACTTGAAACCAGGGAGAGTTCTGTTTACAAATTTTAAGTTTAGGTGAAGAGGAAAGGAATTTAGGTATTCTATTTCATGATATTGCACCTTTTAAATGGGTCTGGCTTACAAGCCATCAAAGAGAATATAAAGCTAAACTTTTCTAGTTTCAACTCTCACACAGATTTTTTTTCTTCCTTTTCTGCAGATCAGTGAATCTAAACACAGTTAACAATGTCTGTATAGACAGACGTCACTGAGGTATAGAGTCAGGACCTGCTCGAATGACTTCCTTAAACTAGCTCTGTGTTTTTACTCATGAGCTCATTAGAATAAAGTGTCAGAAAAATTCAGTAGGACTCTATTAATTTCATATTTAAATCCATGAGTCACATCCACATTAGGACCCCGATGGTAGTTCTCAAAAGACATAGTGAAAAGCAGAGAACTGCCACCCCTATTAGAGGACCTACTAGCTGGAGCCACTGGCCATCAGCCTCTGGGAAAGTTAGTCTTTGATTCAGTGACTTTGCTCCAGGATGATTATCACAGTCTGTCACAGCCACATACCATCAGCCACCAGGAAGTCTGGGGAGGGGAGGAAAACAGACTTTTTCTCTCACCAGGAAGCAGCTTTGGTTCCAAAAAGGGAGGGGTGCCTTGGTGCCGAGATGGGGAGAGAGTCCAGCCATTGTCTTCACAATGAAGCGCCCTCATGGATTTCTCTGCAGCCCTGGTTGGGATGGGAGTGTGCCACAGGACACAGTCACAGTGAGTTTGAAGCCCGGACTGGGCACTTGATAGTTGAGCTTGGATTGAAACCAATCTTCTCCACAGTCGTGGTGCGCCTGGACCATGACAATGGTGCCCACGAGTGGAGGTTCTTGCAGCTCATTAAAGGCATCAGCTCGGACGAGGCCACATAAACCAGCACTGTGCTCAGACACAGATCCACACTGAAGGGGCCAGCCTGGACAAGTGGAGTTCATAGAACTCTTTGGGACTTAGGGCCTTGCTCCCGAAGAGGATCAACACACATGGTGCCAGTATCCCACCAAAGAAGCCCTGGGGACGACTTGAGGACACTTTCCAGTTCTGCCAGAGCCTGCTGGCACCTCCTGCTGCTTGCACAGTGGTGGTCCGAGGTTTCTTCCTCACCATGTCCTCTGCCTGGGAAATTTTCAGTAAAAGTGCTTCAGTTTGTTCACAGGGCAGAGGGAGCTTGTTGGTGATCGCCCGCTATGTGTTTCACCATTTCACAAGTAAACTGCCAGCAGCCTTCCTGGCTCACAGGCCCAGGAAACACCACCTGCACCATGCAGTCTCTTGGGTAGAAGAGCTCTCTGAAGGGTTAGAAGATTCCTGGGCCAACATGACAACCTCAAGGAGTTCTACCAGGAAGACCAGGAGTCTTCTGACTTCTCAGACTATACCAAGTTCCAGACCCAGGCAGGAGACAGCACAAACACAACCTCTGGCTCCAGCGAAGCCATTGAGACTCGGAATAAAGTGATTAAATATATATATATATATATATATGTTTTGTACACAAACGATCCTGTCAGAAACTCCCAAGGTAAAGAGACAGAACACAGAGGCTGCAGGCCTGGCCACATCACACAGCTCTAGGAAGTGGTAATGCCTTGGGAGAGGGGAGAATTTTATATAGGAACAAGAAGCAAAAGAGAACTGAAGAAAGCTGCAGACGCTGGCTGGAGAGTCATGGCAACTTTAACTACAGAGGAAAATGAAATGGCAGCTGGGGCTCCTGAGTCTGAGGACTTCTGTGTCCTTGGCATGGGCCACAGAAGCAAAACCTGTTGGTTCACAGATGTTCCCAAACATGTTTCATCAGCAGACTAGAAGCAAATCACTCCTTAGAAAAGGGAAACAATTGTTTCTAACAAGTCCAAGGTTGCCCAGGGCAATTATGAGTAACACACACATACACACACAAAACACTATTCTGTGTTCAACCCTGGGAAGCATGACTGCTCCCGAGTTAACCCCAAACCAACATTAAAGCCAAGTTCTTCAATACTGCTAGCAAGTGGTTAGCTGCTATTTAGGAAATTCTAGAATGTCACTTGTTTTAGAGACAACCATGGCAGTTAACATCAATGTTAAAATCACTCAGAGATCCACAGAAGAATTAAGCAGATAGGCAGATTAATCTCTGCACTCCAAACGCTCATGACCAAGAAGATGGAGTAAAACTAACTAACCAAAAAATCACCTCCTGATCGTTATGCAGATGACGTTCATACACAATTCCAACTCTGCCCGGACTGTGAGTTGCAGATTTTCAGAATACTGCTTTCAAGCTTTACCTCTCCTGTTTGTTAGGCTGTGTAATCACAGAGCTCAGAGACAAACAACAGCCAGGTGCGAACATGCTGTTATTGTTAGACAAGGGTATTAGCGTGGGAAAAGAAAGATGAGATGCTCAAGGAAACCCTCTCTGGGTGGCAAGGCAAACTCTTGTCAACTAGACCTGTGAACAACTTCAGGGAGCCATAGTCCCTGGGTTTAAAACCACAGGTGTAGGCTTTAAAAGGATTTTTCATTTGTGTTTTTGTTTGTGCTACATTTAATTATCTGAGTATTTTTACTTATTTTTATTGTATGTGTGTGACTGTTTTGTCTGCATGCATGTAATCACATTCATATCATGCAATGCCCACAGAGGCCAGAAGAGGGTGTTGGATCTCCTGGAACTGGAATTACAGATGGTTGTTAGCCCTCCCATGGGTGCTGGGATCTAAACCCAGATCCTCCAGAAGAGCAGCCAGTGTTCTTAACCACTGAGTCATCTCTCCATACTCAAAAGTCATTTTTATAATCTAAAAGTACCTTAAAGAATGACTTTAGGCCATTCTTAATCAAATCCAATAAATACTTATTGAGAGCTGAACATATATCCTGTGTTGGGTTGGACTACAGAGACCAGGAGGTAAAAAATACAGCCCTGGGCTTCACAGTCTTCACGGCTGAGTCACCTTATGGTTAGTTTTAAATAAGCATTTGTGTTATGGGTAAAGCAGGTTTTTTGCTTGTTTGTTTGTTTTATAGTATGAATTCTACAAACCTATTTCTATTCTGGAGTCCTATGTTTTTCTCATATCCATGAAGAAGATAGAAAGGAAGTTGTGAAGTATATTTTTTTTAATGAACACACGGTAAACATTAAATTAAGCTGGGTAAAGATAACTTGTCCTGAAACGTGTTGGATAATGGGATGTCCTCCTTCCACATACTCCTGCCCAGCAACCACTGGGCTGTTCCTTTTAACTCCATAACTGTGTGGTGAATAAACCTCTTTTAAGCATAAAATTTAAAAAATTATGTTACATAAGTTTATCTTTGGGAATCATTAATGCACACAGTCATAGCATTTCATATGCTGCCTCTGTTTTCAAAATAGTATCTACTGCATACATGCTTGTTGTGCACATCTAAAACACGTGGCTGAAACTCACTGTCCCAGTGAAATGATTACCTTGGCCTCTCTTCCCTAGTTTTCTGAGACAAGGATTCGTGCAGCTCAGGCTGGTCTTCAACTCAGTATTCGGCCAGCGTTGAACCTGAACTCCAGATCCTCCTGCCTTCACGTCCCAGGTGCTGGGATTACAGGTGTGCATCACTGCGCCCTGCTGCCCTGCTGTCTCTGCCTTTGTAAAGTCATACCTCACGAGCTGGAGAGATGGCCCAGCAGTTAAGAATGCTGGCTGCTCTTGAAAAGGACCCCAGTTTAGTTCCCAGCACCCACATCACCACAATAGCCTGTAACTCCAGCTCCAGAGGATCCAATGCCCTCTTCTGGACTCCTCAGGCACCTGCACTTTTGTGCACATATCTAAACACACACACACACACACACACACACACACACATACACACACACATAATAAGGAGAAAGAAATTAGTTAAAATCCCAGCTCAGCCAAGCATATTCCATGAGTCCAACACCCTCAGTTGTAGATCCTTTCAGCCAATGCCTGGCAAACCAAAGTCATTTGCAAATGAGCGTCCTCTCCTTACTTCAATACTGCATAGTTTTGTTTTGTTTTTTCCTATGCCACTGTGGTGGTTTGAATGAGAAATTTCCCCTATAGGCTCCAAGTATTTGAACACTTAGCCACCGTGGGTGGCCTGTTGGGGAGGTTTAGGAGGTGCAGCTTGTTGGAAGCCAGTGGGGCAGCTTGGAGAGTTCACAGGCTTGTCCCACTTCCACTTCTTCTCTAGGTTTCCTGTGAGTGCTTGAAGATGCGAGCACTCGGCTTCTGCTCTAACCATGGCTATCACCATGCCTCCCTGCCATAATGGTCTCTCCCTCTGGAACCGGAAGCCCAATGCACTCTTTCTTCTACAAGTCACCTTGCTCATGGTGTTTTATCACAACATCAGAAAGGAACCAATACAGCTTTCTATTCTAATTCCCCATGGTAACATTCTCATGTTGATACAGAAGCTCATCTGTCACCTCAAGCCTCTTCTTTCTCTAGCCCTTTTACCTGGTTTTATTTGCATTTGGCTTTAAAGTATGTGGCAGCATGTAGAGTGTGCTAGAGACCATGCAGCACTGTGGGGATGCTCACCAGACAAGCAAACTGTCACAAACTGCATGGAGCTTGCCTGTGTCTCAGGAGACAGGTGCTCAAGTCACCCCAGGGTGTGAGACTGTTTAAGGGAATGTGTCTGTGGAGAGACAGATAGAAACACGGAGATCTGAAGACAATACTTACATATACACAGACATACACGCACCATACACTCACACACATACACCACATACATACCACACAGACTCATACATGTAACATACATATGCACTCATACCCCCACATATTCATACATTCACATTCACACACACCACACAAACTCTTACATATGACATACACATCTACACAGAAACCCACACATACACTCACACATACAACACACACATACACACACCACGCAAACTCATACATTCACATTCACACACACACATACACCCCACAAACCTTTACATATAACATACACATATCTACACAGAAACCCACACATACAACACACACATACACACATACTACACACACATACAAATACCACACAAACTCATACATTCACATTCACACACACATACACCCCACAAACCTTTACATATAACATACACATATCTACACAGAAACCCACACATACACTCACACATACAACACACACATACACACATACTATACACACATACACATACCACACAAACTCATACATTCACATTCACACACACATACACCCCCCAAACCTTTACATACAACATACACATATCTACACAGAAACCCACACATACAACACACACATACACACATACTACACACACATATACATACCACACAAACTCATACATTCACATTCACACACACATACACCACACAAACCTTTACATATAACATACACATATCTACACAGAAACCCACACATACACTCACACATCCACATACCACACAAACTCGTAGATATACATAATACTCACATGTACACCCACACTCACGTACACACCACGTAAACTCATACACACAGTACACACATTTACAGCCATACCTATACACACACTCACATACATACTTACCCACATACCCTTACATACACCACACAAATTCACACACATACATATATTCACATACCCATGCTCACACATACACACAAACTTACACAGACCACACAAACCCACACGCATGTGAGAAGAGAACAGCAAGCCCAGAGCACAAATCTTATACACTTGCTGGTTTTAAAACCCAGTTACATTTAACTTTTTTTCCTCCTCTGTAAAATGGGATCACTTCCACTGGATCTGACTATAACAGGGCCTATGATTCCACCGTCAGGTCCATCAGCCTGGGTGGAAAGAACACAGGGTCCCACTTTCTAGAAACAAGCTTGGAACCCAGTCCTCCGCAGCTAAGGAACCAGTGGAAGGGCCGCTAGTGGGAGCACCCACGGGTGGGGAGCACACTGACAAACAGAGCCCCACTTCACCATTGGGGCTGAAGGAGCTGGCCTCTTACTCCTCAGGCTCTCTGTGAAATATCCGTGTATGTCCAAGGCTCAGTCATCCTTTGAGCTTGACTCCTGCACTCTGTCTGTCTCTCTAACACAAACCAGTAAAAAACATGAGTCCACCGTCCCTGTGTCCATCTTTCTTTCCTCCAGAGAAGGCATCAAGGACACAGGTAGGAATACGAGCCTACTGAAGCCTCCTAACCACTGAAATTCCAGTGCTTTCTGCACAACGCAGTGGCTAGGACCAGGCTTCACAGAGGTGGGAAGCCTGTGTCATACACCTCAGGCTCCTGTGCACAGATCACAGGGGATCTGAGGGAGGATGGTGAAGAAGCACAGGACTTGAGGACCAAAAAGGCAAAAGGCCTTTGGTATTATAGTGTATGTGTCATGTGTGTATGTGTGTGAATATGAGTATATGTATAAGTGTGTGTTATGTGTGCGTGTATGTGTGTATGGTATGTACATGTCTGTAAATGTGTATGTGTGTGTGAATGTGTTTGTGTGTGAGGTTTGTGTATGTGTGTGTATATGGGTGTGTGTGTGTGTGTGTGAATATGTGCTATGTCTGTATGTGTGTATATGTGTTATATGTTGGTGAGTGCGTAGGTGTGTGTGCATGGGTGGAGGCCACAGGTCAACCTTGGCTGTCATCCATCAGGTACCATCTACTTTGGTTTTTGAGACAGGGTCTCTTACTGCTGTGGAGCTCACTGCTAGGCTAGTATAGCAGAAAGCCCCAAGAGTCTGCTGTCTCTGCCTCCTGGGTAGTGGTTGCAAGTGTTCCCAAAAAAGCAAGTAATAGCTTTTAAATCTATTTGTGTACACATGCATGTGTGCAGGCCTATGTGTGCTGGGCACATGTGGAAGTCAGAGGACAAATTGCAGGAGTAGATTCTTCTTCCACCACATGGGTCCTAGGGAGTCTCAAGCTGCAAGTGCCTCTGGCTGCTGACCCTTCCTGGCTTTTTAACCTGGGATCTGGGGCTGCACTCAGGTCCTCACACTTATGTAGTAACTGAGCCATCACTTCAGCCCTTAAAGTTTTAAAAGGATGTTTTCTAGAACTCCTAGTCCATTCTAACAGTGATGCCAGTGAACAAGGCCCACGCCTTCTTACCTTTGCAGAATTCTGTCCTGAGGCAGACAGGCTCCGTTTCCTTTTCACACTATTAATGTCTCTTTTATGACACGGAATCTCCCTGCTCTCTGCACTTCCTCTTCCCCTGCTTCAGAACACATCCTGCCCTCTGCTGTCTTTTCCTCTTCAGTCATAGGAAAGCACTGCACATTCCTCTTACATATGTTTACTGAATACCAACTGTGACCTTGACACTGGGCTGGGGCGTGAATTCCTTGGTGAGGAATAATTATACCCTACAACCATCTAACCTCAAGACCCAGTCCACTTCTCAAAGGGCTCCAGAGTTAGGATTTGTGATGCATCATCACCTGTTTACCACCCACACAAGCGGGCAGTCCCCCTAAGAAAATGACACACAGGCGAACAAACACGGCGCAAGTTCAACCACAGGGTGCATGAGGTACCAAATCACTCTTCAGTCTGATAGTGACTCTCTAAGGAGATTTTTGCTACTTAATCTACAAAACCTATTCATTAAGCATTTGGAATCACAGGTGCAGGCAGGAATGCTTTTGATGCACCAGGACTTTTAAAACAACAACAGAAGAAAGCCTGTTTGTAAGGCTGTTTGGTGGAAAGAGTGACCATGAAACCTAAGACTGCAGCTCTGAGGTGGATTCCACTCAGGGCATATCATAGTTAGGGGTTGAGAGACTACATCCTCAAGGCACTGGAGTCAAGGTCTATGTGGTGCTTTAGAAACCTCCTGGCCCCTACCACCTGCCTCTCCTTACCTTATAACAATCCCTGGCAAGGAGGATCCCTCATCTCTGCTCTGCCGTTTGCACTGATCAGAGAAGTCACTCTCCAGTGTTAGCAGCAATTTCTATCCCTGGGGCATAAATAAATGCCCAGCTCCCATAGTTCATGGGCCGATGAGGGCCTAAGAGACCCTGAATCGATCCAACCCGTTTTAACTAGCAAGAAACTACCTAGTAATGCCTTGTTTGTATTTCTTGGAGGAGGGACCCCAGAAACCCTTATTTCATTCCCCACAATAATTCCCCTCAATCAAGGGAGCACAGCCAGGGCAGAGCCATCTTCCAGCTGCTGATTACATCAAAGGCTTGCAGCACAAATTCAATTTTATGATGTTAATCTCGGCTGCCACTCAGAAATTTTCTCTGAGGGATGCGATTTTTCTCTGGATTTCATTTTAAGAATGATTTTTTTTTCCATCCTCGAATCAATAAAGATATGTTTTCATCAAAAGACTCTATCTTGGCAGAATTCAATTGGCTATCTCAATCCCTTTTGGTGACACGGTATTAATTAAAATAGTTTATGTTGTGGCTCGGCTGGCAAAAGAGGGAGAGAAAATAGCAGCTACTCCAAACACATGTTCTGTACACAGCAACAAGGAGGCCAGAAAATAATTTGCTCCCTCTCAGGGCAGCAGACATTAGCAATTCAAGGGTCATTCTGACTTGCTCCATCTCACGGAAAGACTCAAAAACTGAAGCTCTGCCTGTCAGTATTTTGTGTTCAATAGGAACCCAAAACGCAGAGAAACAGAATCCTGCCTTCCCAGGACCTCAGGGAGAGCAGGAGCCACTTCTGCGTCCAGGTGACCTAGCACTAGAGGGTTGCTGGGTTACAGCTTTCTCTTAATTTATGTTTTTTAAAAAAGGTAGATAGGAATAACAATGCTATTAGCAAACTCCTTCTCAATTCTAAAGTAATGATTATAAATATATTGTATTTCTCACAAATAGGAATGGAAAATTAAATTTTCTGTCACTTAAAAAAAAGAGAAAACTACAAAGATTATTACAGAAAAATAAAGGAATTCTGATTCAATAGTCCTCGGAATGTAGAAGCAGATTCACCTACCACATCCTTCTGAGATGCCCGATTCTGATGTCTACCAAACACCCAAGTGAAGGCCCCAAGTACCTTCCCCATGATGCTGGCAGACCTTGGAACATGTGTGCTCCTGAGAGACAAGGGTACAGCCTAGTTTTCATCCACCAAACCCCAACACTTGGTAAACTCACCCTGACTATAGAGGAAAGTGAGGAGTGTTCCCATCACGGGGAGATTGCTTACTGAAATATTCAGGTGGGAATTTATATTCACAGTTGAGAAAAATTGACACAGTTATTAAAATAGAATCATAAACCAAACCTCAGCTACTCAGTTCTGAACTCAGTCACCCATTGTAATTCCCAATAGTCTAAGAAGTCAGAGGGATCACTTGTCCAAAAGACCTTCATCTGGAGGTTCTCAGAAAACTCTTTTAGATGAGACTGGAAAGATTGCTTGAAGTTAAGAGCACTGTTGACCTTGCAGAGGACCCAGGTTTGGCTCCCAGCACCCACATGGTGGCAAACAACCACCCCTAACTCCACTTCCAAGGCATCTGACTCCCTCTTCTGGCATATATGGGCAATGCATGCACATTTACATGCATGTAAGAAAACACTCATCCACATAAAAATATAATAAATAATTAAATTAATTAATTAAAAAGTTGAAGGTAGTGGTATCCAGGGACTCTGGTTTCACTGAGAGACTCTGCCTCAAATTGTAAGGTACAGAGAGAGATAAAGATACCCAAAGTCAATCTCTGGGCTCCACATGCACACACACACACACACACACACACACACACGTATGCACACCTGCAAAATACATATATATGTACCACACGCACACACATATTCACTCTCTCTCTCTCTGTCTCTCTCCCCAGAGAAGAAAGAGATGGAAAAAGAGGAAGAGAAAGAAGAAGAGGACAATGACGAGAGATGAGGAGGAAGAAGAGGAGGAGGAGGAGGAGGAGGAGGAGGAGGAGGAGGAGGAGACTGGAAAGGTAGCTCAAAAAGTGTTCACTATGGCAGCATGAGAGCCTGAGGTGGGCCACAGAACCCATGTTAGAAATGCTGGGCATGGCATCCCAGTGCAGGGAAGGTGGACTAGGCAAATCCCAGTGCAGGGAAGGTGGACTAGGCAAATCCCCGAGGCTCACGGTGAGCCAACCTGCCCTAATTAGAGAGTGCCACTTCCATTGAGAGACCTATCTCAAAACTCAAGCTGAAAAGGGATTGAGGCAGACACCTCATGTTGACCTCTGGCCTCCACACAGGCACACACACATGTGCACATGCACCTGCACACACATGAACATGTGCACAAAGACTGACACTTTCTGTGAGAATCAGCATCACCTCAGAGTTCTGTTCAAATGAGTATTCTCAGGCTTCCCACTGGATGTGACAAATCAGAGCCTGTCCTGTTCAGAGTCTAGCAATCAGAATCTAGCACTCCACAGACATCCACAAAGGTCTAAGCAACCTGACTCAGCTTCAGCATGTCCTGTGTCCAGCACAAAGAATGCAGCCTTCGGGTTAGGGCTGGAGAGATGGCTCAGCAGTTATGAACACTTGCTGCTCTTGGAGAAGACCAGAGTTCAGATCCCAGCATAGATGTCAAGGGACTTACAAAGACCTGCAACTCCTGATGCCCCCTCTTGGCCCCCTCTGGCTTACTCAGACACTTACACACATGTGAACACACAGAGACACACATAAATAATAATAAAAATAAGGAAGTTTTTAAATTTTCAAGCTAGTTGATTAACTAAAAAGATTCACTGAAAAGAGTGAGTGAATAACTAAAAAAAAAAAAAATTTCCCCTCAAAGTTCTTAGGCCAGATATTCACAACCTGGTTAGAGTAATCAAAACCTGGCCTGAACTGCACCATCCCGGACCAACAAGCCTCCCTAGGTCCCTACAGAAAGCTTTTTCTCTGTAATAAACAAAACCTAAAGTAATTAGATTGCTGGTCTTCCACTGGCACCTGCACAGTAGGCAGACTTTTTCCATGTCTTGCAGAGCATTGCATTAAAACTATCTTTTCTTTAAAATCCATGTACAGATAAGAGGCAAAAGGTGGCAACTCTAGCTGAGCATTGATCCACAAGATTGTGCACACATTCTTCCAAAGTTAAAAGGATCTTAAAGCTACCAAACAGGAATCACGGGTAAAAGCCTATAAGAAATTCCTCTCAAGATGTTCAGTCTGCATTTTGTAATCCAGAATAATATGTCAGTTTCTAATATCTCCTCCACCTTTCTTTCTTTTTTCTAATCGCCTCTCCATAGTTCAAAAAGAAGCAGTGACCGGAGGACCTGAGTATAAAACTGTTAGCGGCACCGTCAGGCACATACAAGAACGCAGATCCTCCCCAAAAGACAACACTCAGAATGAGTAGAATTTCTTCCCAAGAGCCTGACTCCAAAAGCATTGGGCTGAGAACACAGCCATGGTTAAAACACACTCTGTAATGGTTGGGGAAGGAGGGCAATGGTGGGAGAGGCCCACACAGCTCTAGACTTTGTTCTAAAAGATTATAGAGCTGGAGAGATGGGTCAATGGTTAAGAGCACTGGCTGAGGATATAGGTTTGATTCCTTGCAGCTACATGGATGCTGTAACTCCAGTTCCAGGGGATCTGACGCCCTCTTCTAACCTCCACAGACAGTGCATGACCCAGGGTGCACTTGCATACATGCAGGCATACACTCATACACATAAAATAAAAATAATAAATAAAATAAAAAATAAAAGATGTCAGTACCTAGTAATCTAAAATGTAGCGATGAGTCCCCACTTTACATTTGAGGATAGCAAAGCCCAGAATTAGAATAATTTAGCAATGTCCTACCTGCCATCAGTAAGAGAGGACAGTTCGGGAACAGCTACTGTGATTGCATTTCTGACCTCCTGCCCCACCACACACAGTTTATACACATACACACTTTAACTTAAGGTACGTTCTTGGCATTTCCACCTGGAAAATGCTTACAAAACTGGAATCCCCAGAAATGAAACTATTTGTTGGCTGGTTGCGACTGGACTACCGGATTCCTGGCCTTTCCTCTTCCACTTTATGAGAGCACTCGTCACAATCTGTTCTCCTTACTCCCAAGTTCTGAACTTTGCTATCAACTCTCAGAGGGTGTGACCTGTCCCTTTTCTGTTTTGCAATCTTCCCACAGAGAAGACAGTCAGAATGAAGTCAAGTCAAAGGACGAGTTGGTTAGCTGTGAACAATGTGACCAGGCTCCAGGACGCACCTCCCCGTGAACAGTGCATATGGCTCTGAGGCCCACCTTCCTGTTTTGCCCCCTTTCCCCAAACGTGTCAACTTGTGAATGCAGCCTTCAGAATATCACTCTGAAGTCTACACAGAGAGCGAAAGGCAGATGCGTAAAATGTCTTTTGCTGTCAATACCATTCTAAAATGTAACAACGCTGTCTAAGATCAAGTCTGCTTTCTCACAGACAACGCATCCAGCAACCTGAGCTTAATTGGCTCAGTATATTACAACCCCTTTATCTTTTATTTTCTTATCTTTTAAACACTTATATGTGGAGATTTACATTTATTTTGAGATAAATTTTGTTTTATTAAAAGAAAAAGATGCCAGTTGTATTGGCATGGAGCTTCAGGAGTTCAAGATTATTCCTCAGCTACGTAAAGAATTTGAGGCCAACCTTGGTTGAGACCTTGTTTCAAAACAAAACAAAACGAATAGCAAGAAACAAAAAATAAATCATAAGAAAAAGAACCTTGAAGAAAGAAATTTCTGCTCTTTACTGGCTTAATGCAGGCAATGTGTTACTCACGCTTTGTGACACTTCATTAGACCCACGTGACTTCCTGGACAGCATGTCATCTCTACTCTAGACATGGCAATGGGACTTGGATCATTTGTCTAGGATCCCATCACTCATAAGCTGTGTGCTGTCAACTGCCGGAGTGTCCAGCATGTCAGAACCTTCACAAACTATGAGGAGTGATTGAAGTACACAGTCCACAGTCCACAGAGCAATGTTTCCCAGGCCTAGACAGGAGCGTCTGCAGCTGTTCCAGGCCCAAACACCCTTCCTGACAAGCCTTTATTCTGAAGATTAAATACACACACATACACCTCATACACATACAAACACATATACACATTTACATACACACATGTATACACACAGACAAACATACAAGTATGCACAGTCACATACCACACTGACATGTACATACATATACACACACATATATATATACATACATAGACTCACAATACCAATACAGGCATCTATATACACACCCATATTCATACACATATATGCATACATGCACGCACAAGTATACATATACATGTGTGTACACTCAAGCATACACATATACACACTCTCACAGCCATATACTCATATGCACATATATAGAGATGCACACACACATATATACACATACTCGCACATACATGCACACACAGAACACATGCACATACTTGCACACATACACATACAAGCATACTCACACATACACATGCAAACACAAAAATACTAATGCGCACATAAATACACATACACACTTACATACACACATACAATACACTTGCACTCCTATTCTCACACATAGACACACACAGATTTAAGCATTTGCTGAGACCCCAAAGCTTTAAAGCTGAGGGGGCACTAGAACTCACAGCACAGTTGAAGTCTTCACTCCAGGCTCCTACCCAATCCCCTGCCTCCAAGTCGGTCTAGAGAAGAGCTGGGCCTAGAAATCTTAACTGGTGGAAAAGTAACTACACAAACCAAACAACTCCAGAGAGGCCCCTTACCCTGTGGCGACAGAAACCATTATGGGTTTGCCACCCCTGTGACAACATTAAACCATATTATTGTTAATGAGCAGAAATAAGTGAACTCTTAAGCCACTGGGACATCTGAATGCAGCCATCTTGAAATCTTGAGGTGTTCCTGACACAGAGATTTTTAAGGTGCCTTGAACTATTTCATAACTTAAATATCCTCTTCCCCAGAGGTCTCCACACAGGAGAATCTCAGATTTCTTGACTGTGCCACGGTTGGGTAGAGACAGTGGAAATTTCTGGACATTACATTGGGAGAAGCATGGCAGCAGACATTATCTGAAGAAAACAGCTGCAGTTTTAGAATATCTTCCCCAAAGCAGTGGAAACATCGGAACAACACAGGTGTCAATTTTGAGGCTTTTAAGTTGAGTTCCTTTTTACAGTTCCACTTCAAGGACAGCTTCCCTTTCTCTATCAGTGTTTTTTTTTTTTTACAGAAAACACTCTCGGAGGCTGTTGATATCAAAAGACTCAAAAGAAACAGAAGGAAAAGATGAAGTTAGAGAAGAAAAGTCTCAAGACCAAAGTGCTCGCTCACAAGCACCTAGGAAACAAAAGCTCCAGCTTTCCTCTGTCCTTAAGAGTTAGGGAGGGAGAGAGGGTCTCCCAGGTCCACCCCTAGGGGGGGCTCTTGACAGTTGATGGCTGCTTGGGGAGGGAGAGTCACTTTCCCTAAGGCCTGTTCTCTAGCAGATAGAGCACGCAGTGGAGGCTCCACCCCAGAGCCTGTGGGCAACACAAATTGAACTCAGTGGGTCATTAAAAAAATAAAGTCGTGAAGTTGGGAGGGCTTGGGAGATGGGTGAATCTGGTAGGATTCAGGAGGGTCGAGGGTGAATATAATCAAAAAACACAGTATGCATGGATGAAATACTCAAAGAATCAACAAAAATATCATGCTAAAATAAATAAAAATGTAAAAGAAGAGTTAGGAAAGGTAGAGAGGAAAAAAATCTGTCATTTGAACAGGGGCCAGGGCCAGACAGGGAGGGAGACATAAGAAGTTTCCAAACATTTACTTCAGGTAAGAATATCCCCCAGATACCCTCACGTCCAATAGCTGACCTTGAAATTCTTCCGCTGACAACCCTAAGAGGAGGAAAAGGTTTTAAGAACTAGCTAGCTATGCAGTGCAACAGACTATTGTTAACTGTAAACAAACCGGCTGCAAGAAGCAGAGGCTGCCAGACAAGAAGTGTCGCCTAGGAGGGAGTGTAGCTAGCTTGTCACCTTACCCAGATTTGTCAATGAGGCATCCCCCTGCCCCCGCCCCCTTTATGCTCAGCCCCTCTCCCATCCAACCTTACTGAGCCGGTCTTGAGAGGGTCTTCTTTCTGGCTGTCTCCGCCTCTGACGGGAGCTGGAACTTTCTTCAGACAGGTGTGTCCCAGCAGCCTTCAACTGTGGAAGCCAGCAGGAGGCCAGCTCCAACCAGGCCCTTCCTCTGGCTGCAGAGCTAGTTTTAAAGGCGTCCTCCAAACTCACAAGGAAAAGCGGTGGCCAAAGTCCCAGGAACAGGATCACAGCAGAACCCAGGATAGGAACCCTGTGTATGTGTGGGCGTCTGTGCGCACGTGTGTGTGTGTGTGTGTGTGTGTGTTCCAGCCTGCTATTTCTAACCCACTCCCCGAATGCAAAGACCCAAGGCTAGATCCCTGGTCCCAGAACTCCCTCCAGGAGCTCCTCTAAGTGTGCTGGTCCGCAGAGGACGGGGCGGGGCCCAGGAGGTCTCAGATTCTAAGTCCCGCCTCCACTTGCCCTGCCCTCCCAGGCCGTGCTGACTGCAGGGACTGGTCCAGCTCCCTCCAGTCCCCACCACCTGCTCCCTGTTGCCTTCTCTCCTAAGGAGTGGCTCTAGCTGCCACTGGCCTCCAGCTCTTCCTTCCAGGAACAGTGAGAATTCATCTGCAAATCAAATGGTGGCCCTGAGCTCTGTCCAGTAGAACTTTGATAAGGGGCAGGTGTTCTCCTGGAGACCTTGCAGCTGAGAAAGCCAGATTACATTCTCTGGATTTAGGAGACTCTGTAAGTGTTGGCCTGAGGACCTGCTTTAGAACCCAATAAAAAAAGCCAGGCATGGCAGTAGGCACTTAAAATCCCAAGATTGGGGAAATGCATACAGGCCAATTCATAGGCCTGCTGGCTGAATAACTGAGTCATGAGAGACCCAGTCTCAAAACAGTCAGATTTTAGGAGAGGAAGAGGAAACAGTTTAGACTGAAGAAGTAAGAACCAGAAGCAGTCCTGAAACAGGCAGGGAATGCATATTTCTTTGCAGTGACTACATTTCTCTGCAGATACAAGTCACTCTGTACCCTAGTGAGGAAAGGTGACAGTTTTTATTCTTTTGAGTCCAGCTGGAATGTGTTTGGTGCCAAAATTTGGTGTCCTTGAATGACTGAAACCATGCTTTCAAGATCCCCTTTCCAGGGGAGCAGGTTGGTATCTCAAGACCCCAAAGGAGAGACAGGTCAGCTTCACAGTCTCCCCTTAGTTCAGGGAGTGAAAGGTTGATAAAACTTTGAGTGAGGCCAGACTTGCCAATTTAGGACTGACTGGTTACTTTAAATAACTTATGACTTTATAGCGTCTTCTAGTGGAGCTGTAACTCTTTTGCAATTTAACACATTCTATCAAAAAGAAGGTGGATAATTCCTAAAGAATAGCATCTGAGGTTGTCATCTCGCCTCCACATGTAGGCACACACAGGTGCACAGAAGCACGCCCCCCAACACAAACACACACACACACACACACACACACACCTCATAGACACAGAACTGAACCTCCTGACCACTGTACATCGTGACTGGATGGGAGTTCTCTCAGTTACTTACCACCCGAGGCATCTGATTAGGAGACCTCTGGAAACAGGTGGTCAGAGACATTGGCCCCTCCCTGTTCAATGATGCCTGACCTCTCCAGTGCCCAGGGAGGGCCTTCCTGTCCCTGCCTCTGTCCTATTGCCTCCCAGTGCCTATCGCTATACTCAGTTCAGTTGGAGCCTAGCTCTCCCAAATAGGTGATGCTGCTATGCTAGCCATCTCTCCCCAACCCCAACACCCCCGCCCCCCACTCCCTGGACTCCCTGACATAACACACAATTTATTGTATTGCTCTTGCCTTGGCCTGGCCAGTGGACTGTAGTTCTTTGGACACCTAACCCACAGCAGACACCTACAAACTTGCTGAATAGAGAGATGAATACAGCAAGTAAATGCCAAGGCACCCCCTCTGCCCCACCCCCACCCCCAGTTCCCCAGTGATCTTCATCACCAGGCTTGACTACAAAGTCTGCAGAACTGGGCCTGGAGAGATGGTTCGGCTGTTAAGAGCACTAGCTGCTCTTGCAGAAGACCTGTGTTCAGTTCCCAGCACCCACATGGTGACTAAAAACCACCCATAACTGCAGTTCCAGGGGATCCAAAGGCATATTCTGGCCTCTGCGGACACTGTACCCTTGGATGCATTTATATACATGCAAGTTCATACATAACAGTTTTAAAAAATGAAGTCCTGTGCTTCTGAGTTATGGACTCCACACATGGCTCATCCGGAGCCTTTCTCCCACCCTTTGGGCAGAGCCCTCCCCTTTGGTCTTCCTAGAGGCAGAAACTCCGGGAAAACTTAGACTGTTGTATATACTCTGCCACAGCAGCTCAGTGATTTACACATCCTCTGTTGTTCTGGTCAGCCTCCACCAGGTCCAGGCTGAGGAGCCTAATACTTTCAGCACCAAGAAAAACAGAGGGAAATTCATGCTTTGGGGTTGAAGAAAATATTGTAGAAATAACAGTGCACTGTTTGTTCTCCTCTCCATTTGAAACAGGGTCTTGTGTAGTAGACCAGTAGGACCTCAATCTCCTGTTCCTACTGTTTCCCCTGCCAGAGTGCTGGAATTACAGGCTTGCACCACCAAGCCCAGCCTGTTTAGTGCTGTTTATACTAGTGTAGCTGATGAGGGTGCTGAGTTGTACCTGAGCCCTGTGACCCTGGAAGATAGCAAAGGTTGAAGGAACCCTGTACAACTTTGTCTTCCAGAAAGAGCTTATTGCAGAAAGCTGTCTTTTCCCGTATAACTCTGGGGAGAGTTGATGATGCTGTTCTTATTGAATTATGAACAAGCTGAATGAAGGTTCTTCAAATGCTCATTCTTTAGGTCCTAACTGATTAACTGAACCATTTATACCCAGTGGCCAGTTTTGAAGCAGTAACCTCTTCTTTCACTTGACTGTGTTTTGGGGTCAAATTTTTCGCAGTGATTAGCAACTGACAGAACGAACCACCTTGCTTAGTCCACATCCACCTTATTTATTATTCCTTCTGTGGCGGACCCAGAGCAGGTCCCAGGCCTGGTTTATGGAATGAAGAAGCTCCCCAAAGATCCCTCAGGATAAACCTCACCCCATGAATAAGGCTGTTTGATCATGCCCTGACTTATGCAAGCCCCTGCTCCCTACACAGTTGATATTCTGTGATTCTGCTAATAAATGACCTCCTCTCTTCTCCCCAGATTTCTGATTCATGTACAAGATAATATTTATACCTACAAAAATCTCCATAAATTCTAAACCCAAAGCCATGTAGCATGCAATGTTATTTCTCACTCTTGCAGAAGAAATTTCATGATTTCCCATGAATTTTTAAAGAAAAATTTACTTGGATATATTTTTATTTACATATACTTTATTAAATTTATTTATTTTTTGTTTCTCTTCTCAATGTGTGTGTGTGTGTGTGTGTGTGTGTGTGTGTGTGTGCCACACTGTACATGCGGAGGAGAGTGGATTCTTCCTTTCTACTATATGGATCCTGAGGATTGAATTTAGATCGTCAGGCTTAGAGGCAAGCACCTTCACCTCTGAGTCATCTCACAGGCCCTAATATAAATTAATTTTCTAAGATTTAATGCATTACATAAAATATACAAAGTACTATATATATGTATATATGTGTATATATATATATATATATATATATATATATATATTCCAAACAATAGCAGCCAGAAACACCCATCGCTACCTTTACATACTGTGATGCTCTGTCTCAGCTCTGCAGTGCAGCTTCTCACCTTACTGTGATATTATGCAGGTTTAGCTCCTACTTAGAACATTAGCAGTCTACCTCACTGCCACGCTCTATTTAACACCTCATGCTTCATTGCTGCATAATACACTACTAAAGTAATAGCCCACAGTCTCCCTAGTTCCTACATGCTGGACATTGTCTTTCACTTTTATTTAAAAGGCTATATTCTTAGAACAGATTTCAGAGACAAGATGGTTAAGTGAAGATGATCACCATTTGATATTGTTCTGTCTCTCCATTCAGGACCCTCTAGACCCAGTCTTGGGGTTGGAGGAGCAACAGTTGTTTGCTAATTTGATATGATAAATGACTATGAACCTCCAAAGGAGGGTGGCTGTCAGCTTGCTCAGCCTCCTAGGTCCTTTCTCAATAACAGTGTATGATTTTAAACATGAAGTTGAATGCAAACCCATCTCTACCCGTGAAGCCGAAACTACCCATTTGTCCCTGGAATGCATTCAAGTTTCTGTCTACTTTTATTTCTACTTTTCTTTTGAGAGAGGGTCTTCAGCTCCCAATCTTTTCCCCTCCCTCTCTTAGAAGGCCAGGAGTACAGATGTATGCCACCGAGCCAGGCTCTAGAACATGTTTAGACTCTTGAGACATATCTTGAATTACAAAGATACCTGCTCCCTGTCCTCCCACTGGGTCAGCAGGGATAGCTGAATCACAGCGTTTTATGATCTGTTCATCTCTAAACTATTGGCTGCAGGAGAGTGAACACAAGGACAGACATTGCATTTCAGGGGAAATGTGTTGCTTTGCTAATAGTTTGATTTGCAGTATGAGCTCCTTTCTTCTAAGCTCTGAAATTCCTTTGCCAGATACAATAAACATATCAGGGTGTGTGTGGTAATTTTATTCCTGATATAACACAGAAGCAGTTAGAAATATTACTTAAGGAAGTTAGTTTGGCCAATTTGTGAAATAAAAACATACCCCGATGCCTCAATATGTGCTCCCAAAGTCTTTGATACTTCTCTCTTTGGAGGAGGCTTAGCCTCTTCTCTTTAAGTGTGGTATATGCTTACTCTTCAGTTTTTAGCTTAAATTTTATTTTTAATTGTGTGTACGTGTGTGTTTCCATGCAAGTATATAGATGTGAGTTCAAGGGCCCATCAAGCCCATACGTTTTAGATCCGTGGAGCTGGAGTTATAGGCAGTTGTGAGTTGCCTGATACGGGTGCTGGGACTCAAACTTGGGTTCTCTTCAAGACCAGCAAGTGCTATTAGGCACTGAGCCATCTCTCCACCTACCACTTGCTGTTTTCTAACACACAGGACAGTAGCAGGAGTGAGAGGAGCTGCGGAATGCAGACCATCAGTGTCACTGTTGGTACTGCCTCCCTCTCACTCTGAGGAAAGTCAGCTCAGGTGCTGTACGGCGTGGACTCAGCTCTCTGGGTGGGCTCAAGACGTTAGGATGGAAAGCCTCTTTCAATAGCTATGAAAGAGCTGAGGCCCTAGATGCAGATGCCATCCCATGCACAGATCCGTCCAGGCCATCTTGACTTCAACTTCATGAGCCATTCCGCACTAGAACCACACGACTCGACCACCATCGTATACGAGACGTGCATTGCAATGGCAAACGCTCATTGTTTTCAAGTCACCAAATTCAGGGATACTTTGCTCAGTAGTAGTTAACTAATAGAGGACTCATTCTAGAACTTTCTCGAAGGATGATGCTAGAGAAAACATCACATTAAGCCGACATGTCAGAATTTTCTGCATTATAACCATCTTCATGTTTCAGAATCCTGCTTGGCAGGATTTATCTTATGTTCATTGAGACCTGCCCTCCTTGAGAGACACAGTGTGTCTATTCCTGGATCAGGTATAAAACTTGGATAATGCTCCATACTCCCTTACACAGATGATATGGAACTTGCTCTGGGTTCTGCCAATCAGATCACAGCCCCAGATAAGATGCAGCCTAGGGAGGGCGGGGGCTGCACCACCCCTATGTCTGGGTTCCAGAGGAGAACTGTGCACCATTTCTAGACCCTGACTCTGGAAAGACAAGACCAGTTGCAGAGGAGTGTGTGCCGACTCAGTGCCTCACAGATGGAGGTGATCATGTCACCATGGCAATGGGAAAGGGAAGAAACAGAAAGCACAGAGAGGGGACTAACATTCCTAGTAAGAGAACAGTGGAGCTAAGGAGATAGTTCACCCAGTAACTACTGCGCAAGCACGAGGACCTGGATTCTGATCCCTAGCACACACATAAAAGGCTGGGTGTGGGCTGGAGAGATGGCTCAGCAGTTACTGGCTGCTCTTACAAAGGACCCAGGTTCAGTTCCTAGCACCTACATGGAGGCTAACAACCGTCAGTAACTCCAGTTCCAGAGAATCTGATGTCCTCTTCTGGCCTCCATGGGTACCGCATGCACATGGCACACTTAGAAACATGCAAGAAAAACATTCATACATAAAAATGAATAAATAAAATTAAAAATAAAACAAAATCTTTAAAAAAGAATATAATAAATGGGAATAGCAAGATGGCTCAGCAGGTAAGGGCACTGGCCACCAAGCTTGAGGACCTGAGTTAAATCCCTGAGATCCAAATGGCAGAAGGAGAGAACTGATGCCTCCAAGTTACCCTTCAGCCTCCATGTGTGAGCCACGGCACACACCTTCCATTAAAAAAAATGTAGGAAAAATACCTTAAAAAAACCAACACACATAACTGTGCAGTTACAGAATATCAGGGGTAATAAGCAGCTTATGAAGCCTTCCAGAGAGACTTCTAGCAAAGGAAGAAATGTCATCATCCACCTTTTCAGCAACCATGGGGCATACTAGAATAGAGCACTGAACTGACATCATCACACATCTGAAGAGAGATGACTCTTCAAATTAGAATCCTCTACTCAACTAAGTTATCTTCTCATATATGTAAAACCAAAAACTTGAATCTCTTAAATCTCCCTACATGCTTTAAAAGAAATCAAGAGGGACTCCTTAGCAATAACAAAGAAACACTAAAAGGAGATAGGATAAATGTGCAGGAATTATGGCCACAGGAGTTGACATGAGATTACGGTGAAGGGGAAAGCCAGCATGAGACACACGGTCAAGACAACCGCAGCAGTCCATCTGGGAGAGGAAGCAAAGGGCAGAAGAATGTCATGTGTTACTGAACACGTGCTGTGGTGGTTCGACTGAGAACTGTCCCCATAGGCTCAGGTATCTGAATACTTGGTTCCTAACTGGTGGTGCTGTCTGGGGAGATGCAGCCTTGCTGGCTGCGGCATACTTGCTGGCGGAAGTATGTCACTAGGGGCTTGAGAGTTCATAGCCTCACCCCACTTCCCTTCTCTCTGCTTCAAGCTTGTGACTGAAGATGTAAGCTTTCAGCTTCCTGTTTCAACTGCTTGCTTCCATGCCCCACCCCTCACCAGGACTGGCTCCCCCTCTGAAACCCTAAGCCAAAATAAACACTGTTTTTCATGGTGTTTTATAAGAGCAACGAAAGTAACTAATATACATGAATCTTTAGGCAATATTGATAGGCTGTTAATGGTTCTGTTTGAACACTAAAACATTAAGAAAACTCAAAGTAATTCCTGTGAAAGAAAGAATAGGACTTATAACAACAATGACCTCTAACATTTATGTACAAAAAGTATAATCTTGTGATAAGATTGCCACAGACATTTATATTTCTTTGATGCATCTCATACACTTGAGACATTTTACTGGGAGAAAACTTCATACTTTATTTACTTCTAACTCATAAGATAGAAAGCAAAAACTTACTTTCCAAGCTTCCCTGATTCCAAATTCAGGTAAACTATTTACGCTTTTTCAGTGGGACATACTCATAGATTATGCTATTAAGTGAGGGTCTTTTGCCATCTTGCTGACAGAGACCTTTACTTCAGAGATGGTGGTGGTGGTGGCTCTAGGACAGGGTCCAGGTTCTGAGAGCAATGGCAAAAATTCCTTAGCCTATTCTCAGTAGCTGTGACACTCACGTTTCTTCAGGGCAGCTTTAGACATGTATTTATTTCTGTTTACATTATACTTAATTACTCACATACGTTGCTGTCCTAGGTAGCTTTATTTGTCAGCTTGACACAGCCTAGAGCCATCTGAGGGCGTCTCAATTGAGTGGTTGCCCGAATCAGATTGGTCAGTGGCTATGTCTGTGAGAGACTGTTTTAATCGTTGATTAATGTAGGAGGACCCAGTCTACTGTGGGCCCAGCATCTATCAGTTGTCAATAGACCCTCAGCTATGGCTGGGGCCTCTTGTCTACCTCCCCACCCATGTTGGGTCCCTGTCTGGCTGGGGCTTGCACAGGTCTTGTGCATGCTGTCACGAGTGCTATGGGTTCATGTGTGCAACCACCCTGTACCTTCAGCACAAGAAAGGACTTTCTGAATAGGACCCTGATAGCACAAGACCAATAACTGGCAAATAAGACCTCACGAAACTAAAAAGCTTCTGTACTTCTAAGGACACCACCCTTTGAGTGAAGAGGCAACCTACAGAATGGGAAAAATTCTCTATAAGCTATACTTCTCACAGAGGGTTAGTATCTAGAATATACTGAGAACTCAGGAAAAAAGTAAAAAGGAAAAGAAAATGAAACATCATAAAACCAAACAACTCAGTTAAAACTTTAGGTAAGAAATTAAACAAAGTTCTCAAATGATGAAATGCAAATGGTTAAGAAGTGCTTTAAATATGCAAATAAAAGCTACTTGAGGATTTCCTCAACAACAGATTCTAGTTTGGACGTGTAAAATGAAACAATTCCCCTCCCAGCTCCTCCCCGTGTTGCTTTTGGTCAAGGCATCCTATCACAGCCACAGAGGGAAACCGAGAACAGTTACTTTTCTGCTGAAACTTCTAAAGTAAAACCACCAATGAATAGGAATTTAGCATTTATTGTTGACATTTCACATGCATTTTCTGGAATATCATAATCCCCTAAACTGAGTTTGCAGTCCACAGAACTATGGCCAGTGCTTGACAAGAGGAAAGACCAAAGAACCTGAGAAACTTCCCTGAGTGGTTGTGAGGAAAGACGTTGGAACTTTCAAGTTTTACATTATTCAGCTAGCCTTCTAAGAACTGAAGACATCTAAGCACTATTAAGTCAAAGCTCACATTTTAGCTTTTTAGTAAAGAAACCTTAGGGAGTTAAGGGCTTCATTCAAAGTCAAGCATACTATCATGAAAAAGCTGGGTTCAAACGTCATCTCACAGGACCCTGGTCCTCCCTGTACCAGACCAAGTCTGAATAAAGACATCAGTTAGCAGTTTCATATTCAGCGGTTGGTATTTGCTGTTGATGTTTTGTGGAGTACTAGGGACTGAACTCAGGGCTTAGTGCATGCTAGGCACACAATCTACCACTCAGCTATACCCCCAGTCCTATTTTAAATCTTATTCTGAGGCACTTTTACTAACTATCCCAGGCATCTCTTGAACTTGTGGTCCTTCTGCTTCAGGCTCCTGGAGTAGCCGGAATGACAGGTGTCAGCCCAGGGTTCACTGTAATTACCATTTTTTTATGGGCATAGATTTAAAAAAAACATTTGAGAAAAATGAAAATCAAATACATTGTGAGATCCTTGGACTGACTTTTAAGGAAGTTATAAGCCAGGGAATCTTGGACTTTAAAAACCATGGCAGGTTCTTGATTACAGAAGTCCCTTGATAGAATACTTTAGTTGAAAGGTAACATTGCGACACACTATTTGTCTCGTACCTGATTTCAGGGTCAAATATGTTTCTTCCTCACATTTTAGAAATACCCACACTGAGAGAAAAATGAGAGATGACAAGTCAATATCTTTTCAATGATGGAATTCTGAGTCTTAAAACGAGCACTGGATAATTCGAACCCGTTACTACAACAGTGATAAATCCAGTTATTTTCCCTGCTCCAAACATTTTGCACAGGACAAAATAGTGACTGGGACAATGAGAGCGCTGCTGGGATATCTCTGATTTCTCCCTTCAGGACTGTGTCCATCCATCACTCAGCACCAGCTGGGAGATTTCAGCACATTCTGATATATGGGGAACTTTATTCTGAGAACTTAATTGTATTAATATCCCAGGAAAGATCAAGGACCAGAGCCTCTTCTAGCTAGGCCTGGTGCTCAAGTGGTTAATCGGAGGAAAATCAGTGTGAGCATTCACACTGAACTTTGATGTAAGACTGCAATGAGGCCTAATGTTGGGCCAGTGTTTCTTCAAGGCCTCTTAGATATACTATTTCAGCAGGTCTAATCGGAGGCAATGTGCAGGTAACACAGAAAGGACATGAATCAGAAATCATGTGTCTTTGATAGCATGGCATGTTAGTAATTGTGTAAAGTGTTGCTGCCCTGAAGAGAGCCCTCGTTGGCATCTGTGATGGTCAGTTTAATTATCAACTTGACACAACCTACTTGGTGAGGGACTGTCCACGTCAGGTTGGCTTGTGGGAGATTGGTTTGATATCCTTAACTGATGTGGGAAGGCCCAGCTTCAAAGTGGGCAGCAATAATCCCTGGGTTGGGACCTGGACAGTGTAAGAGAAAGCCATCTGAGCAGTAGGCACGCGTGCATTCCTGTGCTCTTGACTGCGGATGTGGCTAGCTGTCGTAAGTTCCTTCCTGCTTGACTTCTCTGCAGCGGCCTATAATTGTGGCACCTATATTTTTCCTTCCTAGGACACATCAAAAGTTTGCCATACAGCCATTTGCTTATTTTCTTGTTTCTCTCACTGGACTCTTCAGTCTCCACATTGGCAACCACCAAACTGTCTTTTACCACTGGGAAAGCTTAACGCACTGTACTCGTGGTAGGTGCTCAATAAAATGTGTTAAATAATTAATTGAAAGGCTATAGTTATATTCTTAGTTAACCATTTATAAGTGAATTAAAGATCCTAATTAATAATAAAATAAATTCCAACTCAGTTAAATACTTAGAAGTTATAAAAGAGGCACAACATTTCCTGTGTTTAATATTATCAAATAATTAAAATTATGGTGTAGGGGCCAGAGAGATGGCTCAGTTTCAAAAAGATAAGAAAGGTGTCCCAAATCAAATGCCCCTGAAGCCATGAAACACTAGGCCACTTGAATCCACAGATTTCGCTCTATATTTTAAATACCAAGTGCCTTTCCAAAATATTGAATTTTGGTCCATGGAGCATAAAAGGAATCTTGGGTAATGCCCATCTATCGGATTTCTTCCTTTCTCCATCCCTATGTTGCAGTGTTCTGGTGGAGTGACTAAGAACTGCCCTCAGAGCAAGGCAGTCTGGCTTGGAGTCCCAGTTGTTACACTTAAAGATCCTGCAACTGGGAGAAAGGCTTTTACCATCTCTCCTTCTTTCACAGAATTGTGGTGGTAACAGTACCTGACTCTCAGGAAGGTTCAAAGGTGAGTTAAGACCGGATGGAGTGCTCAGAGCAGGGTCTGTGTCCTAGTTTGGTTTCTGTTGCTAGGCTAAAACACTGACCAAATACAGCCTGTGGGGAAAGGGTTTGTGTCTGTCGTAGCTTAAAGGTTCCGTGTAGGGAAATCAGGACGGGAGCTCAAGGCAGGAGTTTGACACAGAAATCAAGAGGAGCAGCTGCTTACTGGCTTGCTCCTTCTGGCTTGCTCAGTGACCTTTCTCACACAGCCCAGACCCACAGTGAGCTGGGCCCTCCCACAATAATTAGTATTTTAAAGATGCCTCGCAGGCATGGCCTTAGGCCAATCTGATCTATGAAATTCTTCAACTGAGGTTCCCCCTTCCAGTTATTCTAGGTTTGTGTCAGGTTGACAGCTGAAGCTAGCTACAAGGGCCTGATGAGTACGAAGCTCTGTACATTGTTAGAATTCCTGCTTTAAAAATAAGGAAACTGGAGTTTGCAAAGGTTAGGAAATTTGCCTAAGGCCATAGAGCTATGGATCTGGGTTAAGTGTGGTTTACCACCTGTCCAATGAATATTCTAAAGGGAGAACAGTATTGAAAATCTGGTACTAAATTGGGACAGATCCAGGGTCTCCTGGTTGCCCCAGCTGACCTGGAACTCACTATGTAGACCAGGCTGACCTTGAACTCACAGACATCCTCCTGCCTCTGCCTCCCAAGCGCTGGGATTAAAGGCCTGTGCCACCACGCCTGGCATAGCACTTGGAATTCCAAGCATAGTAGAAGATGAACCTTTCTGAGACTTGTATTGAATATGGTAAATATTACTTTCTAACAAGATAAAAAGAAAAAGAGAAACAAGCACAGAGACACAGTAGGCTGCTATATCCTGAAGGGCTTCATTAACTTTCTCTGGTTCTTAATGCAACGTCTGCCCGTGAAGAGAGGGCAGGAAGGTGATGTCATAGGTGCGAGAGGGAACATGGTGCTGTAAACTCTTCCTCTTGGATTTAAGCCCACATTTGCCTAGCTCTGAGGTCATGTTTGGTGTGTTGATCTACAGGCTTTCATATCTGTTAAGACATGTCACTATGGTCCACATAGGGACCCTGAGACACCCCAACAGAAATTCAAGTCTCCACTGTCACCACAAAGTGGAAGAACTGCTTTACAAGCAAGCCTGGTCACAATAGAGTCATCAAATGGGTGAAGGAAGGAGGCCTTACTCCTGTGAGCCTTCAGCCACCGAGTTCACCGAGCATCTCACTTCAACTCCCACTTCTGTGCAAGCAGCCCTGGTCCTAACTCTGCCCTTCTGAACCCCACTTCATTAGAGCAGGCCTTCTGCCCACATTTGGCTCATCAGCCTCTGAGGCTCGACTCATGATTCCCATACCGAGTATGATAACCAAGAAATATTTAGACTTCTGTTGTTTACTCATCAAATATTTAGTGTTTACCTATTGCATTTTAGGTTCTAGAAAAGCTCAGTGCACACTCTATGGGAGTGTATAGCTGCCTTATCAGTGAACGGATTTGAATCACTCCAAACTTATTGTAGAAGTTGAAATTTCTACTTAATCGACCTCATTTTGTACAGTCCTGTTCTCTCTCTCCTTCTTAATTATTTATTCTTCATTACCTGCCACAGGACAGGGCAGCACAGTACAGAAGATTTCTGTAACCCTTAGTCAAGGATTGGGATATTTTTAGCTGATGTTTAAGCTGATCACTGTTTGTTATTATTGTTTTTTGTTTGTTTTGTTTTGTTTTTATGCCTTCATGTCTTCCTCAGAGGGGAATAGTCTAATTCCCAAAACCTTACCCAAGGACTTCCTAGTTTTAGGCCATTTTTTTCTATTGCTTCATCCTTTTGCCCCCATCCCTTTAATAGCTGAACCCACGTGTGACAGTGATTTGAGGTTCTTGGGGATTTAGTATAAGTCCCCTACAATGCTAGTGTCTTAACCCAGGTTAAGAATCCAGATGAGGGGGCTGGAGAGATGGCTCAGCAATTAAGCGTGGGTACTGCTTTTGTAGAGGACTTGGGTTCAGTTCAGAGCACTAAACTGTTTGGGGTGGTCACAACTACCTGTAACTCTACAGCTCCAGGAGATCTGATATGTCTGAAATCCTCAGGCACCTGCACACAAGTGTGCATAGACACACAACTAAAAATAAAATAAAAAAACTGAAATAAAGATTGTTGGGTGTTGTTTAATGATAGTTTGGAATATGATAGAGCTTGGGTTTAGTCCCTCACTTTTCCCTCCCCAAAGAGGCACGTAAAGGTGCCTGCTGCTAAGCCTGAAGACCTGAGTTCAGTTCCTGGGACTGACATAGTGGAAGGAGAGACCCAACTCCTCCAAGTTATCCTCTGACCTATACACACACACACACACACACTAAAATAAATAAAATGTAATAGAAATATTTTAAAATACAAAATGGCTCTGTTACTGGATAGTTAGGTGGGAATGAAGAGTGTGTGCCATTTTGGAAAGGGCCAGTTGAGAAACCTGGTGGTTTGGTGACATTAGAGAAGAAAGGACACTATGACACAGATAAACAGCCACGGAGTAGTAAAATAGCAAGGTGGTGTTCAGAGATAATATTATTTGGGTGATGTGGAATTATATTATATATAGAAAGTTTCTTTTGAGGACTGGAGAGATGGCTCAGTGATCAAGAACATTGATTGCTTTTGCAAAGGACCTGGGTTCCAATCCCAGTACCCACATGGTGGCTAATAACCATCCATAACTCCAGTTCCAGTGGGTCCGGCACCCTTCTCCTGATCTCTATGGCATTGCAGGACATGCATGAGTTCACTTACACACATGCAAGCAATACTATCATACACATAAAATAAAATAATAGAAGAAATAAATTAAAAAATTGATTTTAAAATGTAAGATGCTTTTAAACATCTCAAGTTCTGAAAGGTAGTTTTAATTAACAAGTAAATTTGTTAATTAAAAGAAACAAGCAATGTTATCATTGCTATTCCAAAATACCTGACGAAGCAATTTAAAGGGGGAAGGATTTAGTCTGATTCAGTTTCAGGGGATATAGTCCATCATGGTGGGGAAGACAGGTCAGCGGAGTGTGAGGTGGCTGGCCACACTGTATACACGGTCAGGAAGCAGAGAGTGGACAGGAAGTGGGGCTATTCTAAAAACCCTCCAGGCCCACCCCCAGTGACCCACTTCCTCCATCAAGGCTCCACATCCTAAAGGTTCCACTTCCTTCCAAACAGCACCACCATCTGTGAACCAAGTATTCAAGCACATGAGTCTATAGGATCTACCGGGCTGACAATAGCAAACAAACTTCCCAGACTTGGTTTCACAGAAAAGGGAAACAACTACTGAACTACACACCGAGGAACTACGCTGCACCCCTGTCAAACAGCAATCCCATCCATCTAAGTTGAATGTGATCAATTCCCTGGTTTTACAGGAAAAAGAAGTCCCCAATGAATGTAAGGCAACTAACCATAGGAACCAATCAGCCAATTTCAGGGTGTGAGAATCCACAGAATTATAGTCCAATTTCCTAACAATTCCATTGAGAGGATGAAAATAGCAAGGGAAGATTTTTAGATTAAAACAAATGTCAGAGACGTTTAGTTAGTGCCCTGATGTGAAAGCTCATATTAATTAATATTGCGGAAACCAGACTTCCAGGCACCATAAGATCAAATAAAGATAAGTGTGCCTCCAAGTAGCCTTTAAAATCCTTGAAACATATGCTACCAACAACAGAGAATCAAAATATGTAAGGTAAAATCTGACAGAACTACCGGGAATAACCAGATAAACTTCTTATTATGGCTGGAGATTTCAGTAATTGCTAGATCCAGCAAGAAGAAAGCCTCTCTCTCTCTCTCTCTCTCTCTCTCTCTCTCTCTCTCTCTCCCTCTCTCTCTCTCTCTCTCTCTCTCTCTTTCTTATAGTAGAATGTACATTGTTCTTAGGCTCACCTGAAAGTTCACAGAAATCAAACATGGTTTAGGCAGTAAAAGAAATGAAAAACCAGGCAGGCGGATCCCTGTGAGTTCAAGGCCTGCCTGGTCTACATAGTAAGTTCCAGACCAGCTGGGGCAATAGAGAGACCCTGTCTTCAAAGGACCCCTCCAAAATGTAAAACTATATAGATGATAAGTTACAATCTCATAGCCAAGTATAATTAAAATGGATGGATGGAGCCATAGATTAATCCCCACACAACTAAGTGACATGGTTCAATAAAAGAATGTCAAACATGAAAATATTTTAAGCTAAATGAAAATGGGGTCGTCAAATTTTATAGAATAGAGTGAGAACAGGGTTTGGAAGGAAATGTATGGTGCTTTATAATGCATTAGAAAATGAACTAAATCCCAAATCAATCTAAGCTTCCATATTAGAAAGTAGAAAGACAAAAGATGGGGGACAAGTGCTGAAGAAATATTAAACATTACAGCAGAAATCAAATATAGAAACAACACAACCAAAAGCTGATTTCTTAAAAACAATATTTTGTTTATTATTTTCATTTTATGTGTATAAATATATTGCTTGTATGTATGTAAGTGCACCCGTGTTGTATAATTGCAGGGTGGTTAAGTAAAAGAGATGTTCCCAGATGATCTGAGTAACCCTAAACACACCATGTAACCACAAATGGCCTCAGAGGAGGGAGGTACAGAGACCTGAATCAGACAGAGAGGTTTTGCAGGGGGGCAGAGCCTGCTGCCTAGCCTGCCAGCTACAGGAGGTAGGCAGACACTGCAGTCTCCTGTGGCAGCAGAGCTGGGTCAACACTCTTCCACCCCGGACCCAGCAAAACTGATTTCAAATTTCTTTCTTGTAGAAGAATGAGAATACATAGCTTCCTGCTGTTTCACTGTCAAGTTGGTGGCAATTCTTCATGTACCTCTTGAAAAGTCGTATAGGAGCTGACTACAAATAAGAGCCACACCAACCAAAGCTGGAATCATGTTAGTAACAAAGTATGACAAACACTGCAGACAGCCTCTGACTTACCAAGGGTCAAGTCCTGATGTGCAACTTAATGCGGGTGTGATGGTGATATGTGGTCAGTGGAAGTCATGCTCTGAAGTTTTATTTTGACCTTTTCCCTCGACTAGTCATCAGCAGTCCAATACTGCCTTGCTATGCTACACAGGAGCAAGTGCCTCTGCTTCCAATCAGCCAGGAAGCTACAGAGTCAAAGTTTACACTTGAATCATGTGCTGTGTTGCTGAGCTGTTGTGTTCTGGAAGTGAGGAACAGTAGAAGTATTTTTAAGTAATGGTACTTTCAATGCATGATGGTATTGTCTGGATATAACACCTTCCAGAGCCAAAGAGCATTGGTACTGGGTTACAGGCCAAAGTGTAAATGCCCAATTATATATATATGATTGGAAAAATACCTATGAATGAAGAAGAGGCAAAAGAATTCCAAACTAAATATGTAGATATTTCCTATTCAATGAGGTGGCACATAGTGCCCTGGTCTTTAAAAATTGAGTGTTCTTTAGTTTTCAGAGTAGCTTTTCAAATACATTGTCAACACCAGCTGTCACAGATCATGTTGATACGGTATGGTGAATGGAGCACTGTGCCCGTCATATTACATATCCAAGTCAATAACCATTTTAAAACAACCAGAAACTGTCAGGCAAATTCTAACACAGGGGCTGCACACGGTATTGGTATTCCAGAGCAGCACTTCTCAAAAGTAGTCAAGGATGCTGGGACTATGACTCAGTTGGTAGGGTCTGCCTAGCATGCATGAAGTCCTGGGTTCGATTCCCAGCAATGCATAAACACTCTGGAGACTGTGACAAAGGTATGAGAAGTTCAAGATCATTCTTGGATACATAAGCAAGTTCCAAGTCAGCCTGGAGAGCATGTTTAAAAACAAACAAAACCTGTTGGGTGTGGTAGGCTTTAGCTCACCTAGTCCCAGAAAATGAGAAAATTTAAAAAACTTAAGTTGTTCTTTGGCAAAGAGAAAAAAAAGGCATTAGGACTAAGAAAAACAAGATAGTCACATTGCAGAAGCCTGAGGAACAATTTTTGTTCAGTATCTTCCTTTTGGGTGTCTGAAGATGGATTTATCCTTTTATTCTTGAATAAGGTCACACATTTTTGTTTCTTTGTACATCTAGTAGGCTGTGATAGGATACTTCACCTCATGAACAAGGGGTATTAAACAAATATAAGAGTGACTTTACTCCAGTCAACAATTAACCTGGTTGAGCTCAGACTCTGCGCTCTGTGATCCCTCAGTCAATAGCTGACATTTTTCTTCAGATCGGTAGTTTACAGTCCATGCTTTATGGGTTCTTCTGGGCATCTCACACAGGCATTAATCAGTGATCAGCCAATATTCCTGGCCAATATTGGTCTCATTCTTGGGGAATCGCTCCCTTCATGTCTGCCTTCCTTCTTAAGCTATCCTACTGTGTTCTGATGCTGAAATCTGGCCCCTCCTGTTTCACAGCCTGAGGGTCTCTCTGCCTCTATCTGTGGTGCAGAAGAGAGATTGTCTTCAGGCAAGGAGATAAGAATCCCTAAATCTGATTAAATGCAATTCCTTTTTTTTTTTCCAGAGTTCCTTTTTGACCTCTTCCTGATTGCCTTCTTTAACTCAGAGCAGCTTTCCTTCTTAAACATTTTGTTCAAATTTTAAAATTTCTACCTGGGGGCAGCCTCATCTACCTAAGCCATGCCATCATTACCAGGGGCTGGCCTCTGAGACCTCCGCCTCACCCCTTCGCTTTTATTCAATGCATGTGCAGTTTGTTCTTAACTGTTCTGAAAATCTTTACAACCCTTATTCTTTAACAACAGTCTTTCTGGGAACTAATCTTATCATTCTTATTTGTTAACAGAAAAACTGAATTAAAGAAAGAAAGGTCAAGTTACAAACTTGCTTAATAAGGTCAGCCAACATACAAAAGGTTAGGGCTGGGACCTACATCCAGAATGTTTTATCCCAAAGTTTGTGTTCTTAAATTCTAAACCACCCTTTTTCTCCAGCTTAACTGGAATTGGAATACTGGATCTAACCCATGACCACAGATTAAGACTTTTGTTCTAATTTTTTTTTTAATCCAGGAGTTGACATGTAAATTTTTATTATCATCAAGTCACCATAATAACCCCTCTTTATAATTTATGGGAGAAGACGATACAGAAGCCTAAACCAGACCTCCCGATCGTCGGCTCACTTCATGTGTGATTTTTGTAGATCCTATCTCCTACCAGGTCCAGTCTGTTTTTCTGAGAAATAGAGCGATCATATATTTTAAGGATAACAGAACAGCCCAGCAGAATCAGACCTGGTCTTCACTCTTCTATGTAATTCCTCTTGTCTCCACTAGAGGGGGAAGCAACACCAGACATACGGGTTATAACGATCCGAAAAGCAATTGCAGCACTAAAATTTTACTTTACTTTTCTTTGTAGGAAATGAAGGAGATGTGGGAAGCATCTAGAAGAAAATAAATCAAGAAAGACCCTCCTGTTGAAAACATTTTCCTCTCTTGACTGCCTGGCATCCAAGCCTCCTTTACACCTGGTGTGCATCCGTGATGGGCTCTGGACGCCCAAGAAAGAGCCCGGGTGTAACGCTCTGCCATTGCAGACCATCAGTTGATGTGACCTAACCCTCCCCTGGACTGTCTGGAATTCCCGCAAATGCCCCTGTCCACTCCCAGCTCACTCCCAGCGCTGAGCCCCCAAGTCTCACTGGGAACCGTCCCTCCTCTGAGGCTGTCTTGCCTGCTCTCTCTCTCCGAGGCCACTTGCTCACGGTGTCCATTGACTGGTTTTCTGTGGCAGAATCAATTGTGCGATCTTCGGTTTAAAATTTCAGCAGTGCTCCATCCTCTCTGAAAAATGTCCACCCCTGATGTCAAGTTGCAAGGATTTTTTATTATTTGACTGCCCCCCGCGACGCCCATAATCCTGTGGGAACTTCCCTGTTCACAGTCTCACCCTCAACTTACCCTTCGGGCACACACAGCTATCAGCAGTTTCATGGACGGAGAAAGCACATTTTATTTCTGTGCATTTCCCAGGCTTTATTTCTATGTAATGAAGAAATGAAAGAAACATATCCGATGCAAACTCATTATGTGTCTGTAGACTCGTCATGATTTTAGCCTCTTGTACTGCACTTTCCTTGGGCAACACAAAGCAGGACTCTTTCTTCTTCCAATCTTGTTTTCTCTTTAAAATGTGCATCAACAGTATTTGGGGGTATGTGTAGATTGATCTTAAATAGTTTATATTGAGGGCTAAGCAGTATGTTTTCAGCCCGACTGAGGCACAACTTCCTTTACAAATTTTCAGTTATTTCACAATTGATAGAAATTCATTCTTGCTGATATGTGAGACTGTGTCCGTGTCCACTAGATGTCATCCTGACCCTGACACCTCAGGATCCATAAAAACAAAACTGTAATATTTTAAGTCTTGAACAGGGCTTGGGAAACCAGGATGCATGGAGATCAGATCTCTCTGCCTTGTGTTCCTGCTCAGAGCACATCACTGTGGCTTTTTTCTCTTGATATTTAGCTATGATGTAGTTATTAAAGGAGTCCATTAGTTCAACTCACAAGTGAATAGTAAACCTTTATAAGTAACTTAAAACATCGGATCACTTTTTAAAATCATGCAAAAGGCCTCTTAATTCTAAGCAGAATCATGCTGGTAGTTTTTGATAACAGTTTCACATTCGAGTCAGAATAGCACGCCATCTCAAAAGCCAGCAACAGGTGCTTTTGTTTGCTGTTGCTTGCTTTGTATTGTTCCTTAGTGCCTGTTATTCTCAGTAGTACTTTCCAACATTGAATCAGCTTCCAAGGCTTTATCCAGCAGGTGTGAGCTTTCATCCCACCCCCCATATGTGCTTTATAAAGACAATACTGACATTCCTCATTCCAACATCTTCCAAAGTTTGCTCTTTGATGTTTTTAAACTCTAAAAATGAATTTTAAGAATTTTAAGGCAGGTGATAAAAATAATATTTTTCAAGTTTATTAATCAGGAAAAAGTAATTAAGACCAGGAACCATATGCTAAGTGCTTTATGTATGCAATCTTAGTTATCTTGGGTTTGTCTAAGATTCATAGAAAAATCTCAGCCATGCTTAGTGAGAACAGAGACTAACCATTTGAAGAAGGTTCTGGATTAGGCAGAGTGGTGAGTGACTCTTTCCCTCCCTTCTTTCCTCCCTCCCTCCCTCCCTTCCTTCCTTCCTTCCTTCCTTCCTTCCTTCCTTCCTTCCTTCCTTCCTTCCTTCTCTACTTGCTTTATTTTTCCAGCTTTCTTTAGGTGTACTTGATAAAATTTGCACATACTTAAAGTATACAATTTTATGAACTTGGATATAATTTTAAATGTTTCATTTATTATTTTCATTTTATGTGTATGTATGTATTGCCTGCATGTATGTAAGTGCACTCATGTCATACAATGCCCATGGAGGCCAGAGGAGGGCATTGGATACATCATGTAAGTGCTGGGAATTGAACCTGGGTCCTCTGCAAGAGCAGCCAGCGTTCTTAATGCTGAGCCACCCTTCCAGACCCAAATCTCGGACATAATGGCATGTATGAAATCATCAGTTCAACCAAGTAATATGTTAAAACACTGATAGCCTGCTGAGAAATATGCAAAACCTAGCCTCAAAATTTAGTTTATTTTTTATTAAATTAGTTCATTGACAGTTTCATACATGCATAACATATTCTGGGCACATAAAGACTGTTCTTCAAAAGGAGGACCCAGTGCTCTTTAAAGAAAGCATTGATTCCAGAACTGTGACATAGAGAGCACAAAGAAAGCCTAGAACATATTATTTTAGACTCTAGGAAAGTGCTTAACATATGCTGTAGAGAGATCGCCAGGACTCCAGTTTTAGCTTGGAGGGAGAGGTATGAGCTGACTAAAGACCCCCACAATGGTGAATATTGATTGGAACATGTTAAAGATAAAAAAGTGCTCCTGTGTCATAATCACACTACTATAGTTATAATCTATCAAAAGAGGAGTAGGTTTGAAAGCTTTTCTCTACTCACAGTGAGACTCAAACAGTTTTAACAGAAGTGGAGAATCACAGCAGCCTAACTGACTTAAGATGGCCTAACTCTCAGCAGAGGCTGAGATGGAGTCCAGTGGAGTGCAGTTGTCTAACGTGTGCAGAGTCCTAGGTTCATTCCCTAACACTGCACATGAGAAGTCATTAAATCATTGGAACAGAGTTTGTTGGTGAATAGGATAGATATTACTCTGCTGGCTGATTATTAATTATGAGCAAGTTGCTATTACACTTGAGGAATCTCCAAAAACCATGAACCTATATAGGTACAGACTGACACGTGCTAACCATGCCACCATACAACCTATGCAGAAGTGCTTCTACTCTACACTCGGACAAACGATCAGATGCATGCAAGATAGAGGGAGGAAAATTTTGCAAAAATAATCATCCATCGGGGTCCCAAAAGTGACAGTATCATCCAGGATAAGAAAGGAAAAGGGGGACTGGAGAGATGGCTCAGCAGTTAAGAGTACTGGTTGCTCTTTCAGAAGGCCAGCATCCATATCCGGGTGCCCACGTGGTGGCTAACAATCGTCGGAAACTCCAGTTGCAGGGGATCTGACACCCTCTTCTGCACCCTCAGGTACTGCACGACACTGGTGCACTTACACACATGCAGGTGTAACACTCAGATGCATAAAAACAAGCAAATAAATAAATGAAAGGAAAAGGGGCATGACAGAAAAGCTGTGACTCTGAAAGCTCAACAATGTAGCTTCCTGAACAAATCCTACAAGATGGCAGCATCAGTCAACATTCCAGTGTGGCTGGGGAATTTCACAAGGCTTAACCCCTAGGTGAAGAGCTCTAGGCATCAATGGCTGCTAAGGGAGAATCAGTTTTCTCCGGGGCTTAGTCCCTTGATAGCTTTCCCAATCCTAAGTGCCCATCCCTAAACATACGTACATACGAACCATAATAATTGGACTCAGAAAGTCATATGTGTGTGTGAGAGTAATAATTATAGAAGAGGAGGTCATGAATTCAGGAGGGAGTGGGGGAGACACAGGAGGAGTTGGAGGAGAAAGAGACTGGAAATGGTGTGAGCACAGGATACTCATGTATGAAATTCTCATAAAGTCTAACAAATTAAATTAAACATTAGCTGCAAAATTAATGACTATACCATGTTTAATAAGTTAAAATTGAGAGGAAAAAGGACGGGAAAAGGGCCAGAGAAGGCTTCTAGTTTGAAGAAGATTAAAAACAAGTTTGTATACAGAATAACTCCCCACTTTGGATGTATGTAATTTAGAACTTTTAAAAGGTATAAAAATGTATGAGTTCTTTCTGATGCCTTCAGGGAACAGTCTAGGAGCTCTAATAACCTTTCTCTGTCCCACCTCTTCTTACTGGTGTAGTTAACTAGTTATCACTTCTATATTAAGGTTACAGGGCATGAAAAACAATAAGGAGAAACAGAATAAGAAAAATATCCCCAATAAGGAGCAACAAGCCTAGGAATTTTAGGATGGGGTGGCTTTCTTTTCAAATTTGACCTCCAGTGTTTAAAATTCAATAAATTCATTTAATCTTTAAAAGAAAATTGTGTTTACATGGACATGAAAAACATTTTGATTATTTGCATTGAGTGCAGAAAAGATGCCTGGATTCTGGGAAATATCTACAGCGTTTTTTAAAATGAAGATTATATATGCTTATATAAAGTTTGGAATTAGCATACATGATAAGGAAAATTGAACATATATTGAGACATACTGGTAAATGACAGGTGGTATAGAGTAGTATATTTTTCACGCATTGAGTTTTTAATAAAGACAAGGAGGAAGTTGCCTAGATGGTGTCTGTGAAAAAAAAATTCTAAATGAGTCAAAACAATATAAATGAAAGTGTTATACTCATAAAAGACATAAGATTGATCATTCTAGTATCAAACGTATATTAAATGTAATATATAATCTTTAGTCAATTGTTATAGAATCAAGAAAACTGTGAAATTTAAATATGACATTGAAGAGTTAACATGATATGTAAGCTTTTTTAAACATAAAAAATTTCAAATGTGGACACATAATGAGAATGATAGGAACAGCCTACAGTGATATATCTTAACTCACACACAGTTTTTAAATTAACTATTGTGTGATCATGGATGTACTCACACATCATGGTGTGTGTGTGGATTCAGAAGATGACTTTATGGAGTTGGTTCTCTCTTCCCACAAGTGGCTTTCAGGGATGGAGCCTGGGTCATCAGGCCTTGTTTGTTTTGTTTGAGATTGAACCTTGCTATGTAGCCCAGGCTGGCCTCAAACATATAATGCTTCTGCCTTAGCCTCCTAAGTGCTGTTAGACCATCTATTAGCCTATACCACACACGTGCCATTTTTTGTAAAGCTTTGGATGTTTTTAATGTTATATGTATGAATGTTTTTTTTGGCATGTAAAAAAGTATGCCACATGCACGCCCGGTGCTCAGAGAGGCCAGAAGAGGGAGTTGGATCCCATGGAACCAAAGTTAGAGATGATTGTAAGCCACCATGTGGATACTGGGAACAGAACTTGGGTCTTTTACAAAAGCATTCAGTGTTCTTAACCACTGAGGCACCTCTCCGATCCTGACATGTGCCATTTACAGCAAAAACAAGAAGCCTTTACCTCTGAGCCATCTTATTGGCCCCTAAGGTGTAATACTAATCTTCGTTGATCTTCACATCTCCTTCTCTGAAATATTTTAAAGCAAACCACAGACCCATCATTATAGAGCAGTAGACAGTACAGGCATCAATAAAATAATCGTAAACTACATTTCTACATTTTTTGGACTACCTTCTTTGGCTTACCTAACACACTGTCCTAGTACCTGGTGCTGTGTTCCATCTGACCTTGTACACAGCCTCCTTGTAGCTTTGTCAGTACAGCACCAGAGATAATAGCAATTATGATGCACTGTCTAATGAAATGTTCCATTTGGGGAAGATTTCTCTAACTCTGAACCAACATTTCACAATAAATAAGCTCTGGTATTATAAATAATGCACAAGTAAAGATACGTGCTGTGTGTAGCTGTTTATTATAGCGTTATGTTGAAGGGATAAGGAGGAAGAAAAAGAAGTCTGTCCCACTCAGCACAGATATAGACCGCTCCTGTCAAACACTTTCCATCTGTAACTGGTTCAGTTCTAGACACAGAACCTGTGTATATGAAGGGCGGTGTTAATTACAGAGTTAATAAAAGATCGAATGTCCTTGAATTATTACTCAAAATAATTGCTTTTCCTCTGTCTTCTTTTAAAACAATTGTCATTTGCTTGAAACTTCTTGTTTTTGCTGTAAATGGCACATGTCAGGATCGGAGAGGTGCCTCACTGGTTAAGAACACTGAATGCTTTTGTAAAAGACCCAAGTTCTGTTCCCAGTACCCACATGGTGGCTTACAATCATCTCTAACTTTGGTTCCATGGGATCCAACTCCCTCTTCTGGCCTCTCTGAGCACCGGGCGTGCATGTGGCATACTTTTTTACATGCCAAAAAAAAATTCATACATATAATATTAAAAACATCCAAAGCTTTACAAAAAATGGCACGTGTGTGGTATAGGCTAATAGATGGTCTAACAGCACTCAGGAGGCTAAGGCAGAAGCATTATATGTTTGAGGCCAGCCTGGGCTACATAGCAAGGTTCAATCTCAAACAAAACAAACAAAATTGCAAAGGAACAAAGATAGAGCCTTGCTGGGATAATTACTACCCTGAGTGTTCTGGAAATCTTTCTTCTCTACCCTCCTGTGAAGGCTGATCTCCCATTCCTCCTCCTCCCTCACTAGCTGCCATCTCTTGATCTCTACTGGATCTTCCTGCACTTGATCCTGAAGGAAAGCTCTGGATATAGCCGAGTGAGCACTCCTCGGTCACCATCTCATACAGGTGATTTCTCTCAACGCCATGGAACATCTGATATAAATCCAAATTTGTGTCTTCAGCTCTAATCTCTCTTGTCAGTTCCAACATTTTATATCCCATAGACTGCTTGAAAGCTAAGTAAGACACCTGACAATAAGCTCACACAAAAGATAGAGCCAGAATTTATTTGTGTCCCCCAGTCTGCCTTCCAGGACTCTTAACTGAGAAAATGTATTATCTATTCAATTACCAAAGCACAAGAGGAAACAAAACAAAAACATAGTGACTGATATAGTCTATATCAAACCATCAGCAAGTTATGTTGTTTATATGTCTAAATTGAAAATCCCCATCCTCTCTCTGGCCCTGCAGCCACCATCCCACTCCAAACCTCTCTCTTCACTCAGGGAAGACTACAGTTGTCCTCAACAATCTCAGCGTTTCCTCTTCAGCTCCTTCCCCATTCTCTACCCCCATCTAGCACCTTCGTTAAAAAAATATGAACACTATTAACTCGGAAGTGGTAAGATAAAGTTGTAAGAACAATCCGTTGACTTAGAAAAAATTAAAAACATTTACTGGAATCTTCTTCTCATTTTTGGTTCTGATGCCCCAGACATTTAAAAAAGGCTAACTAAGAGCAAATATTAGAGGAAAGTTCCTTGTCTTTAAAATTATCAACATTTTAAAATAAAGAGTTTGCATAGTTCTTCTAAGTATATTCAATTAATTATTAAGTATAGTCAGCAAAATTATTTTGCAATATCACACCCTAATGAGATTCATAGAATTGTTTTTAAAATTAGACTATATTTTTGTAGATTAAAAATTTTATAGCTAGAATAAGTCAGGATTCAAGGGTCAGCATTAGTTTAACGCATTATGCATGTCTTAGGGTTTTTGCTTGCTTGTCTGATAAAAATAAATTTCTTGTTCAGATATTTCTCAATAGCCTTAACAAAGAGAAAAATGTTGGTGAATTACTTGATTTGTTTATAATTTTGTTTTATGTATAAAAAGCATTGAAAGTATGATTGTGTGGAATAGCACATTCCTGTTAAGCAGGGGGTGCTCATCCTTCTTAATCAAAGCTGGTTTCTTGGCCTCACAGCATCTCTTTCCAGGTTGTGGTCTGGGGGCATTCTGTTCCATGACTGTGCAATCCTAGTTTCCTTTCTTTGTTAAGATACTCTGACAAAGACAACTTAGGGGAGAAAAGAATTTATTTCAGCTCTCATTGCAGGTTCTAGTCCATCACTGATGGGAAGTCAAGCTTTCAGAAGCTTGAGACAACTGATCACATCATGTTCACAGTCAAGAGCAGCAAGAAATAAACTCATCCATGCTTATTTGTGCTTAGCCTCCTTTCTATACTTATGCCATCCAGGAACCTTTGCTTAGGGAATGGCACCCGCAATGGGCTGGGTCTTCTCACAGTGATCAACATTATCAAGACAGTCTCTCACAGACATGCGCACAGACCAACCCAATCTAGACAGTCCCTCACTGAGACTTTCTCCCCAGGTGATTCTAGGTTGTGTCAAGGTCACAATTAAAGTTAACCATCACGCATGCTCAAAATGGATATTTAAAATACAGTTTAATTAATTTGGCTTAACAGCAAAAAAGAAGATAACAATATTAAGAATATGCTGACAAAAGCACACTATTTATAGTGCAATCTATAGAATCTAGTAGACTAAATTTAAATGTCAGTTGAAAATGAATGAGTCATGAGAATATATAAAATAGCAGAAAATAGACCAAGTGACGATGAAGAAGAGAGTTTTACTGAATTAAAATAAATACATGTGACTTTACAATATTGTTACCTTTTAAAGACTTATATTTTAAATATTTATTCCTACTATTTCTTTAAATTACATGTAACAGTGTGTGTCTGTGTATGGGTATGTACATGTGAATGCAGGTGCCCTTAACTCCTGAGTCATCCCTCCAGCATCTTTATTATGTTTTTATTTATTATTTGTTTGTTTGTTTATTGTGTGTGTGCCCATGTACATGTGAGTACACTCAGAAACCAGAAGAGAAGGCATTGGTTCCCTTGGAGCATTGTAGGTCGAGTTATAGGCAGTTGTGAGCACATACCAGATGAAATCCTCGCATAGATATGAGGTAGTAGATAAGAAACCCCAATCCAACCTAAGGAAATCATGGCAACTGATGACTGCTATGAACAGGAAAGAGTGTCTTTCAAGAATGGGACTTGTGCCAGGTTATCCAGGCTTCAGTGAATGTGAGCCACCTGAAGAATATGCTGGGAGCCAGGCATTGTTCCTCTGCAACAGCAGCATGTACTCTTAACTGCTGAGCCATCTATAAGCCTCCTCCAGTTATCTTTTAGTAACAGTTCATGAGATGTAGCTTTTTCAACTCTGAATAAATATTAAGAAAATAATCATAGTGAGCAGAAATTGATAGATACTATCAATTGTGCTTAAATGCTGTTGGTGCTGTGAACTACAATAACAGCTAACCACCAAGACATCCCACTGGTACAATAGTGACAAGACTATTATAGGAGTAACCAATCACTAATCACTCTAATCATTCTATAATTTGATTTAAGGTCTATTTCCTAGGAATGGAGCCCATACCTGACATTGTTATCAGACTTTGGAACCTGAGGCTGGTTAGGTCACAGGACATAGGGGAGAGCCTAATACTAGTTTTCTACTGAATAGTTATTGTATCAAACTGACTCCTAATGACTTATTGTTGTACTCATAGATTAATGCATTGCTCAACTATCACTAGACAATTTTCCTTATACAGCAGATGGTGATTAATACAGAAATACACAACTGGCCAATGTGTAAAGAATAAGAGGTTGCAGAGTGCTTATCCCTGAAGAGGATGCGTATTTCAAACTTTTGCCTTCCAAGGTTCAGGGATCTTTGCAGAAGAGCAGGCAGAAAGATTGTTAGAACCAGAGGTGGTGGATGAGCACAAGAAAACAGAGTTTTCCGGACAGCTAGTCAGGTACTCATATGAACTCACAGCAACAGTGACAAGCAGGCCCAAGTCCCATGCAAGCTCAAATCAAATGATAACCCAGCACAGATATCAGGGAGTGAGTAAGAAACCCCAACCAAATCTAAGTAAATTGTGGTAACTGATGGCTTCTGGGACGGGGAGAGACAGTCAAGGATGGGACTCTTGGTAGGTTAAGGAGGTTCCAGTGGATGCACCCATACTTAAGGACATTTGGGGATATTAATAAGACTCTATTGGCCTTATTATCTATAAAGTAGACTATATTAAATTGGACAAGGGGCAATAAGGGGAGGTGTGGATAGGAGAAGGAATACAATACCATCAAATTATATTGCATGTAAATTGCAAAAGTTCAATAAACAGTGCTCTTGGATCCAAATCATTCATACTTAACTAAATACGCCATGCTCTTCCTATACTTCGGTTTCCTAGTGAACTTCTTTACTTCACATGTGGGCCTGTCTTCCTAATGTAACCGTTTTCTTACTCGAAGATTGGTGACTCCTACATGCAGCACAGAAGTTAAGCTAAAAGTGTATCCCTGTCACAAACCCAAGTCTTGAAGTCATGTATTTTCCCTTACAGTGGCATCTGCATACACACTAGAAGAGTTTGACATCTACAGTGCAGATGTGATTCTGGGGATCTTATTTTTTGTGTGGTGTTGAAGACGAAGCAAGACCTACATCCCGAGGTTTGGGGATCCTGCTTACTATCTCACAACATATAAAGAGGAGTTTGTCTTCCCCCAACTGTTGGAATGGACACAGCATGAAGAGTGATACAGACCAGAGTGAGTCCCTCCTGGCTGAAAACTGTCAGTCAGCAGGTGGTGCTGGGGAAAGTTGAAGGAACAGATTGGAATATTTTGAGCAGAAAGAACAAGACCCCTGTGACATCCCTTTTAGAAGCAAGAATGAGCATTTTGTTTTGTCTTTCTTCCCCCTTTTCGTCCCTTTTTCCATTTTCATGTGTGCACTGTAATGTACTGTATGCATGTTTCTGCATGTGTGAGTGAGTGTGTGTGTGTGTGTGTGTGTGTGTGTGTGTGTGTGCGTGCGCGCGCTTGTGGAGTCCAGAAGTTGATGCTGGAAGTCCTGCCCTTCTATCTTATTCACTGAGGCAGGTTTTCTTAATCAAACCCAGAGGTCACTCATATGTCTAGCTTGTACTAGGGATTCCCTGTTTCTGCTCTCTGGAGGTGGAATACTAGGTGGGCTGCCACATCCACTGGGCATTTGCTGGGTTCTGGGGATTCCAACTCCAGTCCTCATGCTTGGATCTCAAGCTCTTTAACTGCAGAGCCATCTCTCCAGCCCCAAATCAGCACTGAACTTTTGGTTGCCTTCCAGCTCCACCTGTTTTCACTGTTCATCCACATTTGTCTCCATTCTGTCTTTATCCCAGGGGTGAGATGGTAAGTTTTATTCATTTTCCTATCTGATCTATTCTTTAGGAGCTAGAGGGAAATTTCTAGAAAGAATGAAAATTGAGAAAAATGCATAGAAGCGCCTCAGAAACTCCTAGCATTGCATTATTCTATATAATGGTTTTTGCATGAAGAAGTTACAGAAGTTTAGCAATATTTTATCTCCTCAAGCTTTTACCTGCATTAATGAGGATTAATGAGTTAGTCCTGAAAATAACCAGAGTATCTAATGAATGTCCTTTAAACTGGATGCAGATTCAATAATAATCTCTCATTAAATAAATGATATAACTCTTGAGAAAGGGAAGTTGTGTACCCAGTTCATAATTGGGACAGCTGAGAGCTGATGGGAAGGTCTATGTGGACCCCACAAAGACAGCCAAATGGGCATTGCACCCAGGATTCTGACGGGGAAGAGGGCCGCATACTTATCACATGGCCTTGAATTCCAACAGGTCTGGATAAAAATCTGCTACTATCGTTATGTTTGCATGAGGTAGATTTATTTCTGATAAGCATTGAGTATCATCTATAAAATGCTTCTAACAACTGTTTTACACGTTGACTTAGGGACTATACTTTGGACCCTGCCCTAGATCCTTCCTGATGCCCTTGTCCATGACTAAAGAGTGAGCAATGTGAGGGACTAAATCTCTTCGAAGCAAACAGGATCATTGAGGAGTAAGATGACACACATCCTGCTTCTTCTTGGTCCAACAGGAAGGCCTTATTGTTAATTCCCACAGGGCCCCTTCACCTGACCTGCTTAGAGTCCTGCAGCCCTACATAGATCCCAGCTTGGAGCTGTGAGCGGTCAGTCAGAAGGCTTCTTTGCTTAAGCTGACCAATCCAAAATTAGGAGAGGGGGAAACCACTAAAACCCTTAAAACCCAGGTCTTCCCTGCAGACTTTGACTTTTCAGTTTCTGGGTCCCCTCTTTTCTTGTGGAGTTTGTTTTCTCTGTGTGCGTGTATGCATGGATGTGTGATTCTTCATTCTTTCTAAATAAAATCTTTGCTATGTCTGAGATTTTTCCTGCCTTTTAATTCTTTAATTGGCTGAGAAAACAAACCAACCTGTATCCCTAGATTAATAAGTGGCCACAACAGTACGGCTAAGGAGATGTGCCCACGCAGAGATTCTAATGTCTGATCCGACCCGGTGCTGCCCATAGATCAGCTCAGAATATTCAGGATCCAGAATTTTCATCCTTGGGCCTCCAATTCTGCTTTCAGACTTGCAGGAGGTAGCCAAGGAGTGTCTGCTGGAGAGGGAGGAGGCAGGTATCTGAAGCTGGATGATCCACAGTCATGGGCATACTGCGATGTGCTTTTCAGGCACCTGTGCCACTAAGGGAACCCGAGGTTAAGATGAGAGCAAGGCACACATGGTCGTATCAACTTTCCTAGGGCAGCTGTGCTCCAGAGAATGTGGAACTTGAACTTGGAGTTCTACACAGTTCAGGAATACACTTGTCAAGATGGGCATTCAAAATACATTTTATTAAGCACTCTGTTAGCTTCAGTGTAAATGACTTTAAAACATGAGAAAGCTGTAGTCATGCACAGTTATCAGAAATAATACAGATTTCTCACACATTTTAGGTTTCCCTATTTTACAAAGCTATTCTATAATGTCAAAACCAAGATACAGATACTCATCCTGGAGATTTTGAGGTGATTTCTTCAGTTTACTGGTACAGATGGGAATTCATGCATTTGTTATGCACATTTTATCATCGGTGAGTCCCTCTATTTACTACCACAGTGAAGACACAGAATGGTACCAATATCACAAGGATTGCCTCTAAGTTCATCACTTTTGAATAAATAGACATATAGAATGTCCCAGACAAAGAGTAGAGTTAGAGTTCAGTGTTTGGCTTGTGCTAAAAGAGTAAAATAGTGTGTTAGGATAGAAGACCCTTCTGAAAACACAACCCTTTATTAATCCAGAGTTCTCCTGGGAGGAGGTTCCTTCTCACCAGCCTCCAGTGAAGGGGAATGTGGGATTGGCCTTCAGCGAAGGGGATTATCGCACAGATTGTGCTGCCTACTTTTGCTTCTTATTCCTGGAACACCTGTATTGCTCAGTACCCTGCATTTATATATTGTTTGTTTGGGTCCTTAGTTTCTTTTATTTTGCCCTAATCCTCATTTATAAATACTGGAAAACCAGACCTCTGGGAGCACTTTGAATTTCCACAGAGTTCCCAGGAGAGCAGAGCCTCATGCTGCTAAACTCAGGGGTCTCTAGAGATGCCTCAGCCTTAAAGAGGTAGATTTCTTGAAACAGTTAGGCTAATCTGTGTACTAATGGGGCAGCTAACAAGGCAGAAAGAAATGTTAGAACCTGTTAATAATGGGTATTATGGGGCTGGAGAGATGGCTTAGCAGTTAAGAGCACTGGCTGTTTCTGCAGAGGACTCTGGTTCAGTTCCCAGCACCCACATGTCCGCTAACAACCATTCACAACTCTAGTTTCAGGGGATCTTGCATCCTCTTTTGACTTCTATGGAGATGCCTGATGACGGTGCACTTTCATACATACAGGCACTACATTTTGTTTTATACGCATAAAATAAAAATAATAAAGAAAATATTAAAAAATAATGGATCTTAGTATCCAACGAAGAAAATGCCACAGAGGAGGGCTCAAAGGTGAGATAAACACAGGGCATCATGTGAAAAAATAGTTACAGTGAGGATCTAGGTCTAGACTAGCTTCGTGCCTGAACCATGTCACTGGCCCCAAGCATCTGTGGTCCGCTCTGGGGTCCTTGGGCTAGAGCGTCTGCTCTTCTCCTTCCCCTAAAGGCAGCCTGTCAGCTCAGTGCAAACTGGCTCATTCCACAAGCATTTCTTTTCCTGTCTCCTGGCTTCCAGGTCTCTGTGTTTTCAGTAATTGGTTGACTCCTAGTCAGAGCCAAGATCTAATCTGGGAATGAAGCCAGCACCCAGGGCAGCCAAATGCAGAGACTGTGAAAATGAATGCAGCATGACTCCAAAGACTGTGATTTTAGCAATGTCATCGAGGCCCATTGTTCATTTATTTGGAATTTCGTGTTTTTGGCCTATGCATATTTTATCATATATATGTTTTCAGTTGTTAGAAAAATGACCAACACTCCAAAGTCAATGCAACAATCATACCATGTGCTTTGAATATCTGGTGAGAAGCTCATGTGGGCAGCCATCATTACACAAGGAGGAATGAAAGCAAAACAGATTTCATCAAAGCATATTTAAGAGCAGTTTGATTACATTTAAGCTTTATAAACATTTTGGTTGCTTGACTTTTTAAAATACAGAATGAAAAAATTAAATTAAATCATTATTTTAATATAAAGAGGAAAAACATTCATATTTGGGGTTCATTTTCTTTTATTTTTTTCTATGTGTTTACAGCAAATTTTATTTGTAAGGATTTGAAAGTTATATATAACTCTAGAAAACAAGAAAAATCAAAACTAGAAATAAGATTAAAATCACCTATGAGCATGTTGCTCATAACTTTGCCATTGACATTTTTGGGTGGATCCTTTTAAATTATGTGTGTGTGTGTGTTGTGCATCAAGGTATATGGAATATATATTTTCCTAAAATTGAGATTAAAAGTAATTTAATAATCTGGCTTTTTAAACTAATAATGTATCATGAACATGTTCTTGTAGTTTATAAAACACAACTTTCTTAAAGACTTATTTATTTTTATTTATATGCATTAGTATTTTGCCTGCTTGCATATATGTGCACCATGTGCATGCAGTGCTTGCAAAGGCCAGGTGTTAGACTCCCTGGAGCTGGATTTACAGGTAGTTGTACATTACTATGTGGGTGTTTGGAACTGAAGACAGATCTTCTGCAGTGCAGCAACTTTTCCCAACCACTGAGCAATGTCTTCAGCCCCAAGACAAAAAAAAGAGAATGTTTGTTTATTTATGTATGTGTCTATGTACCTTTATGTGCACATATGTGTGAAAGGTACACACAGAAGACAGAAGAAAGCATCAGAACCTCCGGAGCTGCAGTTACAGGTAGTTGTAAGCTGCCACGTGAGTGCCAAGAACTGAACTCAAGTCCTGTGGAAGAGCAGCAAGTTCTCTTTAACCCCTAAGCCATCTCTCCAACCTCTACAACATGTCTTTGAATGCTTTGAATGAGTGAATAATATTCCAGCCCATAAACGTATAGTGATTATCTTAACAGCTTTATTATTTTGGATATTTAAGTGACTTCTTATCACTGTGGGACAGAGATGGCAGAAACTCACATTGCTACGTGTCTGTTCAGTTTGTCTGCTGCTTCCAGTATCTGTTGTTTCTGAACCCCACTGCATCAACCCTCTCTCACTTTTCCTCCTAGAATGTAGAGCTCAGTATGAGGTGATAAAGCCCATGAGCTAAGAGTGTGGCTGCAGAATTGCAAGACAGACTTTAGTTCAAAGCTCAGATTTGCTAAATTTCCATTTCTCAAGCACTCAGTTATCACCTATTTAAAATACGGTTATTGGCTTGCCTCAGAGTGTTTACAGAAATTTATTTGCTGTGCTGCTGGTAGTCATTAGAATGATTGGTTTTCTTTTACACATATATTCACTGAGAATTTTCATAAGGTAGGCATTGTGCCAGGTACTGAAGATACAAACATGGTGGGAAGCAGCCCAGCCCTGTCTTGTGGCTTGTAGAGTCCAGTATTATAGAGGAAATCAATAGGCAGTCATGTTTGAAAAGACTCCTAATTGTTGTTATGCTGAGGGCTGGGGAGGAGAAAGGCCCCTTGCCCTGAGAGCCCTTGTAGGTGACAGAGTGTCATCACAGGAGGGTGCTGAGCCTCACAGACAATACACCTCCTGACTTTATGGTTCAAGGCAAGCAGACAGGACCACAGGAAGACTGTTGTTGACCAGAAAGCACACTAAGTGCTCAAAAACAATTCTATCTTCCTTCTCAAATGAATAGAAACTGTACAAATGAGACTTCGCAACAAAATGGCACAGCTTAGAGCAAGCAGGCCATATCTTTAACTCTGTCCTTCCCACTGTATATCGCTTCTGATTGGCTTTCTTGTTTAAAGAACCTGTGCTTCCTTGACCTTTTGTGAACTCCAAGAGATTATCTCTTTCCCCAAGTGTCCATTACTTCTCACATTTATTATCTGTTTCCCTGGCATTTCCAGGGCTTAGTGGGGCACAGAGCATACAGGACTTCTCACCAGTGTAGAGCTGGTTGACATGAAAGCTGACACTTCAGGGTGAGGAGACACACTGGCTCAGAAAGGTGGGGATCACAGGAAGACACAGACAGGAAGGAAGGGATCACGGGAAGACACAGACAGGAAGGAAGGGATCACGGGAAGACATAGACAGGAAGAAGGGGTCATGGGAAGACACAGACGGGAAGGAAGGGATCACGGGAAGACAGATAAGAAGGAAGGGATCACGGGAAGACACAGACAGGAAGAAGAGATCACAGGAAGATGTGAACAGACTCCAGCTTAGGGCTGGTGTCTCAGTATGCTAGAGAAATAAAATAGTTCAGTGTGGAAATGAATGTACAAAAATTGAGGCTTACATGTGAGAATGAGTCTAGTAGCCAGTCTGTTAAGAGAATAGACACTGTTTAAAACATTCTTTAAAAGAAGGGATGGTACTCCAGGTTGAGGCCTCCCTGGGTGCATAGAGAAGACAGGATGAAAGACATTACTTGGGATAGGAAGTGTCAAGATGTGCACATGCCAGTCAGGAAACTGCCAAATGGCCAAAGGCTGCATGTGGTTAAATAAACGACACTTGTCAGGTTGGTGGAGATGAATCTTGAAATAGCATCCTACAGTAATATCAGATTCCTTGTTTTGGTGACCTTAATGGCTGTAGAATTTGGAATTTGTTTTAAGGCTGTGGAAAGTTATGCAGAGTGATGAAAGAATGTCTGAGGACAGCCAATGACTTGTGTCAGATTTGCAACAGGATCTCAAGCTCCAGTACTGCTCAGAGATACTGCACTTGAGGCTCATGGAATTCAGAGCATCCCTCAAGACTTTTGCAGTTTCCTCCTCTCCCCACGGAGGAAAGCCTTCCTGGGTACATACCTTCCAGCCTCTCTTTGGGGTCAGATCATGGGCCAAGTCCTGGTGACTGTAGCCAATCTGTGAGTGAGTATTTCCACCATGTGACCTTCTTACCGGGATACTGTGTTCAGGCAGGTGACTGCTGGCACCCTGGCTCCTTGCTTGTAGCTACCCATGGTACCCAGGCGGTCCCTTCTTCCCAGATTTGGAGGTCAGCTTTTCTGCTAGGTGAGAATAAACATGTGCTTTGTTGCTTCACCTTAATTATTAGTTCCAGAAATGCTAACTTGGTTTTTCCTTGGAGACAGAGTTTCATGTAACCCTGTTTGGCCTCAAACTTGCTGTGTATCTAAGGACGACCATGGAGTCCAATATTAGACTTCTTTCTTTTGGGAGTATGTGTGTGTCTTGAGACAGACTCTCCCTTTTGCCCCAGTTGATCTAGAACTCATGTAGACCAGGCTGGCCTCGATTTCAGAGGTTTACCTCCCTTTGCCTCTCAAGTGCTGGGATTAAAGGCTTGTGCCACCACACAGGGCTCAAAATTAGACTTCTGAAGGTAGAAAAAATACAAAACTGATGGGCTGAGAAAGACCTCATGGCGTTACAAAATAAATGTTAGAAGTATTTTATGGCTTAGGGAACCAGACAACAAAACAAAACTCGTGAGTATCACATCTTAGAATCTTGAACTTCACATCTCTGTGAGTCATGGAAACCCTTGGGATCTGGTACCCTCGCCCTTGAACCTATCATTCCAGAGTCATCTTCCTTCTCAAACTAGTCAAACCTTTACACCACAAAAGAACAGCGTCTTGTTCTTTTAAAATCTGTTTAGTTCACTCATTTCATTTTAAAATACATGTTAACAATAAAATTTTAACAACATTCTTCCATGAACACATTTTCTCATGAACAAACAGATGAAAACTTTTTACTTGTACAGAATATCAAGTTTATGTAAGACAGTAAGAAGTTGGTTCCTGGAGTAGGTGAGTAGGTGCTGTGATTGTGACTATCCATCGTCACGTTGACAGAATCTAGAATCACCTAGGGGACAAACTACTTGGCAGTTATGTGAGGAATTTGTAGACTGGGCTCATCGATTGGGAAGACCCACCCTAACGGTGGCTGACACTGTTCTATGGGTGGGACCCTGGACTGAATAAAAAGGACAAAGTTTACTGAGCACCACCCATTCATGCTTTCTCCTTCCCGACTGTGGATGCAACATGACCAGCTGTCCCACCCACCTGCCACGATGTCTTCCACCACGATGGACTGTACCCTTAAAGAGTGAACCCAAATAAATCCTTCCTTATGTTGATTTTGTCACAGCAACAGAAACAGAGCTAATACATAGAAGCCTGTTTCCATTTTGTAATTTGTGAACTCCACCTAGTATCTGTGGACTCATCCCTGCAGACAGAACAGTGGCTCCCGAGATCTTACTTCCTCACTTCCCGTCTGGGTCTTAGACGTACATGGAGGGACTCGATGTCTAGATGTGAAGGTGCCAGCTCTCCAACCCTGTGCTGCTCTCTGGAGATTCAGAATGCCAGAGCTCAACCACAACGGACTGTACGATCTGTGGACTCTCAGTAGGTTTTATCACCAAATCTGACTTGATATAAAGCCTAGGAGAAACAGGATGTGAATCACAGGGTCAGGTGATCAGACTCAGATTGAGTGTTGAAATGGATCAGTTTTGAAGTCACAAGAGCCAACAGTGAAAAGCTGCTGTCAGTAGAACAAGAGTTCATTCTCTTTTCCCCTAAACACTGGGGCTGTCAACCAAACAAACTGCCCCTTGTTCTTAAACTCAGCTCTGCTCAGCCCACAGAAATCCTCATTCCACATCCCAGAATAAGCGCAATTCTAGAGTCACGAATATACAGCAATAAGACTTTCAAACTGAATTTGTTTTTCGATAGTTTTGTGAAGAAGGCCATGGGCTTTTTGATGGGGATTGCACTGAAGCTGTAAATATTTGCACAGTGAGGCCATTTTCACAGCATTAATTCTGCCAGCCCATCTCCATTGTTTGGTTTATCCTTTGATTTTTGGGGAGAGAGGGGTATTAAACTTTTCATGGTAAGAATACTCTCAGTTTCTTAGTGAGGAAAACTTGGTACTTTTTGGAGGGGTGGAATAGAGCTGTTGGGAATGGATTATATTTTATATTCTATATTTTTCAACATATTTCTTATTGGGGGGAGCTGGAGAGGTGACTCAGTGGTTAAGAGCACTAGCCGCTCTTGTAAAGGACTCAGGTTTGATTCCCAACACTCACATGGCGACTAATAACCATCTGTAATTCCAGTTCCAGGGAAATGTGACATTCTCTCTGACCTCCGTAGTCACTGCACAACAGGAGTGCAACACACTCATACATATAAAATAAAAATAATAAATTTCTTATTGGTGTATATGAAAGCTACTGGGATTTAAATGATTTTTGTATCCTGTAACTTTACTAAAGTGTTTAATAAACGTACATGAATCCCATAGAAAGGAAATAGAACCAGCCTGCGTGTCTGTCAACAGCTTGAATAAATGATGGAAGTATGGCATTGAGACATATTGGAATTTTCACTGCAAAGAGAAACGAAATTATGGAATTTTTCCAAAGAAAATGGCTGATTCAGAAAGAATGAACAAGGTGACTCAGACCTAGATGAAAATTGTTTTCTCTCATATGTAGACATAAACTTTTAATATTTGTTGTATATAAGTAAGGGGGTTGAGAGTGGGCGTAGACCAGGAGATTAAGGAGACAATGAGGGGCAAGCAAGGGGTGTTGAGAGCGGGGACACAGATAACAGGAAAATAGAAGCAAGGCCTCTGGGCTCGGGAGGGCAGAAGGAGGAAGAAGGACGGAAGTGGAGGGGAAAATTTTTTGTTCAGAAATGCCATAACGAAGTCTAATGCGATGTATTCTAATAATTTTTTTAACCTAAATTTGTTATTGTTTGCATTTTTTGCAATATCATTATCTATTTGGAAAATAAAATGCAGTACACCTCCCTCCATCAGTTACTTCATGTACAGCTGAAATGAATTGGAAGGGGGGAAATAAGTGGTAATGGAAATCTATTATAATCAAGGATGGGGACACTGGGGACTGCGCATACAGTGGGCTCTACAACCCAAGCCAGTGCTCTCATGTAGGACACAAAGCTTTTCATGGGCATAAAGGACAGCCGTCAGTTTTGTTCTCTGCTGAGCAAGCACTCCAGAGTGCTTCTGGAATACAACAGTGGGTCATCATTCTCCCTCTTCTGCCCTGCTTGAATACCTATTTCATTGATTAGCTGTTCAGCAAATCAGGGGTCTGGCTGCCTTATTGGAAAGTCTTGTGCTTCACAGTGCCTTTGCATTAGCTTACTAAGTGGTATAAAACCTTTACAGCCCCTGCCCCGCACTTCAAATTAACACCACATTTGCTCTTCGTGGTCACTCAGGACACGGGAATTTCATTGGCCAAGTTGAATTCTGAAATAGCTTCACCTGCTCTTAGGTGACCCATGCATTGGCTAGCTAGCACATTGACTGCAACGGGAGACCACAGGAGAGAAAGGTGGTCTCTTCTGAGAATCTTAATGTCTGCTTTTGTGTTTATCTGTTTTGTACAGCTGGAATTGTACAAAACTGGTTTGCATGTGCAGTGGGAGATAGGGATGAAATTTTGCTTTAAAGGTTGATGTTTTTCCCCCACCGTTTATTGAACCAGTCATCTTTTCCCCACTGGTTTACACAACCTCCAGTTATACCTCATGATAACGAATCTGTGTTGGTAAGATTCTGAACTCTGGGTGTGTGGATTTTTTAAAAATTTGTTATCAATGCGTTACTTGAAATCACTACCTTACAATCAACTTATTGTAATTCGCTAAATATGGCTATTTTGTTGGATAATGTTCCCTTGTTTAATCATCTATTTTTCTTTAATTAAAAAAATTATACTGTAAAATTAGCTTCTGATTTTCATGAAAAATAAAATTGTTAGGAGTTTGTTTGGCATTAGATAAATTTATAGGCCAATTTGGAAAGAACTGATATTTTTATCTTCTATATAGAAATATAATAATTTGAAAATTATTTATATCCTTTTAATACTTTTAATATTCACAGAATTTTAGCATAAACATATCACATGTACTTTATTTCATGGATTGATTTATTTTCTTTGGAATCTTTCTCAAATTAGAAAGCTTATTATAGTAATCATCTTTATTGATTTTTATAAATGTCCATAATTAATCATCAATTGTGATATTTGCATTGTTATATCTTTGTCAGATGAAGCAAATTCCCTTTCAGGTGTATCTTTTAATATGAGTAGGTGTTGAATTCATCTGTTGAGGCTTAATTTTTTAAATTTAATGTGGAAACTGCACCAACTGATTTTAGATATTAAATATTCTTACCTGTCCACCAGCCTGATGAAATAATTAATACATTTAAATTGGAGTTCAGATACTCTTTTATAGGATGTACGTATCATTCTGCAGGAGAGATTGGCCTACAGTATTACATTCTCATACCATTTTTCCTTTTAAAAGTTTTATCCATATTTTAAACTATTGGCATAGTTATAAGAAATAGTTCCATTTTATATTTATTTTATGTATGGCTGTTCATGTGGATACATGCTTATGGGAGTCAGAGGACAACTTTTGGAAGTCAGTTCTGTCTTTCAGAACTGTAGGCTTTGGGGACTGAGCTCAGATCATCAGGCTGAGCCATCTGGCTGGACTTAGTCTTTTATGTTCTAAATACTATTTTTATCTTTAGCTATCAGAGTTCTGGGGTCAAAATTATGTTTTTTCCCTTATAATGATTTCTAAAAAAATACAAAGTATGCAAATATCTTCTAATACATATGCTTTCATGTGTGTGTTCATCTGCAATTAGAAATCTGGGTCCCCGCCAGGCATAATGGCACGTGCATTTAATCCCAGCACTTGGGAGGCAGAGGCAGCCTGGTCTACATAGCAAGAGTTCCAGGACAGCTGAGGCTACAGGGAGACCCTGTCTCAAAAAAAGACCACCCCCCCTGCAAAAAAGGAATCTAGGTCCCAACATTAAATTTATACATTGTTAACTATATAATACTGCTATATAATACTGTTTTGAATTGTTTCATTGTACTATTTAGTGCAAGTTTTAATGTAATATTTTTGATCTTGAAGATGACTTTTAAAAATCAAATGTAGTTTTACAAATTTTCATCCCTTTCTTTCCAGATTTTTAGTGTCTTTGTGCTTTAAGTCTAACTACTATAAATAGTATGAATTATCTTCATGTGATACTCTCTGGCATTTTAGCTTATTTATTTTTATTATTAAGTGAAGCTCATTTACTTTTAACCAGCCATTTTAGTTAATTCATTTTTATTATGATTAATCTGTGTGTTTGTACTTTTTCTAATATCTTACAAGATTTTATGTTCTTATAATCCTTATAATTTATATTCTCCTTTTTCTTTGTGCTTTTACCTTCTGTCTTGCCTCCATTAAATTGATTTTTTTTGTTTGAAAGACATAGATCTCTGTGCACACATTTCATATAGTCATGTGATGCACAGTACTTTGGTCACCAATAGACCAGATAGATAGTTAGACAGATATTGATAAATAGATAGATAGATTAATATGGGGATGGATGGGTAGATTGATTGGTAGACAATAGATGTAGATACAGATGATATAGATACAATTATGGAGCTTTTCTGGACATATAGATAATATTATTCTTGATCATTTTTTACCCTTTAATTCCTCACCCTCCAAACTGAAACTCATATCTCTTGGCTTCTCAAAACTGTAAACATTTCCAGTGATTTGCTACTTGCAACCAGATAAACTTTAATAGGATGAAAAAGAGATTTTACATAATAGGTATCCACATTAAGTTCCCAAGATTTTCAATAACATACAAATTAGCAATTGCCAATAATATTTTTTAGCCATAAACAAGTGTTTCATACAATGAAATTATAGAGAGAAACTGTACATTAGTGAGTAGCTGTAAGAAAATGGATCGAGGAGCTCGCGAAAATATTTGCTTCTTTCTCTAAATTTCTCTGAATTGTTTCTTAATGGAAGGAATTTCAGTTCTACCAAAGAGAGATAATGGTCTTCAGTAAATAATCGATTGAGAGCTTTCTGTAGGGAATTTATCAGTCTTCTCTAGAAAACCTTATAATGCTGTGATCTCCGACTAGCTGAGTGAAATTAATCACAACGGGGAAGGAAAGACTACGGGAAACACACTGAAGAACCCCGTCTGCTGTCAGAGCAGTTGCGAGATGAAGAACGAGCGACAGGGATGAACCTCCCTGCACAGAATCCAAACACTGTTGAACAGGAAGCGGTGAACTCGACAGCCCTTTGCGTCCACTCTGTATTACGGCCTCTGTGTGATTTGTCCACCTGCATCAAGGGTCCCATTTTGGTCATGAATAAAAGCCGGGAGGAAGGAAGTCGTGAGCCTCCAGGCTGATGTGGGGAGACACAGAGCATCAGACGTGAATAAGTATGAATTCAGTGTCAGTCTGGGCAAAGTAGGATTATGAGGCACGGCCTTGGCCTCCACAGGTGAACCTGATCCTAGGTACTAGGATTCCAGGAGCTAAGTGTCAGCAGGAAGTTCTGAGTGTCAGTCCAGCCTGGAACTGCCCGGAGCTGTGTGGAGCTGTCCGGAGCTGCCCCGAGCACCTGAGGTCTAGGAGCTCCGGCTGGGGAAGCAGCACACAGTCTCTAAAACAGCAATGGTTTGCCTGGATTTGCCTTTTTGTTGAGTGCTAAGCACTTCATTATGTGTAATGTTCCCAAGAATCCTGAAAAATTATTATGGCTGGTCACAATTTTTATTTAACAGTAAACTTAAAAGGCAGTAAGAGACCTGACCATTTTCAAACTGACCAGTACTGCTAGAATTGAGTCTACAGTTTGTTTGAGAGTCCAGAGAGAATCTACGCTTTCTTCTCCCAATGCTCCCATTTGGATCCAGAGGGCTATAGTCACGGGAGACATTGAGAAACGTCTGTTTCTTTCTTTGAAAGAAGCTTTGGGTACATTTTCTTATTTTGCATTTGCATTTCCTGTTTGCTTCCTCGAGACATGGTATTTCTTAAGAACAATAAGTAACTAATAGATAATTAAGGAGTCTAATAAAAAAGTGAGATAAGAACCAATTTGGCCAATAATTTTGTATCTGATGATGCCTTGAAAAAGAGATACAGAAATGGCCTGGGAATCGAGAGTTTGGGATTTGGGTTGAGGAAAACAATGTTTTCTTCCCACAGATGAGTGATTTCATTTACTGAAAATGAACTTGGATGTCTTTTCTGGAGCTGAACAATTTGCCACAGATAGCAAAAACTGATTGTCACCATAGCTGATTAATTTTCAGGATAAAATTTGCATCTCTCTCCTTCAGGGTTACTGTTGCCATGGTGATGCTATGACATTGGGTTTAGCACAGAGAGTTACAGCTTCTTACCTGCCGACCATGATGGGAACTGGGTAGGAAGACTTTCTGGACTGTTCCAAGGAAGAATTTTGTGTGTTTAAGTCAGAGTGAGGGGAGAGAGTCTTGGGCTGGAGTGATGCCTCTGTTAGTCTCTCTTTTCATTTTGATAACATGAATGACAACCTAAAACTTTAGCTTCCATTTGCATAAATGGAAGCTCTTCTTAAAGGGCTATATTTTTTTTTTTTTTTTACATCAAGTTTTGGAGGTTGTATTGTTCCCACTGTGGAGCAAAATGCAAACATCATAGTGACAAAATGAATATTGACATTAAAATGAGAACTGGAAAGCCAAGTCGACGGCATTTTTACTAGATGTCTTTGAATGCAGTAAACTTCATTCCTCAGAACCTCATTTTGCTCATTTATAAACTTGTGTTGTGGTGGAGATAAGAAGTAACCAAAGTATCATTGAGGATGAATTTTCTGGCAATGCACACAATGATCCGTCTCTGAAGAAACTATTATCCACCATTCTCCTACCATCATAATATTCAGATGAGTTCTTCAGATCACTGGCTGAGTGTCCAAGTTAGTGTGCTGGTTATTGCTAGTCAATTGACACAAAGTAGACAGACCTGGGAAGGAGGAACCTCAACTGAGGCATTTCCTCTATCACATCTACCTCTGGGCGTGCCTGTGGGGCATTTTCTTGATTGCTAATTGATGTTGGAGGGCCCAGCCCTCTGTGGGTGGTGCCGACCTTAAGCAGGTGGCCTGGGTTACATAAGAAAGGAAGCTGAGCCAGCCACACAGCCAGTAAGCAGTGTCCTTCCACAGTCTTTGCTTCAGTTCTCATCTTGTGCTCCTGTCTTGGTGTCCTTCGATGATAAACTGTAACCTGTAAGTCAAACAAACCATTTCTTCTCCCAAGTTGGTTTTGGTCAGTGTTTCATGGAAGCACCAGAGAAGCAGAGTAGGATAGTCAGAATCCGCTTACTGAAGGTCTACATACAGTCAGAATCAGTGGTTCCAGAAAGATGCATGACCCAAGTGAGTACACTGAGAGCCCTTTTCAAACCTCTTACTGAACATATGTACAAAGCTGTACTGTTTTTGTGGTATGCCTGCTTGGTATGATATACACTTGAGTTGATATAGACATTCTTATTATGTGGGTTATTGAGCATAAACACGTTGATAAGACCTGGGAAAGCTGAGCAGAGGGAAGGGAAGAGGGGAAGAAGAAGAAAACGGGAGGAAAATGGAGAGGAGAGAGGGAGCAAGGAGAATGAGGTGGGGAGAGAGGAGATAGAAGACAGACCAGCTTTTACCACTTGAGCTCTTCAGTGTCTGACAGCTTCGCTTTCCTAAAACTATGCAAATTATGTGAGCAAATTTATTGCTTTAAGCAACTTGAGTTGGGCTTCTATTACTGGAAACTGAAGAAATTCTGAATACCACAACTACTAGAATATTTATAGACATATAATGTAATTAAAAATTGCTAACTTAAACATTTGCTCACACCTACAATGGGCAAAGGTCAGCTCTCTCTGGTCACATGTCCTGCAGATCTTTCTCAGCTTAATAATGACTTGGGCCAAGATATTATCTTTTCTGATGACAATACCTCACAGGGAGAGAAAAGTGAAATAAAGTTACAAGCTTTCTAGCAGAAAGGGGAGTCTTTAAGGAAGGGAGTTCAGGGGTCCCCTATGGTTTGCAACAAACAGTGAACTTTTAAAATTCATCTGGCAGCATTAAAATTGCTCAAAAATTCTCAGGCAGATTACAGGGTCTGGGGTCATCACTAGAGGGGCCCGGCCTTGAGCCAATGGAAACTGTGTTTGCCTTTGTTAAGGAGAGTGAGCTTGTTACCAGCTGGCACTCAGCCTTTAAAGATCATACCAACCACACAGGTAATGAAACTTGAGCCAGAATGTGTGGACTGAAGTTTAAACAGTCTCAGAGAGAGCTCTGTGGATGAATCAAGTAAAAGTTGATAACAGAACTTTCAGTTTAGAGCATTGTGAGAAACTGATACTAGTAGGTCATTAGAATCCCAGAATTTTAGGACAACAGAACCCTGCCTTTCACCTACAGCTTTAAGCACAATGCCTTTGGGATGGAGGGGGTTTGGGGAAATCAGTACCTTGTTTCATCACTCAATCCATGTCTCAGTCACTCATAAAATCCACCTAGTGGCCCCGGTATGTCATGCACTGGTCTAGGAATGAGAAACTCAATATAATTCTAATGATGATTAATCATGTGCTGCTGCAGCTACGCCTGATTCAGTCTCAGAACTGATAGTACTTTGTTCAACCACTCTTTAGTTTCCCCTAATTTTCTGAATCCAGGGAGCTTTTAGGTTTCATTAGAGAGATGTGTTTAAAGCAAGGCAAAGCTACCACACATTTCCATTGTTGAACAGAAGAATCCTTATATTGAAAAGATTTGCTCAGTTTTGACTTTACATTTTGACACCTTGTACCTTGAGGTTTGGAACACATCAGTGATGGATCTATGAAGTCAGGACTGCAACATTTTTAAGAGAAAATTCAGGTTTTTGTGATGAATTTGGGGGTTTGTTTTCATTACACCTAATTTTATAATCACTAATGGGTTCATGAGATTCAGAAAACCATAAGCTTATTTTGAATTTCAGCCATCACTGGGTATGTTATTTTATGTCCACATTTAAAGAGTTTTAGTGTCTGTTGAAAGAGCTGCATGCAATTTAGATGAAATAGTTCTCACTCCTGAAGTTGAACACACTCATGTATTGATAGACTGGCACCTGTTTACTTTGAGACATTTTGGGTAGTCTTAATAAATGACAGATATTTGAAAAATTCCATACTGTACCATATAGAAAAGTTACTTCGTCTTAATCTTGCTTATTTTTTTGAAATAACATTCCCAGTAAGGTAAGCCATTTTGAATTGTTAAGGTCTTAAGGAAGTCCATTAGTTGTATTTTGGTGCTGTACCAAGGCCAGACTGTGAGAAAGGGTCAGGAATGTGCTAGACTTCCAGTGGCATCCAGCCCTTGGGCCAAGAGAGTTTTGAATGCTTCCCAGTCCAGAATCATACGTTTATTTAAAACAATGAGGGTTTATTATTATTATTATTATTATTATTTTTGGTAACTAGCTTGCATGGTTTATTCTCAAACAGGAACTTGTAGATGACTATGTGGCCCAGGAAAGTCAAAAGACTGCCCGCCCCTGTGAGAAAGCCAGCAAGAGAGTGGAGCTCAGTGCGAAAATGAAAGCCTGGCTTCCAAGAGTCATTCAGGCCTAACTGCAGGTCTGAGGGTTGAGAAGAGGAGCCCTGGAGAGCCCAAGATGGAGCTGTGGTCCTCCCCCGAGGATTAGAACACAATATCAGAAACAACAAAAATGTCCTCCAAACATGAACTTGGCTCCCATTGAAAACACACAAACAGCTGAAAAGAATTCATGCTCACATTGTAGAACTTCTTAACTTTGTACTGACCAAATTCAGAATTGATCCTAGAATTTAGAGAGGAGTTGAACTTTCAGGTTTTCACTGTCAAGATTTATCAAACTGTATATTAAAACCTGTAGCTATCAAGTAACCAGGGCAAACAAGAAAAAGAGAATGATGGGATATGTCCCAGGCAAGAAACTTCATTAGTCCACTTTCTCTGTCCTTTCTGGGCAGAAAGATATGGCCTTTAGATACAGGAAATCTGACTCTAAGACAGGTATCACCCAATGGTATAAATGACTGGTGGAGCAGTAAGCTTAAATACAGACCTATGTAGAACAGTAGTATCTGTTTTCTTTACTCAGTTAATATCTCTCCTTAATAGTTGATAGGGTTGGGGGTGAACTGAACTTCCAAAGCAAATATAGACATGTAGTCAAGCCTGGACTGATCAGAGCTTGAAGTGATGAGTGGAGATGAGCACACGCAGCTCATCCACTTGTCATGTTAGTGGCCACAGTTCCCACTCTTGCCACCCTTCACGCTGGTGGAGTCGAGTCTGTAGTGATGTCTCCCCTTTTGTTCTCCACACTGGTGTCTTGTTTGAGCCCTCTGCTACCTCAGATGGGATGTTCTTGAACATCCCGGCTCCTGGTTTATGCATTGAACTGATCTTTTCAGAGAACTAGCTTGGGGTTGATTTTCTCTGTTATTTTTCCCTTTCACTTGTTTAAACTCTTTAAAATTATGTTTCCTTCTGATTAACTTGTGTTCATTTTGCTCTTCTTTTAACAGTGCCTCACAGAGAAGGCTAGATTATTGCTTTTGGCCCATGGCAAAGCCTTCCTAATAAAGTATTAGATTGTTTTTCATTTTCATTTATTTCATAATAATTTTTAATTTTACTTACAATTCATTTTTCAGAATTATGTTAAAGAACTCCATGATGTTTTTTTCCCCCTAGAGAACATTCTACTTTATTAGTATATTTAATTGTATTTGCTCAGAGGATGTATTTTAGATGACTTGTTCATTCTAAACTTGTGAAGGCTTGAGTTACAGATAAGCATACAGTGTATATTAGTGAAAATTCCATGATGACTTGAAAAAATTAGTGTATTCTGCAGCAGTTTGGTAGAATATTCTCTGCATATACCACAGCAAGTCGATTCTTGGTGGGTTTTTTTTAGTTTTTTTTTTTTTTTAATATCTCTGTTCATCTTTCTTCCCTTTTGATCTATTAGCTTTTACTGATGTTAGTTACTTTTCTGTTACTGCCGTGAAACAGCTATGACTAAGGCAACTTATAAAAGTCAGAGAAGTTCCAAAGGGATAGGGACTTGGAGAGGGAGATGTGGCAGCAGGTGGCCAGAGCAGGAAGCGGAGAGTTCCTATCTTCAGAAAACAGAAAGAGCAAATCGAAAGTGGATCCAGGCTATGAAGTCTCAGAGCCCACCCTCAGTGACATGCTTCCTCTATTAAGGCCACACCTCCTAAACCTCTGCAAACAGTGTTACCAAGTGGGGACAACGTATTAAAATACAGGAACCTACAGAGGACCTTTGGCATTTGAACCACAACAGACATCAAGTATAGACATTTGCAAGCATAATCATCATTTTAACATAATTATGGTATTATGGATTTTCTCCAAAGTTTCTCGTTTTGAAACCATGCTATTAGCTCATGAATTTTGAAAATTTTTATGTCTTTTTTATGAACTGATGACACTAACATTATGCATTTATTCTATTCATTTATTATTTCTTGTTATGAAGTGTATCTTGTCTGCCATTAAGGATAATTTCCAGATTTCTTATATATAGTGCTTTGTGATAAAGTTGGCCTATTATATAACTGGTGTTTTTATGTTAAGAGGAATTTATTATAGCTACCATGCTATGGTTTGAAACTGGATAGACTGTGCCCCCCACAGAATCATGGTGCTAGAAGTTGGGTCTCCAGTGTGGCAGTGAGTTGGTGTGGAACCTTTAATAAGAGTGAAGTGTGTTTAGTGTGGAAACTTTAAAGGGGGCCCTGGAGGGAAGCAGATGGTGTGGAGACTTTAAGGGAGCCCCTGGAGAGGAGTATGTTTACTGTGGCAGCTTGAAAGGGGTCTGTGGAGGAAAGTGGTTGCTGTGGAACTTTTAAGGTGTGGTAGGTCATGGAGGGCGGTGACCTTGGGGAGGAGTGTGCAGCTCTCAGAGGTCCCTCCTAGGTTAAGAAGGGAGTTACTGACTCAGCCTTATGCTCATGCTGTATGGCCCACATGACTCCTCCCTCTCACAAGTGCCACCACGCTGTTCTTGTCTACCACAACAGGGCAGAGTTACTGGGTTTTGCCAAAACCGTTGCCATGTTCTTTGGACACTGTAACCCCTAAACTGTGATAGAAGCAAACCTTTCTTCATATATGATCTGGCCAAGCTATTTTGTTATAATAATAGAATATGTATCAATCCATAGCATATAACTGAGTCTTGTCTTTATATCCTATCTGATACCTTCTGTCTTTATTTTTAATATTTAAAATTATTTTCTGTTGTGGTCCAGAGAAACCAAAAGTTTGGACACCCTGATGACTTAGGGTTAAGTCTACCATATAGTTCAGTTTTCACGTGTAGAAATTTTTTTGCATTCTTGGCCTCTCTTTGGAATGCACATTTTATTATTATATTTTATTTTTCAATATTTGTATATTAGTCATACTATTTTATTGATAACTAGGGTGTATAATAAAACTTTTTTAACTTTTATAGAACTATCCAAATACTCTTGTATAACCTATATAAAATATGAATACTACATTAGTCAAAGAATTATTGGCAGCTGATTACAGCTGGATTAGGAGGAGCAGATCCTCTTAAAGAGAAGGACACTAGATAGGCTGACTAGATCACAGTGGATGAACTTGCACCGAGGGAGGTCTGGGGACACTAACTTGACACAAATGACAGAATGCATGAGTTCCAGTGGGGGGCTATGGGAGGGTGCTAGGGGACGGGGTATAAAGTTGATTAAGGTGTTATGTATGAAATACACAAATATTCAATAAAATTTTTTTTAAATAAATGCTATAATATCCAGCTCATTCTTAAACAACTCTGCCATATGTTTTAAATTTTATTGGTTATGGGGACTTCATAGTACATTGCTAAGACTGTTGTTTTTACCCTGAACAGTTACATATATTTTTTTCATCGCCTAATTTCACTTTTAATGAATTCTAAAAGCTAAGAAACATGAGCAATGTGCTCCGTATTCACACGGGTACATGCCTGCTGTGTATGGGGATGGCGGAGAGGAGGCGTCATAAGCTTAACCAGATTAAACAATAAATTAAATGTGTGTTTTAACCTTTTCCACACTTTTACCATTTAAAACATTCTTGGTATCTTTTTAGTATAAGCTCCTCCTTTTACCTGAAGAAACTACCTTTAGTGTTTCTTACAGCACAGGACTGCCTTACTTTTCTAATTGTTTTTAGTTTTTGAATTTTTTTCTTGACCACATCTAGCTAGTTCGACCCTCCCCACACTGTCCTCACCCCTGCCTTGTCCTCGGCATCTTCCTGACCTTCCTGTCTGGGACCTCCAGATGACCCTGGTAAATCAGACGCTGCCGCTGTATCTTGATTCCTCAGTACTCTATCCAGCTATATTACCTCTCCCCAAATTATTCGTATTCCAGGCATGGGAGTAGGCTCACTCCTTCTCATCCTGCCTGAGACCTCCAGGCTAGTCCCCTAAGCCAGTCCAACCCACCATATCTCGATAGATACCCCTGTGTCAAGACCACCTGCATTCCCCTGCTCCAGGGCTCACACCTACTCTGATTAGCTAGAACCTCACTACTCTGTCCCCATTCCCTCCAATACAAATACTCAATGGATCTGAAAGCTGATTCTTTGAAAAGACAAACAAGATAGACAGATCCTTAGCCCAGCTAACTGCAAGAAAGAAAGAGCAAATCCAAATCAACAAAATCAGAGATGGAATCGGTAGCATCACAATAGACACTAACAAGATTCAGAACATAATAAGTGACTACTTTAAAAACATACATTCTATTAAATTTGAAAATTCAGTGACTCCACTAAAGTTAAACCAAGAAGAGATCAATTGCTTAAATCAGACCCATAACAAACAAGGAAATCAAAACGGGAATACAAAGATTCTCAACTAAAAATGTCCAGGTCAAGATGAAGTCATGGCAGAATTTTACCAGACCTTTAAAGATCTATAAGAAATACTACCTAATGATGTAGAAGATAGAAACAGAAATAGAACTCCCAGACTTTTTCTATGAAGCCAGTGTTAACTCTAATACCAAAACCAGGCAAAGACACACCAAAACAAAAGGCTATAGACCCATAACCTTAATGAACATAGATGCAAAGATTCTCAACAAAATGTTCACAAACAGCCTACAGATACATATCTTAAAGATCATCTTTCATAATCAAGATGGCTTTATTCCAGAGATGCAGGGATGGTTCAATCTATGTAAATGAATCATATAAATGGACTTAAAGACAAAAATAGCATCATCATCTCAATAGATGCAGAAAAGGCCTTTGACAAAATCCAGCATGAACTTATGCTTTGGGTTTACCACTTCTTGACACATACCTACAGGATTCACCCTACTTCAGAAATACTTGTGCCTCTGTGTTTGTTGCTGCTCTTTTCACAATAACCAAGAAATGGAAACAACCTAAATATCCCTCAGCTGATGATCAGGTAATGAAAATGTGGTACATTTACACCATGGTGTTCTATTTAGTGCTAAAGAGAGATGAAATCAGGGCTGGAGAGATGGTTAAGTGGTTAGGATCACTGGCTGCTCTTCCAGAGGACCTGGGTTCAGTTCTTAGCACCCACATGGCAACTAACAACCATCTATAACTCCAGTTCCAGGGGATCTGATATCCTTTTCTGACCTTTGTGGGCATTGCACGACACAGGTGTACTTACATACATGCAGGCAATGCACTCATACAAATGAAATAAAAATAAATATTTTTAAAAAGAAAGATGAAAATCATGAAATCTGCAGGTAAATGGATGGAGCTAAAACTGTTATACCAAGTGAAGTAACACAAACTCAGAAAAGCAGCCGACATATGTTCTGTCTCATTTGTGGATCTTTGCACTCAATGCTTATATGTGAGTATACATCCTCATGTAACTGCAGGAGCCAGGAAAATGGAAAGAACCATGGGAGTAATGTAAAAGAAGGGGCATGAGAGCGGGGCATAGTAGGAGACAGTTGCTACCAAGGAGGAAATGGAAACAAGCGGGATATTTAGCTGGGGGGGCGGGGAGGGTAAATAATGCCTAGATGATGTGAAAAACCAGAGGGAAATGTATTAGTTCAAAATCCCACTGAAAAATACACATACACTAGCTGTACCTGACTGTATGTGTAGAGCTGAAGGCTATATAACAGGAAACACAGTGACAAATAGGAGAAATTTCCTTTTGAATTTTTGGTCAGGGTAGTCTAAGAGACTGCCCAAATAACACGGGCTATTTCCTTCAAGCCCAGAACTTGAAGGTAAGACCCTATTGCAGCTAATACACATGGCTAGAGAGGTCATAGATCCTAGAGAACGTCTTTCTGTCACTTCCCCAGACAAGAGTAATTTTCTTACTCTATGCTAAATGTATATCCTTATATTTACATACATATATACTTATTAAATAAGCTACTTTTTTTGCAACAGATGTAGACTATTACCAAATCCTACAACTGGTCAAACACAGAGAATAAGTGTCTGTGAGATTCCCAGCCCCAAGTGATAAATCTGCAATGGAGCCTCTACACCTAATACTCATAGAACACAGTGGGACAGGAGCAGAGACAATACTAACGCATCCCTCAACTTTCACCAGTGAAACTTCCTCATGCAGACAGAGGCTGTTTAGCATAGAAAGCCACAACTGGCCTAAGTGCAGAGAATAAGAGACTGCAGAGTATGTATCCCTGGATAGGACTCCTATATTAAACTTCCCTCACTCAGAGACCATTTCAGAAGAGGGAGTAGAAAGACTGTAAGAAACAGTATGTTGGATGACCACAAGGAAACAGTTTCCAGGCTTCTGGGAACTTGCTTGTATGAACTTACAGCAATGGTAACAGCGTACACAAGACTCATGCAAACTCAAACCAGACAAAAATCTACCATATAGAAGTGGTAAAATGGACAAGAAGGCCTACCTTAACTGAGGAACTATTGACATCTTAATTACTGCTGGGTGAGGGACAGTTGGTCTTCTTTAAGGAAATTACACTAGATAGGCTGACAAGGTTCCAGTAGAGGCGGGAAATCTGGGGACAAAAATTTGATTAGATAGGCTATAACATATATGACAGAATGCATGAAATCAGGTAGAGTGTCTATGGGGGCTCTGGACATGGGGGAGAGTTGTCTAAAATATGATTAATATTTATTTTATGAAATGTACAAAAGTTCAATAAAATCTAGAAGTAGAATTCTAGATTGAATGACATCTCTTGGTCCACTGTAGGTATTTTAAAAAGTTTGTTAGTGGAGCTGGAGAGATGACACAGTGTTTAGAGTACTTGGTACTCTTTCAGAGGACCCCAGTTCAGATCCCAGCAACCACATAGTAACAAGTAATTTCTTGTAACACCAACTCCACAGTAGTGATGCCTTCTTCTGCCCTCCACGAGCACTGCATTCGTGTGGCCGAAACAAACGTATACACAAATGAATAAAAAAAAGAGTTTGTTACCTTTAAATTTTTAATTTGCTTTTTATTTTATGTGTATGAGTGTTCTACCAGCAGTAAGTACATGAACCCAAGTTGTGCCATACCCCCAGAGGTGAGAAGAGGGCTTTGGATCCCCTGGAACTAGAGTTACAGATGGTTGTTAGCTGCTATATGGGGTCTGGGATTCAAACTGAGGTCCTCTGCAAGAGCAGACAGTGCTCTTAACCACTGAGCCATATTTATAACCCTGATAATTATCTCTTATATTGCAAAGCCATTGATGTAAATCAGTGGTTTTCCTTACTGTGTTAAAATCATTTCATACATTACTGATTTCTAGCAATTTCTCATCTCTGTTTTTAGCAATCAATCTAACTACATTTGCTGCGGTCTATTTATAGTGATCTAGCTGTAATTCATTCAAAATATTTCATCTCTGGCATTATCATTTTTATCAATTTTTGATAAATTTAGTTATTGTTTCTTCATTTTGTGTTCTCCCTTTCCTTTTTAAGAGTTTCAGATCCCCATGTATTAAATCTTGGTATTTTCTCATAGGTCACAGGACCTCTATCAGAGAGCATTTTAGGCTCTGCATTTTATTTTGAAAAGTGCTGATATATATAATGTTAATGTGTATGTTAGTGTGTGTGTGTGTGTGTGTGTGTGTGTGTGTGTGTGTGTGTACATGCACATGTGAAGGAAAGTGCCTGTATAGTTCAGTAAAGGGCATCAGAGTCACTGAAACTGCAGTTACAGACTGTTGTAAGCTGCCCCACATTGGTGCTGGGAACTGAACTCAGTCCTCTGCAAGAGCAGTATGCACTCAGAAAGCTGAGCCATCTATCCAGCGTCCTGATAGAATGTTCATCAATCCAGTCTCTTGATCCAATGTCCATTAATCTAGCCTCCTGATACAATGTCCTTAAGTCCATAGATGTATTTAGTTTCTAGTATTTTTAATTTTTTTCTGTGATTGGCTTTGTTTGTTGTAGTGTTGAGCATTGAACCCAGGGCCTTGCACATGATGGGTCCACCACTGTGCTCCGCATACCCCACTCTTCCGAGATGTTTTTATCTCAGATTTCTTTTATATTTAAGCTCTGTGCTCTGTATTTTCCAGTTCTCTATCTTTCATTTTGTAACTTCCTCGAGTAAATGGAGCATATTTAAGCAAACTATTCTGATAGCTTTGTCTGTTTCTCTCATCCTCTCTCCTGTCTCAGTGTGTTGCCTCTGCCTGCATGCTTTCCTCTGGCTGCTGGCCACTGCTCTATTGTGTCACGACATGCTTGCATATTTTACCAGCCTTCAGTCTCCTGTTTGCATTACTAGATTTTGTTGATTTCCTGTGAAATGCGCAGAATTTCATTCTGGGAGATGCAGAAGTTGTGGTTGTTTTGAAGCTTCTTTAAGTTAAGCTTTATGCTAGTTCCAATTCTAATGTCTGTCTTTCATGTAGTTTTTAATTAATACTGTTTGTGTTCACGGAGGCTTTTACTCTGGCTCCTGGGAACCTGAAAGATGCCAGGCCATATGGCTCTCTTGAATCTTTCATTTCCCAGCTTTCTGTAATTGTTCTTTCTCTAGAAATTTTTTTCCTAGCTTGTCATTATGGGAACATGTGTGTGTGTGTGTGTGTGTGTACAAATTGGTGTTAGCCACAGATTTGAGATTATTGCTAGGTAAATTTCTTGAACTTCTGCATGTGTTCTCTCTCAGGTTGTCTTCTCTAGAAATTTAGTCTCTTGGGTGTGCCTGAAATCTGTGCATTCTTTCTCTGAGTTCAAGGTAAAAAATATGGAGAGTTACAAGGTTTGTGACGTTTGTTTCTTTTGCATTACACTGTTCATTGTCCAAAATGTGGGGGGCATTTTTCTCTTGATGATAGTTGGTTAATTCTGACTTCTGGTACTCTCTCGTGTTTGGAAGTCTTCAGTCTTCTTAAATGATTTTTGTTCATTTTTAGCAGGGGAACTAATGGTAATTTTTAAAGTTATGTGGCTGAGTAAATTTCTATAGACTTCATTGGAATGTTGAAGGGCACTCTAACAAAGAAAAGATGGCATCATTTGTCTCAGAGGAACATATACATCATGTCCCCTGCCGAGCACATCTGAGCTGATGTACCCTGATGTCTGCACATAGTGCTGTGCCTGTGTGCCACCTTCCCAGCCTCCGGGACAGGCCTCCTTAATTGCTCTAAGTCATCTCCAAGGAATCCTTTCCACATCATGGTCTTTTAGCCAGGGATGTTTGGGCCAAAATCAGTTAAAGTGTTACAGCTCTAAGTCATTTTGAATTTTAGATGGAAGGTTTTAAAGTGAAAAATTCCTTTGAATCCTAACATAATGGCATTTTGATGTTGATTGTTACAGGCATACTGAAAACCCTGTGTGAAGAGGAACATGAGGTAGTTTACTTTTTAAAAAATGAGCTGTTTGGGGCTGGAAAGATAGCTCAGTGGTTAAGAGCACTGGATGCTCTTGCAAAGGTCACAAGTTCAGTTCTCAGCACCCACAGGGCAGCTCACAACTGTGTGTAACTCCAGTTCCAGGCAATCCTATGCTCTATTCTCATCTCCACAGGCATTACACATACAAGGTGCACTTGCATACATACAGGTAGAACGCTCATGCACGTAAAATAAAATAAAATAAAATAAAATGAAAATCTTTAAAAAGTGAGCTATTGCAACTAGCAGAGATAGTTCAGTGGTTAAGAGCATTGGCTACTCTTGCATAGGACTCAGGATCAGTTCCCAGGAGCCACATGGTGGCTAATAAGCATCTGTAACTCCAATTCCAGGGGATCTGACACACTCTTCTGGTCTCCATGGGCATCAGGCATATACCTGGTACACACACACACACACACACACACACACACACACACACACATACACACATATATGTGCAGGCAAACAGTCACACACATTAAAAAAATCTTGAGGCTGGAGAGATTGCTCAATGGTTAAGAACATTGGCTGCTCTTGCAGAGGACCTGGGTTTGATTCTCAGATCCACGTGGTAGCTAACAACCATCTGTTACTCCAGTTCCAGGGCATCTGACACCCTCTTCTGACCTTCTTGGACATTGCATGACACAGGTGCTCTTACATACGTGCAGGCAATATATTCATACACAAAAGTAAAAATAATAGATAAAATATTTAAGATAAAAATCTCTTTTCTTAAAGTGAGCTATTTATGGTTTCTCCCTTGAGAGGTAAACAAGGTAGACCCAGCACAGATGGACAGAAGAGGAAGGTAAAGTAGAAGAAATGAGGACGGAAAGGAAATGAGGCAGACTGGGGTTCAGCGGAGCCCTGTCAATGCAGAAGTAGTAATAAAAGCAGAGGAGACTATGCAGTGAGGGAGTATTTGATGGAGAGTGATGCTAAGTACTAACTTTCATATTGTTTGTGTTTCATGACAAATAGTTCTTTTAAAAAACATTTTACTCATAATTTTATGTGTATGAGTGTATTGCCTGCATGGATGTAAAGGCACTGATGTCATGCAATGCCTGAAGAAGTCAGAAGAGTGCAGTGGATCTCCTAGAACAGGAGTTATAGGTGGTTGCTATCCTGTATGGAGGTGCTGGGAATCGAACCCAGGTCCTCAGCAAGAGCAGCCAGTACTGTTAACCACTGAGCTGTCTCTCCAGCCCCCAGGACAAATATTTCTAATATTTCAACTTTTTGAGTATGCCACATGCATAGTGGGAAAAATCTACCCAAAATAAGCTCATACCAAGAGTGGATGCTAAAATTCAGATGTGGGAGTCTAAACTACTGAGAATGTAAGAAATCTCAAGGAAGACAGTAAAAACTTTCAATCCCAAGAAAGAGATTTAGCAAAAGATGGTTGCAGATCTACAAAGCTGAATGACCCTAAGTGATGTCTGTTGTAACCCTGGGTCTACATTGCCTAAATGAGCACCGTCTTCCCAGTCACAGGGCATCTATCATTAACCTATGCAGCTGCTTGTTTAGTCTTCTGCAGAGAAATTATGCAGAGGGAAGATCCTATTTTTCCCCTCAAATTTTTGGCAGAGGATTAGGAAGAAATTATCTAAAAAGTGAAATAAGTAAATAAGAATATGTTGATAAACTAACGTCTCTTTAGTGACATTCACATTTATTCTGCTGAAAGAATTGTGGTGGACTGGAACTAAGTTTCACCTTATTAAAATAATGAATGCACTGCTATTTTTAAAGCAACTTAGTCATCCAGAATTTATTTTATTCCCGAAGACAGTTCATACATTAAGATTTATGCTTAACACAGTACTTTCTTAATTTGGAAAATGTGAATATAAGAAATTTCACATATTTCATTGCTGCCAATAAAGTTCTTGAAGAAGTGGTATTTTATCCTCTACGTGAATGTCATATGCCATGTTTAATTTCTTCAATTGTGATATGTACATCTGTACATATCTGTGTCTAGATAGAAACTAGGGGAGGCAACATATCATCTAGCTTTCTATCAACTGACACTTCAGTTGATAGCTCATTTGCACATCCTGAAAATGGAATATAAAAATGTAAATCACTGTAAGATATTTAATAAGGGTTTTGCTTAGGGGTGATTAAATTATGTCTGGTTTCATGTTAGTATTGGCACATGACTGATAGAATTTTTCAGTGATAAAAAATCATACCATTGAATGTCACCCACTCTCTCATTCAAATGATAAAATCGTTTGAATTTATTACTTTTATGTGTATGATTGTATTGTCTGCATGCTTGTAAGTACACCCTTGTTGTGTAATGCCCACAGAGGTCAGAAGAGGGTGTTGGATCCCCTGGAACTGGAGTTATAGGCAGCTGTTGGTCACCATGTGGAGCTGGGAATTGAACCTGGGTTCTCTGCAAGAGCAGCCAGTGCTCTTAACCACTGAGCCATCTCTCCAGCTTAATTCTCTCATTTTTATTTCTAATAATGAGATTTAGGAACAGGCCAAAAACATCCTCATCTGTGTCTTAATGACTAATATAGTGCCTCTTGACTTCCACAAATGTAAATATGAACAGAATTAATACCAGGGTTTATTTTAACCCTCCAAAGAATTGTTCCAAAAGTTATAGCAGCTGAGCAGCAAGATGCAACAAAGTAATATGATTCAAGTCATCTCTTTATGAAAAAGATCTCTTTTAGGACTGAAATTTTTAATTAAATAGCTTTTAGACAGGGTCCCACTATGTAGCGTTGGTTTGCCTGGTACTCACTATGTAGACCAGGCTGGCCTCAAATCCACGGAGTTCTGCCTGCCTCTTTCTCTCAAGTGCTGGGATTAAAGGTGTGTACCGTTATGCTTGGCTAAGATTGAAAAGAGTTCTTGTATGGTCTAAAAATATCACTAAGTAATGATGTTTAATACTTAACTTGACAAATTTAAGTATTGAAAACCATTAACTTTGATGTTTCCTTTGTATTTGCATTTTGGATGAACTCCTCAGAACTAGTTATCCAGCACTTATCAAAGCAATTTATAAAGAGAAAAACACAGGAAGGCAAAAAGAGCCTGTGTAATTTACAATGTGATGTCGCTGGTCTGCTTTTCTCCGCGTTGTGCCAAAACACCAGTCAGAAACAACTTAAGGGGAAGAAGGTTTCCTTTGGACTCAGGGTTTGACGGTGCACCATCTGGATGCTGACAGGTGTGGGAGGCAGCTGGTCACATGGCATCCACAGTCAGGAAGCAGAAAGAGCTGGGTGCTGGTGCACAGCTCACTCTCTCCTCAAGGCCCCATCCCATGAGATGGTGGCACCCACACTTTGGCTGGGTCTTCCCACCTCAATGAACCCAATCTAGAAACTCCCTCACAGACATGCCTAGACATTTGTCTCCTATGTGATTCTAGATCCTGTCAAATGGATGATTGTGATTAGCCATCAAAACACCAGCAAGATGGCTCAGTGGGTAAAGGCTCTGGATGCCAAGACTGATGACCTGAATTCTAGTTCCAAGACTCATCTGTAAGCAGTACAGAACCAACTTGCTGCAGGTTGTCCTCTGACCCCCACATGTTCTCCTTCACACATGGGTGCCCATCCACCACCCAAAGAAATAAATCTCAAAAATTTGAATGAACTATTACAGATGGTGATTGAAAACTTGGAATACTGAAATATTAATACAAGGGAAGAAGATCACAGAAATCACTTGTCCATTGATTGACTGTATTTGACGATGAATTGATTCTTTTTAAATGAGATCTCAATGCGTAGTGTAGCGAGATCTTAGATTCCCTCTGTAATTCAGGCTGTGAATTAATTCTTTAAACTTTTATTTGCAGCCTAAACTTAACTCTCTTACAGTCTCATAAAAGCAAATTATAAACCCAGTTGGATGTTCTGGGTCAATTGTTTCCAGATTTTAAAATTTCACAGGCTAGTGAAACTAAAATGAAATGAATAGAGAGGTTGGCCAGGGTGCTTAGTATTTCCTGTTGCCAGGGAGAACATTAAATGAGACAAACTTATTTGCAATTATTATTTCATAAACAAATACTATGAAACACCAAAGAAAAGGGAATGGAGGAGAAATAAGTTGAAGGAGTGTTTGACAGACACGCTGTTTATCCTCAGAGGATAAACGCACAGTTTTTTTATTTTATTTTTTATATAATGAGCTTCCAACCACATTTTCAGAAGGCTTCCTCCAAATGGACACCCAGGGAACAGTTTTCAGCTGTTTTGCCGGCCTTACCTTTATCTCTCTGGCCAGATTCTTGGCTCTGACAGCTGTTTTTGTTGTCTTTGCCCATTGCTTAATCCTCAGTCCTGGCTTGGTCAGTGGCTGGGGTTTGCTTCGAGGGTTTTGGGATACGCACAACCCTTTGCTGCTGTCCGTCTCGGCTGCTGCAAAGAAACCAGCATGTGCACGTTTTCCACCCAGGAATCCTCAGCCTCGCTCTGATAGGTCCAGGCTTAACAGACAACACACCTACTTTCTCTGCCTCCATCAAATTTCAGGGCTGCTTAGTCCTATCAGTGTGGTATCCCATGTTTTTTCTTCTGAGTATTCATGCTTTCGTCTTGCTGCTAGCATTTACACACTATTGTAGGCTTAATAATTAAAAAAAAAAAATGTATGTATGATTGGTTGCCAGCATGCCAGAAGAGGCCAGAAGAGGGCATCAGATCATGTGGAGGTATAGATGGTTGGGGGCTGCCATGTGGGTTGTGGGAACCAAATCTAGGTCCTTTTCGAGAGCAGCAAGCATTCTTAACTACTGAGCTATCTCTCCAGTCAGTAACATGGGTTTTTTTTTTTTTTTTTTCTCCCCAGTAGTATAATATATTGTCTAAAACATTGAAGTGGCCTGTGGGGGAATTCTTAACTTAAAATATTAATTTGTGGGCCATAGTGCAACACAGCAGCAGAGGCTGTGGTAGCTGCAGGTGCATGCTCAGCGCCATAGAAAGAATAAGTGCTAATTAAACTTTTATGGTAGTGAGATTTATATGATTATATGTATTTAAGATTAAAGAAAATATGAGTATATGTGTGTGTGCCTGAGTGTATGTATGTGCAGTACATGCATGCATAAGCCCACAGAGGCCAGAAGAGGGTGCTGGGTTTCCTGGAACTGGAGTTACACCATATAGACTCTTGGAACTGAACCTTTGTCTTCTGCAAGAGTAGTAAGCATTCTTAACCACTGAACTGTCTTGTCAGCCAGCCCCATGATGGTATATTCTTAACTGAGACATTTACAGATTGCTTTTATGACCTGAAATGTTCAAAAACTTTCAGGGTTGCTCTGAGCAGACAGCAGCTGATAACTCATACCTCTGCAAAGTATCTTGCCTTTGTGCTCAGTTCAGCTTGTAACACGAACACATATCTCGTGGTTCAATATTCTGAGTGCTCGCTGTTCACTGTAATGCACAGATAACTCAATGGATGGAAGCTTGTAATTTGTACATTGTAATTAAGAAGTTGAAGCTCTGAAGGTCAACTAGTGGAAATTTGTATAATCATTTAATAAGGTATATGGAACAGAGAGAAGTGGGAATACTATTTACAGCCCTTAATACCATGTAAAATTGTCAAGCTATGCTAAATGAACACAGCAAACTACTCAACTATAGTCTCATGGAGGCGATGATATTCACGTGTTCTTCACCCTGCCATAGCATCTGCTCGCTGAACTTCCAGTGGCCAGCATGCACTTCTGTTTTTCTGTTTTCTGAAGTGTTTAGGAAGCCTGAAGTAGTGGAGAGTGCTGCCCTTTGTTAGACTCACTCATGACTGATGGAGTTCATGGTCAAGCACTGAAAGTCATTCATGCCTTTTGTTACAGGAACATGGGAGGCCCCTCCAGGAAAGCTAGTTCTCTAGCCTGGATGGAGACATAACATAAGCTGTTCCAGCTGAGCTGGTCAATCACCTGACTCTGTGGCCATACCTCAGGAAGGCTAATTCATCTTAAGCCACACCAAGGAGACAGGAGGAATTTCCCCAACAGTAAGATAACGCACTTTTCCTTCCTGGGCAGGCAGTCGCTGTAGGCTCTGTGAGGTCTGTCTGAACTGCTGAGTCTGGAGTAACTTTACCTTTCTCTTTTCTGTTTCTGTGTTGTGAATACTGACCGGAGCCATAGTATGTTTTCTCTGGCTCTGTAAGTTTTTTCACTCTTTCTCTGATGCTGCCTTCCCTTGGCCCCGTGGCTGAACCACCATGTCTGACTCAAACAGGATGGATTTCTCTCTTCTTTCCCGTCTCCACCTCTGGGCAGTTGCTGAGACTTACTGCTTGCCAGGCCTGCACTTTTTCTTTTAAATTCTAATTAAATTGTCCTTGAGTTTCCTTCTGAAGTCCAGGCTTAAATTATTTTTATTAAAGAGATCAAGAACCCCTAGAGGGGACCCCAATTTCCCCAGTCACACATGGTACCTTGGATGGTACTCCCTAAATGTCTGGTAACTCTGTGAAGATAATGCTGAGCTCTGAGTTTGATGCTGGCTGCTGGAGTTCCTTCTTGGGATCCCCTCCTCTGTGATCATTTCCGGAGGACTTTCCTGTTTACAGTGTCTTCTCCAGTCTCCCAGCTGTGACTCCTGACATCATTATCTAATTGAGCTTGAACATGAACATTGAATCCTTGTCTCCAAATCTCATACTCTTTCAAGGAGATCCAACCTAAAATACCAATTCAAGCAGAATTCCATCTAACAATTTCATTTCTCTTTGTAGCAACTAGTATCTTAATTATCTTTAATGAATAAACAACAAAAGTACAAAGTATTTCGAACAGAAAAAATGACACAGCCTTTTTCCTGTGCTCATCTTTTTCAATCTTTTCCTTTTTTTCAACCTCTTTAAAGGAGAGCTGCTTGACATGAGTTCTGTGGTCTATATTATAAACCATATCACACGATTATATAATGGTTCACAGTGAAAGGAAAATTAAAGGAAATATAGGCTCCAGGCAACTCCTACCTCAGGTGAATTTCATTTGAAACTTCCAATATTCTTTTGGCCTTGACTGAGTCCTTAAATATTTCAGACCTAAGAAATTCTCATTTTCACCAGTAGAAGATTGACTTGCAGAAACCAAGAGTGTTTGTCAAACTGTAGGTAAGACGTCCCTGAAGAAATACCCTCTCTTTCTAGACTGCATTATGTGAAGTAGAGTAACATTGATTTTTTTCTAAATAGGATGACCCACCTCAGATGGGCTCCAGAAAAATTTATTTCACAAAAGTTTGAAAAGCAGTTGATTATCATGGAATTCTGCTCCTAAAAGCAAAATTTTAAAGGATTTTAATTTTTTTCTTTACTTTTGTGTATGTGTGTGCCATGTGTGTGCAGGTATGTGTGGAGGCCAGAAAGGGTGTCAGATCCCCCAGAGTTGGAGGTTGGGACCCACCTGACCTGGGTGCTGGGAACTGAACTCCGGTTCTGTGCAAGAGTCCTAAACAGTCTTAACTGCTGAACCGTCTCTTCAGTCCCAGGAGAAGCAAACTGAGAGACAAATCTTATAATCTCTGTTATAGACAACATACAGGCAGGAAAGGACGATTCCCAGTGTCAGAGGGCCTGAGCTCGGCTTTGAACCAGCTACTGAACGGCATGCATTCGGCTGTGTGTGGCCAATGGCAGGCAGAAAGGAAAGGGTTCGGAAATTAATGAGGGGATGTGTTTTGGGAAAAATCTCTGTTGTCACAGTTTGGTGGGCACTTGGATGCTGAGAAGCCCCTCTTCAGCCTTAGTGTGGCCGATGAACGGCAAAGGCAGGCCTGCTCAGAACCTCTGCTTCGTGGCTGTGCGTCTGAAAGAAGGGCCTACCTAACAGAATCCCGTGGCTCGCTGGCTTAAGGGACTGAGCTTATTTTCTCATGACTCTGGAAGATGAAACCCCAAGTCAGGGTTTCTGCAGTGTTGTTTTCTCCCGTGGCCTCTCGGTTCTTCACAAAGGCTTTCTCCTTGTGACAGGCTTTGTTCTGTGTGCGCCTGCGTGTTCCCCTGGTGGTCTTTATGCTTATGATGGCACCAGTTAACTTGCCGTCAGAGCCTCATTCTAAAGGCATAATTTTAAGTCAATCACCTTTTTATTTGATATTTTGTATGTATGAGCGTTTTGTTTGCATGTACATAAGTGCGCCCACGTCATACAAAGCCCACAAAGCATAGAAGAGGGTCTCAGATCCCTTAGAACTGGAGTTTCAGATGGTGATTAGCCGACACGTGGGTGCTAGGAACCAAACCCTGGGTCCTCTGGAAGAACAGCAAGTGTCATCTCTCCAGCCCATCAATCAACTTTTAAAGGTTGATTTTTTAGGTTATGCATATGTGCATGTATGTACATGCAGGTGTGCGTTGTGCATATGAATGCAGGTGCTTTGGAATCCAGAAGGGGGTGTCAGATCTCCTGAAACTAGAGTTCAGGTGGTTGTGATCCACCATACACAGTAGATGGGAATGTGTGAGCCATGATGTGGGTGCTGGGAACTGAACTTGGGTCCTTTGTCAGAGCAGCTAATGTGCTTAGCCACTGAACCATCTCTCCAGCATGGAAAAAATAGTGTTTAAAGCTACACTTTTAACAGCTCAGGTCAATTCTCATGTAAAACAATGCAATGGAAAGAGATAGTAAAGGAAAAAAATTGACTGTTATTTTTCAACACTCAAATTACTTATGATGAATCACACTTAAACAATAAATTAACAAATACTTAAAATACATGGCAGCAAAATGCCCAATTTTTCAGAAGAAGATGACTTAAAATACATGTGATATTCATCTCATTTTAGATGACAGATGAATTGCTATCCGAAAGAGACAAAAAAATTAAAGGGATTAACAGAAACAAGAGCGGAGATTAATGAAATGGAAAATGAGATTATCTGCAAATTGTTTCCTTGAAAAGAACATGTAGACAGCACATATATAGGCCATCAGTCATGAGGAGATTAACTATGTAATTATGCCAATAAATTTTAAAAAGTTAGATGAAATCTTTCCTGAAAAAAAGATAGTAATTTGAATTAAAGAATAGCTAGACATTATAAAGATAAGCACAGAGTTCTGCCCTCCGCTTCAGTCCTGATCGCAAGCACCAGATTTAAGTACTTGGGCAGTAAATCCAATGCGCACACAAAATTGAAACCTATATGCTATTGTAAAATATAAAGATAGCGGTGGTGGAGGCAATTCATGTAGATTAGCAATTCAGTCTAGTGGCAATGCAGTCTAGGGGCAGTAGTTTGGACTACCCAAAAAGACAATTTCAGAAGAAGAAATGCAAATAAACATTGTGATATAGACCTCAAAACCGGTCACAATAAATACTGTATTTCCCATCAGGTAAAACGTTAATGTTCTATTTTGACGAAGGGATTTGTTTCCTAGGGCCTCCCTGAGTCTCCAGCCTCCCCATCCCCACTTCCCTCTTGGCATCCCATCTCCTCCACAGGTCTCTACTGAAAACCCTCTTTAAGTAACTCTTCATTAATTTTGGACCCTGGAGCCATTCATTGAAAATCAGTAGCTTTGTCCCCTGCAGGTGGGAAAGGCCTGAGTCACCGAAAGGATAGACTGGGGCTGGGAGAGAGTGCTGGTCTCATAAACTGCAGTTTTCTTAAATATCTCAGAAGCACACTCCTACCACTGTGAGGATCGATCTGCTTCCTGTCCGTCAGCACTTCCGATCCCATTTCTTGCAGAACAATAACCTTTGCAGCTTGTTCTCTTGTGCATGGTTTTATTCCAAACCTTTATTACATTCAGCCACCCAGGAATAGAGAATGGCCATGGTACTATTCTTGCCCAGAAGTCTCCCTTCCCCCGGCACAGATTTCCAGGCAGGCAGAGGGGTAACCTCAGGCCAAGTGGAGGAGCAAACATATGCCAGGGACTCTTGGAATGATGTCTAGGAAGCTTTAAAACATAAGGACTAGTTTAAACCAAAAAAAGTGTGTAGACTGTGCTGAGAATCTGCCCTTTGCTGATCTTTCCTAGACCTGAGGCTCAATGCTGGGCACAGAGGTCAGGGGCGCACTGTAAGACCTGCATCTGTGCACCCAACCCAAGCATGGCCTTTTTAAAATTAATTAATTAATTTTTAATTAAGTGTGTGTGTGTGTGTGTGTGTGTGTGTGTGTGTGTGTGTGTATGTGTCTGAGAGCAGGTGTCTATGGAAGTCAGAGGATCCCCCTGGAACTGGACTTACAGGTGGTTGTGAATCCCCCCATTGGGTGACTGGAGTCAAACTCACATCCGCTGTGCGCTGTTAACCACTGAGCCATCTCTCCCCAGAGCCGGTCTCTCAACAGAGTCATTATTGCTGCTAATGTACAAGGCATTCCTGTTGGGGGAAATGTACCACATGCAGAAAGCCACACATTTCTTCCTGTTTAAACCTGGGGGTGGGGGGCGTCTAGCCTTACTTTTAGACAATTGTTGAAGACGAATAAATTGTTCACATGGTCTAGAGGGAGGAGAATAAATTAAATTCTAAGCCAAAGTTTCCATTATTCTGGAGTGTGGGGGCACTACCAGAAGTTTCAGATAGAGTTCTAGCCAAAAATCATATTTTAAAAAGCAGCAATAATTTTATGGGCTAAGCAAAATAATCTCAAATTTGGAGAGAGTGATAGAGATTGATTTGTTGGTCAGAGTATAGTTATTCGCAAAATGACCTGCAGCTAAGAAGATGGCCACACGAGGGCAGCACTACATGGCAGTCAAAGCCACTTGCTTTACGGTAATATTCAGGTATAAGCCTCATTACCTCATGCAGTCCAATAGCAAGCGTTCATGCCTTAGCATGCACATTCACAATTTTGTTTTGAGGAAATTTTCATGAGTAAAAGAAAATAACATTTCCCTTGTGGTGTCAATACAAAAGGGAATCCATAGAGGCTCCCCATGAGCTTAATCATTTCCCTTCAATATTAGGAGAGATATATTCTCTCCCCTTAATAGCATTTAAGGGTTCTTGTAGCTTTTTTCTAAATATTTTATTCACATAATATCTCTGGTTTTATAAAGATAAATCCTTCTGAGTTTCTTATTATCCTTGTGTAATGTATTTTTCTTTTTTCTATAAATACTTTTCCTTCCATAGAATTGGAAAAGTTTTAAGCTCAAAAAGTTCCTTGGGAGCTGGTGTCATGTCTCAGCAGTTAAGAGTGTACTGCTGTTGCAGAGGACCCGAGTTCAGTTCCAGTCGTCCATGTGGGTCTGTTCACAGTAACGCCTGCTCCAGAGGGTCTGATACCCTCTTCTGGCCTCTTTGAGCACTGCATTCACATACCTACAAACAGACACATACACACATTCATTTGAATCAAAATGAAATAAACCTTGAAGAGAAAACTTCACGAGTAATTTGCAGGTTATCAAGTCTCATCTATCATAAATATATGTTTTCTATCCTTCTAGCATTTTCTACCTTTATAAAATACATATGGGTTACTGCTGGTGGCTTTTAGTCCCTGGTAAGCATTCTCCTGATTTTCAGCAAAACTGCTGTGCCTACCTTTTTACTTCTGCTTTTTCCCACTTCCCATCAGCTGGGATGGAGATGCCCTAGCCATGTGGATTAGGGTGAGGTGTCATCCAGAAGTCAATCAAGATGCAGAGTCCTTGGCTACCTTAGCTTGCCTTTCATAGCTGCCCATTCCTGGTTATAAGAACAACACATTTCTATCTTCCTACTTCCCTGCAACTTGAGGCTTCTGTTCGAAAAGCAAGAGCTCATCCTGATGGAAGCTCCTACTATACTCTGGGCAAATGAACCAGCACTTCCTGGCCTCTAGTCCACAGAGTGTTCACAGCTCCACGCTGTAAGGTGGGCCTACTGGTCATTTATATTCTATAAATGAATCAGACTAAGAACCTTAAGGCATCTGGCCAAGGACACAGAAGATGAAGGTTCAGATTGCTCTTGACCGTAGTGTTGGACTCTCTGCTTTTCACCCCAGCACTAATACCGCAAGCCACCTCATTCCCTCACTGGTCCCAGCTGCCCGTTATGTTTTATTCTGATTCTAAATATCTTCATTTGCTGGGTGTGGTAGCACATGCCTTTAATCGCAGCACTCAAGAGGCCGAGGCAAGCAGATCTCTGTGAGTTCAAGGCCAGCCTGGTCTACACAGTGAGTTCCAGGAGAGTGTGTTTCAAAAAGACCTAAATAAACAAACAAACAAACAAACAAATAAATAAATACCTTCATTTAGCCTGGAAAATTAATTCCCTCTCGCACATAGACAAGTGTTGTGTTTTACTTTGGATTTCCCTTTGAAATTATTTGATGAAGACCATTGTTTATTAAGAGTCTTGCATGCCTGCTCCTTCCCTTCCTTGCTCCTGCTCTCCTGCTGCCAGCCTTTCTTTCTATACCCCAGAGGCGCTAATGGGCCCTACCTACAGGATCACGCCCATCTTTCTGCATTTTGACTGCTTCTTGCCTTGGATGCTGCATAAGGCTGAGTTGTGTAACCACATCCTGACTCCACCTGGCTGACCCATTCCTTTCCTTCAGATTCTGCTCACATCTGGATTGGGGGATTCATTCCCTAACCATCTCAGCCTAGGCTGGCTGATCACTCCCTTGCTTTTATAGAAAACTCTCCATCCATATTGCTGGCATCTTCTTTGCAACAGTGAACAACCAGTCTGTTTAAAACTATCAAGTCTAGAAAGCACAGAGGCCCATGTTGTTTGCTGCCGTGTTCCAGCTGAGAGCAAGTGTACGCCTTCAATAAACATTTTCTCCTTTTTAACCCGTCCTTTGAGAATCTTATTCTACGCATTTTCGTCATACCCTCCCGCCCCCGTCCTCGCTCCCACACCACTGTCCTGCCCAACTTCGTGTCCTCTACTATTATTTTTCTTTTAAAAAATATTTTATTTATTATCATTTTATATGTATTAGTATATTACCTGCATGTGTGTAAATGCTCCTGTGCCATGCAATGTCCATGGAAGGCAGAAGAGGGTGTCAGATCCCCTGGAAATTGAGTTACAGACAGTTGTTAGTTGCCATGTGGGTGCTGGGAATCAAACCCAGGTCTTCTTCAAGAGCAGTCAGTGTTCTGAACCACTGAGCCATCTCTCCAGCCCCTATTTTTCTTTCTTAGAAGGCCTATTAAGTGTGATTTGTGTTCCCCAAACGCTCTTGGATATAGGTCTGTTCCCTAGAGCCTAGTCAACCTAATTGGCATCACACCCTGAAAGAAAACTGACTTACCCCCTTCCAGCAGCTACCAGTTGCCTCTGTTTCCTTAGCTAGGGAGGGGCTTCTTCCCTACCTACCCCTCTCCACTCGAGAAATTTGTCTGCCTTGAGCTTATGTAGGTGTCTTATTTTCTGAATTCTGACCAGATGTGGGTCTCTAGCTACAGGTTGTCAGTTCTGATAACTGTGCCAGGTGTGGGCTCTCTCTTATGAAGTGGGCTCAAATCCAATCACAGGTGGCTGGTTGCTCCCATAGCATGTGTGCCACTGCTGCACCAGCATATCTAGCCCGGCAAGTTGCCAAGTGTAGTTTGCAGGGTTCAGCTGGGTAAGGCTGATGATGACTTTTCTCTTCTAGTAGCATACATATAACTCAGTACTATGAAAGCCAGCCTATAGGGATACATTTCTGAGAATGGTGCTAGCTTAATTTCCCCTTGTTTGTTCTGTACTAATGTATGTAGTGTCTTCAGCAACAGGGTTTAACATCAAGTTCTGGCAGGTAACAAAGCTACCTTCAAAAACATAAAATGCAGGACTGGCTCAGTGGTTAATATCATGGGCTGCTCTTTCAGAGGACCAGAGTTTGATTCCCAGAATCCACATGGCAGCTAAAAATCATTCATAACTGCAATTCCAGGGGACCCAATGACCTCCTCTGACCTCTGAAGGCATTGCATGACATGGGGACACTTACATACATGTAGGCAACGCACTAGTACTCATAAAATAAAAATAATAAATAAAACAGTTTTATAAAACATAAAATATCTTGGAATTAATCTACCCAAGGAAGTGAAAGACTTTTATAATACAGTTTTTAGAGAAGAATTCTATAAAGAAGTTTAATTGATTTCATAAGAGCACTGATTCCAAGCTGCTAATAAACTTTCCAACTTGTCCTACCTTCAAACAATAATTTTTCCAGTTATCCAACAAACCATTTATTCTTATATATTATAAAAATATGTGCATTTTGTGGGATAAGAGTTTAAACTCCTCAGTCAGCGTGCTACAATCTTTAGGCATTTATTCTATGCAATCTTCACTACATGAACTGAGGAAAAAGGAAGAACAAGCCTGTCTATCTGACTCATGTACACAGGCCATTCCTGTGTCAAGGTCTGTCACACACCCAAAACTTATAAGACCTCCTGATCTAATAGTTGAATGTTAAACAGAACAGCAGCATGAGTATCATTATTTCCAATTTTCTCCTAAGCTATTGACATTCAGCAAGGTTTTCTAACCTGTAAAAAGTCCTTCTTCATCATTTAAAGGATTTACTTGCAAAAAAAGTCAGACATTTGGACACACAGAGTCATTCATTAGATGTAAATAAGTTTTCCATATACTTTAATACTCATTCCTGTAAAAAACACATATTGCTGAAAGTTGTAAAGGAACTGTTTAAGTCTCTTTACCAACTATATCCAAGTATAGAGATATATACGTTCTTTCTATTCCTCTTCTGTGATGTTATAATAAAAATTTTAAGATAATTAAGAAATTGAAAAAGACCCCAGGGGACAGAAAGGTCTCCCATGTTTATGGCTCAGTAGGATTGATAAAGAAAAATGGCCATGTTTCCCAAATCAATCTGTACACTCAATAAAATTTCCATTAAAATTTCCACACAATTCTTCACAGAAATTTAAAAAAAAAACAATAATTCCAAATTTCATGTAAGAATAAAAACCCATGTTAGCCAAATAACCCTGAACAATAAAAGAATAGTTGGAGGCATCACCATCTCTGATTTCAAAATATACCGCAGAGCTATTGTGATAAAGACAGCATGGTACTGACACAGAAACAGGTGCACTGGTCAGTGGAAATGAGGACCCAGACTTAAGTCCAGACACTTACAGTCACCTGATTTTTTTCTTTTTTAAAATATATTTTATGGGATTTCTGTGCATTTCGTACATTTTAATAATATTTAGACTCCCCCATTTACACTTCCCATTGCCCCCCGCCAACTTCATGAATTCTGTCATATATGTTAAAACCAATGAAGTCAAGCTTGTGTCTCCAAATGCTCCTCAGTGTGAGTTCATCCACTAGATCCTGGTCAGTCTGCTAATCACTCCCTCATCCTGCCAATAGTTCCTAAGCTAAGGTTGGGACCTTCTGCCCATTTCCCCAGTTCTAAGCTCGGCTTAAAAAATATTTTATTTATTATTTTTTATTTTATGTGTGAGTGTATTGCCTGTCTGTATGTAAGTGTACCCATGTTGTGCAATGCCCATGGAGGTGAGAAGAGGGCATTGAATTTCCCTGGCACTGGAGTTATGGACAGTTGTTAGCTGCCATGTGGGTGCTGGGAATTGAACCTAGGTCCTCTGCAAGAGCAGCCAGTGCTCTTAACTGCTGAGCCACCTCTCCAACCCCTCTATGCTGTTTTAGGTTTTGTGTTTGATTATGATAGGTTTTAGTACTGGTCTTGTGCTTCCTGTCACCATTGCTGCAAGTTCATATGGGCAAGTTCCCAGAAGCATGGAAGACTGTTTCCTTGTCGTCGTGCACCACCCTGGATTTTAGAGTCTTTCCGCTCCCTCTTCCACAATGGTCCCTGAGCCCTAGGAGGATGAGGTTTGATACAGGAATCCTATGCAGGAATACTTACTCTGCAAGCTCTTATTCTCCATATTTTGGCTTGTTGTGGCCTTCTGTGTTAATTTCCCTCTGTTGCATGAGGAAGCTTCAGTGGGGAGAGTTGAGAGATGCATTAGTAATTCTCTCTACCCACTGTTCCACTACGTTCTGTGAGCCTTAGACGTAGAGGTTCCATTGTAGGTGTGTCACTGAGGGCTGGGCATCTCAGAGACACTTATTCTGTGTGTGACCAGTTGTGGAACTCTGCAATTTGTCTCCATCTGTTGCAAAAATAAAGTTGTTGATGCTCTATACACAATAGCTAAGAAATGAAAACAACCTAAATGCCTCTCAACTGATGAATGGATAATGAAAATGTGGTTCATTTATACAATGGAGCTTTACTCAGCAGCAAAGAAAGATGAAACCATGAAATTGTAGGTAAATGAATGGAACTAAAAGCTGTTATACTAAGTGAAGGAGCACAGACTCAGAAAAACAAATGACGCATGTTCTCTCCCATCTATGGATCTTAGCACAAAATCCTTATATGTGAGTGTGCGAGCCGATGTGACCACAGCAGGAGCCAGGAAAATGGAAAGAAATCATGGAAGTAAAGGGGAGGAAGGAGTCTGAGAGGAGGAGAGTAGGAGACAGGTGTTACCAAGGGTGAAGTGGGTAAAATGGGAGTATTTAACTGGGAAGGGAGCAGAAAGGGTCACACAAGGAACTATGGCGTTAAAGGGGAGGGGGGAACTCAAGAGATTGGGGAGAATAGAAGGCAGGTATTATCAAGGGGGAGATGAAGAAACTGAGGGTGCTTTAACTGGAGAGAGAGAGAGAGAGAGAGAGAGAGAGAGAGAGAGAGAGAGAGAGAGAGAGAGAATGCTGAGGTTGCATGAAAAACCAGAGGGGAATGCATTAGTTCAAAGTCTACTGAAAAATACACATAAAATAGCTGTATGTGAGTGCATATGTATATATAGCTGAAGGCTATATAATAAGAAGTGCTGTGTTAGACGAGAAAAACCTCCCTTTGAGTTGTTAGCCAGGGTAGTCTAAGAGACTCCCCAAATAGCAGTGGCTATTGCCACAGCCCTTGATTGTCTTCCAGAACTTGAAGGTCAACCCTATTCCTGAAGACAAGACGTACTTCAGACATAGGACTTAGAGCAATGGAACTGGAACTGGTCTGTGTCAGGTTCAGGGTTCGAGAGACGCAGCAGACAGAAGGGACTGGACTCCGCTGGCAGCTAACAGGACCCGACTTTATTGAGAGAAGATCAGATGGGACTAGCTCCTCCACACCCACGAGTGGAGAAATACTACCCCCCTTGGGGGCTAGCCTCCCGGAAGAGATGTGGGGAGGCTAACTCACTCACCTCCATCTTGGGGCTGGGGCTCCGGGCAACCAGGCTGGCGTGATCAGCCCAAGTCTGAGTCTCAAAAGTCCCGCGCAGCACCAGCAGCACCAGCACCAGCAGAAGCAGAAGCACGTTGTCCAAGTCCTCAAAACCTTTTTAAACCTTCAGTCCCCTCCTGGCTTTTAGGGGAGGGAGGTTGCCATGACATCTGATTGATGTTTCAGGCAAGCTTCTGTCCAGGAAGTAGTCCTTTTCCAGAGCTGTTTGTGAATTCCTTGCTTATCTGCCAAGGAATTTGGGATCTGGAGCTGGTTTGCAAGGCTTAGATAAGCTCTGGCTCCAGGTTTCTTCCAGAGTCCGAAACTGTTGGGAGGTTTCATTCACACTTTTCAGTCTGGAAGCCTCCTCCCTGAAGACTAGCTCTCATAGTTTTTGAGGGTACTATGCAAGCTGCTACTGGAGAAAATCCATCAGTGGTCTAACCCTAGCAAAGCCTAATAATCACAGCGATGATCAGCACAGCAAACTGTACGGGGCAGTGATGGCACTTTTATCTTGGGGGCAATCAACATCTGTCTAATTGGAATTCAAGCCCACTCGGCGAGAAGGAACTCATGCGCGGGATTGTAAACAGAACCAAACACACGTAGCTGGACAGACTGTGGATCCTCGGGAAAACCCTACCTCTGTCACATCACCAGATGATTTCTTACTATATGCTAAAGATATAATCTTATATTTACAGACAAATATATGTCGCCATTTCAACCACCTGAGTTTTGACAAAGGGGCCTAAAATACACATTGGTCAAAAGGCAACATGTTTGACAAACGTTACTGGTCAAATTGGATAGCTACATGTAGAAAAATGAAACTAGATCTCTATCTCTTACCCTGCACAAAACTCAACTCCAAATGGGTCAGGGATCTCAACATAAGTGTATTCAATGAGCAAATAAATGAATGAAGTTGGAAGAGAGGTTACCTAGGCTCAAGCGTGTGTCCTCGATTCAGCCTTGAAATTATGAATTCCAGAAAATGAAAGTGATATCTTAAGACTTCTTCAAGCTTCCTTAGCATCTCAGTTGATCAGTGGCTTACAAGGGCCCATCCCAACATGACATAATTACCTTGTAATTATGCAACCCACTACTTCCCATTAAATATCATTTTGTATAAAAACCAATTCCTTTGCTGTTGGTTTCTTGGTTAATGGCACTGAGGGTTGTTCACAAACTCTCCTAATCACAGGAGTATCTACAGAGTACCTGTTGTATGTGTTGTCATTTCTGGGCAGAACTTTGGGGAGCCTGTATCACTGTTCTCATTGATGAACTCAAAGCCACATTTCCCAGATCTCCATCCATCATTGCTACTCTCTTTTCTTTGCAGCAGGAAGCTCCCCCAATGAAGCAATGCCATGGGAGAGAGGGGAAAGAGGTGCGGTGATGGTGTTTAGGAGGACGAGACTGGCTATTTAGGGGAGTTCTCAGTGAACTGGAAAGGAGACATGGCTCCTTGCATTTCTCTTCAATGATCACAATTTATGGATATTTTTAAATTATTATATATAGTAATTTGTTCCATTATGGCATTTTTACACATATATGATGTTATGACTTGATTATTTTTTTTTCTCCTTTGGGAAATAGGTTGGAGGAGTTTGGGAGTAGCAGTTCATGGCAAATATGATCAGGATTTGAGAACTTCAAAGCAAGGGCTGGAGAGATGGTTCAGCAGTTAAAAGCACTGGCTGCTCTTGCAGAGAACCCGGGTTCCATTCTCAGCACCCACATGGAAACTGACAACCATTCATAACTCCGGTTCCAGGGGATCCAATACCCTCTTCTGGACTTTGAGGGCACTGTATGCATGTGGGACACTCAAATACATACAGGCAGAATACTCATAAACATAAAATAAAAACAAATAAATTCTTTAAAAAAAGAACTTCAAAGCAGGTGAGAGCTACCCTTTGCTCTTGCTTCCTGGGATTGAACGGCTGTCAAGGTCTTTAAATTCATCACATAAAACTCTCTCCTGTCTGCCCATGCATTCTAGGTCAACAGTCATAATTGTGGTATGGGCTTCCTCTGAGGATGAGTCATCAAATTATTGTGACAGCTTCTCCAGTCGCAGTACCTTTAGGCTCAGCATCCTCTATCTCCCTACATAGCACAACTCAGGAGACTTCTGTATTGACCTGTAAAGCCAAGCTGTCAATATTCCCTATATCCTTTAGGGTACATTTCAAGTCTTTATATTTCCAGATTCTTACCATTCCTATTCAGCCTTACTTTCTTACATTATCATCTCTTGTTCTCTAGGTTAACTGTCCCGTGACTAGAGGACACACTCAGGAAACCATCTTTTCTCCAATCAATTTCTTCAGGAAACTAAAGCTCTTCAAATGACAGTGTCATCAGGTACCATGGCCTTTGGGTTTGGGGGTTGCTCAAAATTCTTAAAATATTTCTTCTGGTTTTAAACTCTACCCTCCTTCCCTCCTTTCTCCCAGTTCCTTCCACTTTCTGGGATGACTCCTGACCTCTTGTCAAGATGGTGGTGGGATATTGCCTGCCCCTCCTCTTCCTTTCCCTTTGGTTCTGGATGCTTTGGGGTGTTGAGAAGGAGGAAGATGAACAGAGCCAAAACTCTTTTCCTTTATCCAATATGGTCACCTTCTCTCAGAGGCTTTTACTGTTTCTCTGCGAGACACCAGTTGTCGATCAATAGCTTTGAGTTTCAAGCTTCCAAGTGTTGGTTCTGGAGGGGTGTGAATTCCTGGGGTACCCTGTGGCATCTGGGTTCTTGTAGGAAGTTCATTCTGGTCTTACTTCTTTCTGCTTTGCCACAATTTGTTGCTACTATGGTACTGCTCCAGAGAGGTGTCCCTTAGCATCCTGTGTATTCAAAGCCTACACACCCCAGCTCCTGTCTCTTTTCTCATATCGTCTCTCTCCAGTATGGTTCTCAGTGGTTGCATGCTCCCTGAAGCTTACACCATTTACTGCTAATAAAGTCATCCAGCGCCTCTCCATTCCTATCCTGACGTTTCTTTGTCATGTGACTAATCTAAAGAGTAGTTTCACATGACCATGAAGTTTTTGCTCCCATGTGTTAGAAGTACCTAGAGCTGTACTTTGAAGTATTTTCAATAATTTTAACTCAGTTTAGCAAGTTCGCAAACACTGTGCCCATTTTACAGATGCAAGAAGGTGTCCCATTAAGTGGATCAAAAGAGGAGGCTAGAATTAGAATGCAGACTCCTGACAGATGCTTCCCAGAGCTCTCCTTGCTCAATGGAGAACTGTAAGTGACAGAATGAGCACTCTGGATGACTGGAAATTTTAGTCAGGTCTGAAAACTAGAAAGCAATCTGAGACAGCTGTATTATAAAGATGGAAGGAAGGATCTAGACATCAGATCAATACACAGAATAAATTGGCCACTTTGTTTCCAAAGAAGCTAATTTGGGTTGTAGCAATTTTCTGGCTGTTCCCAACAGGGCAGAAGAAGTGGCCCAGCGCTGTCTGAACTGCCTACTTGGCTGTCAGATGGGAGTGTGTCAGGGCTTCAGAGCACGACCTACTGTCAGTGTTCTGGTGACATCGTGAAAAACTCAGCTGAAGAACCTTTCCACATAGTGTTTGTGGGTTCCTGTGGGACAAAACCTTGACCTATCATCAGGACAGCCCACATTGCTCCTAGAGTGAGAGGTTTGCTTACAGGAACTAAACAAGACACTTTTCTGCTCTCTGTAGAGGGAGCCTCTTCATTGTTTTTATTCTTTTTCTTTCTTACTTTCCGTGGAAACCATCCTAAAGAGTTTTGGAGAATGGTTCTGCTGAGATGTTCTGCAGACAGTAGACAATATCAGACCAGGATTTGACGACTGTCCTCTCCAAAGCTGTGGCTCTCTCTTCCCTTAGAGAATACCAGAGTGATGTTAGGACAGTAATGCCTTGGTTTTAATGTTTATTAATAAAAGAATCAGTCTATCAGCACTTCAGTGTGATAGAAAGCAATATATCAAGAACTAGCGAGATGGCTCAGTGGGTAAGAGCACTTGCCTGCAAGTCTGACAGCTTGAGTTCAACCCTTGGGACATACATGGTAGAAAGAGAAAAGCAACACCTACTAATTGTCCTCTGACCTCCACCTGTGTGCTGTGGCACAGCTATATGCATCCACATACGCACACAAAACAAATAATGTATAGTACATTTTAAAAAGCAATGTATAAAGAAAGAAAAGAGGGCTGAGTTGGAGGGGACCTAGAAAAGAGTTAGTACTTCATTGTCAGCCTCATCAAATGTATCCCAGTGAGCCGGGTTTGCAGTAGGGTGTGAAGCCCAGCAAGGATATCTCACCTCTAAAGGAGGTAGACATCAAGAAGTTGGGGGTAAGTGTGTGTGTGTGTGTGTGTGTGTGTGTGTGTGTGTGTATGAGAGAGAGAGAGAGAGAGAGAGAGAGAGAGAGAGAGAGAGAGAGAGACAGAGAGATAGAGAAACAGAGACAGACAGAGAGAGAATTTAATCTAGTTGTTTCTGCATCATTTGTTCTGGTGAAAAGGGAGAAATGGAATTCTAAAAAGTATTGAAGTTTTGTGCTCAGAGCTGTAGCACAGCCATGCTGTTTGGAGAGATCATTGTTAACCCAAGTTGCCATGATTAAGGACGTTTTAGAGCTGAAAATTGTGTCCAAGTCTGAAATAGTGTGGCATCCTGCACCGTCGAAGTAGTCACTGAAAATACTTTAGCTGGGCATGGTGGGGATCACCTTAAATCTAAGCCCTTGGGAGGCAGAGGCAGGAGGATCTCTGTGAGAGATCCTGTTCTGCATAATGAATTCCAGACCAGCAGGGGCTACAGGGAGACCCTGTCTCAAAAAGTAAAGCAAAACAAACGAAACCCAACAAGCAAACAAAACAAGTAAAACACTCTAAAGTTAAATGCTTTATGCTATATATGCTATATAAATATCATAATTTATAATTTGAAGAGATTAGAAATCACATTTATGTGAATTTTAAGGAAGTCTTGTTTAGCTATACCTGAAAATCAGCCATTGTAAGTCAGATTGATATGCTGAGAAATGTGTAAAATGAATCTGACACAGAATGAACCAGGGCCAGCAACTTCCTCTATGTCCTCTCCTCTGGTCAGTGACAGGCATCTGAATTTCACCAAAAATTAAAGTTACTTTTAGGCACCTGATTAAAAAGTTCTTAATTTTTTCTTGTCCCAGAAATTTTAATTTTTTAAAAAATTTTGACATTTGAAGAATGCAGATCAATAATTTCAGTTTTAGGGAGAGTTAGAGGGACAAAGTTCTTTCTTCTTAGTATTTCATTTATTACTTATTACTTTTTATGTGTAGGAGGGTGCCATGGCACAGATGTGGAGGACAAAGATTGACCTCAGGAGTCTGTTCTCTCCTTCTGCCTTGTGAATTCCAGGGATCAAACTCAGGTCACCTTGCTTGGTGGTAAGACCCTTTGCCCACTGGGTCATCTCAGCAGCCTCCTTAAAAGAATAAATATTCAGCTACATTCCTAGGAATGGAATATTCTCACATTATTTAGGTCAACCGTAAAGCTCCTTGTTAACATACAAATATTACTATACCTCTAGCCCTTGTGATGACTTTGGCATTAGTTAGCTATCTGCTCTATAGTCAACAATTTCTTTCACCTTGACAGAATGGCTCATATCAGTTTTAAAGAAAAATAAATTGCTAGAAATGAGGGTCATAGGTCGTAAGGGATAAAAACTTCAGATATGAGGATGTTTACATAAATGATCAAGTGATAGTAAGCTTTGTAAAATGTGCATAAATGTTTAGATGTGTGGGATGCATGAAGATTAATTGGGAAATTATACTAATATATTAAATGTTATGTCTGGTTCTTATATTCAGCTATTGTTATGATACAAATATTAAATATTTAACACAATCGAATCTTGTTTTAAAACAATTTCTTTTAGAGCCTGTTGAGATGGCTTAGCGGCTAAGAGCACTGACTACTCTTACAGAGGAACAGGGTTCAATTCCCAGCACCTATATGATGGCTAACAACTGTCCATAACTGCAATTCCAGGGAAGTTCAGAGCCTTCTTATGACTCTTTGGGCATTGCCTGACACAGGTGCACTTACACATGCAGGCAAAACACTTATACACACAAAATAATAAATAAATAAAAAACAATTTCCCAAATCTTCCATTAGTTCATGGCTTCATATTTTCTTTTTCTTTTGCATAGGTATGTGTGTGGTGCATATGTTCAAGTTCACATGTGTGTTAACACACACATATGTGTGAGTGCATTTGCACATGCATGCACTTCATTCTTATTGTACATTCCAGAGTAAAAATAAAAGCTTTCCTTGTGATTTATACAACCCGAAGAAACTTTTTCACATTGCTTTGGTTTGGAATAGCAGTTGAGTGTAGGTTACTTAGCATTATTTTAGTATAATCAATTATTCAGGATGCTTCCTGTGACTCAAACTTATTCATGTTTTTATTTTTACTTAATGTATATGAGTATTCTGCCTGCATGTATGAAAGTGCATCATTGCATGAAATGCCCATGGAGACCAGAACAGGGCATTGAATCCCCTGGAATTGGAGTTACAGGTGATTGTAGCATGCCATTGTGCATACTGGGAGCTGAACCTGGGTCCTCTCCAAGAACTCTTAACTGCTGAGCCATCTCTCAGCCCCAAATCTTATTTTTGAGTTTACATGAATGTTTGTGCATACTTAAGTCTATAATGTTAGGATCCTGACAGAGAATCACAATTACTGTTACAGGTGGGACTGTATGACTCGTATGATCCTTTGAGGAAAGGCATTTGAACAGTTTTCTGCTGCCATCTGATAGGACAACCCAGGACTAAGCGAGGCAAAGCTTACATCTATTGAAAATGGTGTTAGTAGTGGTGGCCCACTCTCTTTACAAACTTTTTTCCTTTCACTAAATCAAGGAAACAGTTTTGGTGGTGTGCAATCTTCCCCAGGTCCAGATTTATGGATTGACACAGGCTCCAAAGAGGTTTGTGCATATATTACATAGTTGGGCAGCCACAGGAAAAATATTATTCTCTCTTGAGGATGACACTAATGTTTGTATTACAGGATAGCTGTGAGTCATTTGCTTTTTAGTGCTGATAGAATTTCAGAAGAGCTGTATAGCTATCATACCGAAGAAAACTAACCTATTAGAAAAAAGCAGTGAGCTCACAATTTACTGGTTTTGTTTTTGTTTGTTTGTTTTTTAAGTTTGAAATGACACAAGTTTAATACCTTCCCATGACAGCGTGACATCCACTTTGGAAAAAGGCAATGTAGCTAGTGGGAACTGTGGCTGGCAAGTTATGACTTTGGGAGCCCCAACAATGAGGGATCTGTGTTTGCTCATGACAATGTCTCTTGCTGTTGTTGGCTTTGAGGACGCCTCTGGGCACTGGTCATTGCTCTGCAAGGGCAGAGGTCCAGAACAAATTTCCCAGGTCTTTAGAAGCACTCACAAGCAGAGCCCCTTGAGTAACAGTCTTTTTGCATCATGCACAAGAGTTACATTAATTTTTTTTTTACCCTAGAAGGAGTCAGTCAAATGACAACTCTAGTCTATCACGTGTCCTCCCATACAACTGTTGGTAACACAAGTAAATGCCCAAATGACAGATGGAATAGATGTTGGCTCCAGTATTGCTATTTAATGTAGGCAGACTAACTGCTTCTCCAAGATTTTTATAACAAGCTTTTTCTTTTAGTCATCATATTATACAGAAACATTGTTAGTCAGAAATCTGTGAAAAAAAATCCCCAGGTTTTATTCCACCTTTAATCAGAATGTAAACCTGAACAGTGAAATTCTCTTTATATTAATATATATTTGTCTTGAATTTCAAAGCCTCAGACTTCCTTCAGGTATACTAATATTTTGAATAAGTATATAAAACAGTTGAAGGCATTCATGTGTATTTTCCTCAAGATTCTGTGAAAGTACCCCATAGATTCTAAGGGTAGGTGTTGTCCGTGTCCTCTCTACTTTTCCTGAGGTCCCAGGAAAGGACTCTGGTCCCACTCACAGTTGAGCCAGTGAGCCCCTCAGATTGTGGGGATGATCAATGAGGGTCACCGAGTGAGTCTTTCAGAGTAAGATGTAAAATGGAAGTACCCTCCATGTGGCTCTGGGAGTGAAAGTGGTCAAGACAGCCAGGGAGGAACTACATTCTGGGGAAAGCATGGAGAGAGAGGGGAAGGGGAGAAGTGGGGGAGAGGAAAAGAGAGAGAGGGACAAGTGAGCTCTGGGAATCAATAAAGAAGGGACTGGAAGTCTCAAGAACAGAGAGAAGCAACTCAGCAACTGGCTCCCAAGGAAGAGCCTGAGGAGGGCAGGCTGCCTGTGCTGACAGCAGTCATCTGCCAGTCTGAGTCAGGAAAGATGAGCGTGATTCTTACTGGCCTCAAATCTAGCATGAGGATTTTGTATGAAGCTCCTCCTCAGGAAGAAGACTGCAAACCAGTCACAGGGCAGAATGCCATCTCAGATTGCTAAAGAGAGAGCCATCCCGAGGAACCCTTGTCAGCTCTAAGATAACTAGGGGATCAGAAAACAACTGTCACGATTCTGGGTCCTTGGAGACCCCACACTACACAGGAATGGATGGGAGATGACTACCGACACAGTCATGGAGAGGAGCGTGGTCTGTCTCAAATCTGCTGAGAAGTTTAATCAGCTCAAATCAGGGTAACAGAAGTCCAGCTCCTTGCAGCAAGAAACAAGACAGGTGCCTGTGTTTAGGTGAGTGGGCTCGGTCAGAGAGGCCAGTGGATTCTTCAGTTCCCGAAGCTTCCCGCTTCCAGCATAGAGCTCTGTGGACTGTTGACTTAACCAACTTCCTGAAGCATGTGGGGGTATGCCACAACTTGGCCATGTGCAACACCCCTGTGTATGAACAGCAGGATTAATTGAGTAAACCCTCAAACAGCTAAGATTAATAAGGAAGAAAGGCGAAAACAAGGATTCTTTAGACCAACCAAAAGAAAAGCAACAAAATGACCCGTGTGACTGCCTACCTTAAAATAACCCCATGTAAACGGGCTTAATTCTCTCATTAAAACCTCCAGATAGCCAAATGGCTTAAACACAAGACTCAAGCATTGGTGCTTGGAAGAAATCCATCTCACCAACAAAGACATCCAGAGGCTGAAAGTAAAAAAAGATGGAAAATGGCAGTCTCATCAAACGGAATTTGAGAGCAAGCAGGAGTGGTCAAGTCAAAAGTGGCCAGAAAAGTCAAGGAATATCACTACATGTTGATAAAGACATCCATCCCTCTATGGGAGGGCAAGCATGGGGGAGGAGGCGTAAAGATGATTAAGATATTTTATGTGAAATGTACAAAAACTCAATAAAAGTATACAAAGAAAATAATAATATAAAATTTTTATAATATAAAATATAAAAATATAATGATCATTTATGCATTTGGTGTTTGTATTTGTATGTGTGTAGGCTTCTGTGAATGTATGTGCACAGATGTGCATATGTTTATAAGTCTATGTATATGTGCATACATGTATGCAAGTGTATATGTGTATGCCTATGTGTATACAAGGGTATAAATGTATATTGAAAGAATCCCTAATCAATGAAGGATGCGAAATTCTAAGCAACAAATCTGTACTGTAGCATTGGATCAAAACCTGTAGTACAAGAAATACTCATGAATATGTACCGATTTAAGTAAACAGTTCAATAAATTAATGCATAAGGCGTAAAGGTCAATTTCCTTCTTAGACTACTGATTATTTATGAAGACACTCTACAACAGAATTCTCTGCTCCTTAATGTGGGCCGTACATAGTAATTTCTTCCAAATAATATAATCTGATAAAAGGAGGTGGAAAATACCAAGTTCTGTTCCAGTGGAGAAAATAGACAAAGGATAATCCAGCCAGGTGCTCGATAGGGATTACTCCCAGTCACAAATCACCCTGAGACTCCACACCCTTGAAGGCTTCTGAGGAATTAACAGCTTACCTTTGACTTTCCTAAATTCATACATCCAGTGTTTCTACAACAAAAACCAAGTAAAAAGCAGAAAAAAAGGATCCTGCAACACACCACAACACTACATGTCAAAAGTTTCAAGTTCAACAACAAAAAGGTCAGAGAAATTGTTATTGTTACAGCCAGTGGGAGCCATGCGGATCGAATATGCTTTATCCCCCATGGAATCCAGAGCGGAAGTGTGCTATGATGTTTAATCTGACTGTCACCTTGACAGGATCTAGAATCACCGAGGAGGCAACCCCTCGGAAGAGGGAAGCCCCACCCTGACTGCTGGCAGCACCCTCCCAAGTGCAGGGAGCCTGAGCTGAATAAAAAGAAGAGTGAGAGCCAGCGTTCACTTTCCTCTGCTAGCTGATTGCAGATGCCACGTGATTAGCTGCCTCATACTCCTGCCACGCGTTCCCCACCGAGATGAACCACACCCTGAAACCGTGAGCAAAATAAACCCTTCCTTCCCTAAGGTGCTTTCGTCAAGAAAAACAGTTTACATAAAAAGCTATTAAAATGGTAATTATCGTTACAGCCATATAGTACATCATTATTAATATGATTTTTTTTACTCTAATTTTTTACACGATTGGAAATGTGAGCAGAGTCAACCTAGGATGAGATACCCGTCCACGCCACCGTAGTAAACACCACACTTGTTCATATCTTTACTGCACGTGATTCTCCCTGCATCTATGATTTCTTGCTTTTGGTATTTAACTAGTTGTAATATCAGACATAAAGTTAATACTAAACTGTTGAATTTCTTCCTGTCTTGTCTAATGTCTATTTTCAGTGTCTTGACGATGATCAGTTTACTGAATGCACCAATTGTTTACCTACATATTTTTCATACTCTTTTTAACAAACATTATATATTGACTCACCCAAAATCTAAACTCAAGCTCTTTATCGTTTTCTGTAGTTTGGAGATGTGGTAGCTGTAGTTCTAGCAACACTTCCAGACAGGAAGGGAGGCTCTGGGCCCTGAATGTGCAGAGAGGAACTGGGATTAGAGAAATAGACTTCTGTTTGTTTCAGCCACATGGTTGGGTTTTATTTGATCACTGAAACATTCCTTCCTAACACTTAGATATTTCTTCATTCCTTCAGTTAAATGTAATTGTTTTGTAAAATATTTATGATGGAAAACTAACATTTGCCAAAGTAAAGGCATTAGTGTAAATGAGAGCCATGAAATCCTTATCAGATTCAACAGTACTCAACCCAGATTCTACTGTATTTGAAGTACCTGCCCCTCTTGCACAATGTTGGCAGACTGCTTCCAAATTTAAGTACTATATGTAATTATCCAGTAATCATTCTGATAAAGCTCTTTCTTGTTACTGGATTATCAGTTATCTAGGAAATTATTGGATTAATAAGTAATGGTGGTTGCCTTTTGGAAAAATAAGTTCTAAGAGATTCAGACATAGAGCCAAACTGTTTAAATCTTAGGTTTGAGATAACTGAATGATCAAAATTGACAACACAAGAATATATTTTCTAAAATTACAAAGTTCAGAATGCTTTTATAAATATAATTAAAATACATATGACTTACATAAGCTGTAAATCTAATTAGTCGTCCAAATAATCCCTGGTAAATGAGTTCTACATTCTGCAGCTGTCTTGAAAGAGTGTATAAAGTTGGTTCAGGAAGGACTGTCACCTCTCTGTTTCTAGAGAGTAACAGACAAGGTAGACTCACCCTTTCCTGTACTCATGATATCTTCAGTATTTTCATGAGTTTTATAATGTTACCTTCAAATTCTTTAAAAGCTTAGTGAAGATTGCTGCTCTTCAATGAGCATTGGGAATGTGTGGTAGATTAACATTCATTCTTTACATGATGTTAATATCTCTAGCAAAGATATGGCTCTCTCAACATGTAAGCAAAAATAAAATTTTCTGAGCCTATTGGTAAGGTTATGGAGATTAATCCACAATTTTTAACTTTCATTTCTCTGAGTTTCTGAATTATTTCTGAATTCTGCAAGCATTTGATTTTTTTTTTTTTACTTAAAAATGAATCTTGAATAAAGTAAAAGAATGATAACTAAAAGCAACACTTGAACTTAAATATTCCAAATAAGGCCCATCAGGGAGCATGGGCAAGTGCTTTCAGGCAACCAGCGGGATGACCAGAGGTGATGCCCTCAGAGAAATACATCCTCAGGCTCCTCTGTCAGTGTGTTTCAGTGTGCTGTGAATATGCTTTCGATTGAAACGCCAGTAGCCATCACTATCATTTAAAATTTTATTTTTAGTTTACTTATGACAGATGTGGAACATATCCTACTGGAGCACATACAAGCCAAGCAGTTGCGCAGCACCCAGGCTAAACCCCACAGTGCATTGTGCTGCTGTCTTCTGTGAAGTGGAGACTTAACCTTGTGAGTGCTATTTTGCGTTGTGGTTCAGCTTAGTATATTTTCTTAGTATATTGTTTTGTGAAGGTCTTGCTTGCAAATTTTTATTTCTCTGTGCTTGTGTTTTATTCTTGATGAATCTTGGTTGCTCATATGAGTATTATTAAGATATTCGGTTTTATTATGACAATATAATAGATGCCAAAAACAGAAGTATGCTTTTAGTCTCTAAACCTTAGGGCAGGCTGATTGCTGATTAACTCCCATTCTAGCCCTCTTTGTTAATGTGAAAATGGTAGTGTTTGGGGCTAATATTTGCTTAGCTAAGAAATAACCATGCTCCCTTGCCTCACTAAAGATGCCTGTGGAGATTTCAGTGCAGGTCTGGCTCTCCCCTTTTTTAGCAAGCCTGGGATGTGAATGGGAGACATCCAACTCACCCCACTGCTGAGTGTGATAACTTAAGCGTGATGGGAGGAACATGGATGGTACCCAGAACACCGACAATCCTGCTGTTTCAGCAGTCCTGGTCTGAGCTGTCCTAACTTCTTGTCAAATGGTGAAAACAATCTTCTACTGGGAAAGTCAAATGGAATATTGGGATTTTCTATTTCATCATGTATACTTGAAATCTACAAATCACTGACAGATTCCAATTTTCTAAATTTGCAGAAGGTGAGTGAATCAGTTCCTCGCTATCAGCTTTGTTTTCCGTGAGGCTTGAAATTCTCTGCTCCCTGCTGTCCACACTGAAGTATGAGTTTCATAAGGCTGAGGACCATGTCTGTGATTACATCCCTAGAAATATAAAATAGTCTGTACAGAAGAGACTCTTAACAGTGTTCACTGAAGATGTGAGTGTGTCAGAGTTCCCTCAAAGGCTCTGGTGACCAGACTGAGCTTAAGGAAAGACTGAGCTTATGATTTACCCTCCTAACTCTCAGCTCAGAAGTATTTCATTTTACTATCTGATGTTTTCAGGGATTTTTCAATTTCTTAGTGATAATTTTCCACACACATTGCAATAACAACACACGACAGTTTCAGGCTGTCTACTCACACAGTCATCACACTCTTACGGCCTAATCTGCTTAGGCTTTTCCCTCACACAGTGACATTTTTCCTGAATTGCTGGGACCAGAAGCTATCCCTTAAGTGGCTCTGTCCAACAATATTTTTCATGGAATTTCACAAAGCCATAGAAGCATATTTAAGGTTCAGATGTGCACCACGAGGTAAAATGCTCATTTAAACTATCTTAACCTTTTCTAAATTTATTTTCTCTCAGAATACCCTACCTGCCTTCATTTCCTATCTAGCCTCATCTAAATATTGCACAGGAATCTGCTAAATCCAGGCTCTTGATCACTTTGGTTCTACTTGGGTATCACAAGTCCTTCAATTTCTTATGATACACCTCTAGCTGAGATTTGTGTCTGATATCTAAAAATTAAGTGCTTTCAGATGGGGTTAAGTCCTCCAGTTCTGAGACGTAGTTGTCATCTCAGTGTAAGAACTTCACCTTCACTTCCTCCTGCTGTTGCCTATAGTCTCAAAAATGCAGTCTGCTCTCCTTATGTATAAAGATGGCAACCATTAGTACCATCCCATAACCATTAGCATCACCAAGACCACCATCATCACCATCACTATCATCATCACCAGCATCACTGATATCACCATCATCATATCATCATCACCACAGCCAGCACCATCATCATCCATATTCCCATTGTCATTATCACAATATCTCCAACACCATCATCATCAACACCACCATCATCACCTTCATCATCATCCTTACCACCTCATGTAGTGTCATATTTGGGATTATGAAATACATTTTAAACTTAAACCAGTCATATCTGTATTTCAAACAAGATACGATTTGATTATTTTTATTTTATGTCTATGAGTGGATTGCCTGCATGTATGCAAGTGCACTTGGGGTGTGCGAAGCCCTCAGTCTGAAGAGGTTTTAGATCCCCTGGAACTGGAGTTACAGACTGTTGTCAGTGACCATGTGGTTGCTGGGAACTGAACCCAGGTCCTATGCTAGACCATCCAGGGCTCTAAACCTCTGAGTCATGTCTCTAGCCATGAGAGTATTTTTAAATGAGCTTATGGTATTAGAAAGTTGTTGATTAAATGTTTTAACCTAAGCCATTCTAAAAATCAATTTAAATCCTTCTACTCAGAGCCACCCTTTTTCTTTCTTTAATAGGTGTATAAATTCACACAAACCCTCTTCCACTAAGTGGTACACACTACCATGCTGTGGGTACCTCCTTGATATCGGTCTGTGTCCCCTGGAATGTAGCCCTTTACAGTCAAGGAATATCTTTTGGTGATCCCTAGTGCCATACAGTTAGCCTTCCATAACAAGCACTGAAAAAGTACCTGTTGAATGTTGGGATAATATGGACTGTCTCTCTCTCACACACACACACACACACACACACACACACACACACACACACACACATACACACAGAGTGTTCAGTATCTTCCTTCAGCCACTCTTCTTCTGTATTAATTCTTAAAACAAAAACCCTTTGCATTTCAGTCACTACCGAGTCCCAAGCGTCAAGGTCCAAACTCTGCTTGCAGAATTTCAAGACAGTGATTTTCTTAACACATTCTTCTATCACCAACTTTTTGGCTGCAGTTTCCCAAAATGAAACTTTGTGTTTTTTTTCCATTGTAGCTCTCCTTATTAATATATTTTTCATTTGTTTGTTTCTATAGAGTAGTAGGTCTCATTATGCAATTTTCATAATACTTTGTTTTCGTTGGTCTTCCCATGTCATCCTCTAGTCTCTGGCCTCTACACAGTAGTGTCCCCGTTGATGCCACCTGGGTTTCATTATCCTTTTACTCTGCCTTGAGGCCTCCTTTGTTCCTTCACATGTCCCCTTTTGAGCTTTCTGTTTTCATGACCTATAACCCCTCCATATAAACACACACACACACACATACACACACACACACACACACCTCTGCTGGCGAGTTGTCAACTGGACACAAATCTAGAGTGACCTGGGAAGCAAAAACTTCAACTGAAGAATTTCCTCCATCAGATTTTACTGTGGGCATGTATGTAGGGCATTTTTTTCAATTATTGATACAGGAGGGCCCAGCCCACTGTGGAAGGTACCAGCCCTAGGCAGGGGGCCTGGACTGTATAAGAAAGGAAGCTGAGCAAGGCAGAGGAGGCAAGCCAGTGAGCAGCGTTCGTCCATGGTCTCTGTTTCATTCCTGCCTTGGCTTTTCTCCATGATGGACTATAACTGTCAGCCAAACAAACCCTCCCCCCTACAAGGTGCATGCAGACAGTGTCTTATCACAGCAACGGAAACTGAGCTAGATCAACACCCCTACTAAAGTCTTGGATCCACATATGAAAGAAAACCTTTGCTATCTGCCTTTCTAAGTCTGATTTTCAGTTATAACCATTTTTCTGCACATATCATTATTACATTTCTCTATATGGCTGAATAAAATTCCACAGTGTATGCATACCACATCTTCTGTACTCATCTACCGATGGATATAGAGGCTTGACCTCCTTGTCTCTAAGGAAAATCCCTTTACAAGCTCTGGGGTTTGCTGTTGTTATTTCTGTTGGGGGATCTCACTAAGTTGGACTCTAAGTCCCACCTCCTCACAGACAGGACTGTGCTCTGGGGAGAGCTCTTCCTTTTTATTCCTATGCATCCTAAATTTCATACAATCATGTAATATTTTGTATATATTATTTCACCTGAGAATAAGGAAGGGTGAAAGTAGACTGTATCCTAATATTACAATACCCCCTTAATACAGCACACTCCTCCTACAGACTTGATTCATATGAGGGGCTGGAACAATAATTATGAATCAAATAAGGCTCTTTTATATTATAATATAGTTACATTTATTTATGGTATTAGTAATAATAATTAGTAACAATAATAGTAATAATTAGTAATAATAATAATATATCCCGGGTGGCAGACTCATATTTATAGAGACCTCTAAAATAAACACCTCTTTACTTTTTTTTGAAACCTGTAAGTCTTTCAGGTATTTAAAAAAATTTATTAAACATAGTAGCAAAACTATATTTACTAGAAACACAGTGAAGCAAGGGCAGCCCATGAAAAGCTGTCTGGCCTCCCATGTGGCAGTGATGGCAGTCACTGCCTAGCTCCGTTCTCAGAAACAGTGGGCTGTGCAGGGGACCACCTCTACTGTGGTCCCCAGCCCTATAGAAGATTTTCACTGCATGAAAAGGAGGCCCAGTGTCATTGAGCTTGTATTTTCCTCAAGGCAGACAAGAAAATGCATGTTCTATGTTGTTACCAACATTTTCAAACGTCAATTTTTCTGGACCAACCTGCAGCTTTGATTTTGTGTTTTTGCCAGGCTCATTCAGAGCATTTCCTTTGTGATTAATTAATGGAGCTGCAGGAATTCGGGCCTTTTTTCCACCCACTTTATCTTCATTTTCTGTAAATGCTGACCAGATATTTCCCTTTTGCTCCTTTCCAACATTAGCCTTGAAAATTACTCATAATTGCTTGAAAATATTGGTATGGATTTTCTGGTGACAGAAGTAATATATACTTCCAGAAAACTTGGAAGCTTCTGGAAAGTAAATATTAGACCATCATGCCCCTCCCCCAAAGATGCAGGGATCATAGAGGAAGTAGAGGCAGAAAGATTATAAGAGCTAGAGGTGATGGATAAAGCTGTTTTCTGGAACAACAGGGCAGGCACACATATGAACTCACAGCCATTATGACAACATGCACAAGACCTGCTCAAGCTCAGGTCAGACACAATCCCAGCATGGAGGGGAGGTGAGCAAGAGGCCACACCCCTAACTAGGAGCTATTGACAATTAATAGCTTCTGAGGAGAGAGAGTTAGTTGTCTTTTAGGGCATAGCCTCTCGTAGTTTGACCAAGATTCAAGGGATAGGCTCCCACCCAGGAGTGTTTGGGCAGCATAAATCAGACGCAGTGGGCTCTTTATAAAAAGAGGAAGTGGGGTGAATTTGAGAGGAGATGGAGGTGGCAAACGAATATAATCAAAATACATTGCATGAAATTCTCAAAGAATTAATGCAAATATTATCTAAGAAAAGATTTGGGTTAATGTGCTTTCTAGAGAAGAGCCTGGAATTGCCTTTAGCCTTGATGTTTTGACTTGACATGTGTGCAAGTGAAATAAACAGAACTCCAACAAAATCTAGGAAAAGGTCTTCTATACATTCTTGTGATTGTTATTTATTTTTCTTGAATGCAATTAACAGTGTATTGAATAAGCATAAGAAAACCATTGCTTTATCTGTATAAAAAGACTCATCATGAAATTAAACATTCTTGGACAGCCTCATTTGAAAGGCCACATGGACTCCTATTGCTTAGCTATGAAGTGTAACTTATTTAGTCGGTTTCATTAATAGCTGGGTTGCTTCTAGGTGTTTTTTTTTTCCTCCTCATAACGAGTTATGTGAAAATTTGTGCATACACTTCTGCCTGTATTTTGAATGATTTCCCTAGAAATAGAGACATACATTTAAATACATGAATATTTGTATTGGCAGATTGATTTCCCCGAACATTTTACTAATTTATGATACTGCCAAAAACTTGTGCTTACATCATGCAGTGTCTGGGTGTCCTCATGAAAAACAATTAAACATACTTGATTGTTCTATGTTGTCTACTGTCTGAAGTCTTCTCCCTTGTCTTTATCTAAGCAGATAAGGCTTCTTCCTACAGGAAGTGAAAATCAACATCCTGTCATCTGTCGGCAGCATCATTCAGAGATGCGCGCCTTCCTATCCCTTCCCATCTTAATCGCTCGTTCTGCCATGAGTAGGTTAGGGCTCACTGTGTTCAGTCCCCTCAGGCGCCTGCTTCACCTTCGTGGTTTGAAATGTCCTCCACTCTTTTGTTCTCCCCTCACAGCTTATAACCTTAACCATACGGTTATAATTATATAACCTGGTAGGTCCACCACTCACAGGGCAGGTTCTACCTCGGGAGTATTTGGGCAAAATAAATTGGACTCAATGGGGGGACAAAAGGTGAAAAGGATCATGGGTAGGGAGGTGGGTGTGGATCTAGGTGAGGCGGGAATATGATCAAAACCTAGTGCAAGAAATTCTCGAATAATTAACAAAAATATTTTATTTTAAAATTTTGATTTAGTGAGAGGAGGCAATATGACAAGGCGCTTGCTGCCAAGCCTGATGCCCTGAATTCGAGCCCCGGAATCCACTTGACTCCCACACATTGTCCTCTGACCTCCACACACACTCAGATAAATAAAGAAAAATTTGTCTTGAAAATGCATCTTTCCCCTTTCTAGTTTAGCCTTCTGCCTGGTCTGTCCTTTTCACCCCTGACAGTGCCAGGGCCTTGAACTTGCTGCGTAAGTATCCTACCAATCAGCTACACCCCCTGCATTTTTAAAATTCATATTTTGAGACAGGGTTTCACCAAGTTGCTTAGGCAACTTAGATTCCCTCTGTAGCCTAAGCAGGCTTTGAGCTCAATCTTTAGCTCAGGCTGGCCTTGGACTCACTATGTAGTTCAGGCTGGCCTTGGACTCACTCTGTAGCTCAGGCTAGCCTTGGACTCATTCTAGCCCAGGCTGGCCTTGGACTCACTCTGTAGCACAGCTGGTCTTGAGCTTGCCAGGCTTCTGTGTCAGCTTCTGGAGTAGCTGGGATTACAGGCCTGTGCCTTCAGGCCCAGCCTCCTTACCTCCCATTTCTCTTCTATCCTTTACAGTTATGTTTTTTTGGAAGAGTGGTCTTAGTTCACTCCCCACATCCTCAGCACACAGACCTGAGATCCTTATTCATCTGGAAAGTGGTTTTCTCAGATCACTACCAAGACACCGCTTATAAACTAAGGGTCTCTGTGGGGCTCACCTTTACTTGCCCTGTGTGAGCATCTAAGGCTTCCTAAATCTGACTCCTCCTAAATTTACTTTTCTAGAACTCAGACTGAAGGAGGTTGTAGCCAGCTTCTACCTCAACAGAGGTGCCAGAGATGGCCCGGAACTGACAGTGGAGGAGAAATAGAAGGCTTGACATGGTCAGAGTGTGCCTAGGTGGAAGGAATGACTGAGCAACTAGTGGTCCTGGTGTACGTGGATCACACTGAAGTAGGGGTGGCAGAGAGTGTCATGGTGTCAGGGAGAGATGGGAGAGCAGCCGACTGAATGACAGTCGGGCACCAGTAGATAGCAAACACTAGTTGATCTGCTTTATCCTTTGCTTTACTTAGTTAGCCTATGTTAAATAGCTCCTAGCATGGTACATAGAGCCTGGTGGAAGACCTGGATGGTCCATTCTTAATAGCAGCATAAGCAGAATATTTAGAACAAAAGAATCTAATGCTTGAACAGATAGGCAAACACAGAGTCTGTGCTGGATAAATTTGGTTGTCAACTTGACACATCTGGGACAAAGGAACCTCAGTTTGGGGAATTTTCTCTATCAGACTGGCCCATGGACATGTCTGTGAAACATTTTCTGGATTGTTGAGGGATATGGGAGGGCCCAGCCCACTGTGGGTAGTGCCGCTCAGGTAGTACTGGGTTGTTTAAGAAAGCAGGTTGAGCTCAGGCCAGGAGAGGGAGCCATTAAGCATCACTGCCTCCATGGTCTGTGCTTCAGCTCTGGGTTCCTGCTCTAAGCTCTTGGCTTGTCTTGATGAAGGACTGTGAGCTGTAAGCTAAATAAACCCTTTCCTTCCCAAGGGAGTTAATATCACAGTAAGAGAGAAACCAAACTAGAACAAGGTCTTTAGGAGTTTTAAGGGAAACCACGCATTGTGGATATGGCATCAAATGGATCCTGAAACCAAAGCAGCAGAGGAGACCAAGAAAATTCATATTCAAATTGCATGAGGTTTGAAGGAAAGAGATGGTGTGAATGTGGACAGCAGGTGTGCTGGCGGGAAAATCAGAAGCAACAGATGTGTCAAAGAGTCAGTCTAGCTCCCAGGAGGCTGTGGGTCCGGGCAGGGTGTTCTGGCAAGAGGCTGATGATGGCCACAGAATCAGTATGAATTTAGATTACATTTGAGATAATGAAAAGATAAAGCCAATATCATAGTTTGTCTAAATAGTATTATCCAACACAGGGCATAAGATATTTACTAAACACTGAAATGTGTTGATCTCTAGATGTTATTTGGAACTGTAAGGCTAATGTAAACTGCATGACATCAAATAAAGTCAGGTTTCAAAGGGTCGTGACTCTAATAGATGTAACTATTACAAGTTCCTAGTGTTATACAAGGATTCACTTCTGTTCTATTACAAAATTCCTTGATGGGGCTTATTGGAAAGAAATAAAATGCCCACCCATCAAATGCCATTTAAAATATTGCAGAGTGTAATCTCTAAAGAGAAAATGGTCCCCATTCTAATTAACTTGCTTTAATTTGAAATCCAGATAGAGTAAGACAAATCCACCAAGAGTCCTGTTCATTAGTGTAGGATTATCTCCATACACTCCCCAATGGAGCTGGACAGACACAAGGCTGGCCAATCCTTTTGTTATTTCAACATTAGTGTCTCAGCTAAATGTGGCATTGAATCTATCGATCTGCAAGCTGCCCCTAATGATCAGATCAGTGTTCACTGCTCAGAAATGTCCTATGATTGGAGAGCATTGCACAAGGAGAACAGGCAACAGACAGGATCTGGTGTCCGAAAACTGGAAACTGAAGGACTCCAGTCAGCCTGGGTTTGGGTAGGAAGTCAGTCACATGTGTGGTCAAGTTCACTGTGAGTAATGGACAGTAACAGACTGAAGACCCACGAGCAGCCATGGAGTGTGGGCTAGTGAAAGAAAAGGGACATGAAGTTTCCATTGAGATAACACTCAGCAGGTATGCAGTGGAAGCACATTAGAAAGCAAAACTATGACATAAAACAGAGGTGGCATTTTCTAGGGAAAAAAAGATTAAACAGAAGCCTTGATGCCCAGTGGGTCTTTAACATGAGTATCACACATGCCTAGTGATTCTAAATTGACTGGTTGATTCATTACTTTATTAGTTTATTTGGCCAAATACAACCCTTAGAATTAAAATGTTCACTAAAGAAGCCTTTACTTCGGGGGAAATTGGGCTCCCACTGAAATGCAGGAAACTTATGTCTCTGTTTTCCTTTCAGAACAGCATCCTATTAATCATATAATTCCTCTAATTGGCAGGGATTGAACTTAAATCCTCATGTTTCCATGGTATGTATTTTACCAGCTAAGCCAATTCCTCAGCCCCTAAAAATGACTTTAAAGAAATAAATATCCCAAGGGCCTTGGAGCTGATACATTTTCAGGGAGGGAATTCCTAGCAAACATGGTTTATATTTGTTGGACACTAAATACATCATACATGGAGCTCCTTGCTTCAGGGTAGGAATTAAAAATAGAGCTTATATAGTACAGCCCTTTTGGAAAACAGAATAGAGCCTCCTTTAAAAATAGAACCTTCATGTGACCATCAATCCCACAGCAGCTGAAAAATCCACAGAGATACTGCTTTATCAAACACTTCAAGAAAATATCATTTTCTATTATTTGACTTTTTAGGTCCATGATATGTATGTTCTGGCTGGAACTCAGGTGACTGTTTCCTACAAAAGAGCCAGACAACTCATCAATGGACATTCCCTGGAGCTATCTTCAGTGTTACACATTTAGATTCCCACATTGTCAAGAGCTAAGAGATTTAACTCTCTTACAAGTTAATGCTATAGTTTACTAGAATTATAAATTAACACTTCAGAAATGTTTACTAAAACTGATAGATCATGACGTCACTTCTGTAAGCATACATTTGATTTAATGTTCAGCATATATACGTTTTACATATTAGATACATTCTAGACTCTCCTGTTACTATTTTCTGAACTGCCTGTCTTGCTTAGTGTGCTGTTCCTTGACCACCACAATTATTTCTTTCCAATCTACCAGGTTGGGCAGGGTGAATGGTAAATATAGTATAGCTCTTTCCCCAGGAGCTTGGGCTCACAGAGTCTAACCCACACGTGAATAGCTATAATATAGTGTAGATACGCTTTATTACTTATGTCTTGTGAGTTTTAGAAAGGGGTGCATAACAAGGAGCATATCTCAGATATGGCATGGGCTGAAAGAGAAACTGGAGACAAATATAAATCTTGCTTTAAATTCTAATAAATTCAGGCTGGGGAGATGCTTTAATGGGTAAGAGCACTGGCTGCACAAGCATGAGGACCTGAGTACGTATCCCAGTACCCACGTATCATAGCTTTTCTTAACTTGATACAAATCTAGACATAACCAACTAGAAGGAACCTCAACTGAGGAATTTCCTCCACTGGACTGGCCTGCAGGCATGTCTGTGGGGCATTTTCTTAGTTCCTAATTAATGTAAGAAGGCACAGCCCACTCTGGGTGGTATCATTTCTGGGCTGTATAAGAAAGGTAGCTGAGCAAGCCAAGGAAAACGAGCCAGGAGCCTAGGTCCCTGCATGGATTTGCTTTAAGCTCCTGCTTCCAGGTTTCTGCCTTAGTTTCTTTTGATGGTGGACTATAACCCACAGACCAAATAAACTCACTCCTCCCCAAATTGCTTTTGGTGTGTATTTCATCACAGCAATAGAAACTCAGCAAAGATACCATGTATAAAAGTTGGACATGGTGACACATACCTGTAAATCCCAACACTGGAAGGCAGAGATGTCAGGGTCACGGGGCCTCACTGACCAGCCAGTCTAGGCAGTTGGTGAGCTCAGGTTCAGTGAGAGATTCTGTATCAAATATAAGGTGGAACATGACAGGGACATATCCTGGACATTCTTCTGTCGGTCACACTCACTGGCACATTCACACACATATACACAAGTACACACACATAAAATAAACTCTAGTAAATAGTATTACAGCAGCTGTGACCAATGAACAATTAATATATTTAATATATAAACTATTCACATATATTAAGGGCATCAAAATACTTAAAAGACAGATGATAAATTTGAGGGGACATTTCTCAACCGAAGGAGTATAAATAATAGTTGAAAGATATGTTCAGCTTTACCAGCAAATAGTTAAACAAATTAAGCAAGCTTTTATTTTGCTTATCACATAATACAAAAATTGGAAGAATTTTTAGAAATGGCACTTACCTCATAAATTACATACATATTATCCATCCATTTAAAATAAAATAAAGTTAAAAAGAATGCAAACCGATTGTGTCATATTGTATTATATTAATAAGTACCTATTTTTAATAAATAACTAAATAGAGTGATGGGTAGATGGCAATAAAGGAAATTTATCATAATTAAAATATAGCAAACAGTAAGAACATGTATGTATACACTATCCCCAAAACAATGTTAATTTATTCTTACTTTAGTTTTCTTATTTGTCCAATGGAGATGCAATGCTTTACTTAAGATTCTTTAAAAATGTCTTTTCCCAAATCATTTTTTTCTCTAAATAGTCATTATAGTATTGTGTTTCTTCAAATTCTAACACAAACATTTATAAAATAATGACTTGAGAAAATGTAGGGTGCTGGAGAAATGATTCAGCAAGTCAAGAGCTAGTGCTGCTCTTGCAGAGGATCCAAGTTCAAATTTGGAGGCACACAACCAACTGTAACTTCAGAGATGCCTCTAGCTTCCAAGGGCATGTGCGCACACGCACACGCACACACACACACACGCACACACACCCCACAGACACCACACAAACACACAACTGCACATAATTAAAAAGAATAAAAATAAATCTTAAAAATATTTTTAAAAGAAAAAAGAGTTATTTAGATAGGGATATTTGGGGTAGAGAAACTAGATTCAATTCCGGAATGGTTTTAATAACACAGCCTGTCTAGGCATGATGCCCGGCTGTGACCAGTGCCAACAAACTGAAATTCAGACCAAGAATTTCTAGGCTTGTGCCACCCAGGAGAAGCTTTTGTTTATGTATGTATTTTATTTTTTATTTAAATTATTTATTTTATTTATTTTTACTGTCCTCTGGAGAAGCTTTTATTTAGGAAGCTTAGTGATGGAAGTTCACACAGAGTTTGCATATGGTAAGAGCTCAAGCAGTGCAAACACATAGGAAACTTCCCATCATTATAGTAAGAAAACGACATGGAGCATCCAGGACTGTGGTGACTGGCCTAGTCACAGACCTCTTTTGATGCATGCATAAACAGGGTGAGGGACGTGACAACCTGTTTCCAACATCCCAGAAACAGGTGCTGTATCAGTCCCAGCGCTCTGGGAATTGGCATCCCTCCCTCAAGCCTCTGCATCAACAAAGCCAGAGGAAGCTCTTTGTGAGTCAAGTGCCAGAAATCTGTTAACTCTTAGTGAGCAGAGCACTATCGTCTTTAAGGGACTAGGAAGGTGGCTACAGGACACTGTAAAGTTTGAGGCAGGAAGAGTGTGGGCACAAGGCCACCCTCAGATACATGGGGAGACCCTGTTCGCAAACACATAAAAAAAAAATCAAAATAATTTGATTCCTATGCAGGAGCCTATGGCTTGGTAGGCAGGCTGGAAGACTTTGCCTAAGACCAAATGCAAGTGTCAGGTTCTGGGGCCAAACTGCAGGTCTGTCTGGTGTAGTCTAATACGATGCATTTGAAAAGGACATTCTGTGTGATGGGAATTCTATTTGTGGTTATTGCTACAGTAGTCCCATACTTTTGAAACATATTTAGTCTTGATGTTTCTTTCTGTACTTGAATCTTGTATAGCCTCTCTCTCTTCCTCAGATCTGCTATGCCTGTTTGCAAGAATCAATTAGAAGGGCTTGTCGGGTACTGACAAACTCTTACAGAGGGAGTAAGTACAGGTGTAATTAGACCCTCACCTGAGGTCCCAGATGCTCCTTTACGCCGTTTGTATTCAATTCAGCCCTAATTGTACATGGCTGTGTATTTTGAAGTGTATGGTCTGGAGATATCTAAAATGTAGGTTCTCCATCTGTGGGAAAGTCATGATCCATGTTAGGTGTAGACATTCCAGCATGGCAGACTTAGGGGCACCCACACTCCTGCCTGTCACCCTTCACCCATGTTTTGTATGTCAAATAAACTAACTGGCTCCCCAGAATGAACTGTGGTGGAATCTTCTTTTGATTTGTCACTGGGATTTTAGGAGAAAGGGGTAGGTGTGGTTTGCATCTCCTCTGATTCAGGAATTCTCACAACAAATCTCAAGCATAGGTTAGAAAGCATGGGAGAAAACTCACTCTGAAGAAAGAATCAGAGAGACTGAGGAAGAAAGACCAGTATTCGAAAGACAAGAAAACGGAAGCTTATGTGTTTTCTCAGTTCTAGAAAGTAGAGATGCCTGCAGTTTCAAGGACCTCTATGGAGTGATGCTAAGTATGTGTTTTGGTGCTGGGGGATGTGACTCAGTTGGTGGAGTGCTTTCATAGCATGTAGCAGTCATAGACTTTATCCTCAGTACTGCATGAACTGGGTGTGGTGGTACACATCTATAATCCCAGCATTCAGCTGTGGAGGTAGGAGGATCAGGAGTTCAAGGCCATCCTCAAGTACATAGGGAGTTCAAGAACAGACTTGGATACTTGGGACTCACACACACACACACACACACACACACAAACACACACACACACACTCCTATTTCTAGTTTTGATATAAAATTTCTGAATCTCAGTTACTGAATGTTTTAATGTTTACTGGATGTTTAATTAATTAATAATTAATTTTTATGTGTATGAATGTTGTGCTTGCATGTATGTAAGGGCATCACATGTGTGTAATGCCCACAGAGGCCAGAAGCGGAGTTGGATACTCTGGAACTGGAGTTAAGGACTATTGTTAGACACCATGTAGGTGTTAGGAACCAAACCTGCATCCTCTGCAAGGACAACAAGGAGCTCTTAACCATCATCTCTCTAGTCCCAGAATGTGCATTTTAAACATTTAAAAATGATTGCCATGCACTTTGAAAAGGTCTGAAAACATCAAAAGCCAGTAAGCTTAGGAACATGACAAAGTGTCAGAGAGCATTTTGCGTCCCACCCTAGACAATCTAATGCACTTCAAATCATCTGCATTTTAAATAAGTTCCTTGGGTCGTTGAGTGACAGAGTTCACAAATTATGCTTTAGTAAACAATACATGACTTCTCTGAGTGAAGTTAAGTACTGGAAGGTAAGCAGACACTTCAACAGCCAGACTATGATTAGACTGAGCACAGTGTTAGCAATGGGGTGACAGACGATCCCTCATTTATTAAGTTATTATTACAATGGCCCAGTCCTGGTGAGTTTAATATTTCAACAGAAATGAGGATGTTGGGCTCTTTCCTTTCCCATGCCATTGCAGCCTGCTACAATGCAAACTTGCAGTGGAAAGCCTTTTCGGAGTTCATATCCTGTATGCTTAGGGTGACTTCATCTAATGGAACCTCCCAGACTTCCTTATCACTTGGTTGCATCTGAAACCAGTGATATCAAACTGGTGGAGTGCTTTCATAGCATGTAGCAGGTCATAGACTTTATCCTCAGTACTACATGAACTAGGTATGGTGGTACACATCTATAATCCCAGCATTCAGCTGTGGAGGTAGGAGGATCAAGGCCATCCTCAAGTACATAGGGAGTTCAAGAACAGACTTGGATACTTGGGACTCACACACACACACACACACACACACACACACATACAAACACACACACACACACACACACACACACACACACACACACACACTCCTATTTCTAGTTTTGATATAAAATTTCTCAGCCTTCCAAACTGGAAATCAGAACAAACTGGGAAGGCAGGACCCTTCCAAACAGAAGAGGCGCTTGGGGTGTCCTGCTGGCTCCAGAATCTTAGGGAACACATTGTTACTGACTGTTGTTTGATACGACTTTGAGATTCATGAGGAGCCAGAGAAAATGAACACCCCAAAACTCTGATGGGAAAGTTTTGGATTCAGAAATATGACCGAGAGGGTAAACAGACCACAGGAAAATCATGAGAAACATAATCAAGGTTTTCTTTTCCATCTTCTCTCTTCCTCTACCTGACCCTATAACCATAAGGGTGTGCATGTGTGGACACACACACACACACACACACACACACGCTGAAATCACTGTTTTTATATTTCCGTAGAAAACAAAACAGCACATCAGACAAAGCATATTTAAAAATAGAATAGGTTTTTAGCAGATTTGGCTACTTTTGTTGATTTTCTTAGAGAAATACTATTTTTAATATTATTTTTATTGCTTAAATGCAGCCACCTGTGTGACTCTGAGATCATGTACAGAATCATGAACACTTTTGCTTGAGTTTGCTTACTTTAGCGTGTCCTAAGGAAAGTAAGATGTACGTGTGCCTGGGCAGGGAAGAGGCAGAGCCAGGAGAGTCCACATGCAGATGGAGGCTCTGGAGAAAGGCCTGGAAAATTTACATCATAAACAATGCGCTGTGCTTCCCTGGAGTCTCCTGGCAGAATTTTATGTGCTCAAAGTGGAGATGGGTTAAAATTGTTTTAATAAGAAACCTTGGTAGCTGGGTTTCAACTCTGACTTTACTTGTTTTGTTTGTGTTTCAGAAAGGTACTGAGTTTATAGAGGCCACAGAGACTGGAGTCAGCAGAGAATTCAGGCTGTTTGTGTGTGTCTCACAGGCCAAGCAGTAGCTCCAGAGAGACCAGCAGGTACTTGGCATCAGGCCTAATCTCTCACTTCTTGTCAACAAACTGCCTATTTCTCTACTCATCTTTTAAAAACTCATCCCCTTGTCGCAATCCATGAATATTCACAGCTTCTTAAAGGTGGTTTTCCTCAAAGCATTGATACGTCCACCTTCACCTCACAGGTTATAACCTCGCCCTCTCTCTCAGAGCATCAATTCGTGACCTTGATATTTTTATCCTTGGCTGGGTCTGTCACTTTATGTCTGTCCCCTGCAATGGCCGTTAAGTTGCTGCTGAGCTTGGGGATTGTGTCAGTCCTTGCAGCTGATGTTACACATTGATTGGAGTGGGAAGAGACTCTGCACTTCTGTGGCCTTGTGACTGCTGAGTCCCTAGGGAACTTGGGAACTGACTGTTTTCCTGGGCAAAACTAGTGGTGGAGCATGGATGGAGACACCAGATGCTTCTTCCTCCAAGTGCCTCCCATCAGAGTGCTCTGTCTTACACCCCGGAATCTGCCTGGTACCGTACATCCATTTGGGAATGTGTTTGGTGCTGTGTGGAGAGCTTTAGAATGTGCTTATAAAGATGGGATGTGAGCTCTGCAGGAGTCGGGAGTGAACTTTGAGTTCTCTTTCTCTCCTGAGTTTTTCTATTATGTGGAGGGACAGAAAGATCTGTAATTCCTGCCAGTTTTGCAGTATAGACCAAATATTTATGTTTCCTAACTTGACAGCTTTCTTCTAATGATTTGCAAATCTCACATTCTCAAAGTAGTTCAGTGTGATGTTAAATGGTTGGGTCCTGGGCTGATCGCTGTACTTTGGACACAGGTTATGTAATTATGGTATCTTGATTTCTTTCACTGAAAACCATGGTTGATAATGTGTTCTTGTCTGTGAAGTGCTGTGAGAATGAGTTGAAGAGGACCTTCTAGAGAGCTCTGTGTGTGCCTGGCCCCTCAGCACGCTGTGTGGGTCAGGAGTGTAGAGACAGGAAAGCCTGCATGGTCACCTAGGATACCGCTGATGAATGAATTCCCTGATTGCATCAGAGAGAGGTTCTCACAACTTAGTTTTCTCAGTGCTGATTTCTAAACAGAATACAAACACAGGGTAGTCATTCCATGGTGCGATTAGAGGCACACTGGTTGTTCAAGAAGTTGGCACAACTCCCTGTTTTTAATATTATATTGTAGCCCAGTGCACTCAATAGTTGTAAATCACAGTTCTCAATAGCAAGACTAGGGCACCCACCAATACAATCTTCATCGCAAAGCACAACCTGAAGGACTTCATACTATAAGCATGTCACATGGAACAGGGCATAATATTATGAAGAACGGAACCTCAAGTTTAGCTTCAAAAGAATCTGCATGGGACTAGGGAGATGGCTCAGTAAGTAGGTGTGCTTGCTGTGCAAATCTGAGGACCTGAGTCTGAATCTACATAAACACCTGTAATCCCAGCATTGGGGAACAGAGACAGGTGATTCCCAAGAACTTATTGGCCAGTCAGCTTAACCAAAATGGTGAGCTGAGCTTCTAAACCCAGTTTGGTAAGCAACCCTGTCTCAGGGTAGCAAGGCCAGGAACTGTAAAGGAAGACATTTAAAGACATGCTCTGGTCTCTGCATATGCACAGATGGGTGTGCATATCTGCATATTTGCTTGTGTCACATCACACACACAAACACACATACCACAGCATACCCAAAAGAAGCAATCTGTAGTGAATATTAATTTACTTTTGAATTATTATTTTGATACTAATATTAGAATAAAATTGAAATATTTATTGTATTCTTAGTGCAGTATCACGCTCAGTTGCCTTTTCATATTTTTTGCAATCCATGTTTATATGTAAGATGCAATTGTGACTTAGAATGTTGTGATACTGCTGTACTTTTTGTCTTTATTCATTAGTATTATTTACCATATTTTCTCTTTGTAACAAAACTTACATATTTATTCAGCTACATGGATGAAATTGCAATAAAGAGATGTACCTTATGTTAGAAGGTAGGAACACTTTAATATTTTCTGTGTATTCTCTTAGCCTTGGTTATTGTATTTTATTTTTATAACAGAATTCTCATATTTTCATCATAATGGTTAGATAGCATGCAACTAAAAGATATCGCTTGTTCCTCCATTTTCTTCTCGCTGGATGATAAGGCAGTTTTCATATTAGGATCACACTAAAAGCTGTGTCTTTGTATAGGACTTCTGTACACTCTCTTGGGTTCTTTCCCTCAGCAATATATTTTTTCCCATCTTTCTTTATTGTTTTTATGGTTATTTTTTCTTTTTCTTTTTCTTTTTTTTTATTGGGTCCTTGGGTATTTCTCACTGAATATCTCAACCAATGTCAATCATCTTTATATCTCCTTTCTCAGTGCAACTCGCCACTCCTCAAATGGAATCCATACATTCTTCCATCTGTGTTAAGATCTTTTATGTCAAGTGAATGTTCCCAAATGTTTCTCAGTATAGGCTCATCTACTGAAGTCTAGTCCACATATCCTGATTCCTTTGCTTTAAGAAGATTAGCTCATCCTCATCCAACAGTAACCAGTTGTAAATATTTCTTCAGCAAAAATTGGGGTCTGCTGCTCATTTCTCTAGTTCCATGTGGGATTTTTGTCTGCTTGTGTTTGTGTGGGTCTTGAATGTGCCAAAATCATTGCTGTAGGTTCTTATGAGCAGGGTCCCAGGAGCCTGTAGGATTCTATTTACATATGACCACACACCTCCTCACTGGCTCTTAGTGTCTTCTCACACTGTCTTCCACAACGCTCCTGAGCCTTGGGTGAGTAAACGTAATATAAGAGTCCTGTTCAGGGACCCACACTCTACAGTGGGTCTCCATTCTTTGAGCATTTGCAACGATTTGTGTTACTGATCCTCTGTTGCATGAGGGAGATTCATTAGTGTCTCTTTACCCTTGTTCCATGTTGCATGCACCTTGGGTGTAGAGGTTGCATTGTAGCTGTGCCGTTTAGGCATGGGCAATTCATGGGGAATATCAGTTGTGGTGCTCTGTAGTAGTCTCCGTCTGGTGCAACAGAAGCTTCTTTGATGAGTCTGACTGGGATACTTGACTGTAAGTATAAGGATACATATTTTACACTTTGTAAGAAGTTACACTAACCTAAGGATGTGACAGCCTTGGGGATTTCGCTACGATCTATGACCTCTTCATCCATGTGTATTTGGATATGATTATAATACCTCACATGAGTTTTCTTCCATTGAGTGGACTTTAAGAGCAATTAGGTAGCTGTTGATTGGCCTCAACATAAAAGCTGCACTATTGTCAAGGGCTATGCTGGTTGTGGATGTGGTTATTTGGTCATGAAGCTGGTGTTGGGCCACAGATTAATGGTAAATCTTGGCTACTTGCAAAGTGTTCTCCAGAGCTATGAGAGCTAGCTTTCAGAAGTGACTTCCAGGTCAGTTCCAGTTCCGTTGTTCCAAACCCGGTCTCTAAAGTATGTCCTGTCTTCAGCAATAGGGTCCTGTTTTCAAGTCCAGGGAGCCAATCGAGGGTTGTGGCAATGGCCTGTGTAATTTTGGGAGTCTCTTGGGCCATCCTGCCAACAACTTAAAAGAAGGTTTCTTCTCTCTGGCGTTGTTTCTTGTTGTATAGCTTTCAGCTATGCACATGGACTCACGTAGGAAATTGTATGTGGAATTTGTCAGTAGGTTGTTAGATTGATATGATTCCCTCTGGGGTTTCACACTCGTTAGCCATCATGTATCTTTCCCTCCTGTCTCTTTCTCTCTCCCTGTCTTACCTTCCCTCTGTGCCTTTCCCATTTAAAGCATCCCCCTCTTCCCATTTGTCTCTTGGTAACACCAGTCTCCTACAGCCTCTCCTCTCTTGAGCTCCTTCTTTCCGTTTATCCCCATAGTTCCTTGTATAACCCTCTCTCTCCCTCCCACTTAAATATTCCCATTTTATCTATTTCTCCCTTAGTAACATCTGTCTCCTACTATTCTTCTCTCTCAGGTTCTTTCTTTAACTTTACCTCCCTGGTTCCTTTCCATTTTCCTGGTTTCTGCAGTTACAGACTCACATAAAGGGTTTGGTGCTAGGATCCACAAATGAAGGAGAGCAGACATTGTTTGTTTTTCTGAGTCTGTGTTACTTCACTTAGCATAATAGTTTCTAGTTCCATCCATTTACCTGCAAATGTTATGATTTCATTTTTCTTTACTGCTGAGTAGAAATCCATTGTGTAAATGGACCACATTTTTATTATCCACTCACCAGTTGAGGGACACTTAGGTTGCTTCCACCTCTTAGCTGTTGTGAAAAGAGCAGCAACAAACACAAATATACAAGTATCTCTGCAATAGGATGAGTCCTTTGGGTATATGCCAAAAAGTGGTATAACCAGGTCAAATGGTAGATCCATTTTTAGTTTTTTAAGAGTTCTGCACACTGCTTTCCATAGGGGTTGCACAAGTTTACAATCCCCCCAGCAGTGAGTGAGCGTTCCTCATTCCCCACATCCTCTCCAGCATTTGGTATCATTTATTCTCTTGATCTTAACCAGTCAGATTGGGGTAACATGAAATCTAAAAGTGGTTTAACTTTGCATTTCCCTAATTATTAGCGAAACTGAACAGTTCTTAAGATGTCTATTAGCCATCTTTATTTTTTCTTTTGAGAACTCTCTGAACAGATCCTTAGCCCATCTTTTTATTGGGTCACTTGTTTTCTTGATTCTTTGTTTTTTTGAGTTCTTTATATATCCTGGTTGTTAAGCCTATGCCAGATGTGTCACTGGTGAAGATTTTCTTCCACTCTGTGGGTTTTCTCTTCAATTCCTCGGTTGTTTCTTTTGCTGTACAGAAGGTTTTTAGGTTAATGAGGTCCCACTTGTTGATTATTGATCTTAATTACTGAGCAATGGATGTCTGATGTAGAAAGTCTTTTCCTACACCTTTATTTTGTAGGTACTGCCAATGTTTTCTTCTATCAGCTTCAGAGTTTCAGGTTTCACATTGAGGTCTTTAATCCATTTAGAGTTGCTTTTTATGCAAGGTCAAAGGTAGCAGTCTAGTTTCTTTCTTCCACAGTTTTGCAGCACCATTTGCTGAAGATGTTATCTTTTCTCCAGTAAGTGTTATTGGCCTCTTTGTCAAATATCAGGTGGGTGAAATTGCAAGTACTCATGTTTGTGTCTTCAATCATATTCCATTGGTCTACAGGTATATTTTTGTGCCAGTACCATGCTGTTTTTATGACTGCAGCTCTGTAATATTCTTTGAAATATTGAAAAGTAATCCCCCCTCCTGCATTTCTTGTTGTCTCAGGATTGCTTTTACTATCTGTTTTTTTTTTGTGTGTGTGTGTACTTCCATATGAATTTTAGGATGTCTTTTTCTAATTCTGTGAAGAATGTCATGGGGATTTTTATTGGGATTGCATTGAATCTATATATTGCTTTTGGTAGGATGGTCATTTTCCCAGTATTATTTCTTCCAATCCATGAGCATGCGGAGGTCCTTCCATCTTCTGGTGTCCTCATCAATCTTTTTTTCTTTAAAGATCTAAAATTTTCATTGTAGAGATATTTAATATTTTCTGATCAGGTTAATTCCGAGAATTTTTTTGAGGCTTCTGTGAATGGGAGGGTCACCTCTTTCTCTTTCCCCAATTGCTTGTTATTGGTATATTGAAAGGCCATTGATTTTCATAGGTTAATTTTGTAACCTGCTACTTTACTAAAAGTGTTAATCATTTCTAGGAGTTTTCTGGTGGAATTTTTGTTATCTCTTAGGTAAAATATCATGCCATCTGCAAAAAAGGATAATTTGACCTCTTTTATTCCAATGAGTGCTTCTTTAATTTCCTTCTCTTGTCTTATTGCTCAACCAAGAATTTCAAGCACTACATTAAAAAGGAGTAAAGATAATGGACAGCCTTTTCTCTTTTTAGAATGATATTGGCTGTGGGTTTTTTGTATATAGCTTTAATTATGTTGAGGTACGTTCCCTCCAGTCCAATTCCCTCTAGGACTTTTAACATAAATGCTTATTGAATTGTGTTAAAAGCCTTTTCTGTATCTGTCTAGATGATCATGTGATTTTTGTTTTTGAGTCCATTTATATGCTTTGTGATGTTTATTTACACACACACACACACACACACACACACATATATAATCACTCATGCATCTCTGGAATAAAGCCAACTTGATCATAGTGGGGGATCTTTTTGATGTGTGTCATCTATATGCAGTTTGCAAGTATTTTGTTGAGAATACTTTGTTGCATCTATGTTCATTAAAGATATGTCTACAGTTTTCTTTTTTGCTTATATGTTTGCCTGGTTTTGGTATTGCAGTGATGCTGGCTTCATAGAAGGAATTTAGGAGTCCTCCTTCTGTTTCTCTCTTTTTGGATAACTTAAGTAGTACTAGATATAGGTCTTCTTTGAATGTCTGGTAGAATTCTGCTGTGAATTCATCTGGGCCTAGGCTTTTTTTAGTTGGGATGTTTTGTATTATTGTTTCAGTTTCCTTATATGTTATGGGTCTGTTTAAGCTGTTGCACTCTCCTTGGTTTAGTGTTGGTGACTCCCATGATTTTAAATATACATTCATTTTTAAGGTTTTCAATTTGATAGCATTTAGGTTTTAAAAGTATTCCCTTTTAATGTTCTGGATCTTTCTGTGGTTTGTTGTGATGTTTCCCCTTTCATCTCTGATTTTATTGATTTGAAATTGTTCTTTTGGCTAACTGGACCAAGGGTCTGCCTCTCTTTCTTATCCTTTCAAAGAATCAGCTTTTGGATTCATTGATTCTTTGTATTGTTTTGTTTCTATTTCGTTAATTATGCTCTGATTTTGTTATTTCTTCTCATCTTCTGGGTTTGGATTTAATTTGTTTTTTCCTTTCAAGATTCTTTAGTTGCAGTGTTAAGTCATTTATTTGTGCTCTTTCTAATTTTTTGAATGTGGGCATTTAGAGCTATAAACCTCCCTCATAGGACTGCTTTTAATGTGTCCCTGAGGTTTTGTTGGCTTGTACTGTCCTTTTTGTTTAATTCCAGGAATACATTTTTTTCTTAATTTCTCCTTTGACCCATTCATCATTCGGAAGAATATTGCTTAGTCTCCATGAGTTCATGATTTACAAGGGCTACTTTCCATGTTGATTTTAAGCTTTATTGCATTGTGGTCTGATAGAATGCATGGAATTATTTCACATTTCTTGTTTTTGTTCAGGTTTGTTTGTGTCTCAGTATATGGTTAATTTTGGAGAAGGTTCCATGGGGTGCTGAATAGAATGTGTATTCTTTGGTTCTTGGGTGGAATATTCAGTAGATGTCTGTTAGGTTCGTTTGATGTATGTATAGTATTGTTTAATTCAATGTCTCTCTGTTTATTCTCTGTCTGGTTGACCTGTCTAATGGAGACATGGGATATTGAAGTCCCTACTATTACTGAGTTGGGATTAATCTGTGTCTTAAAGTCCTGTAGTACTGATTTTATGAAGTTGGATGCACCAGAGTTTGGTGCATATATGTTCACGATTATGATATCTTCTTGGTTCCTTTCATCAGAATGAAGTGACCCTTTTTATCTCTACTCTAGTTTGAAGTCTGTTTTGTTTTATGCTTCTGCTTTCCTTTCTCTTTTTCTTTATATATTTTTTTCCTTTTTCCATTTTCTTCCTTTTTTTTCTTTTTTACTTTTCTTTTATTTCTTCTTTTTTAATCTTCATTTGCCTCTCCTCACTTATTTTCAGAATCTCCACATAATTCTAGAACTAAAGTGTCATCACATGTTAGCAGATCACAATCGCTGTAGAGTAGTATTTTATTTATAATTGTTATCATCACCTTACTTTTATATAACATTAGCTCCCAGGTATACCTGACCCTTTAATCATCATGGCCCCAGATAGAGTCTTCAGGAAGTCCTGTAATGAACTGTAATGAGAGTGGACTGAGCCTGAGTCTTCTGCACAAGAAGACCTTCTCTTTGTAGCACTGACTATGTGTGTGCTGTGCTCCAGGTACCCCAGGCCTTAGGGACAGAACAGAGAACAAAAAGACTTGGTGCCTTCCTGCTAGAGTTTGAGTCTAGGAAGAAAATAATCTTTAAGTAATTATGTGAAGAATTAACAAATCGCATTTTCTGACAATAACTGCAGCATTAACATATATCTGCCAGAAGTCAGAACCATGGGGAGGGACGGGTCGTGGCACTCCCAGAGATTCTGATGAAGTTATATCTGTTGAGTTTTGAAGGATAAGCAGGACTCTATCCAGTGGGCAGTGAGGGAACGTGGTACTGGATAATCTTTCTGTGTTCTAGCATATTTACTCTGGACATGAGTGAGAAAAATGACTCAGTGCTTTCACTTTTACTCTGTGAAATTCTTAGTGCAAGTATAAAAAATGGATCTAATATTGGTAAAAGCCTCCAGAGTTGCCTGGTTATCTTTTTATGCCTATTAGAAATAGTATTCTATTTACAGTGAGTATATAGAGTTGCTGTGTTATTTATATAGCTCTTTTTCAGGGGAGAAAACTCACATCTGTAACTCTGTCAGTAAAAGACATTTCATATTCAAGGTAACATCTCAGGAAAGCAAACCAAACATAAATATTGTAGTTGATATTAAAGTTGGTCAGTTCTCTATGGAGACTGTATATTGCATATCAAAGAAAATCAGTTTGTTTAAACATCTGTTCTCAAAGGCCTGAAATCTAGTAACTTCTTCAGTAAGAGATCAAGTTTCTAAATTTCAGGACAAATTTAGCTATTTATGGCTGAAAGTACTTACCTGCTCTCCAGCACATGGTTGGTAATTCCCTTCACTGTGGTCTTGTTCAGACAAAAGCACCCGATTCATGGGTTTGTATACTCACCTCATGTTTCCTTTGCACTTTAAATTTTCTAAAGCATATTAGTGTTTTTTTTTTCTATATAACATTTATTTTTAATTTTGAACTATGTGTATGTAAGTATGTCTATGTGTACATGCGTATATGTCAGTGCATGTGCCCATAGAGGACAGAGGAGGGTGCCAGAGGGTGCCAGATCCCCTGGAGCTGGAGTTACAGGTAGTTGTGACCCACCAACCGGGAGGTAGGAACCAAACTCAGGTCCTCAAAAAGAGCAGCAAGTGGTATGAACCAGTGAGGCAACCATTCAGCCCTCTTTGCATTCCTTATTTGGTATTAAAAGTCTAGCTCTAGAAGCAGGGTGTCCTTTAAGCAGAGGTAATTTGAATGGAGGAAGTATATGCTTCATGTGACACAAGGCAGTGCCTGATGACTCTCAGTCATGAAATTAGCTTATCTCTATATCAGTTTGTTGGCTTGGGACTAGCATTAAAAAGGATTGAACAGTTTAGAGTGCAGTACGAATAAAGTAGTTTTTAAAAACTAACTTATTTACGTGTTTCTATACACCATCTGTGTACAGTGCCTGCAAAGGCAGAAAGAGGGCTCCACATACCCTGCAACTGGAGTTACAGGCAGATGTGAGTCGCCATGAGGGTGGTGGGAACTGAACTGGGCCCTCTGCAAAAATGGCCAGTGCTCTTAACACTGAACCAACTCTCCAGTCCCACGAATAACAAAATTTTTAACACACTTCAGTTTCAGGAGCATTTATATTCACAAACATACACACGATCACTTGATCATACTGAATACATAAATTGCCATGAGAAAGTGTTTAAGTGATACTTTTTTTTAAAAAAGGGAAAAAAAATCAATAGGCTTAGTGAGTTTTGTTACAACTGCAATTCTGCATCTCAGTAGTCAGTTGGCTTTGAGCAAACCACCAAACTTCTAGAAAAACGGTCCCGCCATTTCTAAACCGAAGCCAGTACTAAATGAGGTACTCCGACTTACACACTAATTAAGGGCAAGCGGGAGTAGAGTTCCCAGGAGACATTCAATGCAATATAAATATTTTTAGGAATGAACACAGGTTCCCAAAGAGAAGGACAGGCTGACACACAAACAAACAGGCTTTATGGACTTAGTTTTATACATGTTGAAATGGAAGTTACTGGATCCAGTGGTGTGTTCAGGTATAACATCAAGAGTAGCCCTCAAATCTAAGTCTCATGACTTGGTTGGTTTTATTCACTCCTATTCCCATCTCTCTTCCATTTGGAATTTCAGGGTGTCCTTTAGAGGGATTTTTCTTTAATACTGAGCAGAAAGCAAATAGCAACATTGTCAGCTTTATTAACCTGATCTGCTGACCTTGGCCTGTCACTCTTAAGTCTTACAAAGGGTAGCCTTCATTGTAAACTACTGACTTGTGAAAAATACAAGAGAATTTAAGATTAAATTGGACATCAGCAAATATAATTTATATTTGTGTGTCCGTGTATGTGTGTGTCCGTTTGTGTGTTACTGAGAATTGAACCTACAGTCTTACACATACCAATTAAGTGCTTTTCCACTGATGTATATACTAGGACCTGTCTTAATTTTTGAAACAGGGTCTTATGTAGCTCGGCCTTGCCTTGATCATGAAATCCTCCTGCATTAGCCTCCCAAGTACCAGGAATTACAAAAATATACCACATGTTTGGTTTGAGTCTTTTAAATTTAAGTGGCTAACTTAAGTGAAACAGACTCCCTTGGCAAAAAACAATAGACTGGGTTCTTCCTAAGAAACTTTCTAACTTTCAAACTTTGATGATCTATGCATAGATGTAAAACTGCTTATTACTATATACAATTATCTACGGCAAAATGTGCTGTCATTTGTTCTTATGTAATCTGCATTCTATATGTGGTCTGGAGACTTTTGTTTTCCTATTAAGATATTGCAACTCTGAGTGGTAGAAACTTCTCATGGGAAACCATGCATCTATTTATACTTACACAGTTATAAACCTCAACAGGAAGAAAATATTGTCCTCTCCACTGCTTGTTGTAAAATACTGTCCCAGTCATATCAAGACTGGGTTTGGTGGTGTATGCTGACTCCCATGGGAGTCAGTGGCAGGATGATCAAGAGTTTGCAGTCAGCCAGAGCTACATGGCAAGACCCTGTCTTAAAACATAAAAGGCTAGGATGTGGCTTAGAGGCAATGCTTTTGCCTAGCTTGCATAATATGCTGGGTTCAAACGCCAGCACTGGGGGAAAGATAAAATGACAAACTTTTTATAAAGTTTTTGTACTTAGGTAGAAACAATTTACACTACTCATGGAAAAACACCATGACCAAAATCAGTTTGGGGAGAAAAGGTTTATTTCAGTTTATAGCATGGCCATTCATCAAGGGAAGCCAAGGCAGGAACTCAGGACAGGAACCTGGAGGCAGGAAGTGAGGGGCAGACCACAGAAGAACACTACTTACTGGCTTCCTCCTCTGGCCTGTGCTCAATGTGCTCATATAACCCAGGACCCCATACCCAGGGGCAGTAACACTAAAGAGACTGGGTCCTGCCACATCACTCAGCAATCAAGAAAATGCCCCACAGGCATGGCCACAGACCAATCCAATGGCGATAATTCCTCAGCTGAGGTTCCTTCTACCCAGATGTGCCAAGCTGACAACTGATGCTATCCAGCACAGCAAGGTACTCGACAGCAGATGGATTACCAACAGCAGCTTTGGGTCTCACTTGGACAACTCTATGTAAGGGTGAGCTTAGGAATGGTGACATCCATTGCTCATGGATCTGATTCTGCCTACTCCTACTAGCAACTGTTTAATCTTACAGAAACCATGTCTTCTTTCTGAAACTTGAATCTTTGTTGTAAAATAGGATTAATAATCACGTTATATTACTTTGATACAATTGTGTGGTTCAGTTTAGAAGAAACACAATTGATATTTGTAAAATGTGAAATGCTAATAGCAACTTTTCTCACTTAAATTTTATTTTTATCAATAAAAAAATGTCAGCAGACTAGGCATGATGGTGTACACCTTTAATCCCAGAAGTTTGGAGGCAGAGGCAGATAGAGCTTTGTGAGTTTGAGGTCATCCAGGGCTATGTAATGAAGCCCTATCTCAAAAGCAAACACACAAAAGTCAAAAGCATTCTACATTTAGTGGTGGATAAAGAGAAATTGAAATTTGGGATTGTAATTTAGGTGCAGTTTAAACATTTTATTTTTACTGTACATTTAGTAGATTTTTATATGTGTGTATATTTAGTAGACTGCTCATGCATGTGTACTTGGCAGAAAATGCAAAAAAGCAATCAGTGTCTTTTCCTAATCCCAAAGATTGTGTATGTTTTGATCGAAACCAGAGTCTCCTAGATTTAGGGTCATCTGGTTATTACCACAATCAAAATTCACTTACTTGACCAACCAAAAAAAAAAAAAGAAAAGAAAAAAACTCCTGCTCACTTAAAAACTCAATGTTTACTTTTTGAAAATGGAACATGGCCCATAAGCTGTGTTGAAGAAATGTGACTTTGTGTGCTTTGGAGCCTGCCTGTAGTGAAGATCCCTAAGGTGAGATAAGAATTAAGCTATCAATAGAAATTGTGCTTTCACAGCTGTTCCTTGCTAGATATTGAATCCGAGCATTGTGTTCAGTCAATAGTTTTTATGAAGAGAGAGTAGCACTTCGCTTCATGCAGGGATGCTGCAGAACAAAGGGAATTCATCTGCACTATTTCTTTTTCAGTGAAGGGGACAGATGTCACCAGGTGACTTGATGGAGTGTTTGGGAACTTTTCAAGTACTTTAGAGTTTCTGGCTGTCTTCTCAGGAGACTTATCTCACCACGTTAGAACTTTTTATGTTATAAGATTTAAGTGCCCTAACCTATGACAAGGAAAAGTACAGTAGACACTTTGGTTTGGGCCCGTTACGATTTCAAGCCCCCAAAGGATTCTGTGTTTGGCAAGCAGCCTCCTCCCCGAGGGACAGACCTGTTTTCTCTGTGGCAGTTAGCAAGGACCACACACCTGAATTTGGAAGGACGTCAGAGGTGAGAGAAAATTCATTTGAGAGGTTTGGTGCAAAGCTCCTTATTCATGCAAGATAAAAACACCTTTGCACCCTGTATCCTGGTCTTGCTTAAACTCCCTGTTAAGGTGGCAAGGTCCTTTGTTTAGCTTCAACACAATACAGGCTCTTCGTGTCTGGCTGCCTCATTTAATTTGTGGTATCAGGAGAAACAGTCCCTGGTGAAACCAGGAACATCAGGCTATTATTTACCAGTGATGTTGGCCCAGAGCCTAATCTTCAGGTGTCTCCAAAAACTATTTTGTAAAGAAAGATTTTCCTTGTTTAGCTCTCATAAAAAAATCTTCAGGCCTGACTAGATGCTTTGTTTTCGTGGCTAGTCCTGACTGGATCTGTAAAGCATGGCATCTCAGGTGAGGCCTCTCTGTCTGACTCCAAGAACTTGGTGTCCTTAAATAACAGGCTTGCTGGTCATATAGGGAGAGTGTGAGTGAAACAGTTGACTGAGACTCTGTGAGACATTTGCGAGTATTAGACCAGGGAAATACTATGCTATTCTTGTTGATTAAAGAAGACAATTTAGTTATCTTTTCTTTCTTTTTTAATGAGGAAAGGATGAATTTTGCAGACATGCTAAGGATAGGAGGTTCTTCAAGGAGGTGTAAAGTGGGAGACGATGTTACCCGTTTTCTAGTTTAAATAAAATGGTCAGTTTGGAAGAGAGGGTCTATGGAGAAAAACAAAATTGTATGGCATTTGAATTTGAAGTTTTTTTATTTGAATAATGGCTGCATAATCCTAGGATGTTATCAGTCAAGTAAGTGGTTTCCTCTTTGATTCTATGCATCAGATAAAATTGCATGTCTTTCTTGGTGCTTTCCGTACATTAGGGCAGAATGATTTGGCCACCATTGATTCTGCTAGAAGGAGAAAGACAGACCTAGCCAATGAGATACCTATTGTAATTATTATAATTATTTCTTGTAGGGCCAAGAATGCAGCTTAGTGGTAAGGTCTGGGTTCGAGAGACACAGCAGACAAGGGGACCACAGATTCCACTGGAAGCTTACAGGACTGGTTTATTAAGAGAAGACCAGCTGAGTCTAGCTTCTCCACACTTGGGAGCAGAGAAATGCTAGCCCCCGCCCCAGGGCTAGCCTCCCCCAAGAAGATGGGGGAGACTAGCCCCCTCATCTTGGAGGCTTGGGCTCAGGGGAACTGGGCTGGCATGCCTGGCTCCAGATAGGGATGGAGAAGCTCCCCCAGGGAGAGTGTGAGAGGCTAACTCCCCAGGAGAGCGAGACAAGCCATTAGCCCTACCTAGTTGGTCAGTAGGACTTTTTATGGGAGGGACTTTTTATTGTCTATGTTCCCAAGACATCTGATTGATGTTCAGGGGAGATTGTAAAACTTTTGGCCAGGAAGCAATTTCTTTATACAGCTGTTTGTGAATTCTGCAGTGGGAACCTTATCTATTCAAGAAGTTGTAAAAGTCGATTCCTTTCTCAGATCTCAGTGGGCTCTGAGAGTCTGGCTGGAGTCCCCAAGGTGCTGACCAACTGCTGGGGGCCTGAGTTGGGACCTCTTCCAGTCACATCTTACAAAGCCCTAATTGGAAGGATTAGTCAGTCTGGCTAGAGTGACCCAGGAAGGGCTTTCTAAGAAAGAGGATGATCACTCTGCTGTTGCTTGAATGGCTGGTGAGAGTTCAACCTGCATTTCAGAGGGAAGGGGATGGGGATGGCCTGGCAGGATGGTGGGAACTCCAGTAGTTTCCCATGGGTGCAGCTGTGCTGTGTGGGATAAACTAAGCACTTGAGGCTCAGACCGAAGCACACTCCACAATGTGCAGGGCTATGGGAATGGCACTGTTCCCCTGAAGAAATGAGCTTAAGCAGGTAGTGCAGCTGTCTATTTAGCAGATGCTAATACTGCATTTCCTGTTCCAGGCACAGTTCTCAGAACTTTATCAATGCCAATGCTAATTCGTTTCATCTCCATAGCCAGCAGGTAATTTTAGCTTGAGATAAAGGTGTGCCACAGGGAGGTTAAGCAACCCTTACAAGGGCACAGAGTCAGTGATGGAACCTGGATCCACCCTGAGCTCTGGATTTCATGTTCTCAGACATTCAAGGCTTGTTCCATGTGGCAAAGATCACCGTGCGGGAAATGAGTTGGAGCAGAACCAGGGCTACAGGCCGGAAAACCAGCTCAGATGTAAGAGTGAGAGTCGGCAGAGAAATGATGAATCAGTGAGGTAAGAGGAGAGGGAGGAGTTAAAGGATTGTGTCAGGAGACAGTTGATGGACATCAGCGCACTGACTGCGGAGAAGAGGGCCGAGGGTCTCAGGTGAGACTGTGGAACACAGGAGAGGAGGAGCTAGGAGGTGATGACTCCATAAGCAAGGCTGGAAGAGTGGACCGACAAGGGAAGAGAATGGCTGATTGGAATCCTGAGGCAGCTGCAGAATCTGCAGGTGCCCTGCACAGAGAAAGAGAGTTATGTAGATTTGTAATTCCGAGGTAGGACCGGAGCCCTGCACTTAGTGTGGGGGGTCATTGGTCATCTCAAAGCTGTGGTCACTTGAATGAGAGCCCGGGGAAGTAAGTCCCTATGGGTTTGGTCTTGTTTGCAAACAGGCTTTTGATTTGCCTCATTCAGCATAAAATGAGAACAGAGGTACTGGATGTGAACTTTGGAGGGACCAGCAGACATGGCACCTCAAGGGTAGAACTGCAGGGCTGGCTGCTGCTCTAGCTTCAGTTTTGAGAAATGGGTCTGTGGAGGAAAAAACATTGTATGGGAATTGAATTTGAATTCTTTTTTAATTTTAATAATGGCTGCATGATCCTAGGATGTTAGCAGTCAAGGAAGAGCACTGGCTGCTCTTGCAGAGGACCTGGGTTCAGTTTGCGGCACCCACATAGTGGCTCACATCTCTAGTTCCAGGGCATCTGATGCCCCCTTCTGGCCTATGTGGGTATTGCATGTATGGGTGCACTTGCATGTAGGCAGAATACTCATGCATATAAACTAAACTAAACTAACTAGCCAACTAGCTAACTAACTAACTAACTAAATAAATAAATATGTAAAACAAATATTTTTAAAGAGTAGAACCAGGAGAAACACAGGATAAAACGGGTAAACTCCCAATGCCTGTTGGTCAGCTGTGAGTTAAGTGTCATGTACACCTAGGTAAAGTTTGAGAACCTTAGAGAGAAATGCTTATAAAATGTGGGCATAGCACTTGTCTATGAATGTAGATGAGAAGCAGCCTGGGGAAAGGGGGACTTTGAAGTGGAGAGTGAGCACAGACAAGGTCATGGGGTTCAGGGAGACTGTGCCCAAAGTCCATTATTTAAGTATATGAAGGTAGCCTCACATAGCCCTCTGTAATAATAATTTATAAAAACCACTTTGAAAAGTGTGTGCACACATTGAACATTTCACCACAGCAAAGAGTATCCAGCTACTCAGAACTAAAGTTGTGTTTACATTCTCCTGGAGGAGCCTGGTCACATATGCTTTCAACTTTCTTAGAGGATGTGTCTCTCTGAGCTCCAGCAGGTAGGTTTGTAGGAGGGAGTGGTTTATAGTGTCAGGTTGCCTGAGTTCCTGGAGGCTGTGTTGCTCTCACAGAGGACTGGGAGATGGGACTTCCTAATTCACCTACTGAGTATAAGTGACCTCAGAATATAAAGATTGTCTATGTCAGCACCAAAGAAATTTCTTAAAGTTCTCTTTGGGAAGACTCCTGAGTGAAAGCTAGTTCTGAGGTCAGAGGTGAAGATCACGTCATTGCAGAGTGTCTTATCGGGAGTTTACCTCACTGGGTGCAGTTATTTTGGAAGGTCAGTAAGGAAAAATGTCTTTTCACTGGCTATATCTACCCTTTGCAGTATTAAAGCCTCTGATATTGGAATTTAGAATGCTACAGGAAGAAGCCATGTCTAATTGGAACATGTTTACTCAGCATTTAGTTAGCTCTATAAGGTTTAGAGGTGAATATTTTTGAGCTTTCCCTGCAGCTCTCTATTCTTCATATATACTGTCTAATAAATCAGTATTTTTGAATTATATTTGTTTATTATCATTTTGTGTGTGGCTGTATATGTGCACAAGCATACACTGCAATGCAGAAGTCAAGGTCAGAAGGGAACTTCTAGGGGTCAGTTTTCTCCTTCCATCATGTGGGTCCTGGAGATCTAACTCAAGTCATCATGCTGGGGAGCTAGTTCTAAGCTATCTCAACAGCCCAGGGCTAAATGTTATTTTAAGTGCATGCTATAAGGCAAGCTACGTTGAATTTGGAATTTTATTTTCTTGAATATACTACTTTAATATCAGCAGGATTTTAAGAGGGAAACTTGTGCATTTGAAGATTTCAAGTACAGTGAATTTGATTACAAACATATTTCAGACAGACTGTCGCTGCTGTAGTAAAAGTCTTGTCATCTGGTGCTGCACCCATTGGAAAGTTTTAGTAACTATCTGTTTTTGAGTACAGCTCTTCATTCTAGAAAAGTTTTCAAGCAATACTGAGGAAAACAAAATAGAATTTCCATCAGAGATATATGAAAAAGAAAGAAAATTCAGATGCTTGTTGTAGATACATTTCCGTTGTGATAAAAATACTCCGAGCAGCAGTTGGATGTGATGGTGCAAGCCTTTAAGCCCAGCACTCATAAGGCAGAAGCAGGAGAGTCTCTGTGAGATCAAGGCCAGCCTGGTTTACATAGCGAGTTCCAAGCCAGCTGGGGCTACAGGGAGATCCTGTTTCCAAACCCCTCCCTGAACAAAACAACTCTGACCAAAGGCAACTTAGGGAGAAAAGGATTTATTTCAGCTTATAGGTCACAGTTCATTGCCAAGGGAAGTCAGGACCGGTACTTGAAGCAGAAGCCATGCAGTGGAGGCTCAGCTAGCTTTTTTATACAGCCCAGACCCAGCTGCCCAGGGAATGATGCTGACCGCATTGGACTGGGTCCTCTTAAGTAGATTAACAATCAAGATAATCTCTGGAAGACATGCCCACAGGGACTGCCTTCTCCAGTGACTCTAGGCTATGTCAAGTTGACAATTATATCTAACTATCAGGATGCTGATGGTGACATGCAAGAAAAGAGTGGGCATCACTTCTCTCTGTTGTCTTTTACTATGTAACTATTCAGCAGGCAGGCTCAAAACAGGAGTAGGTGTTATTTCTCACCATTTTGTGGGTGGCCTGGTCCTTCTGCCCTTGCTCTGATAAGAGTGACCTAGGCCATATTCTACCCCTACTCTGGTCAGGAACATGAAGTTTGATACACCTTCCAGACAACTAGCCTGGGCTAGAACATCCAAGATAGGCTTTCTCAACTGTCCGAAGCCTTGCAGCTGACTACTGGCTGGGTCATTCAGTGCCCTTCAGCCTCTTAGATGTCCTGTCTCTACGCAGAGCCACTCTCAGCTTCAGAAGAGCATGGACTGGCTTCCATCATGTCAGCTGAGGCCCAGAGAACAGGAGTAGATGCTGTTCTACTCCCCAGGTCCCCACCTTTGCATCCTGTCCACCAAGGCAAAGCACATGTCCAGCCGACGTTCAAAGAAAGGAGACTTTTTTTCTTCTTTGGCTAAAAGCATTGTCGGTGACTATTTTTGGAGATAATCAACCACATCATTAAAATATTTTTCTGGGGAGAAGGCTGCTTGGAGCGCTTTCTAGGGCATAGTGAATTACATACACAATTGCTGATCCTGAAAAAGAGCTGCCCGGGTATCAGGGGAAAAGGATCTTCAGCAGTGTTTTCTGGACCTTATTTTCAGTGCGCTCTCTCTCTCTCTCTGTACTCAGATGTTGCATCTGTTTCCTCCTAGGTTTATTCTTTTGGACTGGGAGCCTGAGTCTGACGGCAGTGCCAGCCCTCCAGCCCATTTCCGTAGGATTTTTCTAATGCACTGAGTTTTCAGTATTGCACTTCAGCCCCAGTGTCCGGCAGTTTTGGAAGGACAGCTAGCCACTAGAGCCAGCGTTGGAAAGACAGCTGTGAGCCCCTCTGAGCCCCTTCCTCCTGCAGGTCAGCGATAAGATTTTCCTTTCTGTTTCTTTTGGGAGGTAGAGATTGTGAGGACCAGCAAAGCTACAGACCCAGTCCCAAAGATGAGATTTTTTAAATGAAAAGATTTATTTTTTAAAATCATATGTGTGTGTGCACACTTGTCTGTGCATGTGAGTTCAGTGCCCTTGGAGGACAGAGGAGTCAGATCTCTTTGGAGCTGAAGTTCCGGGTCCCAGTTATGGGTCCTGGGAACCAAACTTGAATCCTCTGCTAGAGCAATATGGGCTCTAAACTCTTGAGCCAGCTTTCCAACCCCTCAAGTCACGTGATCTTGAGATGGTGCTAACTTTCCTAAAACAAGGAAATGAACACAGATTTAAATCCAAATTCATTTGTTAATCTCTGCAGAGAATAGTTAGTCATGTCAAATGAGAAATACTCTCTAGCAACTGGCTAGTGGGTTCTTCCTAAAGTGAATGTTCTTAAAAGGGCATTTAGAAAGCTTGCTGGTAAATAAAACACCAAGCAGTAACTTTCCAAAGCTGTCTAGGGACTGTGATCACATTTTAGTGAGTAAGCTCAGGTCTCAGGGAGTAAGATTTCTTTCCTTAAGTTTTTAATTATTAATTATAAAATTAAGTTTACATTGTATATAAATGTTTAATTCTGTATTCTAATTATTGCTGTTTTATGGATGACTTGATATAAACTTATTAGGACCCTTGACTTCTAAAACTCATTATTAAGGCAAATGAAGCAAAGCAAATTCCCAGGGGAGCTTTTTGGGATGTCCTACTCACTCGTAGGAAGAAGAAAATGAATTGAAACTGAGCTTTGGTTATACTAGCCCTTAATGTCACATGTGCACATGTGTTTTAGGTTAGCTCACGTTCTGTCTGTCACCCATGTGGTCAGTGTTCATTAAAGTAGAGTGAGGCCGTTCACTAAAACAGTGATGTTTAACAATCCTTTGTGAGCATCCAGATCCTTCACCAGCATCAGCGGTGAAGCATTTACAGCCCACTCCCTCTGCTGCTCTGACCTTACCATTTAAGTGGAGACACAGTATTCAAACTTGTGAACGTGTGTGCGTATGAGTAAAACAAAACAGTTTTGAACCCAAGCAAGGGATGAAACATCTCTTTGCCTCCCATGGCTCCCCTAAAATTAGGGTCTGCGGTTTAGGTCAGTCAAGAGAGCAATACTGCCTACCAAAGCATAGAGTTTCAGGGACTGACTTCCCACTTGGCATGGTTGCTGGCTTGATTGATGATTGATTGAAGCCATTGCAGGCAGAGTGAGATAATCTCATTGTGGTTTGACTTTCATTTCTCTGGCTGCTGTTACTGAGTATCTTTATGTTTGTGAGCTACTTATATTTCTTTCAAGATGTATCTGTTGAGATCATTTCCCCATCTTTTAACTGAATTTCCCTTTTCCAATTTGTTGAATTCTTCTTTAACTTTTAAAAAATATGGATAAACTATTATGTGTGTGAGAATGCATGATTTGTGTGGTGTGTGTGTGTGTGTGTGTGTATGTGTGTGTGTGTGTGTGAATGCATGCAGGGGGCATGTACAATCAGAAGACAACTTGCAGGAATCAGTTCTCTCCTTCCACTATGTGCATTCCAGGGATCCAACTTCAGTTGCCAGGCTTGAAGGCAAGTACTTTTACCCACTGAGCCATCTCGCCAACTTTGCTGAGTTTTTTATACACTGTGAATGTTCATCTTTTGTCAAATGAAGGGTTGCAAATATCTTCTGGCTTCCTGCCTGGTCTGTTCATTCAACAGTTTCTTTGCTGTGCAGTTGAGCCTTAAACTGATGTAATTCTATCTATTTTAAACTTTTGTCTCCAGAACTTTTGGGTTCTGAAGTATTTCCCCTAGGTTTTCTTCTAGTACTTTCGGAGTTTCAGATCATGCTTTTTGGATCCATGTTCAAGCTGATCTTTGTAAGTGGTGAGGTGTGAGGGTGAGGTTTCACTCTTCTGCGTGTGGATATCTAGTTTCCCCAGCACCGTAACTGAGGAGGCTGTCCCGTCTTCTCTCCATCCCCTCCCTTTCCCATCCTTCCCCATCCCATCCCCGTCCCCCCTGCATCTCCTCTCCATCTCTCCTTCACTGTATATTTTGTTCACTTTGCTGAGAATCAGACATTTGCAGATGCACTGACTCTATTCCGAGCTATCTGTTATGTTCTGTGGGTTCCTCTGGGTTGCCCGTTGGTAACTGTAGATCTGTAGAAGCCAGATGTTGTGGTGCCTCCTTTGTTCCTTTCACTTTTTTGTTTTATTTTTATGTATTCATAATTACTTCCACTATTTAGGATCCTTTGTGTTTTCCTGTTGGATTTTAGGGTTGTGCTTTCTAAGCCTGTGAATTCCATTAGTGTTTTGATGGCAATGCACTGAATCTGTGTACTGCTTTGACAGTGCGGGTATTTTAACATTTTTTTCCAATGCAAGAAATGTAGGAGGTCTTTCATTTTTTTTTTAATCTTTACCAATTTCTTTCATCAGTGTTTGTGAATTTTCACTGTGTGGACATTTAAGGTCCTTGGTTAAATGTGTTCCTACTTAATTTTTTTAGTAGTTGTTTATGGTTTTGCTTATGATTTTCTTTTCCACACATTCGATATTGATGCTTGAAATTGGAATGGTTCCTTTGTTTAATTTTACATCATACAATTTTTCTGAATTTATACACTGATTCCAGAAGATTGTAGGCAGAACTCTTCAGTCTTTCTGTATGTAGAATCATCACCTGCAAAGAAGGATAATTTGTCTTCCTTTCTTCCTGTTCATATGCCTTTTATTTCTTCTGCCCAATTTCTCTGGATAACGTGTCTAGAGCTACCATGAGTCATCGTGGTGTGTGGTGTGAGTGAACACAGAGATTAACTTAGAGGAAACACTTCCAGTATTTTTCCATTGGTGTAGGGTTGGCTGTGGTATATAAACTTAATTGTATTCTATGTATAATTTGAGTTTATTTTTATTTTTAAAAATATTTATTTATTATATTATATGTATGAATGTTTTTCCTGCATGTATATATATGTAACACATATGTACAATGCCCTGAGAGAATAGAATAGGTGCTTGGATCCCCTGGAACTGGAGTTACAGGCAGTTGTAAGCTGCCATGTGGGTGCTGGGAAGGGAGCCAGGGACCTATGTAAGAGCAGTCAGTGCTCTTAATAGCTGAGAATCTCTCCAGCCCCTAGTGTTTATTTTTAATTATGAGTAAAAGCTGAATTTTATCAAGTGCCACTTCTGCATCTGTTGAGATGGTTTTAAGATGTTTGCTCTTCATTATGTTTGTGTGGTGTGGTACATGTCCTGAGTCTGATTCCTGGGGTATTTCAGTTGACTGTGGTAAGTGTCCTTTTGCATGTGCCAACATACTTGATTGACTTGTGATTTGTTAAGGACTTGTCTATTTATAGAGAATGTTGGGAAGGAGTCTTCTTAGCTTTTCAAAATCTGAAAATGAGGAAACCTCCCAAACTCATTCTAGAATTGAATCTGCCGTTACGTTACCCTTATCCCAAATCCAGCTGTGGGCAGAGCCAACAAAGACAGTTACTCCTACACCTCCGACGCCAAGACTGAAACACGGGGTGAAAGACCAGTGAAGATGAGGGTGTTTCAAGGTTTTTCTTTTTATGTATTTATTTATTTTTGTTTTATTTTTACTTCACTTTTTCAGTTTTGAGAATTTCATATATCTTTGCATTGTTTCCATCCCTCCCAGTCTCCCATCATCTCCTTCCGTGTCTCCCTCCTCCCTCTCAATTTCTTGTCTTCTTGGATGTGAGATGTATATATATATATATATATATATATATATATATATATATATATGTTTTTTTTTTCACTGAGTTCATTTAGTGATGGTTGTTTGTGTGCACATGTTTAGGGCTTTCCATTTGGGGTTAGATAACCTCTCAGGGAGCTGGTCCCTGGAGAGAATTGATGCTATTCTCCCTCCCTCAACATCCATTCATTGCTTATAGCGCCTCATCTTGAAGTGGGACCCTGTTACATCTCCCCATCCACCTTGGCATGTCCATGTCGACTGGTTTTGTCATTATATAGATCTTGTTAGACTTCCATACTGTGGAGATTTCATGGGCGCAGCTTCCCTGTCATGTCTACAATGCATTAACTAGCAGCAGGTGTCTTCTCCCTGTGGCTCTTACATTCTTTCCACCCCCTCTTCCATAATGGTCCCTGATCCTTAAGTGTAGAGGCTGCATTGTATAAGTGTCACTTAAGGTTGGGCACCTCACAGTCACATACATATTCTCTGCATTTGACCAGTTACGGAACTTAGCAATAGTCTCCATATGTTGCAAAAAGAAGCTTTTTTGATGAGTGGTATGGGTTCACTTCTTTGTAAATATCAGGATATGTCTTTGAAATACAGTAAGACATGACATTGGTTTAGGGAAGCGACAGAAGGAGGTTTTTCTCTAGGATCTATGACCTCTCTAGGTATGTGTACTTTGGCTGTGTTTACAGCACCATTCAGGATCTCCCTCCCATGGAGTGGGCCTTAAATCCAATTAGACAGCCCTGGCTTACTCCCAAGATAAAAATGTCACTGTTACACCAATAGAGATGGTTACTGGGCTGGTCACTGTTGTGGTTCATAGATTTACAGCTCAGTAGGACCATGGATGGGTTTTCTCCCTTGCAGCTTATACCTTGCATACTATAAGAGCTAATCAGCTAATCAGGTCAGCTCTAGTTCAGTCACTCTAAGTCCCGGTAGAAAGGATGCCTTGTCTTCAGAAATATGGTCTTAAAAATACTTTTATTATTTTTATTTTTGTCTTTTTGAGACAGAGTGTCCCTGTAGCTCCAGCTAGACCAGGCTCGCTTTAAACTCACAGAGATTCACCTGCCTCTGCTTCCCAAGTGCTGGAACTATACCTGGCTTATTATTTTTATTTTATGTGTATGACTGTATTGCCTGCATGTATGTAAATATACTCATTTCATGCAATGCCCATTCAGGTCAGACGAGGGCATTTGATTCCCCTGGAACTGGTGTTTCAGATGTGGATGGTGGGAACTGAACCTGGGTCCTCTGCAAGAACAGTCAGTGCTCTTAACTATTGAGCCATCTCTCCAGTCCCCAGAAATATGGTCTGGGAGCTCATCAAGTACTGTGGCAATATCCTGTGTTGTTTTGGGAGTGTCTTGGATTACCCTGACTAACAACAACTCAAAGGGAGGTTTCCCTTGCCCGGCACTATGATTTTTGTTATGTAGCCTTCAGCTCTACACAACCCTCACATTTATATGTGTATTTTTCAGTGGGCTTATTAAATAATACATTTCCCTTTGGTTTTTCTTACCACTCAAGCTTTATTTATATCTCTTTCTCTCTGCCCATGTATAGCCCTCCCTCCCGGTTCTCCTGTAAGTGCCTTGATTTCCTGCATTTCTTTCTTGAAAGCACTTGTTTCCTACTTTCTCTTTCTTCTCTTTTCCCACCATGGTTACTCTCCATTTTCCTAGCTCCTGTGAGTACATCAGGATGTAGACTCAGTCTAAGGATTTAGAGCTAAGATTCACAAATGAGCGAGAACTCATTTGTCACCTGCTTTGCAGTCTGTTACTCCCATCGGCATAACAGTTTCTAGGTCCACTCCAAGGAGTGGATCACACGGTAGATCTGCTTTTAGTTTTTAAAGAGTTCTCCACACTGATTTCCACAGTGGTGGCACCAGTTTACAATCCCTCCAGCAGTGGGTGAGTGTCCCCCCTTCCGTACGTTCTCACCTGCGTTTGTTAAACTAAAAAGCTTCCATATAGCAAGAGAAATAACCAGTCGAGTAATGGAGGAGGAAGCTCACAGAGCAGAAGAGAACCATTGCTAGGTACATATCTGATAGGGGATTAATTTCCAGAATATTCAAAGAACTCAAAACACAAAGAATCAAGAAAACATATGACCCATAAAAATGGGCTACAGATCTGAACAGAGTTCTCAAAAGAAGACATAAAAATGGTTAAAAAATACCTTTAAAAGTGTTCAACATTCCTTAGCAATTAAGGAAATGGAAATTAAAAGTACTTTAGGATTTCATCTTATCCCAATCAGAATGGTGAAGATCATGAAAATTGTTTTCTTTCCTTTTTAATGTTTTATCTTTTTATTTCACATATATGAGTGGATTACCTACATGTATGTAAGCACACATGTGTTGTGCAATGCCTGAAGAGTTTGGTAGAGGGCTTCCGATCTCCTGGAACTGAAGTTAAGGTTGGTTGGTAGCTACCATGTGGGCGATGAGAATCACACCTGGGTCCTCTGCAAGGGCAGCCAGTGCTCTTAACTGCTCCAGTTATCTCTCCAGCCCATGAAAATATGTTTTAAAACAAACTCTCAGCTAGACAAAAAAGAAAATTTCCCAATAAGTTAGTGATGTAAGAGGCTGCAGTGAAGATTCTAGTTTGCTTATGAAACAAATGGAACTGCCAATCATTTCTATTTTGTCCTCTACTTTTCCAAATGTGAGTGCAAAATTTGGTCTTTGACTCTCTAGTCATGGATTCTGTCTTACCAGTTTGTCAAATGAGGTGACAAACATCGAGAAAGGAAACTCATCTAGGGGCCTTCAGCTCACAACCATTCTCAGGTCACTTAGGATTCTATCTCTTACGTCTCTCCATACCTAATTCCATCTTCCCACAGCTCATTTAAAATACAGGTTTTAGCTGGGCGTGGTGGTGGCACATGCCCTTAATCCCAGCACTCTGGAGATAGAGGCAGGCAATATCTGTGAGTTCAAGGTCAGTCTGGTCTACATAGCAAGTTATAGGCCAGCTGTTGCTACAAGGAGACCTACTGCAAAACAAACAAACAAAAATAGTAATAAACAAGATAAAATAAAATCTAAGTTTTCCACAAAATTTACTGGATTTTTCTCTCAACTTGAAGTAGTTGTTTCCTTTCCTGAAACAGCACAGCCACCATCATGTCACCAACCAATTTATACCTCTCATTTGTGGTTTCTGCCTATATTTTACTAGTTATAAGCCCTTTTTATTTATTTAGCATTATTACCACTGTCCCTAACAGTTTCCTGAGTGCGCTGAAAGTTCTTGCTAGATACCTTCTGCAGGAAATCAGGTCTGAACACAGTGATTGTTGCTTTGGTTAGGGAGTCTCCCACAATGACAGTGACAGGGGTCAAGGATAGAGGACCATGTTCTGGGTTTCACTCCATGAAGCAGATGGGTAGAAAAATATCTAGAACCCAAACTCTTGTGCTATAGCTCAATGATTTTATCTCAGAAATACATTATGATATGTCGTTTTTGAAAGGGGCAGTCAGTGTGTTTTGAATAAAAAGTGAGCTATTGTTTTAACTTTTCAAGCACTTGAGGCCTGCAGAAATACTTTATACTCTATCAGTTCAGGGCATTTTTATTTTGAATGCTCCTAAATGAAAAAAGGGGAAAAGGTATTGAAATGGCTCCTGAGAGATGTGTGGGTATTATCCAGGTGAGGAAGTGGCTTTCAAAGACTGTCAAGGAACAGAGCCAAAATACAGATCTGGTACAGAACATAACCTGGGCAGACCTGAAGTGAAGTACAGACTCGGGAAAGACGAACTGGGAGTCAAGGGGTGTGCTCACAAGCGTGGACATGCTGTTCTTAGAGTTGGGGATTTACTTTTTATGCAGGAAAGGTGATTAAAGACGGTTCATTCACAACTGCTTCTTGTGCTGGGTAATGTTCTAGGTATTAGAGATACAGCATTTAACAAGACACAGTTCCTTTCCTCAGGAGTCTGTGACTGTAGTGAGAGGGACCAAAGAATGCAGAGGAATGTACAGTATGATCAACACATCGTGGTTATCTATGGTAGGAAGCTTGGTCCTCACTGAAGAGTTTACAGTAGTATAGATTGCTGACTATGGCTCCATTTGGAGGATGGCCAAAGGTTGCCAAGGCAAAACACGTTATTTGGGTCAAATAATTCCACATAGCTGACACTTGGCTGTTGTTTTAATTTCTAAGCCACTTCCTACCTGTTAGAAAGGGGACTGGATGATATTTAAAGAATTATGACCGCCATTTGTGATTGAGAAACCTGTTGGAAGTTTCTCAATCACCAAAAGTGATTGAGAAATCTATTGGAAGTTTCACTAAGATTTCTGTTATGTTCATTGTTTTAAGATAAGGAAGCAAGCTGTAAATTAGTGGAACTGGTGTTGAACAATTTCTCAGGATTTCCTAATTACGATCTGGAGAGATGATTTTCTGTATTTTTCCACTGCACCCTGTGTAACTCGTTGGTGCTTATTCTGCGCAGTAATCATCTGGTTATCTCCCCTAGGCTTAGAGACCTGTGAGGTTTCCTCATTCTGAATTAAGTTCAAAGCAGAGGGCTTGTAGCATCAGGGACTTGTTTGTTTATAACTTTTTTATATTAGCCTATATTTATTTTACAAATTAATGGTCTCATTATAAGTCTTATACTTTTGTATCATGTATTTTTTTTATCCTATTCACACAATGCCCCTTGGGTCTCATTGTGACATTTTCACACATGTATATCATGTATATTGATCATAGTCACATTGTTCCCTGTATAGATTTTCCTGAAGACATCTTCCCAGGTCACTGGAGCAGCAAAAATTCAGATTCCTAAAAGCTCTTCTCCAGGTATATTGAATAAGATTTTATTCAGAAGGCTTGGTAATTGGCATTTAAATTCATTTATCAAGAGTCTGGTGTATTTCAAAGTCTGAGACCTGTTTGATAAAAGACTCAATATAAGATTGGTTGTTGAGGAGCTGGAGAGATTGATGGCTCAGTGGTTAAGAGCAATGGCTGTTCTTGCAGAAGACTGGGTTTCAATCAAATCTCAGCAGCCACATAAGGGCTAACAACCATCTATAACTCCAGTTCCAGGAGATCCGATCCTATGGCCTCTTCTAACTGCCATGGAGATTGCATGACATGACTGCAATTACATACATGCTGGCAATACACTCTCTCTTTCACACACACAGAGACACACAAAATAATATTTAAAAAATTAAAAAAACTAGAAAAAGATTGACTGTTGAGCTCACATTCAAGAACCTAATTCTTTTGGGTGGATAAAGCATCATGATGAATTTAAGTTTAACTAACATTATATTTGACCTTAAAAAATTTCCAGTATCTATTTCTGTTCTTTTCATATTTTTGGAACCACTGTCTTCAATGTCAGAAGCACACACAGGAAGCAGATAGAAATGTCAATACACAGACATTTGTCTAGGAAAACATCAGCAGTGCTCTAACCTCGGTGCATTATTTCAGAACACATTGGGGAAAAGAAATGCACATTAATCTAGGAAGACGACTCAAAGTCATTGCTATGGCAACTCTTAAAACTTAAAATATACAGAAAAGGCTGGATGATAAAATACAGCCATTGGGAAACTTCATGGGAGCAGTTTATATTTGTCAATTGTTTAATCTTTACAAATAAAGTAGACACTTTTATTTTCACTTTATAGACTGAAAATTGGGCCTTAAAGATGTCGAATAATTTTTCCCAGATGTCTTTGGGATTTTTATTTCCTGTTTTGTTAAATAGGCTGTCGTTTCCATCCTTTCTCTTCTTTCTTTTGTTCTGAACAGTATCAGCAGGGTTGGGGAGGTGGCAACATGTATGTGCTTATGCTTGAGTGTGAGGACCTGAACTTGGATCCCTAGTGTCAGTGTAAACAGCCAAGTGTGTGCCTGAAATCTCAGTGCAGGAGTACCCCAGTTCTGGGGAGCAGGAGTGAGGCCAGGCAGATGCCTGGGGTTCACTGGCCAGCCAAGCCTGATCTGAGCAGTGAACTCCAGGCCTTGAGAGACCCTGTCTCAAAAAATAAGGTGGCGAGTATTTAAGGAAGACACCTGACTTTGATTTCTATCCCCACACATTAAAAAGAAAAGTATCAGCAACAACAAAACCCGAAGCTAATGGAGATTTTTGCCTCTACAGATGGTTTTGATGTTTATTGATGTTTAGCAACTAATTGAATGCTGATGCTTTGAAGTATAATTCTTCATTACATTAATTTTCTAGCAGTTTCTCAACGCTAACAAGCAAAAACAAAGTTGAAGAATCAAAGATGTTAACTGACACTCCATGGATATTTAAAAGATTTTTTATTTTCATTTATGTATATGTGTCCATGTCTGTGTGAGTTTATGCTGCATGTGTACAGTGCCCATGAAGCCCAGAGTGGAGCATGAGATTCTCTGAAATTGGAGTTACAGGTGGTTGTGAGCTGCCCCACGTGGATACTAGGAATCAAAATCAAATCCTATTGAAGGACAGGAGTCTCTCTTAACCACTGAGGCATCTCTCCAGGTCCAGCCCCACAGATATTTTTTTATTGTGTTTGGATTGTACACAGTACATCCAGGTTCTCAATCCATGCTTCTGCACAGTGAAATAGTCAGAACTTGTGTAAGACAAGAGAACAGTCTGAGAAGGCATGTTTGCCCCAGATTCAGGGCTAAAGACACAGAAACAGAGAGCAGGAGCAATGGGCGTGCACTTTTTCTCTCTGCTGGGGGAACAGCTGTGGGCTTTCCATGAGGCTGTAGCACTCTGCTGTGCTTAGGGAAGATACATTTGTGTTCACAGAAGCTTTCGGGGAAACCAGCTAAAAGGCAAATCCATTCCTTAGTGATTTTATTTCCAAAAGTTTTAGGGTCTATATTCAAAAGCTTTGTAAAACATATTACACAAGAAGTTTAATATATTAATCTGGTGGGAAGAGCTCTGGAATTATACTATATGGGGAACGGGGGCCGATGTTGCCTTTTCTCTGATGATTTTTTTCCGAAAATGTAACCTGACATAATAGTAGACTGTATGATTTCTCTGGCCTTCTATGATAAATTTTCTTTATAAAAAGACTTTTACTTCTTTTGTTTTTTAGTTTGTGTGTGTTTATGTATTTGGTTGGTGTTTGCTTATTTCTTTGAGACAGGGCTTCTCTGTGGAGCCCCAACCCCTCTGGAACTTGCTGTGTAGACCAGTCTGGCCTCAAACTTACAGAAACCTGCCTGCCTCTGCCTCCCCAGTGCAGGGATTTAAGGTGTGTACCACCAGTCTTGACTACATCTGTATACTGCGCATGTGCACATGAATGCAGGTACCCATGGAAGCCAGAAGAGGGTGCTGGACCCCCTGAAACTGGAGTTACCAGCAGTTGTGAGCTGCCCAGTACAGGGGATAGGAACTGAGTTCAGGTCCTCTAAAAGGTAGTGCTTAACTACCAAGCCATCACTCCAGCCCTTCAGTTTTATTTTATGATCATTTATGTATGTCTGTGAGAAGTGCGAAATATCTCACTTTACTCAGTCCTGATCCAAGTCAGTAACCCCACATGAGTAGATGACTTTAGCAGCAGGCCAGTACACACTGTGGATCCTAACTCATTTCTGTACTCTACCCTGACGTGGCATCTACCTAATCTGGAAGAGCTTTCTACGATACTTGATGCAATGAGTAACCATTGCTGGGTGCCTACCATGTGGGCTGACCTGGGCTTGCCTGATGGGTCTTGTAATCTCCATTATAGAATGACTAAAAGCTGCTAATTATAATATCATTGTGACCCTTTCACTCTCTTAAGTGTTCTGGCTTGAATGATAAATCATGCATTCACCTTATTCCATTAAAACTTCATGGCAGTATTTTAATCTCTCAGATAAGGAGATGGTCACTGACTGTCTCAGGCTAAGTGCCCATCTTCAAGTAGCAAATGGAAGAGCAGGATGAAAACTCAGTTCTATTTTAGTATTTTTATTTGTTTTGTGCCTGAATATGTGTGAGCATGTACATGCCAGGGTATGTGTGTGTAGTATAGAAGAAAACTTGCAGGAGTTGGTTCTGTCCTTCCAGCTTGTTGAGCCTGAGTATCAAGCTCAGATCATCAAGCATGATGACAAATGCCTTTACCTGCTGAGCCATCAACTACAAACTCATGTTCTCAATGGGAATCGTGCAAATACTAGGAAAAATGACATTTATGAGATGTATATGAGTTCTTTACCTTTTTCTATTTTATTGTATGTGTATGAATGTATTGCCTGCATGTGTGTAAGTACATTTGTGTCATGCAATGCCCACAGAAGTCAGAAGCGGGAGTTGGATCCCCTGCAACTGGAATTATGGATGGTTGTTGGCTGCCATGTGGGTGCTGGGAACTGAACTCAGGTCTTCTGCAAAAGAAACCAGTATCTTAACCACTGAGCCATCTCTCCAGCACCACATTCTTTACTTTTAAGTGCAAATAACCTTCAATCCTAGGACACTGTCCTTATGCTAACTTGAATTCATCTTGTTACAAGATGAAGTGATTCCTTTGGCTCTGTCCCAGCCAAGCTAGAGACCAGCTGGTCACAAGGATTTTGTCTTTGTTCAAGGTGTATTTCTGCCCTAAGCTTCTGCAAACAGAAAACTTTGAGCATAAAGGACAAAGGCTGGAGGTTGTGTGGGACAGAGCACTGCTGTGGCTTATGTGGCTCCTACTGGAGGGTGTGAGGTTTGAGAAATGTGGAGGCTTGTCAGTGGAGAGTCTGACTGTAGATGATGCAGTAGATCGCTCCTTCAACAGCATTGTTCTGGGAAGACAACAAGATTCTGTCCTAAAGAATAGGGCTTCTGGAGAGATGGCTCAGTGGTTAAAAGTGCTTACTCTTCTTGCAGAGTACCCAAGTTTAATCCCCAGCACCCAGATCTGACAGCTCACAGATTGTCACAGATCTGACAATCACCTATGACTCCAGTTCCAGAGGATCCAATGCTTTCTTCTAGTTTCTATAGGCACTGCATTAAAATGCATAGATACACATGTAAACAATAAAAACATCTTTAAAAAAAGATTACATGTTCTGAAGACCCTGGACAGATGGTCTGGAGCTGTATGGTCAAAGGGACAGTTAAGAAATATATGTAGCCCTGCTGGGTGAGACAGTGATGCTGCTTGTTACAGTAACATCTCTCCTACATAGAAGAGAAAATAGATGCCTACCACTTTTGACATTCTTATTTAATGTAATGTAGACATAAGCTAGACCTTGAACTCAGAATTTCTAATCTTCCCACTCATCAATATTTTCAGTTATTGTCAAACATTTGAGTATCAAATTTGGCTAAACCAGTTGTTTCAAATCTGGATGCCTATTTGAAAGACCTTGGAATCTTAAAAATAACTTATTCCTGCTTGGCTGCCTGCCTAGACCTTCTGATTTAACTTTCAGAGCCTGTCATCTGGGCTTCAAGATTATTCAGAAAATTTCAGTGTGTAACAAAGTTAGGAATGTATAGAGCTGGCATTTGATAGGAGCTAAAAGATGAAGGCAATATGGTGTCCTTAAAAATAGTAATGAAGAGCTGGAGAGGTGGCTCAGCAGTTAATGCTTGCACTTCAGCCCTGAGGACCTGTGTTCACGTTCAAGCATCCATATCCGGTGGCTCACAAAACACCTGCGACCCCAGCTCCAAGGGATCCGATGCCCTCTTCTGGTCCCCATGAGCACTGATACACACATGTGCACATACAGTCACACAGACACACACAGATACACACACATAAATAAAATAAATCTTTTAAAAAATGGCAGTAAAATCAGGGATACAAAGTCCATCTTTTTATTCAACTATATCAAGAAAACATTTAAATACCAGGACCCATCATGTTCATGATATTCAGGAAACATAAAAGTTGCTAACTTTTATAGTTTGAGTGTCTAATCTCAGAAGAGGCCATCGCAAAATGAGAACAAGATTTATGGAGTATCTTGCATTTCTCTGAAGAGCAAAGCAGGAAATGCTTGCCTCCTCTCTTCAGACATTAAGTATCATAGTGAATGTGAGCAGCTGAATTCCCACCGAATTTGCAGCAGCTTCCCTCAGGCAATTCCGGCTTCTATTTATATCCTGCTTCAGACTTAGATGTGATGAGATGACATTAAGATGCGCTTTGAGATTTTTTTTTTTAATATGTGTGGTTAAATGACCACAGATTATATTTTGCATAGACATGGAGAAGTGGAAGGCCTCTTTTAACTTGATGCTGAGCAGGCCCCCCTGACTCCTCAGGGGACTAAGAATTGTGGCTTTCCTATAAGCCTGTGATAAGTGAGCAGGGAATTAGGCTTTGCTGGGAGGCTGAGGCTGCCTGGTGTTCCAGGTGTCTCCCCTTAGGAGCACCCCAAAAGTTAAAACACATTGGCACTGAGTCTCTGTGCCCACCTGCCTCAGTTCCAAGGAATCTTTAGACTTGGGTTTATTTCTAGAACAGCAATATTGAGGCGTCACCCAGGAGTATTACAAGAGAAGCAAAAATGAATACTCTCTTCTGAGGACTTGGATAAAGTCTGAATCCGTTTGCTCTAGAAACGATAGACTATAAATTGGGAACAGTTGCTGTGTGGCAGCAACCAGAGGCGGTGACTCAGGCAGAATGGATATCAGATGAAGTCTGCATGACTAGTGGCATTTGTCATTACCCATGGCACCATGTTGGATATTAATTTTGCCTGCAAAAGCACAATTGAATGGAATTCAAAGAGATGGCAGGGCTTTCTGATCCCTGCTAGATTGCCTGGAAGTCATTTAGGGTTCATCATTCTTGTTACTGCACGTTTCTCTCTGTTCCTACATCCCTGGAAATGGAGTCACAGTAGAAGGCAGAGGGCTCCTTCTTAGCAGAGTGCAGATGTTGTAGGCAGTTGGACACAAGCAGATATATACTGTGGATACACTGTAGCCAGATGAGGCTACGTGGTTCCGAGCCTCTGATTGGTTGAGCCTCCTGCAGCACAGTCCCACATCTTCTAGCACTGTCTCTTTTCTTATTCAGTCATCCCCACTCATACTTGATTACTTTTTTTTGTATTTTGGGACAGGGTCTCACTACGTAGCTCTGGCTGGCCTGAAACTTGCTCTATAGACTAAGCTGCTCTTTAACTCACAGAGATCTCTCCGCCCTTACCTCCCTGAGTGCTGGGATTAAAAGCAAGTACCATGATGCCTGGCCACCTACCATTCATGCAAGAGCCTAGGTTTCTTATATTTGTGGAGGAGAAACTGCTGTTTGGCTATGGGTTACACACACTCCATTCATCTGACCAAACCCATCAGAAACTGTCTGCACCTATACCTGCCAGCACTGCCACTTCGACCGTACTGGGTGTGTCACGCCTAAATCTACTTCATATATTGTCTCACTTTATTACGCTCTGGGCTTCTTGAGTCAGAGACAGTGTTTTTCTTTGAACTGTTACTGCTTAGCACACATTTTCACATAATGATGCCCATAGTTAACCATTTATTGAGAAAATTAGTGCTTGATGTTTGCCAAGAAGGAAAATATTGTGTGAATAAAGGAAATGGACTTATTCGTGTTCAACGTTGGTTTGCACAAGGTACACTGACATAGCTTCAGTTGTCAACTTGATGCACCGACATGAGGGAACCTCATTTGAGGAACTTCCTCCATCACATTGGCCTGTGGTCATGTCTGTGGAGATATTTTCTTGATTATTAATTGATGTAGGAGGACTCTGCCCACTGTGGGCTGTGCCCTCCCTAGACAGGTGGGCTGGGCTGTATAAGACGGGTAGCTGAGTGGGGTTGGAGAGAAGGTTCACCAGCTAAGAGTACTTGCTACTTCCGCAGAGGACACAGGTTTGATTCCCAGCACTTATACAGTAGCTAACACCCATTTTTAGCTCCAGTTCCAGGGGCTCCTATGCCCTCTTCTGGCCTTTATGGGCACGGCACACATGTGGTGTACTCATATACATGGCAGGCAAAACACTCATACAAGTAAAATAAAATATTTTTTAAAGTTTTTTAAAAAGGTAACTAAGAAAGCCAAGGGAAGCAAGTCAGTAAGCAGTGTCCCTCCATGGTCTCTGCTTCAGTTCCTGCCTCCCAATTCCTGCCTCGGCTTCCTTTAATGACAGACTATAACCTGTAAGTCACGTAAACAACTTCCTGCTCAAGTTGCTTCCAGTCAGTGCTTTATAACAGTGAGCAGAAAGCAAATTAGAACACACACCCATTTATAAATAGGCTAACCTGAGAGTCCAACCCCAGAGCTCCAACTTCAGGCCCCAGGGTGCTTTCGGCTATCATAATCTCCTTTGATGATGAAGATGGTCACTATATATGTTCACAGCTTGCTACTTAGAGAGCTAGCCAAGGTTTGCCTTCTCATTTTATGATTCAAATGCAGTCTTTGGGTTGATTTGTGTGTGTCAGAGCTAAAGCTGTAGATGGTTATCAAAGCAAGCTTTGAGGAGATTACGGAAGGTTATGCCTCAATTTTCTGGTTTATGTTTGAGAGCGGAAATCCTCAGTGTCATGCTTAAGAGAGAAATGTTTATGCATAATTACAAAATGAGGTGGTTACATGTATATTTTTCAAAGTTATAATAAATAAGTGACATGCTTCAAGTCATATATAGGAAGACTGCACTACAACAACATTACCTGCTGTGTTCCTAATTTATGTCAGTAATAAAGTTAAGATTAAAGGCCAATGCTGAAGGTTAATAGGACTGAGAAATTAGACTGGTTCTAATGCTAAGAGCTGAGTAGGCTTCAACATCTAACATTTAACTCATGATTTTGGTGAGCGTATGAAGAAGCATGGACCATACATAGGGATATATGCAAATGTATTTGCAGTCACAAAAGTGCCCCATTACCAATACCCTTGAATACAAAACCTTTTCCGATATGCACATGAGTATGAATTATCTAGATAATATTTTCCATTGCCTGAAGTATTTGCCAAGTACAGAGAAAGATACTGAGCTGCATTTGATGATTTCTTTTTGTCTGCATATCAAAGGTACTTTTTTTTCTAATAAATATGTATTTGTCTATCTATACCTATATATTCCTTCTAAGGAAAAGTCATAATAAGAAAAGAGGAATCCACAAAGAATTTAAGTATTGGGCATGATAAATTGAGAAATAGTTAATTATAACAGACTATAAGAGAAGCTTAGTAAGAGGCCTGAGTTTTTTGTCTGGTGTGTTCCTGTTATTTCATTAGAATGAGAGAAGATAGGAGATAAAGGAAACTGAAAGTGTTTGAGCTAAAATGCTGTGCAATTAGAGCAGTGGACACTGGGCCAAAGCACAGAGTGACACAGCACTGGATTCACAGCTCCCGAGCCTGGATACACATCTAGAAAGTCCTCTGCAGAGGTTTAGGGCAGGCGTTTATGGGGTTGGCAGCACCTCCATAATGTTGGGGGATAGAGTGCATAGATGAGGGGTGCTGTGGACACTGAAGACAGGAAGGCTGATAACCACCTCCTCAGCAGTGCGGGCTCAGGTCCCTTCCCCACCCTGACTGTCCTCATGCTAGTCACTGTAACCAGATTTCACCCATTTCAGAATACACAGGACTGAGAAGATGACTCAGTTGGCAAAGTCCTTGCCTTATAGGCACGAAGATCTGAGTTGGATCCCCAAACCCACAGGGGTGGCAACATGTGCTTGTGATCCCAGCAGTGGGGAGATGGAGATGGGGAAATCCCTGGGGCTCACTGGCCAAGCAGTCCAGGCTAATTAGCATGCTACAGGCCAGTGAGAGATTCTCAAAGAACAAGATGGACAGTCTCTGGCCTCCATGTGCATGTACACTTGTGTTTGCTTGTTTGCTTCCACATGTACATTCGCTGTCCCCACATGTGCACCCTCCCTTCCAGCTCCACACAAACGAATATGGAGGAGTGGCTTATCAAAGAGCAAGCACAGATTCGCTACTTACAATGCGGGGCCTGATGCTTAGTGCTCGGAATTCTCCATGACCAAAAATAGATGTTGACCATCTTGATGAAGCTCCTTGTTATATGACTCTTAGGTGGAGTTTGGGGAACAAAGAAGAATGGAAGTTTGTCAAGAATACTACTGAGATTTAAGGATTTTGAACCTTAGGCTGCATATGTTGAGAAGTTAAAAAAAAATGAGAAGCTTATAGATTAGCAAATTAGTAAAGTGACAGGCTCAAGAGGGAGACCAGTTTATTAAGTGTGCAAAGTCATCACACAGAAGCTCTCCCCACTAAGAGCTCATGGTCTAGTAGGACACAAGCATACCACACATCTCTCTTATGAATCGAACCACAGTAACAATTATACCTTGACTCGGTTTGGTTGGTGAAGAAAGGACATTGAGGGTGGTCTTGATCCTCATTCTCAGAGAGCTTTAAAGAGATCAATGGTTCCACAGGGTAGCAGTGTGTTCCACACCTACATTAGGACTAGGTGAATTTCTGGAGTCACTATTTAACAATGGCTGATGTGCCGCAGAGAGTTTTAGACAGTGCTTGCCACCCTGTTCTTTTTCTTCCCCCTAACTATAAAACTGTTTAAAGAATTGGGGTCATGAGACTAGAATCAGAGAGAGATCATTTAGGGAGTTCTAGAGGTGTACTGAATCTCCTTCTCCTCCAAGTATTGCTTTCTAAATATCAAGTGGGCGCAGCCTCATGGGTCCACGTAACTACCTGATGTAAGTGATCCTTTTCTCTTCCACTCTCAGTACCGGAGTCCAGTAAGCACCACACTCGTGGTTTACCTTTCCCCAGTCTTACTTTCAGTGAGGTGGTGCCTCAAGGGAAGTCAGAAACTGCTGAATGCGGGCACTTCAACTTACAGATGAGGAAACTGAGGTCCTGAGTCATCAGAGGTATCCCACATTGTGATGGTGAGGAAGACATGGTTCGGGCTCCTTACTTCCCTCCACAGGCTCTTCTGGCTACCTCTGCCTCCTGTCCCGCATTGCTGGTACCCAAGCCAGCGGCCATGTCAATTCAACTGCCCCTTGCTGGTTCCCATCTGAACCGTCTAGCTCACTCAGTTTCATAAGGCTCTAGGTGTTACATTTAGTTTTGGGGGCTCAAATGAAGACCTTCTGAGTCTGATAATTTATGGTTTGCAGGTTTACTTGACAGATTGGATAGGAATGTTTGCGTATTAAATTTCACCACAGAAAACAGATTCAAGCTGCAGTATTAAAGTGGGAAACTCAATAAGATAGAGACAATCTGTGTTAAACAATATACATTTTTAGGGTCTATTTTTTCATAAAATGAATTTCTATTTACGTTTTTTCCATGGGCTTTATTACAATATCTGAGCTGGGTATTCCTGTGATCAACTTGAATTGAAGAAGCAGATCTTTACAAATTACATTTTAGAAGAGAAAAACTTATGACATTTTAATAAATGCAGTAAAGTGGCTGGAAAGCAGTATTCAGGCCTCCCTGGATAAGTATTATTTTCTTATTAAAAAATTTAGTTTCTACTTAAAGAGAATAATGCAATCGCCCTGTTACTCTGGCTTGCTGCTGGCACTCAGAAAGGGCAGAACCTCTAAGGACTGCCATTTTGTCCCATTTCATGCAGGGGAAAGGGGTCACCTCTATGTGTTACCTTCTCGGGCAATGTGATGGTTAGTTTTGTCAACTTGACACAATGTTGAATGACCTGGGAATAGTCTCAGGGAATAGTCTAGTTCAGGTTGACCCGTGGGCATACTTGTGAGGGATTTTCTTAATGATGTTAATTGATGTGGGACACCCCGCCCACTGTGGGCCCCACCATTCCCAGGGTCTGAGGTCTGATTCAGTGTGAGCGTGATGAAGGGGAGCTGACCACATGCACACGTTCATTTTCTCTGCTGGTGACTGTGAATGTGAGGTGCCTAGCTGCTTCAAGATCTTACTACCTTGACTTCCTTATGATGACCTGGACATGTGAGTGAACTAAACCCTTATCCCCTGAAATTGCTTTCATCAGGTATTTCATCATGGCAATGGGAATCTAAGCTAATGCAGGCAGATAAGTAATAGTAATATCTCTAAGTCTTCCTTCATCTGGGTGACATGTTGTTCCTCCCTTAGAGCCTTGTGTGAGAGCCAGGTGTGACTCTCTTGTAGACTGGCCTGTAAATGGTACCTTGGGTTTTACGGGATCTCAGGAATGGAGCTAGAATGTTGCTATTCTTTGAGAGATTGTTTAAAGCTAATGTTTTAAGACCATGAATCTACCTTTTACTGAAAGGCTTTAGAAATCATGGGCCCAACAATTGGAACTTGGAATGAGCCTGTATGCTAACATCAATACAGTTATTATGTGGGCTTATTGAGCATACATTGAGCCAGTGTGAAAGTAAGGCTGTGGTCTAGAATGACACAGATTGATTGTCCAATGGCAGCCAACAATATCCGTCAACAACCATGATCCCCAATAGAAAATCTGGAGTAGAACATAAGTTGGCTGGTATTTAATAATCATTAATAGTCTATACCTAGACATCCATTTCAGTGACCCCTCACTGCCAAGTTTACCATCCAGTCACAGATGGCATTTTGTCTTCTTTGTGGCCAACTTGTTGCCCTGTATCTACTTTGCACAGACTGAATTACCTTCACCTCATCATATGGTTTCTCTAGTTTCCTGTGCTATGTAACAATGTAATCAGCTCCCCTAAACACTCAGCTTTTATAAATAACCTCCGGTGCTAGATAAATTATATGAAAAATTTTCTAGGTTCTAGTTTAAAGTTTTACTTCTCTGTCTTTGAGAATTTCATATGTGAGCATTTTCCTTGCCTTATTTCTATAACTTCCTGTCCCTGTCAGTCCCTCCCAGCCCCTCACACTCCTTCTAAATTTCTTGTCCTCTTCTTTGTTTATTATTGCTACATATGCACACATGTCTTTAGAAATGGCCACTCAGGGAGCTAGTCCCCAGAGAAGACTGTTTCTCCCACCTTAGATACCCGTTCATTGCCTGTAGCGTGTCACCTTCAAGTGACCCTGTGACATTCCCCATCCATCTTGGCATGTCAGCAGTTTTCGTCATTGTGCAGGTCTTGTGGGGATCTCATGGGTATGCTTCCCTATCGTATCTAGAATGCATTAGCTTGCAGAGGTGTCTCGCTCCTCTGGCTCTTACTTTCTTTCTGCTCCCTTTTCTGTAGTGTTCCCCTGAGCCTTAGGTATAGAGGTTGCATTGTAGATGTGTCAGTCAGTAAGGCTGGACACCACTGCACAGTCACTAAATCCCTGAATTTGAATATGGAAAAACATAAACACATGATTCTGGTGTGTATATGAGTGTTCCTCTGTTCCTTTTCTAATGATTAGATACGTAAAATTCACCTTTGATATCTCCCTGCTTCTTGCTGTTTTCTGGATCTCCTCCCCTCTCTGTGCCTGAGGATTCTTTGCACTGAAGAATTCCCTGGAACTCCTGGCAATGCAGTACATCTGGCAGTGGGATATCTGCTCCTTCCAAACCTTGCGCTTCTCAGTGCCTGGCCATGCTCAGTGCTGTGGCATCGTCCCTCCTGTAGGAAATCCCTTCTTCCTCACACAGGAAATGACCATGAGTGTTTTCAAAAAGTGCTGTAGAATCTGGTGTTCTGGATCCTTTGTATGAAAACTATTTCTTGATGAAAACTGGATGAATGAATTGTGACCTGGAGCTTTGGGGGTGTTACTCACAGTTGTTAAGATGTTGGGGTCAAAATTCTAAGCCATCATTTTCCCAAGAATAAAAGTAGAGAAAAACGAAGTCACTCAGGGTCTATTAAACTGGTTGTTGTATGTAAGTGTCTGGGTTAAAAGGCTGGTTTTTACATATTTTATTTATTGCTTTTATTTTATGTGTTATGTGTGGTGTAAGTGCGCTGGTGTTGTGCAATGCCCATGGAGGTCAGAAGAGGGTGTCAGATCCCCTGGAATTGAAGTTACAGATGATTGCTAGCCACATGAGTGCTGGGAATTGAACCTGAGTCCTCTGTAAGAACATCAGTTCTCTTAACCACTGAGCCATCTCTCCAGCCCAAAAGGCTGTTGTTTATTTTTCTTTAAAAACATAATCTCAAATGTTGTTACAGTGATAAGACCTGATCTGTTTGTATTTTCATTAAACTCTATGATTTTGCTCCTATTGCACAATGCTCAGCAATTTTCTGGCTTAAGGAATGTTAATTTTCCATGCTGACAATTTTAATGAGAACATCAGACAAATAAATTCAGGCATCTTTCCTTGAAAACTAGGATAAGTAGCATATATTTAATAATACTCCTTTGCTAATAATTTTCAGGTATTGTTTTAAATGCACTGGCCATGTTGTATAGATATTTTTATATCTTCTCTTTCTCATTATAAAGTTATTTCTTTCAAGTCAATTTGGAATTCTTTTCAAGAGTGTATATGTGTACATGCCTGTGTGCTGATTTTATTGAAGACATACTCATTGATTTCAGAGCACGTCTGATTGTGCAAATATGTCAAAAGCGAAATCAGATTCCTTTAGCTCCAATGGAAAGCTTGCTGACAGTTCTGTGGCTATTCTGTGTCTCACAAAGTGCATGAACCTGCCATCTGCATGCTATGACTCTTGCACTTAGGTGTTGCAGCAAACGTCAGGCTGCTGACTGCAGAGGAGGGTCCTGAACGTTAGAGAGTCAGGAATAGACTGGGGCAAATGTCAAGGTTTCTGGTGTCTTTTTTCCTTCAGACATAAACTGGAACCACAGAACTGAGCTTGTGCTGTAATTACTTCTTTCCTTGGATAGAATGCCAGTTCTCTCTCCTCTCCCCATCAGAGCCAGCAGAGAGGAATACCTAGTCAGTGTTCACCTGCGCTCTCACGCACAATGAAACTATAGCTCCGTATCAATCAGACATAGTGAGTTTTGCCCACATGAAACGAACTAGAACAAAAATACTCATCTTTCTCGCTATTGAATTTTCTAACACACTCTTGTGAAGAACAAAAAGCTAATTTTCTGAAAAGCATAAGATGTGTTGTGTTTCAGTGACCCCACAGTATGGTTCTGGCTTTGGAGAAAAGTTCCCTTTGTGTTTATTTACTTGACACAAATTTAATATTTATAATATATGTTATATATATAGAGAGAGAAAGAGCACATCAGAATATCATAAAGTGCAGTCCGTATCCGTAGATCACACACCTCTGAATTCAAACTACTATCAACTTCAAATATTTGAGAAGACAATAAACAGTAATTGCAAATGTTTGAGAAGAAAATACTTAGCATCTCTACCAAATATATTCACACCCTGTTTTCTCATTGTTCCATAAGCAATGCAGTATCTAGCACCTATCTGCATATCATTTGAGTTGTGTAAGGCCTGGTAAGTCACGGGCAGATGATTGACAGGACATTTGAGCTGAGCACAGGTCCTACAGAACCCTGGACCATTTTATTTAAGGAATTTGAGCATATGAAAATGTCATTGTCTGTGGGGACCCTGGGACCATGCTCCTTGGACACCATGTTTTCATGTAGGTGGATGATTAAATCCACCTAATTAGCATAGGATAGCCTGGCATAGTTATCACTTTTGCTTTGAGAGCACTTAACACCATTCTGTGCATATTTTTTTACAATAGTACAATATATGATTTACTATAGTCGACATGCTATCAAACTAATTTCTTGAACTTATTTCTTTTAACAATAATTTTGTATTCTTTGACTCCAAACTCCTCGACCTTCCCTATCAAACTCTCAGGGCCCTGGGATCACCATTCTCAACTGTAGTTCTATGAGTTCAAATGTCTTAGGCTCTACATCTGCGTAAGGTCCAGCAACACTTGCCTTTTTGTGCCTGGAGTATTTCATTTAACACCTCCCCCGTTTAGGATCACCCACCCATGTGCTGGCAGGTAACAGATTTCAGGCTGAAGCATAAATTAAACTTACCGGTAGGGGGCAGGCTTTAGCCATGAAAAGAAAGACTCAGGCTAAGAGTGCCCTTTAAAAAAGCATGCTGACCCATGAGGTTGCAGCTGAAGTTTTCAAGATGAAATAAATGCAATTATTCTATTATAAGGGGACTCTCAACTTATATCTACACAACTCGTCGATGTTACATCCAGACTTTTGCTTAAAAAAAAAAAAAAAAGAACAAAGCAACTTTCAGAGAGGGAAAGACAGCCCACCACAATGCAGTGAATTAAGTCACAGCTCCATCCACCCAGATTAGAACCCCAGGCTGATGTGTTACAGATGAAGTGAAAGTCTTGACTCTCTGAGCTTTAGTTTTCTTAGTGAAGTGGGAGGTTCAGGAACCCAGGCTTGCTCTGTTGTAGAGATAACCCTTTGAGACAACGTGGAAGGAATCTGGGTCAGTGACAGCCATATGGCAAACCCCTTTCTTTTTAATTGAATCCTTGTATATTTCATACAGAATATCTCAATCAATTTTAATTACCTTTATACCTCCATCCACACCAGCAGCTCCCCATAGTCACCCAACTGGAATCCATACAGTCTTTTAACTGTGTTAAGGTCTGTTGTGTCATGTTAGTGTCCCCAAAAGTTCCTCAGTGTAGGTTCATCTACTGAGATCTTGTCAGCCTATACAGAATCCTTTGCTTTAGGAAGATTAACTCATCCTCATCCAACAGTAATCAGTTGCCAATATATCTTCAGCAAAGATTGGGGTCTGCTGCCCATTTCCCCACGTCCATGTTCCGTGCTGGCTTTTTGTCTCATGGGTCTTGAGCATGTGGACACCATTGGTATAGGCTCATAGGAGCAGGGTCCCAGGAGTTTGTAAGATTCTATTTCCATATGGTCATGCACCTCCTCACTGGCTCTTACCATCTTTCTGCCCCCTCGTCCATAATGGCCCCTGAGACTTGGGTAAGTGAAACTTAACATAGGAGTCCTATCCAAGGACCCACTCCTAATCTCCGTTCTTTGGCCATTTGTGATCTTTTGTGTTACTGGCCCTCTGTTGCGTGAGGGAGCTTCATTAACGAGAGCTGAGAGATTCATTAATGTCCTCTTCACCCTTGCTTTTATGCAAAAAATATTCTTATTAACTGGGGAAATGGGCAGGCCTGATTTTAGCCAAGGAACATCTGGCAACTGATTACTTCTGGGTGAACAAGAGTCAATCTTCTTTAAGGAAGTGGCTCTGGATTGGCTGACTAGACACCAGTGAATGAACTAGCACCAAGGGACATCCAGGTACAAATGCTTGACTGGATAGGACTTAACGTATGTGATGGATATATGAAATCAGATGAGGAGACTGTGGTGGCATGGATGGGGCAAGGCAGGTCTAAATTCAGTTAGTATTTATTATATGAAACATATAAAAGCTAGTAAAATATATATTACAAAGTAAAGAAAGGGAAAAGCAAAATTCTCACACTGTATTAACAGGATGTTGCTTTGTAGTGAATATTCATTCAGGGTTTTGTGGTATTTCCGATTCTGATATGTCAGACAGAGATTAAAGAGATTTTAGACCCTACTTAGAATAGAATTTTGTGCTGCCCAATCTGTATATTCTACATTAAACTGTATAATCCTGGTTAGACAAAAATAAATAAATAAACTATTCTTGGCAATTTTTTTTTAATTCCTTGAGAACTTCAGGTGACGTATTTTGAGCACATTTCCCCCTCCACCAGCTCCTCCCAGATCCACTCCCACCTCCCTAACCCACCCAACTTTGTGTTCATTTTTTTCCTGGTTGCATCCAGTGTGTGGTTCCCGGGTATCCTTGGGTGTGGAACCCACCCTGGATTATGTGACCTACCAAGGGCCAAACCCTTAAAGGAAACTGACTCTTGCTGTCTCTGAAGCTACCAAATGTCAATAGCTCCTCAGCTGGGCATGGGACCTCCTGCCGGTCCACACCCTCTCCACACTGGGATTTTGTCTGGCTTGAGCTTGATTTGGTTTTGTGTGTGCTGTCAGAATTGCACTGAGTTCATATGGACTTAGCCAATTAAAGACTCCGCCTCACAACCTAAACACATGCTAAACTCTTGATCAGTATTGTTATCTGTCACTACCTCTTAGTACTAGACCTAGGAGTCTACATTCAAAAAGCAACCCTACAGACCATAGGTGCCTTGCTGAGAACACGTGGAGGGAGTCTTACCACAGGAAAACCTGCACAGCTGAAGAGTGGGAGGCCCAGGAAGGATGCTCCTCATTCAGGTAGCAGAGGTGTCTATGAAGGCACGGAGCCAACGGCTGGAACCCACAGTTCACAAATCCAAAATGGCTAAGAAATTCTGGGGGGACCTGAGTGTTTCACTTGGCACTGGAAATAAAATAGACTGGATGAGTTTATACCCCACGTTATAATGGAGGAGGTAACATTGGATAGAATTGGCATGTTATAGGGTGAGAACTGAGGCATCTCGAGAGGAAGCCTGTCTCCACCCTTACAACCCAAACTGTGTGTCAGGGGATTCATAAATCAAAGAAGTTGATGAAAAGGTTTTCAAAGCAATTCAACAGTTTTGCAAGCTGCTCCTCTGTTTAGGGCTCCTCCCTAAATCTTCAGACTGCAGGGAATGGATTAAATCTAAAAATAACACTCAGCAGAAACATTGTATTTTACAGGGCTCTTCCTGTGAGTGTCTATGAGAACTATATAGGAATGGTCTTACTTCTAAATAATTACTCTGTAGCTCATATTTCTCCATTCTCCAAGGGCCTGTAATACATGAGTAATGTAAGATAAATTCTCCAGTGGTGCTCCTGTATCCTACCAAGTTGTTTGAATCCAGAAGTAAAAAGAACAGGGGTCACTGTCACCTAAGCTGGAGCTCTGTCACCCTCAGCCAAGACTGTGCCTTCATTATTAAAGGCGATCTATGATAGGCCTAAAAAGAAATGCTGAGGAATCACATCTCATCTAGAATCCGGTAAAGATTTGACAAACAGCAAAACAACTTGCTGCCTCTGCCACCTTAAGGCTGTGACCAGAGCTGTTGTTGCTAAAGGACGTGGCGATGGCTTAAAATCAGGGCACCAGTGCCAGTGAACCACACAGGTGACTTACTTGCTGTGACACTTCCTGAGTCGACATGCTTTGGGTGAAAGATTTTCCCATCAATGTTGGAGATCTCTGTATAGGATGGGAGACTTGTCAATTGCATGAACCTTCAGTCACGTATCACCAGTATTTAGAAATGGACTTTGATCTTTTTCTTTCTTTTTTCTGTGTGTTACTTTGTAGAGGTCAGAGTTCAATGTTGGGTGTCTTCTTCCATTGGTCTACTCCTTTTTTATAGGCAGAGTCTCTCAGAGATCCTGGGGCTCATGGATTTGCTTAGACTGAATTGCCACTGAGGCCTTCCCGTCTTTGCCTCCCTAGTGCTGGAATCGCAAAGGATACTTGGTGATCTAACTTGGTCCCTCATTTTTATGCAGCAAGCACTTACTTTACTGATTAAGTCATCTCCCAGATGGTCTCTGGTCTTTAAGGTAGTATTGGCTGTGTTCTTCTCTTGGGATGTATATCTTTTCGATAAGAAAACACAGTTGTGTAGGAAAGCAATGTTCATGATAGAAGCTTTCCTTTTGGAGTATGCTAATGAAGCCCAGATGGTTCTTACTTATAATGGTTTAGAGATTTTGGTACATTACAGTCATACAGATAATACAGCATAAGATAAGCAGTTTTCTTTAAGGGTGATATTGGCCTTGAACTGGTTTATTATATTCAATTTAACAAAAATGTTATCAGACTATTATCATCAAAGCCCTGCCAGCCTACTGGCAGACTCCTGAGATTATCAACTCACCTCAATCATTCATCTACACTTCTTTTCCCTTCTTCCTAATCTGTGCTAATTTGAAAGCAAATTTCAGTTATTATTTTCCCAGAAGATACTTTAGTATACATTTAAAACTATTTCACCATTTTAATGTAACATTCTATGTAATTATTTCATAATTGGCAATGATTCTATAATCCTTAAATGTTAACTTGAATGTTTCCATTTCATTGATCTCATCAAGCGTCTCCCTCTCCTTCTCATCAGACTTCAAATAATCTCCATGGCATGTTTTTCAAGTGCTCTTTTATCTTAAGGTTCTATCCTGTATTCAAGTTTAGCTTCTCTAGGTTTCTGTCTCCCCATCTCTGTGCCTCTGTCTCTCCTGATATATATTTGAAGAAAACACTAAAGGGTTGCCTGCTGTATAGAAGTCCCATGTTTGATTGGCTTTTAATCTCAGCACTCAAGATACAGAGGCAGGCAAGTCTCTGAGTTCATGGTCAGCCTGGTCTATGCAGTAGATTGCAGACCAGTTAGGATCACTAGAAGATCCTGTCTCAAAAAACAAACAGAAAATTCCCATGTTTAAAACTTTTCTAAACAGACTCCCAAGACAGAGTTAATGTGTTGTTACCTAACTTTTCTATGAATCAATGCTGGACTCTACCAGCTTGATTAGACTCAGATTCAGTTTTCTTTGTCTATTTCCCAGGCAGCTATATGTTCCCATAAGGCGGCAACTCAGTGTCTGGCTGTCTCTGTTTCATCACAGCTCTCAGGGCCTAGAGTAATTAGTTTTCATGCCAGTGAGTCCTCGTACCCATACCTGCTTGTTCTCTCAATTGTTGAAGAATATTCTCCAGGGAGAGAGCTCACGCACCTTGGTCTATATGTTTCCAGCTGAGTGTATTCTTTATCCTTCAAAGTTGGATCATTCGGGGTCAGACTTATGACTCATACTTTCTATGCATAAGTATATTAACCTTGTAGTTCTCTTATCTTCTAGCATAACAAATATCAAAACTTTAAAATGTTTTGCTTTTTTCCCTTGTAAGTCGTTTCTTTTCCTCCATCTGTCCAGATGGTCCGTTATGTGTGTTCTGCTGTACTTTCTGAGGTTCCCAGGCATCAGGTATGCTCTCTCACAATGCCTTTCAAATACTATTATTTTTGGTTTTAAACTTCAGTAAGTTTCCCGTGAATTGAAGTTTTAATTATTTTTCTTCTTCAAGGGTTTCAGTCATGCGTGTGTTTCTTTGCCTGACTTTCAGTCATTATTCTATAATAAGTAACTTTTGCATTTGAAATTTTTACTTTTGCATCTTCTGAATTCTTATCAGCTCTTTTTATAAACTGCGTCCTCAGATTTATGAATTAATGCTACGTTTTTTTCTAATTCTTTCCGAATTCTCTCACTTTTTAGTTCTTTAATATTGATGTATCCTATTTTCTTACGTTTATCATTTTGTTTCTTAAATCTTTAAAAAAATTATGTATGTATGATTAGTTCTTTGAACTTGCCTTTAATGGCATGTTTTGGGTTTGAGAATTTTTTATGAGTGATGTTAATACACCCTTATTTTCTGTTAACAATCAAATGGAGTTTGAATGAGTTCCTTTCTCTTCCTACTCCTCACTCAGCTCTTTGAAAAAAGGAACAAAGACTTCCTGCACATCCTCTTGGGTCAAAGCACTTGCTGTTCTCTGTGCTTGTAGGAGGGTATCTTTGTGTATTTGGGGCTAACCTGCTCTCAAGTCTTCATCTTGCTGGCTTCTCCCAGTCTCTATACACGCTGGCACTGTGCTTAGAGCTGGCCTTTATACTTAGCACTTATTGAGAATCTGGTCAACTACCTTTATGTGTTGTCTGTGGATGACTGGTTTTGCTACTCTATTTTATTATCCAGCTCTAGAGAAAGCCCTGGAATTGATCAAGATAGCTTGTCATGCAGATCAACGTAGAATGGAGAAGAAGTTCAATTCATATTGAGTTCTTTAGCTTTAATGACATATGTGCCTCTTTTGGATACAAGTAACTATATTTGACCATGCCAATTTCTTGAAATTGTTTTGATAGCTTCATATAGATTGTAAACTATGAAGGTTTTAAAAATCTCTTTTTATCATGAGAATTAATGTCCCCATTGGCATCAATATGGACATCAAAGGCAACTTCATCTTACTCTGTCCTCAGGAAACTCAGTATACAAACACACCCACTTACATCACAGGTGAGTTTCCTGAACATCTTTATATCCATGTGTCCTTTAAAGAGACTTATGTAAGGAACAGAAAGTTCATCATTATGGAAACAGTGATCATCTCCAGTTATGTCTTTATATAACTGATTGTACAGAAGCTGATATTGATTTGGGGGACCACCTTGATAATTGTCTTTTGACAATTATTGTGTCAAATATTACTTCAAAAGTGGCTTTAAAATTTTCAAGCAAGCACAGTTGTTGCCAAATACCTAAAAATCATGGGGTTTATATCATTCAAAGGAAGATAACCAAAGTTTGGCTGATGTTATTCAAACTGATTGTATAGGGGAGAACATATGACAGGCAGTTAGAGTTGTATTTTGTGTGCAATTTAGTGAAATGTGGCTGAGATTATTTTTAGCTTCTTGTAGTTTCTTCCTGCCTAAACTGGTCATGGGACAGGAAGCCTATCTTGAAGAAATCCTATACTGGGCTAAGGTATGTAAAAAATAAAGGTGTGATCTATTTCCAGACATTTGGACACTAACCTAGGGCTCTGAGCATCATTTTTTCTTTAACAGTGGTGATATTGTTTTCACATTCATTCTTACTCACCAAGGCATTTAGCAGCTTTTAGGACATGAAGTAATTGAGTTGATCATTACAGATTCAGTTATTCAGCCCCTGAGTTGAGTTCCAAAGCCTTCCTTGATTATATCTTTCATTGGACAGAGCAAGGAGTGTAGGTTCACCCTTTATTTTGTAAGAAGCCAGGATCTGAGAGATGACTCAGTTGTTAAGAGCACTTACTGCTCTTGTAGAAGATCTGTTTGGTTTCCTACACACTCTTCAAGTACCTCACAACTTCCTGTAACTCCAAATCCATGGGATCTGACACCCTCTTCTGGCCTCCATAGGCACTGCACTTACATGTAGTTGCCAACACATAGATACAGACATATGCATAATTTTTTTATTTAAAGAAGCCAAGGTCCCTATTCAGAATTGGATTCCTTCTGTAAAGCAGTTGAGGAGATTGTCAAGCCTGATGCCTCTGTCCCATATGTCTGTTTGTTAAACCTGTCAGGAATTAGCCATTTAGAATGCAGGCTTTCCCTGAAACTCTCTGCCATTGCCTTAGAAGGGACCAAGATGTTCATAAGTAATTTCACCGTGTGCATATTGATGAAAGATATCAGGTATTACTGACTCTGTCTGTGAGGTTGAAGCCTGTCTCCAAGCTGAGAGAGAAATCAAAAGGTGTAAATATTTGGGCTAACAAGAAGAAGCTGGTGTAGTGATAGAATTCTACAAATAAAAGAGCAATGTCAAAGTCAAGCCAAAGAAGGTGATTATTGCAGCCAAGCAGGAAATGGTGGATAAACGGAAAAGAAACTAGACATCCAACCTCCACCCCAAGACTCCTCTCCCTGGCCTCTGAGACCAGCAGGCACAAGCCCTCTTGCTGTCTCAGATGTAGTGTTGGCAACAGAGCCAGTCCAGCCATTATGACTCCCTGTGGCACACAGAGAAGTCCAATGGACAAAATGAATCAAATTGCTGATGATCTGCTACATGCAATCACCCACCTTTAGCCAAGGTGCCTTGGGAGGATGGAGAACCGACTGAAGAAAGAGATCTGTTCATTTGTTTTTCCACCAGACCATCTACAAGCTGTGAACTGTAGACCAAATGATGAAAATAAGATTACCCTACCTAATGACGAAGAGCCATAGCAAGCTGAGTCAGGTGCAGGTGACCATAGGCCAGACCTGTCTGTCACCTACGATTTTCCCTCCCCAAGGTCCCACCAAACCACCATCAGTAATCCTAGCAGAGGGTCTTTTACTCCTAAGTAGCTCACTCCTGAGGAGGTGCTGTTTTGTGACCGATCCATTTCACTTAGCATACTATGTCCAAATTGTATCAATTATGGATAGGATTTTCTTTCTTTTCAAAGCTGGAAATTATTCTGTACATATAGCAACTCAAAATATTCATTCACTCATGAGTAGGCTTTTGGGTTACTTGGTTGTGGATGATGCTGTAGTGCACAGCTATGTCTTAAGACCTTGTTTTCAATTCTTTATGATATATACCCAGAAATGGGATTGTTGAATCGCATGGTTACTCTGACTGTAGTTTTTGAGGAACTTTCCTGCTCTGTGTCATCAGGGTTATACAATCTTATATTTCTATCAATAGTATCATAAGGATACAATTTCTTCACATCCTTGCAGCTATTTTGTTTTGATTGGTTTATTTTGGTTGCTATTCTAATGTGTGTGAGATCATATATATATATATATGTATATATATATATATATATATATATATTTGATTTTCTATTGTTTTCCTTTCCTTTCTTTCATTTTTCTTTTGTTGTTGTTAAGCAAGGTCCCACTATGTAGCCCTGGGTGACCTGGAACTCACTATGTAGACCAGCTTGGCCTCAAACTCACAGAGATCTACCTATCTCTTTATCAAAAGCTGGGATTGGAAGAACGTGCCACTGTGTCCCAGCCCATCATTTTGACTTTCATTTCTTGACTAATTCATCATATCAAGAGTCCTCCTGCTCCCCCCGGGTGGAGAGTTGTCTCCAAGGTTAAGAGCACTGGTTGCTCTTGCAGCGGACCCAGGTTCGATTCCCAGCACCCATGTGGGGGCTAACAGTTGTTTGTAACTCCAGTTTCAGGGAATCTGATACCCTCTTCTGACCTCTTTGGACATTGCATGACACAGGTACACTTACAGTTAAATGCATTCAGGCAATACACTCATACATATAAATTAAAAACAAATAAAATGTTAAAAAAAACAGTATTTTTTTCATTTAATTTCTTTGGATGAATATCTATTTGAATCCTTTGTCCTTTTAAAGATTGGATTATTTGGGCCATTTTTGTCGTTATAACTGACCATGCTCTGTATTTTCTAGATATTAAATCCTATCATACACCGGCCCATGAAACAGTGAAATGAACACATACAAAAGGAAGCCCTGCACATGCTGTTACAGCTGCATACGCTAGTCTTCAAAGAAAGGAAAAGAGGTCATCGTCAGTTTTAGAAGAAAGAAAAATCTAGGTGTAGTTTATCTTTCATTGTGTAGAAATTTTATCCTAGACATTTATTTCTTCTGCTGAACAAGATAGCCCAATTTATATGTGAACTTTATCATCCAGCATGTTCAAAGTCTACTGAGCACAGATATCTCCTGAGCAAATCTAAAACCATTAAAATAATAATCTTATTTTTCTCCAGGAGTAACATGGAAAACTAAAACAAAACAAAACACAAAATCCCTGATATTCCAGGCAACCGGGGAAAGCTGTAGATGAAATTTCCAGAAATTTCCATTGTTTTAATGAAGTGCAGATGAAGATTTATCCCATCAGCCCAAAGTACTTTCCTTTAGCTCATGGAGTCTTTTAATCTTTAACTTACTGCATCATTAAAGTTAAAACCTCTGGAGAGATTGGCTTGTCCTTAGCTTTAAAGGAAGCCAAATACCATTTTTCAGGTTGGGTTATTTCATAGTTGCTAGTTGGAGATGGGGGCTTTAGTCTCTTCCAGGACCAAGAAATTTTATTTGGAGTTAGTTTGGAGTACTTCAGTCATTACCAATGGAACCATGACAAGGATTAAACAACCCAAGTGTGACCCCTGGGTCTGCTCAAACGTTCTATGAAGAGCATTCTGCCAAATTCAGCCAGATCACAGTCACAAATATTAGTAAAGGATCTTAGACTTAACCTTCAACCCTAGTGTCAAGTTTCCTTCACCCTACTAGAAAGCCCAAGATGGCCATGAAACTATCTTTCTGGAGGCTAGATGTAATTCTGTCAGGATTAAAGGGGTCTAGGTGTTATTGTTGTTGCAGAAAGATCCATAGGCAAAGTGTAGAAGATATTTCTGACTTAAAAGAGAATGAAGAGGTGTGATCAGAGTGAAACAAGGAGCGTGGCATTGGAGTACCCATGGGTCCCACAGATGGGAACCTCCTGGAAACACTAGAATGGGAAATGATATGACAGAGAATCGACTGAGCCCTGACTGACCTTACTGCTCCTAATGCAATGGGATAGGCCAGAAAGCTACTCTGAGATCAGACTGTCCAGTAATCATTTTTGGATAATCAGTTCTATAATGTATTTCTCATATTTTTATGCTAGGGATCTCTTCCAATTTTTTCACTAGTAATAAATAAGGAATGTGTTCAGTTTGAATGTATACATGTGGCTTAATTATACCTTTATGCTTTGAATTTCCCTGAAGAATCACCAATGAGTCTCAAGTGTTTCTGTGTGATTAAGCTTCAAGTCTGAGATGAAACAGAATAAACTGAAATAATGTAAGTAGAATCTTGGGTTGTTTGACTAGAATATAATAATTAGAGCTGATAATTGCAGTTTTGCTTTTCAGAAATTTATAATGAAAGGACATCTTGGATTATTTTCCCTTGTAATAACATATAGAGGAATTGATTAAACTAGACCCAGTTGGGGAAAAAAAGTCTCACCTCAGGGTTTCTTGAGAAGTTTCATAAAGCTTGTTGGCCAGGGCTACAGTCCTGAACCGTTGGAGGGTCCAGTTCCAGCATGGCTCCTTTGCAGAAGAGAGTCTCATTTGTGCCCAGCTGTTGGCAGAGACTTTGGTGTCTGGTTCCTCCTGGACTCCTTGTGTCCCCAGGACAAGGAGTCTTATTTTTTTAAGACTTAAAAAAAAAAGACTATTTTTTGTCTTAGCAACTTGAAATTTATACTTGACAATCTATACAGAACAGAAAAAAGAATAATGTAGTCATGACCGCATGGTACATTCAGACACTGGAGACTGAAGGTAAAGAAAATGGTGCGGCCATGTGGAGAACAACAGAACTGTCGGGACGAGATGAGCCATTGGGTACCTTAAAATTACTGGTATTCAAACATACAGTTGTAACTCGATTCCTGAAGATGTCTCATCATTCTGTCTAGAAGCAGAAAATGATAGTGCTGTTTGTCTGCAAGGTTGACCTTTTTATCTCGTATGTGTTGCCACAGGACACGGGTATCCTTGCAGAAATCACCTCCTGAGAGTCACCAGCAAGAACATGAATAGTAATTATTTTTATTCCTGTTTTACTTTAAACTTAAAGTAACTAAGGGTAGAGAGGTTAAGACATATGAACCAATTTGGAAAGGTAGCCTTTGCAGAGCCAGAAACTGGAAACCAACAGCTTGACTGCACAACCCAACTCCCCAACTGGGGTTTCACTAAATCACAGTTGCCTAGGCCAGCAAGAGACTAAGTGATCAGAAAAGGGGATTTCTTTCTTTTTTTTTTTAAAAAAAGTATTCTATTTATTATTTTTTATTTTATGTATATGTATATATTGCCTGCAGGTATGTAAGTGCACCCATGTCCTGCAATGCCTGTGGAGTCAGAAAAGTGTCAGATCCCCAGGAACTACAGTTATGGCCGACTGTTAGCTGCCATGTAGGTGCTGGGTACTGAACCTGGGTCCTCTGCAATAGCAGCCAGTGCTCTTAGCCATTGGGTTTTGTCTCCAGCTCTGGGCTTCTTTTCACTTGATGTTTCCCAAATGTTGTACATTTTTACACACTGAGAAACTCTTTGCAAACACCTATGTTTTCCTGGAATACAGAGATGGCACTAATTTTGCAAGAGGACATAAATACATAGATTGAAAATTCTTGTTGTTGTCAATCAAGATGAATCAACTATCTCAAGATCATCACCCGATGTCTCATGATCATTTTCCAAGCACAAATTTCTAGAAGAGTGTCTTCTTGAATCATTTCACTCCCTTTACTTATTAATTTTAAAACTTGTAAATTGTGTCATCTATTGCAACATTGGCTTTGTAGTGTGACAAGTTTTGCAGCAGAGGATGAATTCTTGAATTTAATCTAGTCTCCAATATTTCCTAGTTCTGCAGAATCAGGTCAACACCATAGCCTTTCAGTATTTGTTTTATTAATAAGGGGGAATAATAATGATTTACAAAGTTTGAAAGCTAAGTATTAAATAAAATAGATGCAACAACACTAACAAGAATGACTTCAGCTATTATTGTGATACACAATCTCTGTAGCTAGAAGACGTATTCACACAGATACTTGTGAGGCAGCTGGTGAGAATTAAAGGGTGCCATTTGGACCAAGAAATAGAACTAATTGGCTACACAGAGACTCAACTCATGTCCTGAGTCTCATTAGCTGTGTGGTTTACTAAGCACATTTCAGTCATTCAAGGTTCCTCTAATGAGGCTGGTCTTCAGCTGGACCCTGGTGACAGAAAGCTGGATAGATAGATGCCCTGTCATCTCTGCCCCCAAGTGGCCCATGGTCTAGTGAGGATGGGTGGGTGGATGAGTTAATAGACAGTTAACAAACTTAATGTAAGCCAATACTAAACAGAGGCCGACAAAACTGTGGAGGAAGCACGGGTGAGTTCATCCCTGCCCCCCTCATGATTGTGGAAGTTGTGTGTTCTCATCTGTGTTCCTGAGTTGTTGAGTCTAAATTCCTATCTAAAACAAACTGGTCCATTGAAATCACCAAGTTAAATAATAGACAAGTCAGTTCCTGTTTTCAAAATTTTGCTTTTTTTTTTTTTTCTTTTCTGTTGATCAGAAATTCGGGAATCACAGAGTCTCACCTCAGGGTTTCTTGAGAAGTTTCATAAAGCTGGTTAGCCAGGGCTACAGTCCTGAACCGTTGGAGGGTCCAGTTCTAGCATGGCTCCTTTGCAGAAGAGAGTCTCATTTGTGCCCAGCTGTTGGCAGAGACTTTGGTGTCTGGTTCCTCCTGGACTCCTTGTGTCCCCAGGAAAAGGCAGCTTGCTTTCCTCAGAGTGAGGAAGCCTAGCAACAGGTGCCGGAGGCTGCAGAGCCTTGCTGGAATCAGGCTCCAGGGCTTCACTCTTGTCTCCACTCCAGGTTCTTTAAATGATGGGAATCTCATAAGAGGCGTCGAGAACAGAACTTACGTGTCCTTTAACCACTACCATGCAACCTATGTGCAGAAAGCCTTAAAAACAGCATCTTGTCAAACAGTTCTTCCAAAGATTTATTTTCACTTTATACTATTCACCCTTTGGAGCTAGACATCTTGACGTCCTACTGTATTACCTCAATCGTCTTAGCAATAAATTGGTTTACCAATTCATTTGCATAAACACCAAAAGCTAGTGTTGAACCTGAAGGTTTGGGTGCGTGTATGTATATGTGTGCGTGTGTGCGTGTGTGTGGGGGGGCATTGTTTTTACTACAAATTCTAATTGTTAATATCTTGTTCCCTCAGTGGAGACTGAAATCTGAGTGTGCAGAGTGAATTGATCCTTCCTCTAGATTTCCTCTCTTAATTTAGGCTGGGCCTTGTGCCCCATGCTTATCATTTTTGTTATTTGGGAGGGTGTGACAAGGAGATCACAAGTTCAAGAAAAACCTAGACAACTTAGCAATACTGCCTCATGGATATATCTCAGTGGTAGAACACTTGACTAACATGTGCGAGGTCTGGGGTTCAATCCCTAATTCCATGATAATCAATCAATCGACAATCAGTCAATCAATCAGGGACTCAGGAAGTAAGAGGAATCTTCCAGAATGTCTTTATCTTTTTGATCTACAGAAGTTTAACTGCTAATAAGAAATGATCAGTGACTTAAGGCTCCTGCCTTCCCTCCCCTAGAATCAGAAGTGAGTCAAATAAGATGGTCCAGCTTATGTCTCAGGAGACAGGACATGTGTGGTGGGTTTTATTCTTCCTAAAGAAGAAACAGGCTTATTGGATCAGCTTTGAGGTTATGGGCATGCACCTTTAGAGCAGCAAGCATACAGCGGGCAGTCACTCGTTTCTTATCCTGCAGTGTTCAGTGTTACTTCTCTGAGTGTTTGCCAGGGTCTAGTCAGAATCAGAATGCATGTTAATAAGAATAGATGGGACTCTGAACTTACTGGACTTGCATCCTTGTTATGTATTATTCAAAGCAGGCACTCCTCAGGTGAAAGCTGGCTATCAAGGGCCTGTGAAATTCTGTGAGAGAGTCTGTTGTTCCTGGGTGTCAATAAAGTCATAAAACTCAGCCAGTCTTCAGAAGTGACAGTTTATTAGCAGCCCATACCCCTCAGATACATGATTTCTGTCACTTGAAGAACTGCAAACAATTTCCTTTTTAAAAGTTCGAATCATCATCCTGATCATAGGTCAGGGTGTGTGCACCCGCCTTGCATCTTTCTTCAATTCTTATTTCTTCCCAACACCCCAAACTGGAGCCAGCCAGCTCTGTGTGGATTCCTTGAGGGAGGGGTTTAAATCGTAGTTCTTCAGAACTCTTCACTGCACTGTGCACAGATTTCACAGGACACACTGAGTTAGGATCATCTTCTGTTTCCTTCAGTAGGAAGGTTTTACACTTAACGGCATCGTGTCACAAGATACTGAGAGCAAGTATCCATCGCTCGCATTACACCGGATGCTGAGTGCTCTCAGTTCAGCACAGCTTCAGCATTTTGGTTTGATTATTACATACCCAAAATAAGTATGAACGTGTGTTTCTTCTTCTTGGTATTGAATGGGATTCTTCAAAACAATGCATTATCTAGCTTGGATGCTTGAGTATTAAAAAGTCCGGTTTTGCCCTGTCACGCACTGTTAGAAATTCACCGATTTTTCTTTGTTGCTCTCAAGTGCTTACAGCCGAGGGCAGCAGAGCTTTGTCCTGCTTCCCTCTCCAGTGAGTGCTCGTGGCAGGGAGCACAATGCCCCATTGTTTGCACCTTATGTGGTCATTATACCTTGAGCAGCTGCTCATGTCTATGACAGGTCACATAAGGAGTAGGTTGGGGAAGCTGTGCTGCTTGAGCTACCGGTAAGGCTGAGAGCTAGGAATACAGGGGATCACCTGCCACGACCCGGGTCCATACTGTGTCAAATTGAGTGACATAACTTTCTTTCAAATCACATAGATGTTAGTTGCTTATTGGTTGTTATATGGTAAGTACATTGTGTGTGTGTGCGTGTGTGTGTGTATGTGTGTACACGTTTGTCTGTTTAGGTGTCACATGTATGTAGAAGTCAGAGGACAATCTTGGATGTCATTCCTCAAATGTCTTCATTTGAGACAGGGCCTCTAATTAACCTGGAACTTTGCCAGTGAGTTCCAGGATCCTCCTGAATCCGCCTCCCATCTCACAACTGATGGGATTGTAAGTGTACACCACCTGCCCTCTCTTTTTATGTGGGCTCTTGGGATCTCAACTCAAGTCCTTAGGCATGTGAGGTAAACTCCTTACCGACTGTGCCATTTCCCCAGCCCTAGAATATGTTTTGCTTCAGGAAAATCATTCTGTTTGGCTTAGCTATTGGTTTTATTGGCAAGTACTAAATGTCGAATGTTGCTGGAAGAGTCACTGTAAAGGGGATCTAACCATAGCTATCTTTCCAGACGCGGAAATCATCATGCACATCACCTACACTGCTTTAGCTGAGCCACTGATAAGCCTGTCAGTCAGGAAAACATCCTCTTAGTTTTTGTGTATGTGCACAAATGTGTACATGTACATACGTGTGTATGTATGTATGTAGAACAGAGACTGATGTCCACTGTCTTCTTCTATGACTTTCCACGTTATGTTTTGAGATAGGGTCTGTCTCTGAACCTGGAGCTTGCCTATTTGGCTGGATTTCATGGCTAGAGAGCTCCAAGGATCCACTTTGCCTGTCTCTGAAGTGGTATTCACATGCCTTCTTTTTCTGAATGTGCTAGCGATCTGCGCTCATGGCACATGACAAATACTGTACTGACTGAGCCATCTCCTCGGGCCCGATCCGCTCATGTTCCACACAGCAAAGAAAATAAAATAACTAAGCCAGAACACCAGATGCAGCTTCAAACCTACAAATTATTCCTGGACTTGAGCTTCTTTGAGGCTCTATTTTAAGATGAAGTACTTTTTATATTTGTTTCAAAGGGAGGGTTAGAGGATTGAAAATGCTTAATTGATGGAAGGTGGGAATGGTTACTCCCCCACCTCCTCTGCTAAGCCCAGCTCAAAAGGAATTCAAGCCCATTCAGTTCCCAGACAGATCTGGAAAAAACATTATTCCAAAGTGAGAAAGAAAATCTTTTGAAACATCATGTTTCTGCCATCTCAGACTTTTGATACGCATCTATGTGTCTAATTCCAGTTACTGAGGAATCAGCCTTCAAATCTACAACCACTTGGAAACAAAAAAGACAAACCACCTGGTTTGAGGTGTTGCCACGTTTAAATAAGGATCCTATTAACTGCCTCTTGCAGTCTGATTGAGAATTAAACTGTGATCTGTGGACTTTGTATGATTCCCAGCACAGCCAACACCATCTAAAAGAGCAATTATTAAATAGCGTGGTTAATTTAAAAATTATCTTTGTTTTACTAAAGCAAGTAGCAGAATGGGCACTGTGATCCCCACGTAGGTCATCCTCCAGGGTTGCAGGGGAGACCAGGCACCCCGTGCTTCCCTGGCAGGAAGCTGTGACCCTAACAGGGAGGTGTGGGTGAGGGGTGACGGCCACACCTGGCATCCCAGCATCTCCAGGGGACCTGGGCTGAGGCTCCTTCGGCTCTGTGCAGCTGGCGCAGCAGAGGGAGCCTGGACTCTGAGGGAGGAGGCTGGGAGCTCAGCTCTCTGCTGCATTCCGAGGAGCCCAGGCTGCAGCCGCTGCACCCGTGAAGTTCCCAGCACACGCTCAGCGCTGCTGGCACCCTCGTTTGTGGGTGAAGCCTGGCGCTTGTCAACAACAGGGAGAGATCCCATTTTTGCTCTCTCAGAGAAAAGGCTGAGAAATGAGCCGTCCAAGGAATCTGGCAAGCAGAAGAGTGAAAGGCAGATCCCTGCCAGCAGCTAAGTTGTAAAATTGCTTTGGAGGCTACCCAGGGAGCGCGATAAAATTGATAAGAAAAGAGCAGACAGGGCTCAGGAGCAAAGGCACGCCTGACTGCACTTGAGTCCGGGCGCAGGGACGCAGCAACACGATTGCAAGGGGATTCCTGAAATGAAAACACATCCACCCCAAAAGAAGGAGAGGAACAACCCAGCTGGCGTGTGCATTTTTTAGAAGGCGAATCCCTCAGGTATGTTTTCTTTACCTTGGTCCGAGCCCTTTCGTTTGTATGAGATGTATCATCCGCTTTTCCCCTTCGTCTTTCTCCTTGCACTTTGACTCACAACCACCGGGTTCTCTCTGTGTGGAAGGCGCATTTTTATGCTATCCTAGGCTCCTAATCTATACGATTTTGAGGGGGATCAACCGTCTTCTCAATCATTGCTTTATTTGAAACGCAGAAACAGAACTGCTTAGTTTGCAGTTAACTTTCCGGGGAATCTGTGCATAGGGGAGAACCAAGGCTGGGATAAAAGCTGGGGTCCTCCCTAGTCCTTTGAGATTTGGGAGGAGTGGAAATTAAAGTCAAGCAGAGATGAAAAGTTGAGGGTTGGTAGGAAAGGGTTAAAAGCAGAATTGTGTCACCTAAGTGTTTGTGTGGCTTAGCCTCAGGTCTGGGGCAGATTTTTTGATGGTTCTGCCAACCGCCCGCTGGACCTGTGCTTCAGGGTGACAGTCCTGCAGATTTACTTTCAAGAGGCGACTTGCTGATCCTGTGCTTGACTCTCTTTTACAACTGTTCTATGGCTCCGAAGGAGGCATTCTAAAAAAAAAACAAATCCCCTAGATCCAGCTCCATGAGTAAATCCAACTTCTGCAATTACATCATCAGCATACTTGTATAATAAAGAGAAAGACACGGCAACAGTCGTACCTAGGCTGACGTGACAAAGCTGAAATTCAGTTTGCTCCGTAGGGCTTCAGAGAGCAACATGAGAGGTGGGTGGATAATGTGCGAAGAGATGGGGTTTAAAAATATTCTGTGTTTTGGAGTTAATTGATGCTCTTAAGAAAAGAATTTTGCCATATTTGACTCTTCAATACTTTCATAAAAGTGGGTGAAATTGTGAATAAATTGCATGTACATACATTTAATTGAACTTCTCTAGAGAGCAAGAGAAAAAGTGACATTTTCGTGTATATAAAGTATTTCTTAGATTTTCTCCCTGCTCTGTCAACATGGTGATTTAATACTAAAGCTTTAGGGCCTCAACTTTTAATTGTTGTTTCTGCTTTTCTGTGATATGTCAGCTGAAGTGCAAAAAGGCCAAATGGTATTTAAATGATCACTTGCATACAACCCTAAAGCAAACCACTACTCTTCTTTGCCAAGTGGCAGCGGTCTAGAGCACTGAGTTGGGCTCTACACCAAAATGAGGTAATTTGTTGTTCATAATCCATGTTATTCTACTAAGAATGACAAGCTATGGAGGATTGAGACAATTGAGACAATACAGGCAACTGAGACCATAAGAAGGAAGGAAGGAGATGGACGGAGTATTTAATGTCTCCAGTAGTGGGAAGTGGAAAACACTGGGTATTTCTTCAGTATCGACACAGAGTGTGATGCAGCCCAAAGGATCTGTGAAAGAAACAGCCCAGCAGAGAAGCAGCAATAATTTTAAAGACTCTTTGAAATGACCACATGGGGAACTAATAAACTAATGTGAACTAGGCAGAAAAATAATACTCAAATCCCACAGACAGATGAGAGCAGCTTTCCCAAACCAAAAAGTTTTTTTTTTTTTTCCCAACTACTATAGAATTTGATTGGGACAGTGTCAGTAGAGTTGTGGGCTTGGATTTCAGTGAGGATAAGAAGACACAGGTTCGTTTACTAAGCAGTTAACTAGTTATTTGTCATTAGACTTTAGGAGGTTTGGAAATTTCTCCCATGGATGTTCATCACCGTGCAGCTGGACAGATCAATGTCCATGTGACTCAGGGGATGAACATATTAAACAAGCTGAGAAAAGCCACTGTGCAAATGTTTCTTGTTAACCATGTAAATCATTCACTTCTCAAAGCTTAAAATACCTTGTGTTTAATAGCACCTTAAATATCTTGTGCTTAATACCACCTTAAATACCCAGCAATGAAGTATGTGGTAAACAGAGCTAGTTGCTTAAAAGCTCAGGTGCAAGTGTGGTGGTTTACCTTTCAATTCTAGATGAGAGAGAGAGAGAGAGAGAGAGAGAGAGAGAGAGAGAGAGAGAGAGAGATTGGTGGTGGTGTCATTTGCAAGAGAACACCTGGATGTCTTTGCTCTTTTAGGGCAGCCCTGCATCTCTGAATATGAGTACATTTTTGTAATGTGCATCTCTATCAGTGCACTTTGTATGGTACATCTCTGACTATCAGTGCACTTTGTATGGTACATCTCTGACTATCAGTGCACTTTGTATGGTACATCTCTGACTATCAGTGCACTTTGTATGGTACATCTCTGACTATCAGTGCACTTTGTATGGTACATCTCTGACTATCAGTGCACTTTGTATGGTACATCTCTGACTATCAGTGCACTTTGTATGGTACATCTCTGACTATCAGTGCACTTTGTATGGTACATCTCTGACTATCAGTGCACTTTGTATGGTACATCTCTGACTATCAGTGCACTTTGTATGGTACATCTCTGACTATCATCAGTGCATTTTGTATGGTACATCTCTGACTATCTGTACACTTTATATGGTACATCTCTGATTATCAGTGCACTTTGTATGGTACATCTCTGACTATCTGTGCACTTTGTATGGTCACGCCATTTCCCATTGTTTCACGTGCTTCCATTTCCTTCACCAGTCTCAGTTACTGCAATGCCAACCCCTCTGTGAGCTCTGAGAGACTTTGTGCCCTCTGTTCTTGGTCTTCTAATCTTATCACCATCAGCGTTTGTTGTACATTCTTTTCATCACATAATGCTGACAGCACAAGCACTTCCCCCAAATTACTGAGGACATTAGAATTGCCTTACACCTGATGGAGATGGTAGTGTATCCTTGCTATACAGGTAAAGTTTTTGTGATTTTTAGTGGATGCTAAATTTGTTTTCTACTACACTTTTACAGGTAAAAAAAAAAAATGACTCTTTGTAGCTGACAACTGTTATCAACTTCCTTGGTCATGTAGATTTAAAAAGCAACATTTTTCCAGAGCTGCTGGATCTGAAGGGAGACCCTGCCTCAGAAAAGACAAAACAAACAAACAAGCAAACAAACAAATAAAGCACCACTCAAGCTAGAACTGCTCTTTCAAAGAATTAAATTTTCGTCTTTTTTTGCTATTGTCATGAATCCTTTCCCGACCTCAAGTTTTCTGTGTTTGGATTAAGAGGCTCTAATTCCTTTCCCGCTGTTTTAAAAAGAGGGGTTTATTAATAGACCTCTTAGTATTTGGCTTTTGAGCAGACAGAAGACCGAATATCTGGTTGGGGAATCTCCACAGAGATAGCAGATTCCACTGCAGGCTTGCTCTATTTGTGGCCTGTTAAAAAAATATGAAGGGCCAGTGAGATAGCTCAGTAGGCAAAGGGGCTTGCCAATAAAGTTGGAGACTATCGTTCAATCCCAGGGAGCCATAGGGTGGAAGGAGAGAGCTGATTCCTCAGTGTTGCCCTTTATGCACACTATGGGACACACACATACACACACACACGCACGCACACACACATCCATGTACACACATATAAATAAATATAATAAAAATTTTTTTAAAACTGCAAAGAAGACAGAATAACCATCGTAATCCACAGAGCGCACATCCTCCAGAGAATGAGCACCCAAAGGCACCACCCATCACTCACCCTTCTTTACTCTTTTTTGAAAAAAAATGAGCTTTTTTACATCTTATACAATAGTTCTAAATCAAATTTAACCCTCCCTCTCCCATCCATCCTCCCACCTCCCCGTCAGACCTGATGTGTTCAGCCTTACATGTAAACTCCTTTCCAGTCAAGTATTTGTACTCAGATGTCGTCCTTCAAGTTTGGATCCCCAAAAAAGTGCAATCCCTGCCCCTTGTACATTCTAGTTATATTCTATGTTTTCACCTCAGAGTACAAAGATCATTTACAACATTCATACCAGAAAGGCTTTGGATTGCTCTTCTTGCATAGAGAGGTAGAAAGCATTTTGTAGAAAGAAGGGGTGGGAGTCACAATAACTCAATATAACAAACCGTACTCAGCGCTTCTGAAGTTTTCTCAAAAGCTAATCATACTAACCAGATATTTTCTTTCCTTCTTCGCATTTTACAGCTCCATTTCACCTATTTCAGCTCCCCACTGTCAGTCCCTGTGGGCTTTCATCCTGTTCAGAATAAAACATACTTGTTCCTGACCATTTGAGATCTTGAGACTCTGAGTGCAATCTGTCTTTTTTTTGACAGAGAAAAAATGTTTTGCACAAAAATATTTTGCAAGTGTGTTTTGTAACTGGAAACAATATCCACTAGGAGAAACTTTCCCAGACACATGCAACCTAAAGCACAAATAGAGGAAGAAAAAGAGCATCTGTGGGGGCAAAGATGTCTTGACATGTGTTTGAGCGTGCATATATGTTCATTTTTATTTATCTTTTTATTTGTTTGTATATGTGTATATGTTTGTCTGTGTGTGTACAATACGTGTGCAAGTGTAGCTCAGAAGATGGCATCAGAACCCTTGGAACTGGAGTTACAGGCAGTTTTACACTGCCTGGTGTCAATGCTGGGAACCAAACCCAGGCCCTCTGCCAGAGCAGTATGTGATCTCAACCTTTGAGTATCTCTTCAACTCTGACTTTACTGTTTTGTACATGGGAAGAGCTGATAAGTCACTGAGTCGAGTTTCCAAGAGCACTGTGGTCATAGCCTCAGAAAAGCTGGCAAAGGGTCATAATATGTTTTGAACCAAGTCATTGATAGGTGGCATATAATCGAAAAAAATCACGAAAACGTGTAATTTATCAATGAAAAATATCAAGCACAAATTCTAAGGAGATCTATCTAGAGAAAGTGATAATTCAACAGTCATCCAGCAGGAAACCCAGGAATCTATTATAAAATCTTGGCTCAGTCTCCGGTCAGTTCAGAGTGACCTTTTCCTTTGTAAGTGTTGATTTCTTTGTAAGTCCATCCAGACATCTGCTGAGGAGGATCTCTTCTAGTCCTCTCACTCCGGGATTTTATCAAATCTTCCTTCCACAAATTCTGGAGGGCACACTCCCTTTGAGAATGTAACTGTGGAACTTCCTGGCTCTGCTTTGTTTTTCCTTGTAGGCTATAGAACTGTGTCAAAAGCACTTGTTTGCCCAGTAAACTAAGGAACAGCAAACCTCTTTAAGTTTGAGGAGAGTTTACTGAGTTCTTCTCCTTCAGACAACTGGGTGAAAACATTGTGTTACTATGTTGTATTAACTACGCACAGGCAGTATGCAAGGGAGACTGGTTCTAGGAACACAACAGCTGCCCCAGATCCACAGATGCTGAACTTCCTTATTTAAAATGGTGTTGGATTTTCATTTTCTAAACAGATCCCAAATACCTTAAATCATATCTAGGCAGGTAATAATATGGATTGAAATGTAAATGCCTCATCAAGGGCTGTTACAGGAGATGGGTTAAGGACTCTTGACCAGAAAGTAATTGTGTGTGTTGTATTTATTCCAGGTGAAAAGTTTAAAATCATGCAGTCTGAAGCTGGTTGAGTCCATGGACACAGAAACCATGCACACAGCCAGCTAACTGTAATTTGGAGAAAACCGTGTATTTGTGAGTGAGAATATATTTGCTATAGCTTTGGTAGGTGTTAAAATTCTGGCATTTAGCCAACAAGAAACAAATGGTAAGCCTGGTTTGGAGACAAGTGCCTATGAATCCAGCACTTGGGAGATGGAGGCAAGAAGATCAAGTGTTCAAGGCCTGTGTCCATTGCATAGAAAGTTCATGGCCAACATAGGTTACATGAAGTCCTGTCTTCAAAACAAAACCAAACCCCAAAGAATACAAAAAGAGACAAATGATGTTAGGATCATTGCCCATTTACAAGAGTCATTCATAGAAAACTACCTTTAGAATAAAATGCCTGTATATTCTGTGTCATCGTACTCTCTGGGTGGGCAACCCCAAACAGAGTACCAGAGAAAGACAACACTGAAGGTTCTCATGGCTGAAGAGGCAAACTTAGAAAGTAACCCATGAGATAGGAAAATTGTGCTTAATTGTCCAATAAAGTGTCAAGCTATCATTGGAAAATAATCGAAGACCATTAATAAGAAACACTGTTTACTGAATACAAGTTACAGGAACTGCATGTTAATCTCTGCCTCTCCGTTTCATTTTGAGTTTCACTCAAGCATTCCCTGATCCCATCATCTCCTTGACTGGGTGACCTATCTTCACAAGTGGCCTGTTCTGCTGCTTTCTAATGACATGTCTTAAAATGTCAAGAGATTCAATTCTAGGCAGTACCTTCTCCTAAACAATTTCTCTTCCTGATTTCCTCATTTCCTCGGGCTCCAATCTCATCATCCTGGGACTCTGCTCTTCCTCAGGTATCACATGCATTCAGCAGCTTGTATTTCCTCTGTCACACCTTATCTTCAGCTCTGCTGTCCTTCTTGCTGTCACCATTTGGTCTCAGTCACTTTTTCTTAGAATACTGCCCATTTTTGGGGGGATTTTCTGCTCAACTTTCTTTTGAGCATCTGCTCTGTATGTGAATGCCAAGTTCCTTGTCCTGAAGGATGTCATGACCCACATCACTCTCCTCAAAAAGTTCCATGGGCACCATCAGATATTTAAAATAAAGCATAAGGGCTGGGAGATAGCGCAGGGGTTAAAGCACTTGCTGCACAGCATGAAGACCAGAGTTCAGAACTCCAAAATCCACATACATGCTGGATGGGTGCAGAGCCTGACTCTAAGCCCAGCCGCAAAAGGAGGGGACAAAGGATCGATCCTCAGAGCGAGCTGATCAGCTGTCCTGACAAGGTTTGGGTTTGTTTGAAAAAATCTGCCTTATTGAGTAAGGAGGAAAAGTGATGGGGGGATGATTCTACACATCAGCCTGGGGCCTCCACATGTACACATGCACCCATGCAAAACATATATACACAGACACGTGTACCAACCACATACTCCCAGTTGAAAATGGAAAAAAAATGAAATAAAGCTTAAAATCCTTAGTTTGTCAATAAACACCTTTTTCAAGCATCTCCCAGGCTACCTTTTCAGCTTGACTTGTCTCAGTTTCTTTTCCCTAATTATACAGATTATTCACAGATTCCCAATACTGGCATACCAAACTATTTCATAGCACTGAGGAATTAGCCTAGTTTATTAATGCATCAAATAATTTATCTTGAAGTTTTTCCTATGGTTTTAAGTTCAACCTTTTGTGACTTAATATTGCTTCAGAAAAGAGGCCTACTTAGATCCCAAACCTCTTCAGTACGGCATCTATGCAAAATATGATCCATTGCTTAGAAGTTTTGCATCTTAAAAGAAGATAGAAAATAGTGACATTGTAAAGATCATTGTTTGAGTTTTTTAAGAGACATAAATGAATTGATGCAGTGTTAAACACATCCCAGCTAGAACTCATTCTAGTTGTGGTCATGTATTTCCCATCTGTGTATAGAAGGTGCCCAGTAGTTGTGGTTGATTTTATATTTAATTTATACTCTGTAATGTTATGAGTTTTTAGCGAGAGTGATAAAGCTAGAGAAACTGGTTCGTGGAATAAGGAATGGTAAGAAATACAGCCAGCAATAAAACTTGGATATTTATTGTGTCCTAAGACAGCAGTGACCTCAGAAGTTACATTTAGGTCAAACTGAAATAGCTGTGAACAGCCTGATTTTTATGGAGTCCAGGGCTCTGAGAGTCCAACATAATCTCATGTGTGCTTTCCACAGTATGACCACAGCAAATCCCACTGGTGTTAGAGAAACAGCTGGTGTGTCTCAGGAAGGACCTACCACTGTGAGATGCCTCTGGGGAGGAGAGGGGTCCAAACAGCTGCTCTGAATCATTCACAATGTTGGGATGCCTGATTCAGGAAGACTCAGTAATGAATAAACTTGTGGACACCTCCATTGAGAGGCCGAAGAGCTGCAGCCACAGGACAGGTGGAAGGTGGATGTGTGGGGAAAGCTGCTTGCACTTACTCCATCTAGATGTCCATAGAAGTCCATCAGGAGCTTTAGAATTCTAACTAGATTTGAAATTTGGAATCTGTACATTTTGTGGATTCTTGCATTTTCCTGTGTTTACCTTAAAGCCAACTCTGTGGTGTATATCTCCCTCTTCTTGGTTGAGGTTTCTGAGTCAAAGCAGGAGATTTTTGTTTCCATTTGATTTCTATAATAACAATTTTCACTTTTTGATCCCATAGCCAATATCCCCACCTCCTCTGATCTAAATCTTCCCATACTGACTTTAATTGAAAATATATAAAGTGTAGTATAACTCTTTCCGATTCCGCTTACAACACATTGCCTCACAATAGCACCTGCTTTACAGCCTGCAGCTCACAGTGTGTTCATTAGGAGCCACAGTTATGGAAATAAGAATTCTTGGAAGATCTATTGTTGTCTAATAGAAAGCAGTGGTCCTGCTTATAGATAGATGCATTTGCCTGTGAAATTTTCATTTGGAGAAGACGCCCCATCCCGCCAAACACCCAAATGGCAAATGTGAGCACAGTGAGGAGGAAGAACACCAGGAGTCAGGACTAGAGTCTCCTGGGTGAAACTTGATCTCCATATTGTAAGTTGCTCTTTTGAGTTTCTGAATTTCAGAATACTTTCTTTATTCAGACACTTGGCCATGTCACCCTTTAATTTCTCTTTTGATTTGTTCTGTCTGTCTCTACCTCAGCCTTTACCTCCAAGACATCATTTGCTGATTGTTTTGGTCAGAATCTAAAGCACATTTCTATGAGAGTGAAAAAATAGACATTTTGGAATGCAGAAAAAATGTAAAAATCCACAAAATGCACTATAGACTCCAAATTTAAAATCTAGTTAGAATCATAAACTGTCTGGCACAGTCTTAAAAAATTTCAAAGCAGCAGTTAATTTCTGGGTGTTGGTTTCTGAGTTGTGGTCTCGCTCTACGAGTTTAGTCTCTTCGGTTATTGAAATATGTGCAGCTGGGTTATTATACTTAATACCAGATGAAAATGCACCAAGATCAATGCTTGGTCATTTCTGAATGCAAGAAATTTATTCCTGTGTGTGTGAAAATTAGTCATAAAAATAATTAATTTGAGATTTAATGGAGAAAAACTGTGAACTACCAAGAAAGTCAAACACTGGTGAACTGTTAACTAATTTGTAACTGGAGCTTTAAAGGAAAGATAAAATTAATAGAATGAGACTTGAGGGTTAGCTAGATTACTCAGCAAGTAAAGGAGCTTGCCGGCAGCCCTGATGACCTGAGGTTGAGTCCTGGAGCTCACATGTGGAAAGAGAACAGACTCCTGCAAGTTGAGACTCACACCCCGTCTCTCTCTCTCTCTCTCTCTCTCTCCTTCCCTCCCTCTCTCTCACACACACACACATACAATCAATCAATCAATCAAAATTTAAAAGGCTTAATATCTTTTGTGCACTATTACACTACATATTCATCATGATGGCTTAACTAATACTCAAGGCTTCTTCTTACTGTTTACGTTAGTTATTTTTCTGTTGCTGTGATGAATGGGTCCAGTCAGAGAGTTGTCGGGAGTGGTAGCAGGTGGCTGGAGCAGAAAGCTGAGAGCTCATATCGTCAAGCACTGGAAGTAGAGAGTGTCAGAGAGCAACTGGAAGTGGACAGACTACTCAGATCCTTCCTCCAGTGATATGCTTCCCCCCCGCCCCCCGCAAGTCCACACCTCTCAGTCTTCACTAACAGCACCACCAACTGGGAACTAAGTGTTCAGATGCATGAGCATACCGGGGACAGTTCTCATTCAAACCAGCACAGTACTACATTAGAGAATATTAAACATACTATTCTTAAATTTAAATAATTTAATATTTCTAATTATTCATGGTTCAATGATACCTTGTAAATGACAGGAATGGTGGGGAAGTCATGGTCATTCTACTTCCTCCGAGTGCCAATTGAGAGGACTCTTTGCAAAGGATTTTGTCCTTTATGGATAGATAACTTATTAACCATTGGGGGAAGCACTCTGCCCTAAGATCATATATCTGGGTTCACACATATCCTGAAAGTGGGTTGTAGTCACAAAATATTCATCATTTTCTCAGAAGAACAATTCAAACAGGAATGGTACTTAAGGGAAACCAGAAATGAAGGACTTTGCTTCTTAAATTCCAGTGCCAGCAGTTTATCTCAGTGGCATCCTTTTCTTAGGAGCTGTGGAAATCAGCATGCATGTTCTGAGGCTCAGCAGTAGATTGCGGAAGTGAGTGTGTTAGGTACATTGTGGATCGCAGTAAGCATTCAAGGCTGGGTATGAAACATGACCACAAAATTCACAATGTAGAGACCCAGCAAACTAATGTGCTGGTGTATGTGTTTTCTTTCTTGCTGTATGACTTTCTGACAGATACCTCTGTACCTCTCTGATTGAGACGTGTACCTCCCGGGCTGTTGTTTCTGTTCTAATTAGACTATTTATAAAACACACAGGGCTTAAGGGTGTTCATTCTATGTTAATTATGGAGCTGTGAGTAGCTTTGCTGGAGACATGAAGTTTAATTTCAGACCAGTGGGTTTAACATGTACTTACCTGTGCAGAGTCCTGAAGGCATAGTGTTCCCAGTGCCTCTCTCCATCAACAACCATCTCCTCTGTCTTTCTAATGCTTGTTTCTGTCTTCTCTTCTATTCTTCACTAGATTGTGAGTTTTCTTGAAAACAAGTGTGAAAGTGTGGAGTTCTGATGTGTGTTAGTTAAGTGCAGGAACAAGGAGAAGATCACCTTGTGGATTAAAATGGTTATAATGGGGTAAAATACAGCAGCTTCTAATGATTGACATTAATATGAAATAGTGCTTAGAAGATCTTGTCTTGGTAATTTAAATTAGAGGTAATGGGTGACATTGTGATACTTGACAGAGAGAACATTTCAGACAGAGGAAATGCTTGTTGGGTAAAGGAAATCAAGTTATGAGTTGAACATAAGGTTGTTGTGCTTTCAGAAGCCTTGTGGAGCTGTGCTGGAGAGGGATAAAATAGGTCTTCCCGACAAAGGCTCTTGTGTCTGTTAGAGGAAGCATTTTTGAACAAGTGAGGGATGTGTTACAAGATTTCATGTTGTATGAGGGTGGTTTTAGGAGGAAATGTAAGTGCATTAAGTTCTAGCAAAAAAGAAAAGACCAGCTTGGGTTAAAGCTCAGGGCACATGGGAAGCACCAGGACAACTGGTACCCCTGAAATACACAGAGTAGGCATTAAGAACACTTAAAATGTATTATTGCATTTTGTTTATCTGTGTGTGTGCATGCACATGACACAGTGTCCATGTGGAGGTCAGATAGCAACTTGTAGGAGTCGTGTCCCTCATTCTACCATGTGGGTCCCAGGAATGAAGCAGATTGTCCATCTTATTTACCTGCTGAGTGTCTCAGCGTCCACCTGAGTGGCAAACACATTTTATTACTGAGTATCTCCCTTCCTGATCTCACTTATTTTGGTGGAAGGAAAACAGTATTGTTTATTGAAATCTCTTCCTGAAATAACTCTTCTTACTTAATCCTATAAAACCTAGAGATTATTGCTGCTTTTTTTTTTCACTGTTAATTCTCCAATCCTGTAACAGCCCACAGCGTACAGCTGGAGCCCAATAAATATCTGAATAAACAAAGTATTGAACTCTCCACAATGCTAGTATGTTTTAAAATGTTTTTAATTCAAGTGCAGTTTTTCAGCTAGTTAGATCTCCCTTAAATCTACCTTCATCATCTCTAGTTACTATTCCACATGAACAAGCATGCAGGTTCCAGAGATACAGAGGGTTCACTTTTAAATCAGAATCTTAGAGTCTTGAGGGAAAGGAAGATTCCAGGTATGATCTCAGTAATATATAACAAGGTAAATTGAGCTGTTTCTGCAATAACAAACAGCTTAATGCATCGGAATCTGTCAAATCCCCCCAATTGTGATCACATATTTCTCATCTGAACACTGGGGCTCAATTTGCATTTATCAACAAAGACAGGGTTATCCAACCTCAATTAAAACTTGGAAAACTGTCCACAAAATCTGATGGATGAGCATTGCTTAACTGCTTATGAGAAAGATCCGGGCAGTCTTTCATGGTTTCTATCTGAAACAATAATTTGGTAGGAAATTCAGGCATGAAAATGAAAAAAATGTACTATTTAAGATGGCAGTCTTCCACTGCAGCATAGCAGAGAGCTGGAGACTGTGTAATGGAAAAATAAATCACTCATAATAAGTATTCTTCAAGAATAGTGAAGAAAAAATACCAAGAAGCTCCATTCAGATATGAACAAAATAAAATGGTGCACCTGTATGAAGATGACACAATGAAACTCATTACTTGGTATGCTAATTTAGAAAATAAAACATTGGGACTGGAGAGATGGATCAGTAGTTAGGACTGGATACAGAAACCTGGTTTCCGTTCCCAGTGCCCATGTCAGGTAACTCACGATTGCCTGTAGCTTCAACTCCAGTGGATATGGCACCATGGTCTGGCCTTCCTGGGCACTGCACGATCGTGCACATATCCCTACACAGACAGACACACACATATATGTAATTAAAAATAAACCTTAATAAATAAATAATAAAAAATAACTATCATATACTGCTAAAAGAAGCTTCTTTGATCAGTGGTTAAAGGCATTACTTGTCTGTAAATATAAGGCTACATTTTAGCATACAGTAAGAAATTATGTTTGACAGATGTAGGGTTTTCTCTGGGATCTCTGACCCTTCAGCCATATGTATCACTGCTGGGTAAGGAAGAGTTGGCCTTGTTTAAGAAAGTGACACAAGATAGGCTGACCAGGCTTCAGTGGATGAACTCACACTGAGGGATCTCTGGAAACACAGCTCCATAGACCTTAACACGTATGTCAGAATGCATGGAAATTGTGTCGGGTAGGGGGACCATCAAGGTTGCACATAGGGGACGGGGGTCTAAATATTATTAAAATATATTGTATAAAATGCGCAAAAATTTAATAAAAATATATATTGAAAAAAGTAATAAAAATAAATAAAAATGAAAATAATAAAGAAATGTAAAAGCTCTACTATTTACTTTTAAAAGGTAAAGAGAGATTTATTAAATTTTATATATTAATACAGAGCTTTGTCCTTAGAATGTTTATTATGTTTACATTTCATAGATTGAAGAATCTAATAAAATAGATAATCAGGTATTTCAATTAAAAAATTCCCGTGCCTATATGCTGCAATGATACCAACAGGTTTTGTAGTGACCTATAGTTGTACATAGGTCCTCTCATTGTTAAGATGTGGTGTTGGGGGATGTGCTTAACAGTACCTGGCCATGGTATTTTCTTCTCTACAGCAGGATTAACTATAGTTCACTCCACAGCAGGTGCTTGTCCTGGCTAAATGATCTAAACGTTATTGCTTAAGGTGTGCCTCAGTTCAACAAGTACGACATGTCAACTCTTATCATTCTTTATAACCCATTAGCCATCTCTGGTATTTATGGTGTGCTGGTAAATAAGCATGCTTTGTAGTCCAGAGTCAAACGACCTGAAATTCAGAACAAGGGTAACCCCCTCCATACCAAGACTGGAGAAGTTATGAATGGGGTCCGTGTCTGACCAAGAGTGAAGATCTTCTCAAGGGCTGGCTCTACGAGGATGACCCAGAGGAATGCACTCTTTGCCCTTCCTATGTGTGTTCCTGTGCTGCAGAGTGCAACTGGAGGTTCAGGGTTGATCATGGATGTCAGTCCTCCCACCTTCCTGAAACAGTGCCTCTTTGCTGTTCACGCTGAATTTACCAGGCTGTCTGGCTCTTGAGCTCCTGGCAGTTCTCTTGTCTCAATCTTACATCTCATCAAAGGACCACTGGGGTTACAGGCTTGCACTAATGTGCCTGGCTTTTGCATGCGTTGTAGGGATTCAAACTTAGGTTCTCATGCTTGCCTGACAGATGCCTCACCCACTGGACCATCCCCGGAGCCATGCATTTCTTACTTTTAGAGGCATCATACCCTGGTAACTAGTCTGTATACCCAAGTGTGGCCTTCAAGCCCACTTACTTTATATGTGAACACAAACTCAGAGTGGTTTCCCTAAGATTTTGCCTAGTTTATTTTCCTGGGGAAACTAACATGAAAGTTAGTAATTACGTCTGTAATTTGGAGATGCTCTCAAAGTCACAGCTCATTATAACACTGACACTAAATAACCCTTCCACACACACCTGTGATGCCCCTTTGCTGTTTGAGGTGGCTTACTTGATGGAGTGATCCAGCTCACAATCTCAGTTTTGTATCATACTGCTGTTCTCAGTCCTTTAGGATGAAATTAGCTAAGGGTAGTGTAGTGTTTTAAATGAGAATGTCCTCCGTAAGCTCTAAGTATTTGGACATTTTGCCCCCCAACCCAATTGGTGGTGCTGTTTTGGGGATGTTCATGATAGGCCTTCATAGGGGCTACAATGTCTTTCAAGAAATAGACCTCTGTGTTGCCTTCAAACAAAATAAAAGTGAATTTCTAACCTCTGAGAGGGAGCCCTGGGTTACTTTTGTATCTTACAAGAATCAGAGGAATCTAGTGATTCAAGAACTTGGCCTAGTTTGATTCTCCGTTGCTGTAACAAACATTCTGACCAATACCAACATGGGAAAGAAAAGGTTTATTTGACTTACATCTCCCAGGTCACAGTTCATCACTAAGGGAACTCAAGGTAGAAACTCAGAGCAGGAACCTGCAGACAGAGGCTGAAGCACAGGCCATGGAGGAACACTGCTTGCTGGTTTCTTCCCTGGCCCATCTCAGCCTGCTTTCTTATATAATACAGAACAACCTGCCCAGGGGTGGCACCTCCCACAGTGCGTTGGGCCCTCCCACATCACTCAGTAATCAGTAAAATACCCCACAGACATGACCACAGGCCAGTCCAATGGAGGTAATTCCCCAACTGAAGATCCCTCAACCTAGGTGTGTCAAGTTGCCATGAAAGCTATCCAGCTCAGAACTCAATTAACAGAGATATTTCCTCCCATGACTTATAGTTTTATATATTGAAACTAAGAACCCAACCTTGGCCTAGCCAATCTGCTCAAGTTTCAAATTAAACCTTGCCTGGAGATCTTGTCTTTCATAATGAATTATTCTTTTGTCAAGTACATAGCTTTTCCCATTATCTGCTATACGAAGGGAGACTTTATGTATATGGTAACACAGATAGTCACCATCCTTCTCTGCTGTGTCAGGAGGAGCCACAGTAATCACCTCCTCTCTTGAACCCTTCTGATATTCAAGATATCGTGTGAATTGGTTGATCCCTTTCTGCTACATTGTCACATTGTACAGCAGGGAGAAGAGTAACTGTGTTTCTGTGACATTCTGTGGGCTCTTTCCTTCATTGCTTCAGGAGGTAGATGCTTGTATGGACACAATATCTCATATGGAGTCATGTCTTCATGATCCCTCTGCGCCAACTTTTCCTGGTTAGGGTCATTGGAAAGCAGACTACGAGAAGAGAAGACCAGTATTTTAAACTCACATACAGCAGGACTGGAAAGCATTTATAATACAGGTCTCAATAATTTTACAGGAAGTTCTGATGTTTCCTGTGTTGAAGAAACAGGGCTGGGCATTTGAACTCCCACTTCCATTAGTCATTGGGTGTGGGCTGCTAAAGAAGAAGAATGACCCCCATCCTCCCCGACCAGGAACTCAGAGAATGACTCAGTGCAAACCTTTAATACACAGAAGAGCATTCTGGAAAGATGGAATAATGAATAGCAAAATCTTGAGGGGACATCTTAGTGGCCCATCTTAGCAGAGCCCGGTATGCCTCCATTGACTCTGAAGGAGAGGTGGGCAGTGACTGGGCTGCAAGTGTGACTGACATTACCATGGCAGTATTCAGAAAGTGCCCACCCTTGGGATGTCAGTTCTCTTAAAGGCAGAGTTTACTCAGGATATTCTCACAGGTCTTTAAAAGTCTGGTGTGTTTAGAAAAATATCAGGTTGTGCATGTGAAAGAGGTTTCTTATTCTCACAATTTTCTTTCCAGTTTGTTTTATAGCTACAAGGGTCTAGCTGAGTCAGGGTCCAGAAAAGTCACACAACCAAAACCTGGCTGTTATTGAGGCTTTATAAAAGGGAGGGTTCTTTCTTTCATGAAAGGGGCCTTTGCATGGAAAGATATTGTTAATTTTTAACCTTGTAGTTATTAAAGATGTAAAAAATTTAATTTCATTTTTGGGTTATATCAGTACCTCGATGTACCATAAATCAAGCTGGTCTCGTTTGCTATGATTATGAGGCAACGGTTGGCTAATCTAACCATGTTTTAGGTTTTTATTTTGTTTTGTTTTTTGAGACAGAGTCTCCATGTAGCTCCAGCTGGCCTACATCTTACTATATAGACTAAGCTACCTCAAACTCACAGAAATCCTCCTGCCTCTTCCTCTGAGTTCTTAGATTAAAGGTGTGTGCCACCACACCTGGCCTTGTTTTGGGTTTATTAGAAAAGATTTATTTGTTTTTATTTTGTGTGTATAGTGTTTTGCCTGCATGCCACAAGTTTGCAATGGCCAGAGAGACTACAAGAGGGCTTTGGATTCCATGGAACTGGAATTACAGACAGTTGTCAGCTGCAATGTGAGTCCTAAAAATGGAACTTTGGTCCTCTACAAGAGCAGCCAGTGCTCTTAACCACTAAGCCCTCTATCTAGTCTCTGTATTTTAGTTTTCAATCGAAGAGACTTTATATGCATACTTGAGTATTCATAATAAAAAATACTACAGATTTTCAAATAACTGAACTGAGTGAATTCTTTATCAGGGACGTGTAAGCTTATCTTATATTGAATGTGGTATCTTGGCTGAAAATTTTAAAGAATGTCTTGCTATTAAGTATTTTGGAGTGTTCTCTTCTGGGATTTGCTTTAAAAGCATCCTTTGTAGCGGGAAAATGATAAAACTGCAGCTCTGTTTAGTGACACTAATTTAAATTTTATTTACTAGAGCCACACCCATTTTGTTTGAGTGCTGTGAAGCATAAATATCTGGCTTTCACTCAAGAATTAGAATTAGATGAGGTTCTGTTCTGTGAAGAGAATTGCCCTGGATATAATGCCATGAAGAGGAAATGGAGGATAATTTAATTATGTAGGTACTGAAGTTCAAGTTTGCTGTGGTGCCGTGCAATAGTCATCAAAATTTAAAATTCTCACTCTTACTAGCGAACAGGGCACATCTAGAGTAACATACACTGAGGTGAGAAAAACTACTAGAAAACCACGTAAGTGATAAAATACAAAGCCTGTGGTGACTTGTGAGTGAACCAGTTCTCTGGAAGAGCAGTAAGTACTTTTAACCATAGAGCCATCTCTCCATCCCCAAGAGAAAGAGTGGTCTGATGGATCTGCTAGGTTTGATATTTGTCCAGGGGAAAGTACTGGGTCTTTAATCTTGGTCATAGGTCTTAGCAGATTTATATATTTCATTTTATCAAATAGAGAATAACAGTTTTCTTTGTTTTGCTAAGAATTCTTTTCTGGCACAAAGAAATGTTAGGAGAATGTTGCTGAGGGTCTGAAGCAAGTAGACATAAAATTGCATATGGGGAGAGAGAAATTGCAAAGTGTGAGTGAAACATACTGGAAATGTGGCATAAGAAATGGATGTGTTGGGGTCAGCCTGGAGTTCCAGTTCTATAATGAGGAGAACGTTGGTTTTGTAAGCACTGCTTTTCTCCACCATGTCTGTCTTGTTCCAGGGAGTTCTTGGTCTGTACTTACACCACTGTCCCAACTCCCACAGCTAGTAGTAAAGTGAGAAAACAGAAAATGTGAAAGTTCAAATTTGTCATTCTATGCTATTTAAACTAATCTTATTACTTTGCATTTCTGTATACATTTTATCAGTTTTATTAAATTCCAAAAAAAAAGAGAGCTGCAGTTATGGTTATTATTGTGTGAAATCTATAGCTGAATTTACTCAGAGTAAATGTATTAATGTTGAATTTTTAAGCTCAATCACAATTTTCCTATAATTTTTATATTTCAACAGTATGTCATAGGGTTCAGTATAGACTGATAGTGCATATTTTTTGTTAATGTATTGCCAGAAATTGTTTTACATTTATTTATTTATTTATTTGTTTGTTTATTTATTTTGGGTGTGACAGGAATACACTACACACACGAGTGTGCTAATGTGGAAGTCATAGAACAGCTTTTGGGAGTTGGTTTGCCCTTCCACCCTGTGGATCCCAGAGATCAAACTCAAGTTTGACATGGTTGACAGCAGGTGCCCTAACCCGCCGAGCCATAGTGCCAGCCTCAGGAATTTTATTTTGATATCTTTTTTAATGGAAAACTTAAGAGTTATGTTTCAGTATTTTGATGCTGAAAATGAAAAACAGAATTGATTTATCCACATAATGAACTTAGATTCTGTGAACTTGACAAATTAACTTCCAGCATAAGAGTTACTTTGAACATTCCTTATTTCTCATGAATAATCTTGCCCACTGTAGACAAAAAGCAGTTTCTTTGCTTTGACTTTTGCTTTATTGTCTTGACTCTGAGAATTGTCTAAATTCTTTAAGTGTTGAAATGAGTGGTCTGATGGATCTGCTAGGTTTGATGTTTGTCCAGGGGAAAGTACTGGGTCTTTAATCTTGGTCATAGGTCTTAGCAGATTTATATATTTCATTTTATCAAATAGAGAATAACAGTTTTCTTTGTTTTGCTAAGAATTCTTTTCTGGCACAAATAGGTGTTAAATTCTGTCATATTCCTTTTTGTGTATGAAGGTGGTTATATATCCATTTCTTTTCTTTTCTTTTTGGGACAGGGTCCCTGCAGCCTGTTGGTTTGAAACTCACTATAGACCAAGCTGGCTTTAACCTCTCAGAGATCAGCCTGCCTCTACCTTCCTAGGGCTGGGATTAAAGGCGCATACCAGCACACCTGGCTGTATGTCAATTTCTTTATGTGTATGAGGTCATTGTATGTTGTTTTATTTTGCATTGTTTAGTTACAGGATTGAGTTAAAATATATTATTCTTATGTTTCTGGAATGAACTACTCCTGATCATGAAAAAAAATCAATCATTTTACACAGTTTGGGATTTTGTTTGCTAATAATTTTGTTATGACTATTTAAAAGTCTATGTTGATGAGGAACAGTAATCTGAGTTTTCCTTCTTTTATTATATATACATTTCCAGGTTTGGGGATCCTAGATTTATGTTTTAAAAAAGCAAATGTTTCTTCTATTTTATGAATGTTTATATCAGATTAGTGTTTTTCTTCATGTCCGCTAGAATGTTCTAGAATAACAATCTGGCTAGTGCTTTGTTTTGGGGAGGTGTTTGGTGACAGGTTTATTTCAGATATTTCCTTGAAGGATCTATATATAGAATCCATGTAGCTATTGAAAAAATCCTGAAATTTTATAATTCATGACTTTTGAGTAATTGGTAAACTGCCCATATTGTTGAATTTATCAATACTGAGTTTCTTCGATATTCCTTTATGATCCATATGATTTCTGGTTATAAACCCCTTTCATTTCTGATATTTTAAATTTGTTTCTCTTTTATTCTTTCATAGTTTTCCAAAGGATTAATTCTATTGATTCTATTAATGTTATTATATTCTTTTAAATATATATATATATATATATATGTATGTATATTATTTGCCTGCCTGCCCCCACGGAGAGGGCATTGGATCCCCTGGAACAAGAGTTATGGATGGTTGTTAGCCACCCTGTGAGTGCTGGGAACTGAAGAGGAGCCAGTGCCCTTAACTGCTGAGCCATGTCTCCAGCCACTATTTTTATTATATTCTTGATTTCCCTTGGCCTGTGCTAAATTGGCTCTTCTTTTGTGACTTTCAATTTAAAACATAGCTTGAAGAGCTTTATATTAAAGTTATTAATTGTCTTTTAAGTACTGCCTTAGCTGCTTCCTGTATGTTTTGATGTTTTCTTTTCAATTATCAGTCAGCTCAAAATATTATTTTTCTTTTGCTTTTGTGATTTTTCTTTTGTCCCCTTAGTTATAAGAATGTTGTTTAAGTTCAAAATGTCACAGGAGGTGTTTCTAGCCACATTCTTCTTACTGGTTCTTAATTTTCTTTTATTATTATCACAGTAAATGTTCTTAAAGATGTCAGTCAATCTTTCAAATGTTTCTGGAGTTTGTTTCAAGGCATAGTATAGAATCTGTCTTGTTTAAAGGACTACTCACAAAGGAAAAGGTGTATTATCATTTTTATGTAGAATGAGTATATTTTGTTTTAAGAGAAAAATACATGACTTCTTTATATTCATATTCTTAATTTCAAAAGGAGGTAAATTGCTTGAGAGAATAATGCTCAGAAAGAAATAAACTTGAATGAGATATACCACCTGTAAGACAATGTTTGAGAATGACTCACAGACTTTAAATAAATAACCTACAGTGTGGCTAGAGATATGGCTTAGCTTTTACGAGCCCTGGCTGTTCTTGCAGAGAAATTGAATTGGGTTCCAACACCCATATGGTGACTAACAACTATTTATAACTCTGGTTCTGGGGAATCCTCCAACACCCTATCCTGACCTCCATGGGCACTAAACACATTTGGTACACTTATTTACATACATGCAGGCAAAACACTCATACACATAAAATAAAAATATATCTATTATATTTTCATCAATCTGTTTTATATATATATATATATCATATATATATATATATATATATATATATATCATAAAGAAGTCAGCAGCGGCTTGGGAGTAGTTCTCAGTCATAATTCCCAAACCAGGACTGTAGAAAATTATCATCAGGGGCCTAATTTAGACAATGACTTCTTTAAACCTTCATTTTTCGGAAATGACCTCTCCTCATTCGGAAGTATTCAGACTATTTTTAGACTCAGTCAAGAGGCTCTATGGACACAATTTGAAAGCAATGACACAGAAAATGTAAGCAGTGACATTATACCACAATATAGCATCAATCTATTGCTAAATTCTGTTAAACCTTGAAATCAATTTTATAGTGTCTGTCACATGGCTTAATAATGAGACAGCCAATGTCAGCATTTTATTCCTTACCAAGGTCTTAGGAAACCACCATTTAGGAACAGTCTGAAATTACCATCAATTACCAACCAGAATATTAGTCTTAGGATGTTTTGTGAGCATTAAAGAGAATTTAGGGGCAGACCAAATTAATAAAGCTTAGCTCAAGGAGCAGCACCTGGCAAGCTATGAAAGGAAGCTTGAATGGTTGGTTTGAGACCCAAAACTGTTGAACCCCTTTTGCTTTGTTATCTGGGCATGTGGCCATCTAATTAATGTTCAAATTTGCCAGATTTTTGTCATATTTTGTTATAAATATATTCAGTGTTATTTTACCATCACCATTGGGAGCTGAAGTATTTCACAGTGTAAGCCACTCTTGCAGAAATGCCACGGGATCTTCCACAGTTGTACCTCACTATTTGTCACAATTCCTGCCTCTAAAAGTATAATAAATTTTTGTTAGGATGGATAACTTCTTTTCTTCCATCCTCCTGACACTTAGGTCAAGTTCCATTTATGGTTCTGCAGATTAGTGATAGTTCATGATAAGCATTTATACATTTATTCATTTCTTTTTTCCCTAGTGAAAAGTAATTAGTGATTATATACCAGACACCCTGCTACTATTTCATTAGGGAAAACAGTTGTAAAAATGAGGGATCATGTTACTTTGTTATATACATGACACATCTCATGCAATGTAGAACAGGCATGCGAATGCTTTGAATGAAGTGTCTGTGATGCTCAGCTGAGCCCCAAGGCAGGTGGAAGCCCGTGTGAACCCTTTTCTGGGCCATCAGGGAGATTTTGCAGGATTTAAAATCCACCAAATCAACGAGTCCCACTGAGAACCATGATATATACACTCAAAGTGCATTAACATAGATGTTGGGCGTCCTTGTGCTTGGTGTCAGCCCAAGCGGGGCGAAGGGTCTCTGCTGTGGCGTGGGGGGGGGGTGAGTAGGCACAGAATCAACACACAGACTCCAGGGTCTGAGTGAGAAATGGGCAGTGGCAAGCTGCCTCAGGCACCATTTATTCAAGGAAGTGCAAAGAGTCTTATAGGTCTGGTTAGCCAATGGTCTTGTGGGGTAGGGTCCTGACTTCAGCCAATAGTGGTCTGTGCCCAGAGAGATCATGTTCTTTCCAGATGCTGGACAGAAACTGATCTCACGACTAGCCAGAGCGGAGTGCCATGCCCATGGGGAGCCATTCCTCTATTCCTCATAGCAGGTGACCTGGCTAAGGCCCTTCCTGCCTTGTGCTAGTAGTTGGCATGTCTCATGAATATCCCCATGATGTAGACCATTTTGTCCTAGTTAGTACAGAAAGAAGGTGAAGTTTCTTTGTGCCCAATCTAAGTTATATCTTAGAATTCACAAATCACCAATAATATCCTTGTCATGGATTTATCTAATCAGAGTATCTAACAGTTTAGAAGAAATTAAGCTAAATCATACCCCTGATTTTTACCTTCCTCATAAATGTACAAAAGGACTGTGATTATTGTTATGCCCTCAAAAATATTTATTTTCTGATGGTATTCACCTAAATAAGCACAGAACAGGGTCCATTTTCTTCACTGTAGTGGTTTTGTTGTTGTTGCCCTACAGTTGAGAAAGAGACGAGGGTAGGAGAAAGTCTCCTGAGCTGAAAGCCATATTAATAATGATAGCCAACTGGTTTGAATCATCTGATGCTTAGACTCTCCTCCAGTCATCTCTTACTTAGTCTGTAAGGCAACCTGACTATCGTCGTGTCAATTACTGTTGTGTCTCACCACTCGGGGCCAGCCCAAGTGGACTTTGGGGGGCCAGCCCGAGTGGTTGGGGGTGAGTAGACCCAGAGTCAAGCCGCAGACTCTGGGAGTTGGATGGGAAACAGCCCAAGCACGTGGCATTGCCAACTCGCGTGGCAATGCAAACTCATTTACTGAATAGGTGCACAAGCTCTTATAGGTCCGGATAGCCAAGGATCTTATGGGGTGGGGTCTCAAATACAGCCAGTAGTAAGTTTATCTCCAGGTAGGTGGGTTCTTTCCAGGTGCTGGTCTCACAATTAGCCAGAACACCACACCCACAGGAGCCATTCCTCTGTTCCTCCCAGCGGGTGGCCTTAGGCTAGGCCCACCTTACATTATGACTAACACCTGATGAGTTGGGGTCCCTTATTTTAACTCTTGTAGAGGAGGACATAGGAACTGGGAGGTTACATGCTTGGTCAGGGAGGATAGTTAGGGCCTTGCAAAGCTGTACTTTCAAGCAGGAAACCTGACTCAGCTTTACTACAGCAATTTAAAGCTATATGTTCGAGCTAAGCTGAGCACTGCTTGGCACCATCAATTCTTCAAGGATGTGCAATATTTCTCACACATTCCAGTTTGGTAACCACAAAGGGGTTGTTCAAATACTAGCATTGCCCTTTGAGTAAGTAACCTAGGATTTTGGAGGGGAGATTTTCATCTTTAAGATGAAAGTGGTATTTTACTGTGGAGAATTGTTTTAGCATCCTAATATCACAGACTGCTCCAATTAAGATTTAGATAGAAAGGAGTTCTTAGGAAGTGCACAGAATGTGTGGTTATGTTTACAGAAAGCTAGGACCTCTGATTTGGTTAGGGGCATTCATGTGCTAATCTGTATGGCCCCTTAGAAAAGATATATGCAAGCATTAGACTTCTCTTACAAAGCAGTCCCTCGGTAGGTGCTACCCTCTCTAGTAATGATTTATGTCAAACATCTGTCAGAAGGACTTACACGATTTACTTTCAGAAATCTCTTTTAACCTTGAAAGACTCCAATTCCAGAAAATTATAGAAGCCAACCACAGAGATGCAAGGAAACAGTCGACATTACTTAAGGACAGAATTAGATTGCCCTGTCAAAGAATGATGGGCACTGTGGGAAGGGGCCTGGACCCTTGCCTGTGCTTGTTTCAGAGAAAAGGTAACACAGCACAGGGAAAGGAACAGTAAATGGGCCAAGAGGATCTCACTTCTCTTCCAGTCATGCTGTGTGCTATATGCCACTTGAGAATCAGTCCCGTTGAGCACCTACCCCTCGGTCCCGGGGACCCTGTTGAGGGCTGTCATTACGTGAAGGGACCTGGATAACATGGAACTCCAGCCTGCTCTCGTCATTCAATCCAAGGAGGCCTGCTGTTTGCAGTCAGATTCGTTTAGTTTCTGCGTGTGATTTTGGTGAAATAAGTGGAAGGGGACTCAGTGGTGGCTGCACAGGATGAGAAGCAGCTTACAGCCACCGGGCCTTCTAAGAGGCGGTTCCACGTGCTCATGTGTCAGCCGCCATCTCTGGGCTACGCACCCCCCAGGGAGCATGAGTTGCACAGACAGAAGCAGCATGGCGTGTATTTTCATGGAATGCACGCCCAGCAGAGAGCACACCCAGTCACACCAAGGCAGACATGGTTACCTTCATTCCAAGCTCCTCAGTCTCTCCTCCCAACCTTCTTTTAACCATGGCTGGTGGAGTCTCCCATTCTCAGACTCTTTCGTGTTCTAGTTTTTCTTTCCTTCCCTCACTAGATTTTTAAAAATATATTTTATTAGCATTACTTTCTTTAAGAAGTAACATGATTACTTCATGAAAGACTTCATGAAAGACTTGACATAGGTTGGAAAATTTGGAAAGGGAGTGAATGGCAAACTCCCATTACGGGAACAATGACAAGGGGGCTGGAGAGACGGCTCAGTGGTTAAGAACACTGGCTGTTCTTGCAGAACACTCGGCTTTGAATCCCAGCCCCTACATGGAAGCTATCAAGCATCCAGAACTCCAGTTCACAGGGATCCGATGCCCTCTTCTGATCTTCTCATCTCCACAGACTTTGCACAGAAGGTGCACTTATATGTACGCAGGCAATACAATACACGCATGCACATAAAATATAAATAAATAAATAAATGAATAAATAAAATATAAAAATAAATAAAATGTTAAAAATAATGAAAATAGTGAAAAATTTCACAGTATTGTTGAAGCTTGCTAGTAGTTTTGTTAGCAAACAATATTCAAAAATTGTAACAGACAATAGAAGTTTGAATTTATATTCTAAGACCTAATTACATATTTTTAGTTTGAGAATTATGTCAGTTTACATATTATAATACTTTCCTTTTTTTTTAACTTCCAAGACTGTGGTTTTTTGTTTGTTTGTTTGTTTATTTTTTGCCATAAGTTCTCCTGTAACCATAGTTGGTCTGGAACTCCCAGGCTGGGCTCAATTTCAGGGAGATCCTCCTGTTTCTGCCTGCCTGGTGCTGGGATTAAAGGTATATACCATACACCCAACTCTCAAGTGTGGCTTTATCTCTAGAAGTTCAGTTAGGGCCTAGGTGAAGGTATATTGGGAATAATAGAAAAATAATGGAAAACTGCTTGGTGCCTGGTAATGGGAGAGGTCCAGCATCAAGGCCTGGATACCCAGGACCGTGTGTCTAGTGAGGACCCAGCTGGGCTTCAGGGAGGTAGGAGGTCCACTCCAGAGAATCAGACCTCCCAAGGCCAGAATCTGCAAATAACAGATGCCTCCCCTGTTCCTAGCATAAGAGGCAAAACTTCTGCCATGTACAACCTGGGATCTCAGGGGAGGGGGCTGCGGGAAATGTAGTCATTCAGAGAAGACTGAAACTGCGGCCAACATCAGGAAGTCCTCCATGGCCTACTCTGCTCCACCATCAGCCCACCATCAGAGGGATGTGGAACTGTAGCTCACCACATCAGTCCAAAACTTCAGGTTCATATGAGGGGAATACAGCTCCAGCTCAAGAGAAGATCACAATTCTGGCTCATGGGGTCGCGGGGACACTGCTCCAACTCCCAGGATTGGTCCACAGTTCAGTCTCACAGAGGGGGACCACAGCTCCAGGATTTTGGGAAGGGAGACCATAGTGCCAAGTTCATGGAGAGGACCACAGCTCTAGCTCACAAGAGGGAATCTTCATTAGATTTTTTTTTTTAAGACAAAGCACAAGATGGACTTGAACTTGCCATGTAGCTGAGGGTGGTCTTGAATGTCTGATCCCCTGACTCCATATCCTAAGTGCTAGGATGAGAGATGAAGCCCCAGTACCTGCTTTCTAGTCTTGATGAATGTTCTTATCAAGATGTTAGGTGTGTTCTAGATAACCTAAAAGTTTGGGCCATTTGGTGAGACCTGCACATTGACAAGACCAAAAATCTTAAACAAAGCGAATATAAGTTTAATAGTAGACACTGAGACAAATTCTTAAGAGGGAAGCTCTCCTCACAAGCCTCATTCTCATCACCTGTTGTGATTTGAGTGGGAAATATTCCCCCATAGGTTCATATATCTGAACACTTGGTCCCCAGTTGGTGGCACTATTTGGGGAGGTTATGGAGACTTTAGGAGGTAGAGCCTTACTTGAGGAACTGCATCACAGGGGCCAGGTTTTGAGGTTTTATAGCATTGCCCTATTTCCTGCTCTCTACTTCCTATGTGGGCGTGAAAATGTGATCAGCCACTTTCCTGCTGCCATCACCATGCCTGCCTGTTTCTGTGCCTTCCCTGTGATAAGGACCCTATCCCTCTGGAACAGCAACAGTAAAACTTTCCTCAAGTTGCCTTTGTTCATGGTGTTTATCACAGCAACAGAAAAGTAACCAGTACACCACCAATTCCCTGTGTTTGGTCTTCCTGAGCCTAGAAGTACAGACTGGTCTCAGGAGGAAGAACTCCAAGGTCAGCCACATCAATTTAGAGTTCTAGCTGTAGCATTTCCATTGTGTGGCTTTGGATCAGGCAGCAGGCACTCAGTCTTTTCACTTTATGAAATGGGAACTAACAACATTAATGCCTGCAGAAATGGCTATCAAGCATTAGTGTAGCCATCTATGCAGAGAACTCAAGATAGTTTCTGGCATAAAATATAAAATGTGGGGAAAATATTTGGTAAGCAGTTTAGAAGAAAGATAAGTAACTGAATATCATGTTTTGGATAGTGAGGACTACAATAAAAAGAGACGATAACTGAGTAGTTAAAGAAACCCATACAGGAGATGAGTCTTGATCTGATCTTTGAAAAGACTGAGAATGGGTTAGAATGGCAATTTAGGAAAGATGGAGAAGAAGGAAGAAATAATGAAAAAGAAGGCACACTGTCTCCGTGGACCCATAGAAGGACCTAGAGTAAAGGGGATGAAATCTCCTGCCATGCAGGAATAGAAGAAAGTGAGATTTAAGGAAAACTAGATGGAAATTCATTTGTGGGGTAATTTGAAATGATGGAGAATATTATTTTAGGGCTGCAAAATTCAATGTCTAAACTAAAGACTGTGTGAATCATTACAGGGGAATAACGTAGAGTCAGGAGATTAGGCAGTTCCTTTCTCCTTTAGTGTGTCTGGGACTCAGCACTCCCAACATGAACTGAAGATAATATCCTTATATAGTTACTGTGAGATGATAAGATGTGATGAATCCAAAAAGAACAGTGTAAACCCTACAGCTCTTAAATATTAGCAGTGAATGGCAGTGTTCACTCAAAACCCAGTCAGTGAAGAGCGTGTGCAGGTTGTAGAATAAGCAGCTCACAGCTATCTGGCCATCTAGAATTAGGAGGACACAAGTCCTTTGGCCTTCATCCTTGAGGATTATTTGCCTTTAAATCTGTTGGCTTAAGATAATCCATTATCTTGTTTCATTTCCGTTTCTATAATAAAATATTCTGCTAAAATCCAACATTGTGGGGAAAGGGATTGTTTAGCTTACCATTTCAAGGTACAGTCCATCATTGTGGGAAGTCAAGGTAGGAATCTGAGGCAGCTGGTCACATCATATCGAAGAGCAGACAGAGAACGAATGCATGCATGTTAGTGCACAGCTGGCTTGCTCTATTTTTAAGCAGTCCAGGTCCCCAAACCAGGGAATGGTGCTGCCCACTATCTGAGAGTGTGTCTCCTTAAAGTAATCAAGACAATCCCCCATAGGCATGCCAACAGGCCAACCAGATCTAGACAATTCTTCCCACTCTCTCCCAGGTGATTCTAGGTTGTCTCAAGTAGATGATTGAAACTAACCATCACACTCATTTTGTTACTATATTGCTTGATCATTTTAATATCTATCAGTCTGTTGTTTCTGTGTTTTAAAAGACATAAAACAAAGTTCTCCTAAATACCATTTCATGACGTCATAGGGGGTCAGCCCAGTTTCTACTACAATAACAAAATAATTGAGGTAGTTAAGTCCTAAAGAGAAAAGTTCTATTTTGACTCACACCTTCTGATCCATACTGGGTTGGCCCCTTAGCTGTGCACCTGTAGGAAAATTGTACGTTGTCTCAGGGGACGCAGGGCAACACAATCTCGCTCATGGTCGGGGGATCAATATACAGCAGGGAATCAATCGGGAACCACAGGAATGCACTGAGGGACTAAGCCCCATCCTCTCCCAGTAGTGTCACCCAGGGACCACACTTATAACACACAACCCTTGGGAGACACTGACCCAACCCACAGTCCAGTGTGGCACCTATGTTCATGGTCACAATCTTCCCTGTGACTTAGTTACATGATACACAGTCCTTTGACCCATTCTTATAAAAATATTTATTAAGCATTTATAGACTTTCACTGACCCTGTAAAGACATTGGGAAATTTGGTGTCTAGTATTATTCTATCTGCTCATCCACTGCCTTGTCCCAACTTATTGCAACTCCACCTCCTGCTCAGTCCTGGAGCTCTTCACTGTCTATTGGCAGAGATGGCTCCCTCCCGCCCTCAGCTGCCCTGGTTTTCTCCTCTGTGCTTCATGAAGAGCCCGGCTTCTAATGTCACCTGGGTGACATATGGCCAATGCCGCCTCTTTGCGAATCTTTCTGCTACAGATGGATTTGGCAGGGTGGGAAGGGGCTCCCATTTTCCCGACTCCACCTCCCTACAACATGAGATGTGCATCTGAGTCAGACACCTTCCAAACCACCCCAAGCCTTACTGCCAAACAGATATTTGGTGAACTCTACATATATGTCATTTACATTTATATTTGGAAGAATTAATTTTGAGATAGGGTCTCACTATGTAGTCAGGCTAGCCTTCAATTTACAGTAAACCTCCTGCCTCAGCCTCTCAGCTGCTGGGATTATAGATGTGCACTACCAGATATGATAGAATTTGTTTGTGTGTACCTATTCTTCTGTGTGTGTGTTTGCATATGTGCATGCACATGTATGCCTGCATGTGTAAGTCAGAGGCCATTCTTAGCTGTTGATCTCAGTCATTCTCCACCAATTTTGAGACAAGAACTCTTTTTATTTGGAGATCACCAATTCTCTTAGGCTGGCCACCCAGCCTAAGGGATCTACTTTTCCTGCTTCGCCAGCTCCGGGATTACATGTGCATGCCACCATGGCTGTTTGTTTAGGTGGGTTCTGGGGATCCGAACTCAGGTCCTCATGCTTGCACACTGAGCACTTTACTGCCTGTGTTATCTCCTTAGCCATACATTTTTATCTTAAATGTGTGATCATAACATGTAATCTAGGGTCTTTGATGAGTTGCTATTGGAGATAGATGCAGAGGCTACTTTACTGTGTTGATGTGAAGAATTAATTGTAATCCTAAACTCAACAGAGTATGTACAATGAAAATAGTGAAAGGAGAAGAGCAGAAAAGTGAGGCTGCCATATTTGTCTAGAATTAAACCGATAATAGTAAATAGGAAGTCTGAAACACAGGCAATAAGTATGGCACTCTCAGGCCAGGGACAGGGCCAGAGTTGAACCAGTATCATGCTCGGGTTCAGAGACTCGAGCAAGGGGAGGTGAGCTAGCTGGTCACCATGACCAGTCCTGCCTCCCTTTCTTCCCTCTCAACATCAGGAGTAAACTTCTAAATGCCTGGCAAACAGACTTGAATGCATCTGAGAAGGAACATAAAATCATTTATTGTTCCAAAATTGCTTTAGCTCGGTTAAGCAATAATTTAGCAATCAACTGCTGTTTTTAAAGTTTACTTACTCCTTTGGTCCACTAGGATTATCCAACTGGAGTCATATTAAGTAGTTCTAATATAAAATGAATTTGTTCACCAAAACCCTAAAACAACGAAATCAAAAAAATCAAAACGTATTTCTTGCTTATTATTATGACTGTTTTCAATGTCCTTTCTTGTCCTGAGCACACGTCTCAAATGAGTCTTGCTGCCGACATACTGGATTCAGCAGTGTTTTCCCTAAGGCAACTGTGGTTTTTTGATGGGATTGTGAAAGGGAGACAGAAGAGAATGAGAGTGACTATGGTAGCTAGGAACGTGGCATCTCAAGACTGAAGGGCTGAGGCTAGAGGCAGAGGTATAAGCCTTCTTTTCCTCTCCCAACTGCTCATCTAGACTATTTGTTCTTCACCTCAGTCTTTAACTCGGATTCTTGAGTTGAAGTCCATTTCTACTTCCTTAATCTCATTGAAGACCACCTGTAACCTGTTTTCTCCAATCTTTGCAGTGCCCTTCTCTACACTGATAACATTTAAGATCTGTTGGGCTGTACTTTGTGGTAAGACACTGCTCTAAGTGCTTTGCATGTGTCAACTCATTCAAGCCTTGCAAGTATCCCACGAGGAGATTCTGTTTCTATCACATTGTCATCAATGCACAGCTAAAGCAGAAAAGAAGTTCAGCCATGTTCTTGGGATCACACAGCTGAAGGTCTAAACTGGGTTACAGTGCAGGAAATCTGTTTCCAGGGGCAATGCCTGAACCTCCCCCCCAGATAGAATGGAACACCCATTTAAGAGTGTTAGATCCTCTCCCCATTCCCCAGCCTCTACTCCCTGTGATGGGCACTCCTCTTAGGCCAAGGGAGGCAGTCTTCCACCTTTGGACATCATGCAGGTGCCTCCAGTGTTTTGGTTTTGGCATAGAGTTCATCTTTTTATTTTATTATTTTTATGTTTTTTTTTTTTTTTTTTTTTTTTTTTTTGAGACAGGGTTCTCTGTAGCCCCAGCTGCCAAATTTGTTATGTAGACTAGATTGGTCTTGATCTCACAGGGATCCATCCATCTCTGCCTCCTGAGTGCACCACCACTTTCAGCTTATTATTTTATTGTTGATTGTTTGGGGGTTTTGATTAGATTTTTAAAAACACGGCAGTGTCTTAGTTGTACATAATGTACTTTTATCACATCCATGCCATTACCTTCTCTCCTCTCCCTCCACTCCTCTGACACCTGCCTATTCCCAACCAGTCTCCCTCCTGCTTTCAAGGCTTTTTGCTTCTGTGTGCCAGTCCTATGCGGGTGGTCACGCTGCTGCATGTTCATGATTACAATAGTGATGTCAGAGCAGGAAGTCAGCATTCCTTAGCACTCCTCCGCATCTCCTGGCTCTCTCAGCCCTGCCACTCTGTCTTCCATAATGTCTCTTGGCGTTTAGGATGCATGATATAGATATAGATGTCCCATTTAGGGATGAGCATGGGTAACAGTCAAATCAGAGACTCATAACTCATCAAAGTGCTTTTGTTTTTGAGACAGGTTCTTAGTCTGTTCCAGGCTTTCCTGGAGCTTGCTATGTAGCCCACTTTGGCAGAGAACAAATTATTTTGTTTTATACACTTTTTTCAGATCAAAAGGGCTGGATATTCATGGATCAGTAGAGAGATCTGGAAAGTTGCTGAGTTATGGCAGAATGGAGCACTGCAGCAAATGGGCCGTTTCATGTGGCTGGGCCACAAATCAGGGCAGTCTCTTTGGCCAGTTATAGACTTATTCTTGGGTTTGTGTCTGGTAGGGCAGGACTTCCACTCAGACTGAACTTGTTCTAACAGTTATCGCTCACATCATTAGCTTTGAACAAGCAATGCAGGTCATCAAGTCCAGCTGTGAGACCAGCAGAGACAGTAACAGAATGGCCACTTTCATTTAAGCAAAACACAAACTTTGGTGTGTTGGCTTGAGAAACCCAAGGTTTTAGATCGAAGGAATTGGTGGAACACTTTATTTTACAAAACTTTACTTTAAATGATGAATATATCCTAGCACAACCTAGAAAGTCTTTTTTCTATAACAGGAAAGTTTTAATCTCTTTCATTCTATTCCCTCTCCTGACTTTCTTATTCACACACCCCTTCCCATGAGAGCCTTGGCTCAATGCCAGAGTATGTGTTTCCCCACATCCCCATAGAGCCTGACTGAAGAGAAACTGGCAGATTTCCAAGTGGAGGGAGGACTGGTGATGAGTCCATGGCTCTGCAAACTATATGAACATTGTGATGTATTCTTTGGTACATTAGGCAGGCTGTTTATCTACCCAAATACATCCTTCAGTGCCAGTAAAGTTGTTGGTGTTGCTGTTGTTCTGGGATATATTTCAATGATAAAATATTCCACAAATCTTTTTTAGAGTATCTACCATAGACCAGGCAGTGTGCTGGGAGTCTCCCTGCATTAAATGCAGGCTGTTTCTTTCAAGTAATTGGAGAAAGTAGCTGTCATGACGATGACTTTATTGCACACAGTCACTGGCATTTCAAACACTGAATCATAGGAGGAACTCCAGTCCATCATTTCTTGATTATCTGCATGCTTGTGTTATCTGCAGCATAATTTTGTTTGGTGATTTGAGATTCCATCTCTAATTATAGTCCTAACCCCAGGGTGGGTTTTCAGCCACATGCCAGAAGGCCCGAGCAGTTGTTAAGACCAGTGCTGCTCTTTCAAGACACAGACTAATAAAATTGGCTTTTATCATCTGTAGTTTCAAGGGTATTTTAATATTGCATTTTTATTTATCATTGGAAATATTTATTTGGAATACTTTAATTTTTCTTTAAGAAAATCCTAATCATTGGGTACTCAACAAAACAAGAGCTTATTTGCATTAGAAAAAGTCTTAAGTACATGGATAATGTAGATGTGGTGAATTTTAAAAGTCAGGGGTAGAGAGCATATTCTTAAACCTTTATCTGTTAGGAAATATGATTTTAGAAAAACAGAGAGTGGGACGGCATTATGGACTTAATACAGCTTTAAAATGCCTTTTGTAAATGTTTTTAAAATTTTATTTGTTTTTTATTTTGTGTGTTTGAGAGTTTTGCGGAACAAATGTAAGTGGACCCATGTTATGCAATGGCCACAGAGGCCAGAAGAGGCCATCAGATCCCTTGGAACTAGAATAGTGGGTGGTTGTTAGTAGTTCTGTGGGTTCTAGGAACCAAACTTGGGTCCTCTGCAAGAGCAGTCAGTGCTCTTAACTGCTGAGTTATGTCTCCAGCTCTGTGTTTATCAATGTTTAAAATAGTCCATTATTATCTTTAGTTACTATTTCAATTTAAGTAATTTCAGAAAAGGCATCGTAATTCATAAGAAATACATCTTTCATTAAAGTATTTATATCACAGAGATTATTAGTTTTTAAAGAATAAAATACATTAATTGTAATCGTCCTTAAAAACTACAGTATATAGAAATATTCAAAAAATGAAAGACGTAGATTTTTGTTAAAATTCAGATAACCTACAGCCCTCTGGAATTTACCTCACATAAATATCACGAATGCTTTGGGAACCATTAATAATGAACTAAATGGAGACTTTGATTCTATTCCTCATTTTGACATTCTTTTCTTTTCAGTCACAACATGAAGTTATATGAATATAAGATAGCCAGGAATCCCCTCTTCTGGGAAAGAATACCTTTTACAAACGGAGTCTTGCTTCTGGATCCTGCCCAACCTTGACATCCGCCCTTCCTGCTCTTTTCAGTGATTCATGGGACATCTGAACAGTGATGCTGGCCTTGTGTTTACAGATTTCCATCCTGGTACCTTGTTTACTTCTCTGGATTAGAAAGCTTGCACTAATTGCTCTCCATGGTGGCCAATCTCTTCAAGAGCTTGATTTTACCTTACATCCATAAGCTTTGCAAAGGAATGTTTACAAAGAAATTGGGACATACAACCAAAAAGAAAGAGAATCGTCAGCAGATAAAGGATCAAGATATTCCTTCTGCTGGCCAAACCAAACCCCCCAAGTTTTCAAATACCCTGAAAAACACCGTGAAGAGGATCACAAAGTGTTCATCCACTCGCAACTTCTCTGCGGAAGACAACGATGCTAACCAAGACTTTTCCCTCTCACCAACGTTCAGTTATCGCGTCGCTATTGCCAATGGCCTGTGCAAGAATGTAATCGGCAGAGATGAGGACCCACTTCAGGAGCTGTCTTCAATTGAGAGCTCCTACTCAGAATCCTTCAATGAACTAAGGAGCAGCACCGAGAACCAGGTCCAGCCAACACACACCATGCCTGTTCGACGCAACAGGAAGAGTTCAAGCAGCCTTGCGCCCTCCGAGGGCAGCTCCGATGGGGAGCGCACTCTGCACAGCTTAAAGCTGGGAGCTTTACGGAAGCTGAGGAAATGGAAGAAGAGCCAAGAATGTGTCTCCTCAGACTCGGAATTAAGCACAGTGAAGAAAACCTGGGGCATAAGAAGCAAGTCTTTGGACAGAACTGCCAGAAACCCAAAGACGAATGTCCTGGAGCCAGGGTTCAGCTCCTCCGGCTGCATTAGCCAAACCCATGAAGTCATGGAGATGATCTTCAAAGAACTTCAAGGTATAAGCCAGATCGAAACAGAACTTTCTGAACTCCGAGGGCATGTGAATGCTCTCAAGTACTCCATTGACGAGATCTCCAGCAGCGTGGAGGTTGTCCAGAGTGAGATCGAGCAGCTGCGCACCGGGTTTGTCCAGGCTCGGAGGGAAACCAGGGACATCCATGACTACATTAAACACTTGGGTCACATGGGGAGCAAGGTGAGCTTGCGGTTTTTAAATGTGCCAGAAGAGAGACTCGAGCATGCTGAAAGTGTGGTGTATCAAATCCTAGTAGATAAAATGGGATTCTCCGATGTACCAAATACTATTAAAATTGAATTTGCTCAGAGGATAGGACACGAAAGGGACTGCCCCAATGCAAAACCACGACCCATTCTCGTCTACTTCGAGACCCCTCAGCAAAGGGATTCTGTCTTAAAAAAATCATATAAACTCAAAGGCACGAGCATTGGAGTTTCCACAGACATTCTGACTTACGACATCAGGGAAAGGAAAGAGAAGGGGATTCCTTCCTCTCAGACTTACGAGAGCATGGACATGAAGCTATCGACTCCAGAGCCCAAAGTCAAGAAGTTGCTGCCATCCCCCTACGACAGTGATGGAGAGCTGGAATCCGACCTCAGCAGAAGCAGTTACGCTGCGCTTCCCAAGCCAGACCTCACAGCAAAGGCTAGTACTTCCAAGTCCAGCTCGAAACCACGCAGTGCTAGGTCTAAGAACAAAACGGCAAACAGCAACAGAACTTCAAGTAAATCAGACTATGCTAAAACATCCTCAAAACTGCAGGAATCAAATACCTTGGAAAAGCAGCCCGCATCCTATTACACAGAGGCCACTCCTCTCTGGCACTCACAGAGTGACTTTTTCAGCGGGAAAATTAGCCGTTCTGAATCAGACTTTTCCAAATTGTGTCAGTCTTACTCAGAAGATTTTTCGGAAAATCAGTTTTTCAGTAGGACCAACGGGAGCTCTCTGCTTTCCTCTTCAGACCGGGAACTCTGGCAGAGGAAACAGGAGGGGATGCTGACGTTGTACCACAGTCCTCAGGACCAGCATTTGGATGGAAGTACCCAAGGAATGCCAGGCCAGAGTGAAATTGAGAACACAGAGACTGTGGACAGTGGGATGAGCAACAGCATGGTCTGTGCGTCTGGAGACCGAAGCAATTACAGTGATTCTCAGTTCTCTTTGCATGAGGATCTGTCTCCATGGAAGGAATGGAGTCAAGCAGAGCAAGGAACTGATGTGGGCTTAGATTCATCCACACAGGAAGCTTTGGACTATGACACCAACAGTCTGTCTGACCAACAGCTGGATATCTTCAACAAAGATCTAGAGGACTTAGAAAAGTGTCACAGTGACCTGCAAGATGACTCTGAAAGCTACGACTTAACCCAAGATGACAACTCCTCTCCATGCCCGGGACTGGATAATGAACCAGAAGGCCAGTGGGTTGGCCACTACGATTCTTATCAGGAGGCCAATTCTAAGAAGCTGTACCCAAACCAAAGCCAGCTGTCCATGATGTACCGGAGTCAAAGTGAACTGCAAAGCGATGATTCCGAGGATGCTCCACCCAAGTCCTGGCATAGTCGATTAAGCATTGACCTTTCCGATAAGACTTTCAGCTTCCCGAAATTTGGATCCACACTACAGAGGGCGAAGTCAGCCCTGGAAGTGGTGTGGAACAAAAGCACACAGAGTCTCAGTGGGTATGAGGATAGCGGATCTTCCTTAATGGGGAGATTTCGGACATTATCTCAATCCACTGCAAATGAATCCAGTACTACCCTAGACTCTGACGTCTACACAGAGCCCTATTACTACAAAGCTGAGGAAGAGGAGGACTACATCGAACCGGTGGCTGACAGTGAGACAGATTATGTCGAAGTGATGGAGCAAGTCCTCGCTAAGCTAGAAAACAGGACTAGTGTCATAGAAACAGATGAACACATGCAAGACTATGATCATCCTTCCTATGAAACACCTTATGAGACTCCCCAAGATGAGGGCTATGATGGGCAGGCAGATGACATCATTAGCGAAGGGGAAATAGAAACCTTGAATGAACCAGTGACTGAAGTGGAAATAAAAGACAATGAAAAGCAAAGCCTTCCTGAACAGTCGGAGGAGATCATGAAGCCAAGGCGAATCCGACCATCGTTCAAAGAAGCAGCTTTAAGGGCCTACAAGAAGCAGATGGCAGAACTGGAAGAGAAGATCCTGGCTGGAGGTACTCAAATTTAAATGCTAATCAATCTTATCACTGAGTGGGTCTTTAGAAGATGGTCTGTGTTTTCCTGGGAGAAAGAATTTACCTGTAAGGGAATTAATGTGTGTGTGTGTGCGTGTGTGCATGTGTGTGTGTGTTCTGAGAAGGATTTTATCTTATTCAGATAACTCTCAAGAAGCTGGATATCACAGTATAAAATAAAAGCTTATTTCAAATAGACCATATTGAAATGAACCCAAATCTAGCTCTGTATATACATGGTGGATCAAGATTCCTGCTCTAGTTCCTGTAGTGAAATCAAAGGGCAGGTTCTTAACCAATCAGCTTGACGTCCTCCTGTTGGTCCCAGTAGGTTCACAGGGATGAGGAGAAATGTGTGCTTAATTTAAAAATTTTGGAAAAGGTAGACTGGTAGATGTAACCACTGCTGTCATCTGACCATCAGGTAGGAAAGACTGGGTATGCACAGTGCCCACTCAGGTCCATGGATGATCACCAGCTTCTCTTAGAAACTGATACAGATGAAAGAGAGAAGCAAAGCCAGGAGCCTAGACCACACTGCAGACATTCTTGGAGGTAGTAAGGGGTGAGTGGAGGAGTTTCCTCAAGAGAGGAGTAGAAGCTGTTTCCTCATTATGCAAATGAGAAGATCTGATTAGCTATTTTTCTTAATTTCCTAGGGGAACAATTTTGGATCTTGGATTTACTAGCTGTGTGTAGATATGAGTTTATTGATTGTTTTTATTAGCAAAACCTCATCTGTGCTCACCTCAAATCTTTACATTTTATTTTATTTCATACTCATTATTTTGTAATTTGGAATAGCTTTTTAAAATCGCATGTTAAATAAATTTGGTATGTTCATGCTTTCCCAAATTATATCATAGTGATTTTTCACTGAAATATTTACTGTGTTTTCTAAAGGCATGCACTCATGTACTCAAGTGTTATCTGTTATTCTGAAATCCTGTTATAGATTAGTGCAAGTCCTAAGAAAATTGAAATGACAATTAGGTTTATCTGCTCTAAAAACCTTATCTATGAAGCAGTACAGCCTATGTAATTAAAGAATAACATCAGGGTTTTGAGTATATTGACTATGATATTGCTTCTGATTTCAAATGAAGTCAGTTAGAATTGATTTAAAAATTCAAAGTAGCCCAATGTTATGTAAATATAATTATGCCAAAATAATAACTACCTTGTATTAGAGTAAGTGATATCTTGTTAGTGAAACTTGGCTGACAGTTTTTTCAGGTAGCATGAAAAAATCAGACACTTAAAAATTGTTGTTAATTTAGAGACCTGTACTTGAAGACTAACTCAGCTGCATGTATATGTGTATGTATGTGTGTGTTCATGTATATGAGCACATGGGTTTGTGTGCTTAATGAAATACAAATGAGTATATGTTTATAATAACTAGTTAAAGTGACTGTTTAAAATACTTGGCATTATAACTATGGCAAGAGCATACATTTCAGACCAAAAGTGAGTTTTCAGTTTTTAAGAGGGAAACTGGTGTGTATAAACCTCCAATATTGTTCAGCTTTCTGAAAAGTGATCTTGCTGTTCATTACAGGACAGATGGAAGCTCAGGTTATCCTATGTTAAGTGAAATAAGCTAGACACAAGAATGGCATTTACATGTGAAATCAACAAAAGCAGGTAGGGCTTTGGTATAACCCACTGACAAACCAGTTATCTGCCATGTGAGAGGCTCTGGATCCCACCTGCATCATTGAAAATATCAAGTATAGAGTAATAGAGAATGAGACAACGGTTGCCAGGAGCAGGTTATATGGAGAAGGGAATGAGACATAAAAGGGAGAAGACACAAAACAGTAGAGAGACAGGGTGAGCAAGGTCAGGATCTGATGGCACTGTGCTTACTAGAATGAATATAGTGCATTCTGAATTTGGGTTAAATGAGAAGATTTTAGCTGTTCCTCACATACACGTCAGAGGATGACCATGTGAGATCATGAATATGCTAATTTGTTTCACGATAATAATTTTACTATCTATATCTCTTTATGTCTTAGAAATATACACAGTGCATTTACTTTAAAATTAGATTAAAGGCAGGCATGGTGACACATGCCTTTAATCCCAGCATTCAGGAGGCAGAGGCAGTGAATTTCTGTGGATTAGAGGCCAACATGGTTTCCACAGTGAGTTCCTGGCCAACTGGGGCTACAGAGAGACACTATCTCAAAAAAATAAAATAAAAAATTAGTTTTAAAAATGAAAATTCCCCATCATCAAAAATCTACTTCCCTCTATGAATTAGATTGCTAGAATAAGGACTCTCCTGTCTAGTCATCAGTGGAACTTGAAAAGCACAATTGTGCTTGGTTGTACATGTACCAGTGATGTGATCATACTGAATCAGAGAAAACCATTTTGTGTTGTGCACCTCATGTCCCAGGGGTAAAGGCAGAGGGTGCATACTCCTGTACCATCTTAGAGCTTGGGTTGCTGTCATCGCAGAGGCTACTTTGAGCAGAATCTATTGGGTGCCACCTATTCTGGAGAAAATCAGCACATGCTTCTTTAAAATCCACCCTGGTTGCTGAAAGTCACCAGATTGACTCCCCAGGAGGCTGCAGTAGCCTAGATTTCAAAGGGCAGCTCAGCTCCCCTTGGCAGTAATGGAGCATTTTCCCATCCTGTGCTACCAATATGCTTCTGAGGGAAGGGCAGCCAGAAAAGGACTTTTCCAGACCCTTTTCTGCTCTGAGCATCCAACAAGGTGCCAATTGCCACAATAGTTTTTTGCTCATGGCCATCTGCTTACTGGGCCTTGGACAGATGCCAGTGATTTGCTCTCCATGGCTACCTGGTACTCATTAAGCAGCAGTCCTGCCTTTTATCACAGACCCAGCCAGATTGGATCATAAGGATCTTTCTGGAAATTTCTGTGGAATGTTGAGCCCCAATGTAGCATGATGAAATTATGAGTTCTAACATTTGAATCATTTCAAATCGTAAAGTTGGAAAGACAAGAAATTCCTAATGTTTGTGGTTAGTTGATGGTGGTATCTCTGAAAATCTTCACATGTATCAGCTTTAGGTAAGAAATCTTGCCCCTTGAAATTCTTTCCCTCTTGCTAGGCTCTGCTCCTTGCTGAGTGGGGATATTTGTGCAGCGGAATCAAACTTGACATCACAATAGAGACATTCTTCTTTCTGGCCCAGGACTCCTCACTATCTAGAGTTCACCTTAGTCTCTTTTAAACTCCTTCAGTCTGCCTCTGTGGTCCTAGACTGTACTTTATATTTATGTGTGCTTTTTGTTTCTCTTCTGAACCACAATCTAGAGTCTAGATTAGTGCTTTATGCAGAAAGGTGGTGAGTGAATACATTGGATACATGCTTGAATGAAAGGAGAAAGAATATTAAGTGGTAAGCACATGACTTGAGTCAACAAGCAAATGTCTCAGCAGGTAAAGGCACCTGGGGCCAAGCCTGCCAATACCTGGTCAATACTTGGAACACACATGGTGAAAAATAGAACTGACTCTTGCAAATTGTCCTCTAGCCTCCCCATGGGCACCAGGTCATATGCTCCCATTCACACACACATGTGCACATGCATGACACACACCAAATAATGCCATAAAATCTGATATGACTCCATTAATGTCATATACACTAATTGAATGGATCATCCAGCAGGAAAACAGATCTCTGTTTTGGTTATTGACAGTACCCATGTTTCCTCATTTCAAAAGTTGCTTGGTATTCATGCTTTAAGTTAAAGCGAAGTTTAAAATGAAGACAGTCCCTAGGTTTATTTCAGCTCAAGATTTTCCATGAGAAAGCTATACTCATGAAAAAGACATGCAGGATTCTGGCACTAAGGTTCAAGACTAAGGTTGGATATGAAATCATTCTCAAGATTTCTATTATTTATTCTTTGACAATATTATATATATATATGTATATGTAATGCATTCTCTTTACTGCCTTGCCCACTTTTATTTACCAACTTACTGCCAGCCCTTCACCCTAACTTCAAAGCTTTGATCACCATTGTAAATCAAGGTTTGAGGAGCTTAGTACATATTATAGTACAACAACTGCTTGAATGATGATCTATTTGAAGCCTAAAGTGAGTTTGAGATGATTTACTCTGCAGAAAAGCAAAAATTTTGTTCTGTAAGCAAATATAACATTGTCAATTGGCCTGATTCCAAGTTTTATTTTTTAATAATTGTGTATACTGTGTGGAAATATTTTGGTTCCCAATAAGAAAATCAAGTACAGGACCTGGAGAGATGATTCAACAGTTAAGAGTACTTGCTGCTTTTGCAGAGGACCTAGGACTGGTTGCCAGCACCCTGGGAAGGTGCCTCACAACCATCTTTAATTCCTGTTCCAGGGGATCTGATGTCCTCTCTGGGTTCTGCAGGCACTGCACATGTGTGGTGCACATAAAGCCACAAAGACACACATACAACACATACACTTAAATTCATAAATCTTAAAATAACAAATATGAAATATAACACAAAATTTCCTAATTGATGTTTTAATGTGTGGGACCCGGTGGTCCCCAAACTGACAGGTCCTTCGTGTCACCTGGGGAGCTTTTGTGGGAGCTTATCCTGTGGGTCTTTTGTTTGTTTGTATACAGAGCTGTAAGGTTTAGTCACCTTTATAACTGGATGAGCAACTCAGCTTCTCTGCACCCCAGCACCTGACCACCACAACTCTATTTTTCTCCGTGAGTTTAACCATCTTTGATACATCCTGTAAGTGGATTCACCTAGTATTTGCCCATTTGTAAGTGGCTTAGTTCATTCAGCATAATGCCTTTCAGAGTCTTTCATGAAAAAGTTCGTCCTATTTTTGAACTCTGGGTCTTAAGGAGAATTTAAAGTTCCCACATTCATCACAGCACTAATGACAATAGTCAGAATGTGAAGCAGCTTAATATTCATCTCTGTGTGCATAGAGAAAAAGCAGAAGTACTATTCACATGAATGGAATATTATTGAGCCTTTAAACAGTAAGAAAATCCTGCAATATGAAAAGTGTTTTTATAATTTTTCTTTATTCTTTGGAATTTTATAGATGTATACAATAAAATATGATCATCTTTACCATCCATTCCCTACCCAATCCCTCATAACCCTTCCAACATATTCCCCTCCCAAATTCATGTCTTTTTTAAATTATAGGTTGGTACTATTTGCAAATTACCACCTCAATGAACATATTGATTTGGTAGAGTTGTAGTAGGGCTGAAGATTATTTTCAGAATTATAAATTATAATAATGCATGCCCTTGCAAGGAAACACCAACAGGTACACACACACACACACACACACACACACAGAATTAAAAATATTATACAATAAAATAAACTGGAAATTGAAACAAGTTATGAGCTCATGATAAAGAAAATGTGGTTCATGGTCACAATGGAATATTTTTCAGCCACAAAACCAGAGTGACCGTGAACCACACTGGAGATTTAAGTAAGCGGGGGGGTCTCTCTCTCCCAGCAGTAATCAGTTTCCAACAGTTCTCAGTCTAGGTCTGGCCCACTACCAATTTCTGTCACTCTTCTCTTGGCCCTTGTCTAATTTGAGGAGTTGTGGGTCCTGTGCTTGATGCCACATTGCCACAAGTTCACATGTGCAAGCTTCCAGTGGCCTGAAAGCCTCTGCCTCCCTAAGTACATGAACCAGCCTTGACCCTTACGATCTTTCCACCCTCTCTTCTGCAATGATTCCTGAGCCATAGGTGGGTGGAGTTCATTATAAGAGTCCTATCCAAAGATACACACTCTTCAGTCTCTTGTCCTTTAAAACTTGGCTAGTTGTGGCCTTCTGTATGCATAGCACTATGTTGCTTACGGAAGATTCACTGGTGAGAATTGAGGGATGCTTTAGTTTTCTCTTTAGTTTTCTCTCTACCCCTGATTCCACTGTGTTCTATGAGCCTTAGGTGTAGAGGTTCAGCTGTAGATGTGTCACAGGGACTTGGCATCTCTCAGACATATATTCTGTGTTTGACCATTTGTGGAATTCTGCTGAGGCCTCCATCTGTTGCAAAAAGAATCTTCTTTGATGAATGGTGTACTGTATGCTTGTCTATAAATATCAGGATCTATATTTAGCATATGGTAAGAAGTTTCATTTCTCTAGAGATAGGATAGGGATCGAGTTTTCTCTAGGATCTACGTCCCCTCAAACCATGTGAATTTGGCTGAGTTTACAGTGTCATCCATGAGTTCACTTCCATTGAGAGGGCTTTAAGTTCAATTAAGATAGCTGTTGACTACAGCGCCCCACCTCCAGATGACAGTGTTACTACTGAACTAATAGAGGTGGTGTGCTGTGTCGCTCGTTACGGTTATTAGAACTTAGGATTGGGTCGGACCATTGATTGATTTTCTTTCTCTTCAGTTTGTAGGTTATTATCTAGCATTTTGGAAGCTAAACTTCAGGTATAAAGCTTCCAGGTCAGTTCCTGCTCCATTGCTCTGAGTCCTGTATTTGACTTATGCCCCGTCTTCAGCAGTAGGGTGTTATCTTCTAATCTGGGGAGAAAACCAAGAACCGTGGCAATAGCCTGTATTATGTCGGGACTCTCTTGGACCACTCTCACCAAAATACACAGAGAGAGGTGTGGTCTGTTTGGCACTGTGCCCCTTGCCAAACAGCCGCCGGCTATACATATGCACTACTGCTCACACACGGTCTGTGCATGTCTCAGGGGGTTTTGGTGACATCACATTTCCCGTTGGGTTCCATAGCCGTCCTCAGCCATCTCTGCTCTTTTTCGTCACGTCCCACCTCCCTCCTCCTTTCCCAGCCCCACCCCATTAACACCCTCCTTCCGCCATCCTTCCTTCCTACTTCCCAGTATGCACGTGATCTACTGTATGTCCCCTCTCCTCTACTTCCTGCTGAACACTCTGCTCTCCCCACCTCTCCCCTGGCAACCTCTGCTCCCTACTATCCCCTTTTCCCAGGTTCTTTCTTTTCCTTTCTGTTTCCTGGCTGTGTATCCTTTCCGTTTTCCTGGCTCCTGGGGTTATATCAGGATATATATTTATATACAGGGACTTGGTGCTACAATCCACAAGTAAAGGAGAACATAACGTCACTTGCTTTTCTGCGTTTGTGCTACTTCACTTAGTATAACACTCTCTAGTTCCACCCATCTACCTGCAAATTTCATCATTTCATCTTTTCTTACTGCTGAGCAGAACTCCATTGTGAAAAAGCAGCGCATTTTCATTCTCCATTTGTTAGCTGAGGGACATTTAGGTTATTTCCATTTCTTAGCTATTTGTGAAGAGAGCAGCAGTGAACATGAATATACAGGTATCTCTGTAATGAGTCCTTTGGCCAAGGAGTGGTAGAACTGAATCACTTGGTAGATTCAGTTTTAGTTTTTTGAGAGTTCTCCACACTGATTTCCAGAGCAGTTGCTTGAGTTTACAATCCCACCGGCAGGGAATGAGTGCTCTCCTTTCTCCATTTCTCTAATTACTAAGGATGTTGAGCACTTTTAAAGGTGTTGCTTAGCCATTTTTATTTCTTTGTTTGAGAAACCTCTATTCAGGTCTATAGCCCATATTTTTATTTTCTTGTTTCTTTGTTTTTGGAGTTCTTTGTATATTCTGGATATTAATCCTCTGTCAGATGTGTAACTGGTCTCAGTGGGTTTCCCCTTCATTTTCTTAGTTGTTTCTTTTGCTGAACTGACACTTTGTAGCTTAGTAAGATCCCAAATATTGATTGTTGACCTTAATGCCTGAATAGCTGATATCTGATTTAGAAAGCCCTTGCCTATGCCTGTATTTTGGAGGGTATTGCCTATATTTTCTTCTAGCAGTTCAGAATTTCAGATTTTATATTGAGATTTTTAATCCATTTGGAGTTGAATTTTGTGCAGGGTGAAAAAAGGGCCCAATTTCATTCTTCAGTAGGTGGATACCCAGTTTTGCCAGCACTATTTTTTTTGAAGATGTTGTCTTTCTTCCATTGTGAGTTCTTGGCACCTTGTCAAATATCAGGTGGCTGAAAATGCATGTACTCATGTTTAGGTCTTCTGTTATGTTCCACTGATCTACATGTCTGTTCTTGTGCCAGTACCATGCTGTTTTTATGACTATATCTCTGTAATATAATCTGACTTCTCATATCTTGATTCCCCCAGAATTGTTCTTTTTGCCGAAGATTCATTTGACTACCCAGGGTCTTTTGTGATTAAATCTGAATTTTCAGATGATTTTTTCTAGCTTTGTGAAAATGTCATGGGCATTTTAATTGATAATTAAATCTCACTAAAGCTTCGTTTTAGTGAGATGATCATTTTCACAATAATGATTCTACCAATCCATGAACATGGTAGGTCTTTCCATCTTCTGGTGTCTTCCTCTATCTCTTTCTTTAAAGATTTGAAAGTTTCATTGTGGAGATCTTTAATGTCTTTAGTTAGGTTTATTCCTAAATATTTTTTGAGATTATTGTGAACGGGAGGTTTTCCTGGAATACTTTTTCTGATTGTTATTAGTATATAGAAAGGCTGATTTTTGTAGATTAATTTTGCAACCTCCCACTTTACTGAAAGTATTAATCATTTCTAGGAGTTTTCTGGTGGAATTGTTGGAATCCCTTAGGTATAATATCATATAATCTAAAAACAGATAGTTTGACCTCTTATTTTTCATTTCTTACTCCTCTAATTTCCTTCTCTTGTTTTATTGCTCTTACAAGAGTTTCAAGCACTGTATTGAAAAGAAGTGGAGATAGTGGACAGCCCTGTCTGGTTCCTGATTTTAATGGGAATGCTTCCAGTTTTCACCATTTAGAAAGATATTGGTTGTGGGTTTCTTGTATACAGTTTTAATTATGTTGAGGTATGTTCCCTCTAAACCAATTACTTCTGTGATTTTTAACATGAATAAAAGTTGGAATTTGTCAAAGGCCTTCTCTGAATTTATTGAGATGTCCATATGGTTTTTGTCTTTAAGTCCACTTATTTTTTATTTCATTTATTGAATCATCCATGCATCTCTGCAGTAATAAAGCCTTCTTCATCATGGTTGATGATCTTTTTGATGTGTGTCTGTATGCAGTTTGGGAGTATTTTGTTGAGTATCTATGTTCATTAAAGATCTGGGCCTATAATTTTCATTTTTGTTGTATCTTTACTGGCTTTGGTATTAGAGTGACACTGGCTTCATAGAAGGAGTTTGGGAGTTCTTCATCTGTTTCTATCTTTTTGAATAATTTAAACAGTACTGGTTGTAGATCTTCTTTGAATGTCTGGTATAATTCTGCTGTGAATCTATCTGGACCTGTACATGTTTTAGTCAGAAGTTTTTTTATTGCTGTTTCAATTTACTTATATGTTATGGTGGGTCTATTTAAATTGTTAATAGCTTCTTGGTTTAACTTTTGTGATGCCCATGATTTTAAAAATTCATCCATTTCTTTTAGATTTTCAATTTTAATGCTGAATAGATTGTTAAATTGTTCTCTTATAATGTTCTGATTTTTTTTGATTTCTATTATGATGTTTCCCTTTTTGTCTCTGTTTTTGTTGATTTGGATTTGCTCTTTCTTTCTTTCTTTTGGTTAACTGGGCTAAGGGTCTGTCTATCTTGTTTAACCTTTCAAAGAACCAGCTCTTAGGTTGATTGGTATTTTATATTGTTTTCTTTGTTTTTGTTTCATTAATTTCTGGTATGATTTTTGTTATTTCTTCTCAGTTACTAGGTTTGGGGTTGGTTTGTTCTTGCCCTTCCAGAGTCTTGAGTTGTACAATTATCATTTACATGTGCTCTTTTGATTTTTTAATATAGGCATTAAGGGCTATAAACTTCCCTCTTAGGACTACTTTTAAGGTGTCCCAGTGATTTTGTCATGTTGTATTCTCATTTTCATTTAGTTCCATGAATACTTTTATTTCTTACTTTCTTCTTTGAGCCATTCTTCAGGAGTGTGTTGTTTAATCTCCACAAGTTCATGTAGTTACTAGAGCTTCTTTTGAAGTTCATTATAAGCTTTATTGCACTGCAGTCTAATCAAATGCATGGGATTATTTCATTTTTTTGTTGATATTTGTTTTGTGTCCCAGAATGTGGTCAATTTTAGAAAAACTTGCATGGGCTCCTGAGTAGAAAACGTGTACCTTGGTGCTTGGATGGAATATTCTGTAGATGTCTGTTAGGTCCATTTTGTTTAAGATGTCTTATAATTAACAGATGTCCCTCTGTTTATCCTTTGTCCTGTTGACCTGACTATGAAGAGAGTGGGGTATTATGTTACCTACTATTACAGAGTTGGAGGCTGATCTGTGTTTATAGTTCTGGAATACAGTTCTTATGAAATTGGTTGCTCCAGAGTTTGGTGCATATATGTTCATGATTGTAATATCTTCTTGATTAATTGCTCCTTTTTAAAAAATGAAATGACCCACTTTATCTCTTCTGATTAGTTTTAATTTGAAATCTATTTTGTCAAACACTAGAATTGCAATACCTGCTTGCTTCTTAGAGCCATTTGTTTGGAATATTTTTCCATTGATTTACCCTAAGGTAGTATCTGTCCTTGAAGGTGAGATGACTTTCTTGAAGACAATGGAAAGATAGGTTTTCTTTCTTGATCCATTTAGCTAGCCTGTGTCTTTTGATAGGTGGATTGAAGCCATTGATATTTAGTGTTATTATTGAAAATTGCGTATTAGATACTGTCATTCTAGTTTCTTTCTGTTTATGCCTGTTTTGTGTTGCCATTGTTATACCTTTCTTTGTTTTCTTTCTCTAGCCTCTCGGGTAACTCATTCCTTTCTTTAGTCCTTTGTATTGCTTTGAGTATTCTCCATAGGGTTGGTTTGGTAGACAACCTATTTGTGTCAAGAAAAATTTTCCATTCCCCTTCCTTCATGATAGATAGTTCTGCTGAATAAAGTATTCAGGGTTGGCATCCTTGTTTGTTTAGAGCTGGGAATACTTTTGTCCAGGATCTTCTGACTTTCATAGTTTGCATTGAAAAATCAGTTGTAATTCTGATGTGTTATCCTTTATATATAACTTTCTGTTTTTCTCTAGCAGCTCTAAGTACCCTCTCTATGTTTTGTACGTTTAATGTTTTTGTTATGATGTGCCATGGGGAGTTTCTGTTCTGGTCCTGTCTAACAGGTGTTCTCTGTGCTTCTTGACTCTCTGTAGGTAAGTCTTTCCTTAATTTAGGGAAGTTTTCTTCTATAATTCGGTTGAAGATGTGTTCAATGTTTTTGGCCTGAGATTCTTCTCCTTCCTGTATGCCCATAATTCCTAGATTTGGTCTTTTCAGCTTGTTCCACATTTTCTAAGTACCCCATTCCTTTTTTCTTTAATTTTGCATATTCTTTGCTTAAGGAGTTCAAATCTTCAACTTTATCATTCTTATTCACTCTGTTTGTGAGGCTTTCTGCCATTGCTTCCAGTTGGCTTATTGGAGTGTCTCAATGTCATGATCATGTACATTTGGGTTTTCTTCACTGTTTCTGTCTCTTTTTTTGAATTCACTTTTCAAGTCATGAGTTGCTTTTGATATTTCATTAAGTCTTTGATCATGTCTATGATTATTCTTTTAAATTCTGCATCCTCGGTGGTTCTCATTGTAGTGTTCTTCTGTGGGACTAGTGGGTTTTGTTGGGGACATATTCTTATGGTTTTTCATATTATTCATGTTTCTGTAATGCCATCTGGGCATCTGGATGCTCTTTGTTGGTTATGTCTAGTAGGAACTTCCACTCTGCTTTTGTTTAATTTAGTTTGGGTTCTGTTTATATTGTTTATGTAGCCTGGTTGCTTTTTGTTTAGGAATGAAAAATAAATTGGTGCATGTTTCAGATTCTTACAGGGTGTTCAGCTGGTCTGAGTGCTTGGTGGAACAGGGTAGTAGGTAGGCTAGTCAGTTTAGTAGGTGGGCTGGTATGTGTCATTTAGATCAGAAGCCAGTGGAGTCTCTACTACAGAGTTTAGTTTGTATGGGTTAGGAAGCTAGATCAGAGTTCTGAGAAGGAGGAATTGAAGCCCGACTGGAACTGGGCTGGCAGGTGACAGGGTAGGCAGGCCAGAGAAATGGAATAGAGACATGATGGGTAGGATCTGACTTACCAGACTCCTAGGTGGGCAGGTCTGTTCAGCTGATCAAGAGTTCAGGACAATGGGGGTGGGGGAAGAGCCTGAGGAGGGACTTAGGGATCTATGCTAGGCTATTTAGCTAGTTTGGGTTAGGAAGCTAGAGATCTGAGGCAGAGGAAATGGTGCATTTTTATTTTTTAAATATTTTTTTATTGATTTGAGAGTTTCAGACAGTGTATTTTTGTCATGCTCAGACTCCTCCCCTTGCACCTTACCTCACTACCCACCCCCACGTCTTCTACTGTTTGTCCTTTAAAAAACATTTTTAAAGATGTATCAAGTATAATCTATGTTTCCCACATACTCTTGGGTGTGTGAACCCAGTAAGCTATAATAACATCTGGCTTGGCAAAATATGCCCAGTAATGTAATAGTGCCATAAATATTATGGGAGTAATAAGCCACCCTCTAATTGGATTAAAGGCCTGCTTCACAATAAGGAGTCCTTACCTGACACTGTTACCAGGGCCAAGAACTTGTAGCTAGACAGGTCACAGTCCATAGGGGAGAACCCACTTCTATCATCTTGCCAAACAGACACAACATTAAACTGATTCATAATGACTTTTTGCTATGTCCCTAGCTTAGTGCTTCTCTTAACTCTCACCAGAGAAGCTTCCTCATGCAGCAGATTGTGATTAGATTTTCTTTTCTTTAATATAAATGTGTTCTTGTTATGTTTCTTATTTTAAGGTAATATATGAAAAAATCTTTTAAAAAAAATTTATTTATTTTTATTTTATGGGTTTGTGTGAGTACCTGCATGTATGTATGTGTACCACAGACATGCAGTGCCCACAAAGATCAGGAGAGGACATCACGTCAGATTCTCTGGAGCTGAGCTAATAGCAGTTTTGAGCCACCACCATATGGGTGCTGGAAACTGAACCTGGGTCCTCTGAAAGAACAACAAGTATTCTTTATTGTTGAGCCATCTCTCCAGCCCTGATAACATACATTTCTTTAATGTTATTATCTACTGCCTTGTTTTGGATGGCACAAATATTTCTACTGCATAGTTACTGGGTAATTGTTCAACATTCCTCTACCACTGCACATTTAAATTTCTTTCAAACTCAGAAATTGTGTATCCCCATCATCTAATTTAGGGAAAATGTTACAGCACATGTATAAGTCAAATTTATGAGTACCATTTTGGTTCCAAACACATCATTCTCATAATCAATAAGCAATTATTATTTTTTAAATAGGTTAAGTACTGGTCTCTACTTTAACTTACAAGACTCTTTGATTCCATATAAATTGGACGAATCTTTAAATTCATAAAAAAATTGGTACTAGTGAGAGATCTCAGTGGTTAAGAGTGTTCCTGCTCTTGTAGAGAAACTGGATTTGTTTCCCAGCACCCACATAGGGTGGCTTATCACCACCTGCAACTCCAGCTGAAGGTGATCCTCTGATGCCTTCTGGATTCTGCAGGCCCCTGTACACACGCACACATACTCATACACATATATACATAAATAGATAAAAATGCAGATAATTGATGCATACTCATTTTTCAATAAAAATGATATTTCTTGATTTATATTCTTTAAGTTAACAGAATAACTTTTACTTTCTTTTAACTATTAAAATATTAAATATTAAGTATTAAAATATGATTTACCAGTTTTGACTCAGAGTCACTGACCTATGAGAAAACTCAAGATAAACTTTTCTTTCAATCACGATGTAACCTACAGATCACCAAAATATGTTTAAAATTTTTTTCTAAGTTCCCATCTTTATATAAAGAACAAATGTTTTCAATGTGCTCTGGGGACTTGCTGGATGTTCTCTGAAGAGCCTTCCTTCTCACATTTTTCCTGGTAGACCTGAGGTGGGTGATCATCTGGGCATATCTGAAGCTCACCACTGAATGCTCAGCACAAACCTGCCATAGAATGCTCTGTAACATCCTACTCTTTTTTTAAATTTGGTGAGAATCAGTCTAAGGAACTCTGTTAGTGAGTTTCTAAAATCATATCCACAAAAACAGAACAAATAATAATTTTTTTCTAACTCTCTAGAGTGACAGATTATTAAATTTCTTTTGGAAAGTCTTTGGTAACATGAACATATAAAATATAGAGAACAATAGGTTTGTTCCTTAAAAATGTGTGTCTGTAAATTGAAAATTTTAGAAATTATCAATTTTAAAAGTCCTGAGAGACTTTTGTGATAAAAATAATTCAGTATGTGATTTTGCCTACAGATTCTCCCTTCGTCCCACCTTAGATTTGGTTGTGGCAAATTTGAGGCAGTTTGTCATTCTCTCTCCCTCCCTCTGTCTCTGTCTCTGTCTGTCTCTCTCTCTGCATCTCTCTCTTCTGATCCACGTATTTTTCCATACACTCGTCTCTCCTCCATCCCCTGAATAGTTCCCCAAACCAAGCCTAGCAGAACTGGTAACAGTAGAAACCAACTCATATGGAGTTTCTAAACCTCACATAGCAATTTTTAAAAAAGAGACAACCTGAGGCTCAGCATTCATTTTAAGGCCAAGACCTGATCTGCTGAGCACCTGTTCCTTCGGATGTCTCTCTGAGCTGTACTCTAGAGCAGGGGCTTCACTCTTTTTTTTTTTTTTTATTGAAACAGTATCTCCAGCATGCAATGGGGAAGTAGAAGTCAGGGCACATCCTTATCTTATCAGAGGATCTTGCCCTTTGATCTGTAGGCCTAGAATATCACATACACTCAATTTCTCCCTTTGTTTTCAATGAGAAAAGCACACCACTTTCAGTGCTTTGATAATAAAAATGCATAATACCTTCATAAACTATCTTGGGTGGAGGGCAGGAGGGGTCTTGAGGGATGAAGGTCATATGCCCTGGTCACAAGAGAAACACAAGGCTCAGTGAGCTTATTTTCAATATAAACAATAACTTTTGCAACTTAGGTAAAAGTCTTTAGTACAGATTATGTCAATATTGTAAAAGTCATGCCTATAAACTCATTTTCAAAATGTATCTCTAAAACAAAATACAAAGTGCTAAGCACCTTTTGGCCTAGAACCATCTGCTGTTAATACTCCAGAAATGCCTATAATGTAATCATTTTTATAAACATTTCTAATTAACAGTAATGATTATATTTATGGAGTACAGTCATGTTTTGTGCTGTGTATCATCTTATCTACAAGTGAAGATTTTTATTTTCTTATAAAATTAAAATACTTCTCTGTTCTCTGGGGCTGTGTCAAACATATTTCCCTCTTGACTTCTAGAGTTAGTAATTCTCAGCTATCACAATGTATTAATTTTCTTGTTGCTATGACAAAATAACTGATAAAAGCAACTTAAGGAAAGAAAGGTTTGGTTCTGGCTCACAACTTGAAGGTAAAGTTCATCATGGTGGGGAAGTCATGAGCAAGAGAGTTAGGGAGCAGAGAGCGATGACTGATGATGCTCAGCTCTTTTTTGCCGTTTTATATAGTTCAGGACCCCAGTTCATTGAATGATACCTCCTACAGTAAGGGGACAAGGGTCTTTCCATATCAATGAACCCTGTCTAGAAACTCCTTTACAGACAGCCTTGTGTTTGTCTTCTAGGTGAATCTGACCCTATCAAGTTGACAATCTATTTTAACCACATGAGACTCACTGGAGTTACTATTATGAATAAGATTACTCACTACTTCTCCAGGTATTTCTGATGAAAGGCAAGGCCAGGGTCATTCTAAGCATGCTTCCACAGTTGATATTAATGCTTCCTCTTAGAGTTTTTGCTTTACTCTTTTTGAGAGAAGTTATCAGCTTAGCCTGATGGTCCTACCACTCTTACCTCTCCACATTCAGAATATTATATACATTTATTCTTTGATTCATTAATCCATGGTCTAGTTCGTTTTTAATCAAGATTTACTTAATAACTGCTATAGAATGATAAACCAGCACTAAGAGAACCTGCAATGATGTAGATGTTAGGGAAGTCAATAACATTAGATCCTGAGATACTAAGAATGAACATAACTGATCTCAGACAGAAGATGAAAAGAGAATTTCAGACAGAGAAAAGAGCCTGGGCAGAAATGGCAAGACAAGAGTTAAGAAAGCACAGCAAAGCCAGTTATGACTGCTGCACTGTAGTACATCAGGCTAGAGAGAATAGTACAAGAAAACTTGGGTAGAATAATTAGAATTCATTTTTTTTCTGAGTTCTGAGAATCCCTTGGAGATGTGTTTTGTTTTCTAGATGCCATAGAACCCCAAAGAATGGCACAGTGAGTTGCAGCAATGATGTCAAAAAGTTTGTGTCCTCTGTCACAAAACCATCCGGCCAATGCTGAACACTCTTTTTCCATTTGCTAGTTTTACCTATCTCCCCCATCTCACTGAACAGTCCACCATCTTGTGCTCAAGGCACAGCCCTCTGCCATGGCTCTTGCCTTACTGCCCTGGGGGTCTTGCTTGCCTTTGTTTGCTGTGCTTTGTTGGCTGCCACACATTCAAGGGACGAGTCTTCACAGGGAAGTAGTGCCCTGTATTCTCCTGCAGAGCTGGAAGGAGCCAGAATTTCCTTCCCATTGGCCACCATGTCTTCAGCACTTGGCAGACTTGGCTAAGTGGACACTCCTGACTGGGATCTGGAGTTTGCAGGGTGTGATGAAAAGTGGGGATAAGTCAGGATGATTCTTCAGTGACATACATAGCCTCACGAATGATGCCAGTGACTGCAGTTGGCCACGAGTGATGAACTATAGTGAGCTTTGTCTAGCTTCCCCTTGACTCTACCTCCAGGCAGCCTCTTCAGCAGCTTTTATGCTCTAATCAAAGAAACATCCCTTCTTTCCTTTTAGTAACAGAGTTCTTTCTGTATGTCGGATGTATGTATCATGCAAACTCCATTCATTTTATAAGCCCATGGAATTTTACCTCCAAATTGCCTTCCAAATGTAGGTCGTTCTGTCAGTCTTCATTGATTTTATATTAGCTCTAACAACAACTTTCTCTTGTCCGGACTTTACAGCAGTCTTCTAAGTAGGCCCCTGTCTCTATGACCTACCCTTTCCAGATCTGCCAACTCTCTGCTTTAGAGATAAGTATAAATTTGTGAAACTGTGAAGATGTCTTTGCATTATTTTAGCATGGGATCTAAGCAGGCGGCAAGGCCTATGGCACTGGTTTTGCCTTTTGTACTGTTTCCTCCCTGGCTAGGCTGCCAAGCTCTGGGAAGCAGGTGCCATCTCCTGTACCTTATCATCTCTTAGGATGATCACCAGAAGCCAGCACTGAGGGGGCCAAATGTGACTGTTAAAGGCACAGGATCTGCAATCACTCTGCAAGTCGTGAGATGGTTGGCAAGTTGTTTAACTTCTGAGATGCTTGGGTTCCTTACTTAAAATGCAGATAAGCCTTCCTCCGTGTGAAATAAATAAAACAAACACTTAACAATGAGATAAGCTTCTGGCCAAACAGTAAATTATGAGCAAGGAACCAGCCTACCTAACAGGCTCAGTGCCTGCTACTCTAGAACACAAAGTCTTTCTGAGAGATGGGAGCCAGAAGACACATGCTATCACTATTTCCTGTACATTTTTCATCTGAACTGAAATAATAAACCTGAATGCATTTTGGGAAATGATCAATTACATGATTATTTCTGTGGTTTGAATCCTTGAAAGGCTCTGGGCACAGACAGCTTGGTGGAACTGAACACAGTATCATAACAGTGCTTATCTTGAGGTTTTCATGAAACACAAAAGCATGCCAGCTTGGTAAGTTCTTTGCTTTGGAACAACAGCAACAAAAATAACTGAGCCAAGTACAGCAGTATTCACTGAGCTCAGGAGTGTGTGGCACTCTGGACTGGGATATACGGAGACAGAGAACACATGGTAAAATAATATGAATTCTGGGATCGGGAGGTGACTCAGTGAGAAAACTGCAGTTGTGTGGCACCTGATTTTGAATCCCCAGCACCCATCTAAAATCCGGATATGGTGCTGTGTGCTTGTCATCTCAACATGGGGGAGGCGGAGACAAACGGATCCCTGGGGTGTGCTGGCCAGCCAGCCTTCTGGCCGAATCAGCAGGCTGTGTTCAATGGGAAGCTAAGCCTTAAAAATTGAGGAAGACACTGGACATTGACCTCAGGCCTCCATATGTAAACACACACACACACACACACACACACATACATGTTGCATTTGTACACACATGCACACACAACCACACAAAGCCCCAATCTGAATTGTTGCCTTGGTATCTTCACAGTCTAATTCAAAGTTGTTCAAAATTATTTCCTGTGTCTCCTGTTGTGAGAAACGTGGCTATTCATGCTGTCATTCAGCTGTGTGTGGAGATGTACACCTTTAATCCCAGCACTCAAGAGGTAGGGGCAGCCAGATCTCTGTGAGTTCAAGGCCAGCCTTTTATGCATAGGGAGCTCCTAGCCAGCCAGGGCTACACAGTGAGACCATGTCTCAAAAAAAAAAAAAGGAAAGAAAGAAAGAAAGGAAAACTTCATTTTAGCACCAACCTGAATGCATAGTGTGAAAGATATCATGGTTAGAAATAAAAACAAAAATATAGAAGATGTAAGTAATTGGACGACTAATGGCATAACAATTTAGTTATTATTGTTTAATTATTGTATGTTATTACTACAATAAAGTTAGAAAATAAAGTCATGAAATAGCTTTACATTTACTTATCCTAAACTCTATGACAAGAACTTTGCAGGCATTTTCCCTCTAAGCCTGCACATAGGATAAAAAGGTACTGAGGATGCTTCCAGAGACCCGAGACCTTTCTCAGCCTCCTGCTAATCGCAGCCACACATATCATAGCAGACCACCACACACAGCTCCATCATCCATCCAGGCGCCTCTGTCCTTTCAGAGCTCCTCAGTCTCCTTGATGTTGAGGGAGCCCCCGTCAACACCCCTGAGTCAGCAGAGGACAGCAGGAGCTGCAGAGTGTCAGCTTTCCCCTTTCAGTAGATCCCTCAGCGCTGTCCAGAGGACACATCTGGAGGTCCTAGTTGAGCTGACTCCACTGTCTACAGCAGCCACTTCAGGGCACCCCTTACCCTGGCTTTTTCTCATCCTTTGCTGCAGCCTCTTGCCTCTCACTCCTGCCTCCAGAAACAGCCTGCAGGATAGACTCATTGCTATCATGCCCGTGTCTCAGGCTTTGATCCTAACAGGACCCAAAATAAGGCCAATGCCCCGTGACTATTAATATGCTTCTTTTGCTGATGAGAGAGAAGAGCCTTCATCCCTGAAGCTGAAAGCAGCCGACCTTGTTAGATGCTCTCTGAGTGGAGCCAGGTTTCAAACACCTCTCCTTGATGTTAATTTTATACAACCCCTTGTGGACAATATGAAGATAATTGGAAAGATAAAATTAATTGTGACGCTGCTGCTTAGATCAAAGTGAACTTAAGAATAATCTTAGGAAGTCAGGTCAGTTGGATCAGAAATCATTAGTAGACGTCGTCCACAGTTTCACGTTTGTTTAAACCAAATGCACCAGGTTAAATGGAGTGGATTCAAAAGGAACTTCCTCTATCATCTTCTTTCCCCTGGGATTAGCTTTTTGTTACTATGGCCAACAAAATAGTTGAGACTATATGATTTGTAAGAAGCAAAAATTTATTCTTCACAGTCCCACAGGTTGGAGATGCTGAGATGAGGTGCCAGGAAGATCCAGGTGGATGTGCAAGGCTACCGTGGGGAGGGGCATTCCGCTCTCACCCAAATGTGGACAAGATAAAATAGCGGAAACTCCTCTCCTCAAGGGCCTTAGCAAGGGTGGCTGATGTCAGTCTTGAAGACAGCTTCCCCAAGATCCAATCACATCTTCAAAACCATGTCTCCAATACTGTGGCATTGGAGATAAGTCTGCACATGAATTTTAAGAAGTCAAATACACCAAACTCTGAGCATCTCCCAAGATGTGATTGCCTGGACAGCAATCCTGTGTCAGGGGTCTGTAATCCAGCTGCCGGTCTCCCACACCGCAATGCTGTGTCCGGTCTCATCTGGCTAACTAATTCCGCTCTGCTTCACCTTTTCCTGGTCCCATCATTTTCCCTGTTCGTGTTTTGTAGGAGGTCTGTTATTTATTGTAATTCATTAATTAGCTACATTTCCTAGGGATTTTTATACTTTATGACTTTCTTCTCTTTTGGAAAATAAAAGATTTTTAAGGCCCAGGAGAGCCTTTAGGATACAGTTTTTGAAGGTATAACCTTGTCCAGATGCTCCCAAAGCATACCATGTTAGCTAATGGCCACACATAAGGCTGGGTTTGAATGAAACAAACATTTAACAATTTAGAGTCTCGACATTTCAAGACAGAGTGATGATAGAGGGCTGTCCAATGTCCTAGTCTGTCCACATATTCACAAAGGACTCCAAAAGTGGGTTCCCTGTGTGCTTGCATGTATGGTGACCCAGCTCCACAGGCAGCAGGGAAAATGCTGTTCACTGATGTCTTCTCTAGACTAAATACTAATAACACAATAGAACTTTGATTTTTATATTTTAAATTTACCTTAATCCAGTCATGTGTGTTATTCAGTTAACATAGGCACATTATTATCTAAGCATTATAATGCCATAGGGAAGCAAATTTGTGTGATAACTGAGATTTTATGTGAGTTTTATGTGAACTGTCACATAGGTGCCAGCTCCTTGTTTTTCATTCCACAGTGTGAATATATTCTTGGCTGTTGACTGAAAGAATTTACTTTTCTCATAGCAAACACATACTTGCATGTGTCGCAAAAATTAAGGACAATTGTAGAAGTAGAAATTATTTCTACTTTTCTACTCAAGGTCAGATATTTACTGTGTTCTGAGTACTGTTACTGAGACACAGAATACAGCTATAAATCCTGGCCACAGCTGACATCGTGTAGAAGTATTTCACAGGAAGGTCTGAGCTCCCATCTCTGAGGATCCTGATTCGGGGGACATGAAGAAGGACCTAAGAATGTATGGTGTGTGGGGCCTCTTGAGTTTCTGACATCTGTTTAAGTCACCAGTGAAATCTACCCCTCCTGTTTCACAGATAGGAAGTGACCAGATTCAGAGACAGTCCATGCCTGAGCTATGAATTCTTACCTATTTATTAATCTGACAGCATATAAACATTATCAAAAAGGGAAGTGGTGTATCGTAGGAAATAGATCTAAACTAAGTCTTGACTATGTTCCTGCTCACTTGGTTAAGTACAGGGCTCTTACACACCCTTTCATTGTTCGTTTTCTGTGAGCAAAGAACAGCATTCAATAGCAGTGAGCCTTCTAGCATGACCTTCTCTTTTATGCTGTGGAGTCTCATTGAAAGGTCATTGAATTTAGCTTGCTTCCATTGCAAGAAGATGGAGTGAAAAGAATAATTGAAACAGTGCCACCAATCCCTTCCTGATCCACTCGCTGAGCTTTCACCTCAGAGCGGACTTGTCTGGCTTGCGCTCGCCCTGCAAGCTGACCCTGCCTGCTTTCTGCATTGCCCAGGCTCCTGCGCCAGCAAGCTTCCAGTCAAGTTTTGGGAGGTTCGCTGGCAGAATGTAAAGATCAGCGAGTCTTTCCACGCTCTGCACCTTGCTGTCCTTGCTGGAACTGCCCCTCTCTTGCTCTGTCAGCCACCAAAGCAGCTTGCACCAAGCACACAATTTCCTCCCTTTGTCCTTGAGTGCTGTGCATGGTGATCATTTTCAGGTCAAGTCTCTGGGCCTTACACTCCCTCTTTGATTTCCTAACCCATCTCACACTTGTCAATTTATCTCTTTCATAGGGCAGTTCATCTGAACTATTTGAATTAATTTTGTTTCCTTCGGGCATGTAGATTAATACAAGATAGGGAATATAAAATAATTATTTGTCCCTTTCTGTAATTCTAAATTCTTTAACTCTCAGAAAGTACCAGTATTTCCTTGAGCCAAAGAAATGATTTTTAATATAAAATGAAGTGAAAGTCTACTCTGTATGATTATTTGAGTTGCCTTGCATGACTGTACGTTTTACCATCTTTACATATGAATGTATACATTTCTTATGCAAAACTACACGTAGTTTGTGAACAATTTAAAACAGTTTCTAAGATAATTTGACCACATAGTCTTTTCTCCATTGAAATTGACTTCAGAATATTTTCTATGGCTAAGTAAATCTGTATCTTCCACAGAAGACTTTAAAGTTAGAAGGGAGACTACAGAGCTGGCAGAAGAGAGTAACGAGAACTCACTTGGTTTAATTCCCATGGTATGAAATTTGCTATGTCCCAGAAGCCTGAAAGGTTTTTTTCTTTTTTTTTCCCTCATGATCACCTCAAAAAGTCCCAGAGAATATAAAACTGTTGTAACTTCTCATAAGAAAAATTTGACAAGGGTTAGAATAAATAAATTTCAAAAGAAAAAAATGACAACAATTAGAGTTTTAATTGGACATACCTTTTCTGCTAGAGAAGTTATGCTTGTGTATTTATGCATGGCTCTTCACTGTGACATTTTCATGTGAAACACAAAATTTCTGTAAACATTATAAAGAAATTTGTTATGGTACATGATGGGGCTGAGGAGGAGGTGGCTCAGTCAGTAAAGTACTTAGGCAAACCCAAGGAACTAAGTTCAGTTCCCACAATCCACTTTAAAATTCTGGGCAGGATAGTGCATACATTATTCACAGCACTGAGGAGACAAAGACAGACAGATTTCTGGGAATGCCTAGTTAGCCAGTCAGTGGGAGTCCGTCTCAAAAAAAAGATAAAAAACAAAAAAAGGCTAAACAGCGGAAGACCACCCAAAGTTGTTCTCTATCCTCTAGACACACATGTAACACATGCATACACATACTTCCGCACTGGTCCACAAACACAATAAATAAATAAATAAAGTACAGCGTAGTCATCCCTGCGAGGGCTTACACCATCGCCATTACAAAGGATGAAGGACATCTGAATGCTTGAAATATATCACATAGAAAAAAATGACATGTGACAACAAACACAGACACACAGAAATGTGCAAACACACCCACACGTACACACATGGTTTGTATCCAAATGTTTTACTTACTATTCTGTATTTTCCTTGTATTTCCTTGTTTATAGGTACAGGGGGCTGGAGAGATGGCTGAGTGGTTTAGAGCACTGGTTGCATTTGTAGAAGACCTGGGCTTAGTTCCCAGCACCCACATAGGAGCTATCAACCTTTCATAACTCCAGTTCTAGGAGATCTGATGTCTCCTGGACTCCACAGGCATTGCATGACCAGGGTGCACTTGCAGGAAAAACATTGATACATGTTAAATAAAAACAAAGCAATCAAAGATTTCATGAAAGCTCAGTGTTTGCTCCTGAGACACTTCTGTATCAGATGCTCCCTTCAAATGCGGCTGACCTTATTCTAATCACTTTACATCTGAAGCCCACTGCTGGTTAAATGCATCTTTGTCACTAGGTGGTGTCCAGAGCTCTGGCATGATTTAGAGTGATAAATCTGAGCTACTAGCACCATCATTCAGAGAAGAATGCGGAGCCAATTTCTGCAGGTGATGAGAAACTTTCCATCATCCAAGATGGCAGCAGCATGAATAAGGATGGAGGGCGGGATGGTAGTCAGCAAGGAGAGTCCAAACCATGAGCCATTCAGAGGATTCCCACAGAGGAAGGTGTTAAATCAACACAAGATTCTTTCCCACACGAAGCCAGTGGATGTCAGGCAGTAGTTGGGAAGATGAAGATGTCATAGATTCCTCTGTCTTACAAAGGCAGGTCAGAGATTTCATAGTCTGGTCATCTGTGACTTGTAAGTATAAAGAATTATTAACATGCATGGGGCTAGGAAGACGGCTCCCTGAACAATGTGCTCGCCACATAAGGATGTGGTCATGTGCACATGCACATGCACATTCATACACACAGAACATCCAAAATAAAATAAAAATAAGAAAGTAAAACGATATAAAATAATATATAAATCTATACTTCACAGGTAGAAAGAGGAGCCCATCGGTCCACTTTGGATTGTTGCACAATGTGCCCCAGAAAGTTAAACTTTCTGTCCCCTTCCTCTCTTCACTACATAATCAGGTTAATAATCGTACCTTTCTCTTTGGGTCATCAGGTAACAATATAGATTTATCTTAAGTCTCAGCATAATACTTACTCTTGGGTAATAAACCAAGAAATGACTGAAATTACTTTCCATTTTCACACATGTTGATTACAAGAAGAGCCAACTTTGAACTCATTCAAGTACCAAAATGAATATTTGTTTATTGTAAGGCAGCTATGTACATTTATGCCTAGTGTCGCAGGCCTATTTCATACAGTAATTGCCAAACGGACTTCTAAAATTGATAGGTTAATTTTGTCTGTTTATGAATGCAGCATGGACTTAAAAGATAGATATCCAATTATCTAAGACAGTCCCATAAATTTATGTGTTCTAACACTCGTCACAACATTTAGAGACAAATTGTTTAAGTGTATGTGTGTGTGTGCTTGTGTGTGTGCACACGCACATGTGCACCTGTGTTCACACACAGGGGAGGATTCTGGGTGTCCTACTCTGTCACTGTTTGCCTAGTTGAGATGGGATCTTCCTTTGAACCTGGAGTTAGAAAGCCCCAGCAATCCTCCTGTCTCTACCCGCAACAGCTCTGTGGCCATATCTGCTTTTTCATGAGTTCTGGGTGCCCAGACACCTCCCTGCATGCTTGTATAGCAAGCACTCTTACCTTCTGAGCAGTTTGCCAGCCTCACAGTCTTCACAGAAAGGTTATACCCAAGCCAGGAGAGGCGGGAAGTCCATGAAAGGGTTGGAGTCTAGAAGTGGTGTTGGCTCTCTGTATGTCACCTGGCTTACACATCTGCCTGCTTTTCATAGCTGCTGTGCCAAGAGAGATGTATGTCTTTGAGAATGAACCCGAGTTCCAGGTCACTGTCATGTAATGCCTCTGTTCAACCCCATCAAGCCTGTGTTTAATCCTCTTTGCCACTTGATCATGCTTTGCTTATTTGGTTTTCTTAACAGAATTTACTGTTTTCTCATCTGGCTCTAAACGCATTTCATTTCCCCTCCATCAGATCTATCATGTACTTATGTAACACTTGTGAAGTCTCACTTAGCTTTATTGCCTCGCTGTGCGTTGTCAATTTTATTTTCTACAGATTGTCCCAAGTGGCAGGGCCACAGTGAGATATAAAGCAAGTCACAGGAAGCTGCCTGTTTCTTGGGTCTTTGACTCAACAGACATAACACTGAAGTCAAGCTAATGGCAGTCAAGACACTTCAGTGACTCTGGAATCTCTCCACACAGGCACTCCTAATGTTGACTTTGAGTGTAACCAGCTTACAGTTTCAGAAGACTGAAACGATTCAGGACCCAATTCGTAGGCTTTTGCTTTTCCTTTATTTGAACTTATCTTGTAACTGATTGCTTCATCTCATGACTTTAAAAGTGATCTGTGTGTGTGCTCACAACCACTTTTGTATTTCCTAGTGTTGACTTCCTTGTCCAGGTGATTATGATGTGACTCTCTCCATCACTGATTCACTTACGTGTACAGTTTGATTCCTTCTCACAGTCTACTAACCTGAACCCTTCGCAGCCCCTCATGACATGCCTTCATCTTCTGCACCCTGTTTTTCTATACTGACCTCTGACTCAACTTTCCACTTTTGTCCTTGACAATCCCCCCACCAGCACCCAGAGTGAAACTATCAATGTTTCTCAGCATATGTGAGGACCTTGCTCCATTCTAGGAAAGGAGGAAGATTATGGGAGCCAGGAGTTTGAAGAGAATTTGCAGAGTTTTAGATTGATAATATATATTTTATTTCCCACACAGACTGCTAGGCAGGTAGCCTCCAGAAGGCGCCCAGGCACAAACATTCTAACACACAGAGTGTACAGAAGTAGGCACACAGGCCTACAGACAAACACACACAAACAGGCTGAGGTGAAGGCCAGGCCTTTGACCTCTAGGGGTGTTTATACAGAACCCACACAAAGTGGCATTCTGCTATTTGGTTAAATGGTAAGAATTATACATCTCTGTTTACATCTGAGTTTCTGTGGATATCTGACATCAGGCATTTTGTGTTGATTCCTAGCCCCCCAGATATTCCAATGTCAGCCATGTTTTAGTTCAGTGCCATGTTGTCTAAACATAAACTGGCCCTTATGGCCTTCTGTTCCCAAACCTGTGTCATCATCTCCTCAAAACTATAACCCTCTTCATTTTGAATTTTATTCTGAGAACAAGCTTGACCCCATACAGTGGTTCTGTTGCTTTCCTGATCTCGTTTTCCTCCATCAACCCAGCCCCTTCTGCTCTCTCATTGATTTCTTCTAGTTCCTCAGGCTTACTGCTCTGAGGAGGTCTCTCTCAGAAGCAGATCCTTGGATTAGGTAGCTACAGCTAATTTATTTAGTAGGTAACACTGGAATATCACTGTGTGGGAAAGGAAATGAGTCAGTGGCACACAGGAAGCTGGTAGGTGATGCTTATGCTGTGGGTGGATGACACCACAGAATAACTCTATAGAGTTGTGACTTAAGGTGTGGCCTGGGGGCCTACTGCCTCGACTTTGCCTAAGAGTTCATAAAAAGAATGCTAAGAATCATGCCAGATCTACTGATTCAGAATCTGCACTTGAACAAGGACCTCAGGAGGTGCCTATGCCCTAGTCAGTGTTTGGGCAGCACTGTTCTCTAAGGCAAGGAGAGCATGCCTCTGAGATGCCCTACCCAAAGACGGACAGCCCTGGGTGCTTTTTCAGTGATCTCTTAGCTGCTTGAGCAACTCCTGCTTCCAGGGCATTGGCTTCGCAGGATCCTTGGTCTGAAAACACGGCTCCCATGAAGAAAGCCGCAGGCGTTTGTAGTAAACTACCTTCGTTTAGGGGGTGTGGATGTCCCATGAACTCTCTGCAGCACCTGCTTCTAGTTGGTCCTTCTCTCATCTGCCATGCCCCTCCCTCACATAGTCACTTAGTGAATTCCCACCTCCTCCAAGGCTTTGCTCAAATTTCACTGTCTCACGAGGCTTACTATGCACCAAGCCCTCCTCTGGATTCCCATCATCTTGCTGTTCTCTTCCCCTTTTGAATTGCGCTTGGTCTTCTTATTCATGTATAATCTGTTTACTTATATGCTGTCTGCCTGCCACAGGGTAAGGTTAGCTCACCAAAGCAGGGAACGTCATTAGACTTCCTGACAGGCACCATTATAAATATCTCAAGATCATTGGGAGCTGGAGAGAGGGCTCAGTGGTTAAGAGCATTTGTTACTCTTACAGAGGACCCAAGTATGGTTCCCAGCTCCCACCTGGCACTTCAAAATGCCTGTAATTCCAGCTCCAGGGAGATCTAGTGCCATCTTGTGGTCTATGTGAGCACTGTATACATGTGTACATACCCATACACACACACACACACACACACAATTAAAAGTAAAATAAATCTTTAAAATAAATATCTCCACATAATGAAATTTTTGTCTCTATTATTTAATTAACATGAAATTCCCTCGTGCTTGATGTTTAGGTTTTCCTGTTTTCTTCTTGTCATTGTAGATAATATCATGAGATGCTCTCCCCAAGTCAGTTTTATTTTAAATATGTTTAACATATATTACTATCAAGACTATGAATTTATTTCTATTAATTTGTTGAGAATTCAATCAGGAATACAGTAAATTTTCATTATATTCAGCATCTGCTCTCTTCTCCAACTTTTCCCAGGTCTGCCCCCTACGTCCAATCCAACTTCATCCCCCCAGTTCTCTCTCTCTCTCTCTCTCTCTCTCTCTCTCTCTCTCTCTCTCTCTCTCTCTCCTGCCTAACCCTCCCTCCATGACTTCCCCATTTAAAGTGTCTCCATTTTCCCCGTTTCTCCTTTGATAATACCAGTCTCCTATGACTGCACTTCTCTTGAGCTCCTTCTTTCCTTGTATAATCCTCCCTCCCCTCCCATTTAAATACCCCTATTTTCTCTATTTCTCTCTTAGTAACACCTGCCTCCTACTGTTCTTTTCTCTCAAGCTCCTTCTTTCCCTTAACCTCCCTGGTTCCTTTCCATTTTCCTGGTTCCCGCAGTTATATCAGAGCATATTTTCACATATAGGGATTTGGTGCTAGAGCTTACTATTGAGGGAGAACAAACAATCGTTTGTCTGAGTCTGTGTTACTTCATTTAGTATAACAGTTCCTAGTTCCATCCATTTATCTGAAAATTTCATGATTTTGCATTTCTTTACCACTGAGTATAACTCCATTGTGTAAATGTACCACTAGATAGTTGAGGGACACAGTGACTTGGGGCAAGTTATTTATTAATATTTTTTAAATTTTATGTGTATGAGTGTATTGCCCCCCTGCATGTAAGTGCACCATGTGGTGCCATGCTCACAGAAAAGAGAAGAGAGTGTCGGAGCCCCTGGAACTGGAGTTATCACTGGTTGTTAGCCACCATGTGGGTGCTGGGCTCGAATCCGGGTCTTCTGCAAGAACAGTCAATGTTTTTAACTGCTGGGTCGCCTCTCCAGTCCCAAGGGCAAGTGGCTTATATGCAGCTCCCCTTCATTTGTTGAGTGGAATGATGAGGGTAATATCATTAATGTCATAGTTTACTGTGAAGATGTAATTACTTAACCTAGGTAGAATACTAAGATTATCAACTGGCACTTAATAAAATACAATTTCTAAATATCAACATATTGACACCCTTTAATATTGCTAACTGAATAAATAGTGCCTTGACTTTATCTGCATTTTGAAGTTTTCACTAGATGTTGAAATTTTCTCTTTAGAGTTGACATTTGTATTTTCTTTTGCAAATTTTATTTTCTGCTTGTGTTTTTTCATTGAACATTATAGTAAGGATAGTAAAGCACTCACATTTTTGAGAAATATTCTCCTAATTTAATTCTTGTTTCATTGTTGCTGATGCCCTAACATTTTTGTTATATTTACATTTTATATATTATATATTATATATTTATCTTTTATATGGTATAATTTTATACAGTATAAACTTTTTAAGTTTAGGAGATTTTTGTTGTTGTTGTTCAGATAATCAGTGATACTTATCTGTATTTTAGATTTCATTTCTATTGTTATTAGGTTTTTTTCCTTCTTTTACCTCCTTAAAATGCGGTATACTATATATTTAAGAGCTAAACTCTACACCAGGCTGTTTTTCCAAATTAGCTTATAGTTTTGATGTAAGTTTACCTAAAAGCAGAGAAGACATTGTATGAAATTTTTAAGACAGTTGTACTTGAACTTTCTAGCTTTTGCTACATGTTTGCAAGAGTACCTCGATATTCCTCAGAGCTAAGGGCACAATTTCTGAAGACATTCCTAATTGTCAGGGGATTAACTCTTAATTCCTTGAGAGTTGAGAGGCTCATGACCCAGTACAGTTTTACCTTGAAGTTCTGAGGGAGGATGTAAAAGAGTTCCCAAATAAGCATGAAACAGCTGCTCCACGTGAATTATTCAATGTCATCTGCGAGGGGAGCTTGTCACTGGGCACAGCTCTGGGCAATGGGACATTTCTAGCACTTACTCCTGCTGAAGCATGTCTGTCCTGGGGATTATTGCTGTTAGTGTGAAGAGGTCTAGCTGATAAGATTTGTGACACTGTAATGCTTCCAACCTTGTCTAGTCCATGCCATGTTAGAATGACGGAGCTAGAACTGGGCATCGTATGAAATAACAATGCTGCCATGAGATATTGTAAGTCTGGATCAAAGTCGACAACAGCAAAAAGACTGACATCATGGATGTTTTTACTGTAGAATGTTAGTCTTCTGGATTATTCCTAGAAGTAGAACATGGCTACACCTACGTAGCCTTGTTGGTACATTATTCTCTGTGGGAGTTGTATCATTCTAGACTTGCCTCTGCGTTCTGTTTGTAGATCTGCATCTCATGAGCCTCACTAGTGGCATATGCTGTCACACTTCTCTATTTCTGCCCATCAATAGCTATGGCAGATGTATTTTTCTTATAATAAAGGAAATCAAGCATATTTCCATCTACGTTTAGCTTGTTTGTATATTTGTTTATTGTAAACTGCCCATTGTAAAATGGTTTGTTCATTTGTTTAATAGACTTTATTTAAACTCTAAGGGTGATTTTGTTTTGGCACGTTACAAATATTTTCTCTCAGATATTTTTGCTTGTGATATTAAAAAAGTATGCATTACATTGACTTACTTGTATGTGTTCGTGCACTGACTATATGTGGAAGTCACAGGGCAGTTTGTGGGAGTTGGTTCTCTCCTTCCACTTTGTAGATACCTAAGACTAAAGTCAAGTTGTGAGGCTTGGCAGAAAACACCTTACCCCACTGGACCATCTCCCTGGCCATTATGACTTTTTCACCATGCAAAAATTTTGCACTCAAATAGTCCCATCCACCAATCTCTTATGACTAGATTTTAGTCACAGAAAAGTTTCCTATGGATGGACTTTGTAAAGTAAAGGCCTGTTTTATTCCAAGCTTTTTGGATTTCACATATTTCATTTGCAAACTTGATGGATTTGGAGTTCAGTGTGGTGTGTGGTAGGAAATCCAATTTCATCATTTTCCAAATAGCTATCCAGTGTGCCAACACTATTAGAAACTTTATTTTTTACCTTGTGGATTGAAATGACAGTCTTGTAACACACTAAATTTTGATACATGTTTGTTTTTCCTGGTCCTTTTCTTCCACACTGCTAGGCTGTCTATCATAGACAGCGACATCAAATATGAGGCTTTCTCATGCATTTCAGTATCCAGAAAGGCTATGGGAAAACCATCTCCGGGGTTAGAGTTTCTCCTTTTCTGTCTTTCTCAAACTACTGACTACTTTTTACAGTAGTGCTTTTATTTTTGAAAATTCCATAAATGTATTCAATGAACTTCGATCTTATCCAACCCTCTCCAAATCACCCCCAAGACCCTCAACCCATCTCCCTCCAAAATTCATATTCTCTCTCTTTATAAAATCTTTTTGAAACAGTGTCTCCCTGTAGCACCAGCTGGGATTTCAAGGTTTCCTGCCAAACTAAGGGTTGGGTTATTTCTTTTCTGGGTTCTCACTTACTTTGTAAATAATACTATCAGGCATACTAACCCTACTCTCTCTTACCAATATCTTCCTCTTCAACTACACATTCCTAAAGACACTGTAGTGATCAGTTTGTCTTTGTCTATATTAAATTGAACTCGTCAAGTGCTCATTGAATGATTGTTATATAGAGTTTTGTGAAAAGAATTGAATTGTTATGAATCTAAAAATCTGCATACAGAAAATTCTGACAGGTCCTTTATACAATTGAGAAAGTTACTGAATGATTAGTATCTGTTAATTCATTCTTTATAGTTTAACTATGGAAACATGATGCAAATAGACTTTCTTCCCTCCTGTTCTAATTTGCTTTCTATTACTGTGACCAAAAATAACTTGGGGAGTAAGGGACTCATATTCAGCTACCTTGCTTACATAGTACACGTCCATCTGCCCAATGATGGCACTCCCCCAGTGGCTGGGGCCCTTCTACATCAATTAGAAATCAAGAAAATGTCCCACATACAGACCCCTAGGTCAGTCTGATGGAGGAAATTCCTATTCCTCAGGTGAGATGCCCTCTTGCACTCATGTGTATCATCTTGATAATTGAACAACACAATTCCTTAATAATTTCCCATTTCTTCTGTCAGTTCTACAGTATACCAAGTCATTAATCACTTTTACATATGAAGTCATAACTCTATAAAATTCTGGTCAAATCTGTGTTTCCCTTGTGTATCCTGCCCAGTGAAGTTCATTTGTGGCTCTCTATGTGTCTCTGTGTGCATGTACGTGTGTGTCTGTCTCTCTGTGTGTATGTGTCCATGTCTGTTTATGTCTGTGTGTGCATGTGTATGTATTTTGTTGTGTCTGTCTATGTATGCTATGTATGGGGTAAATGAATGTGCACTTGTGTTGATGCACTCACCCACATGTGTATGTGTGGAGACTAGAGGTCAATATTAGCTGTCTTCCTCTGTTGCTCTCTACCTTATATTTTGAGAAAGGATCTCTTCCTGAACCCAGAACTCTCTGTTTCAGCTAGAGTGAAACAGAGTGAAAGTCCATCAAGTCCCCAGGTTCCTTCTGTCTCTATCTTCCCAGAGCTGAGATTAAAGGAGTCCAGCACCATGCCTTGATAAGGATGCTGGGGATACAAACCCCATGTCCTCAAGCTTGAGTGTCTTCACACAGAGCCATAACCACAGCAATATATTTTTATTTTATTTATTGAACTTTTCTCTTGTTAAACTTTGGTAAAGGCTGGGCAAACACAGAAGTGACTTTCACATGGTTGAGCTTTACCTTTACAACAGCAGGGCTCTTACACCTGCTGTTCAGTGAACAACGGTTATAACAGCTGAGTGAATCAACTGCTGACCACCTTGTTTGATCCAGGTGTAAGACTGTACTGTTTATTCATGATTTTTCATTCATTCTGCCTGAGAAAAGACATTATTTTAGATGTCAAATCCCATTATGTCTACAAGGGTAAACTGAAAAAGGGGAGAGGGAGGAATTGCAGCATACTGTAATGAAACAGATGTACGAAAACGCCATAATGGAACCCATTACTTTTTATAGTAACTTTAAAAATCACTAAGTAAAACCTTGGAAAATTTTGCAAAAAGCAAAATGATTTGATTAAATTTAGCAAAGTAAAATACCAGATAGTAGATTTTTTAAAAAGAAGGGCCAAGTTTATTCAGAAGAAACTTCTTGGCGCTGGAGAGATGGTTGGTGGTTAAGGGAACATACTGGGTTTGCACAGAACCCAAATTTGATTCCAACCAGCCATTTCGGACAGCTCACCACCACCTATAATCCAGCTCTGGAAGAGCCAATGCCCTCTTTTGGCCTCTGAGGTCATTGCAATCATGTACACGAACCCACAACCACATCCACCCTCTCCTGCACATGCATATACACATAATTAATTAAATAAAATAGTCTTTAATAAATTTATGTAAAAATCATGGGTTGAAAAGGTGGCTCAGCAGTTAAGAGCACTGACTACTCTTGCATAGGACCGGAGTTTGGTTCCCATCACCAACACTGTGACCAACACCTTTCTGTAGCTCTAGTTCCTGGGGATTCGACGCCCTCTTCTGGCCTCACTGGCATTGCACACTCTCGGCGCACTTACATACATGCAGACAAAACACTCATATATTTTTGAAAAGCTTCCGGTAGCAGGAAGCAGCTACAAAATGAGTTGCCCAATAGATTGATTATAACAAAATATAGCCTCATTTTGAAAGTTTTAGAAACTAAGCTAAGTGAGTAAGAGCTCTCTGTGACTCCCCTTCTGAGTCTCCGTGCACATTAAAGTCACTACTTAGCAATTGGTCTTCGCCCCTTTGATAATCATATTATGCCCTGCCTTTGTTTCTGGTAAAGACACAAAAATAAGCATTCATTTGTACTTTGGTGAGTGTTTTCCTTGAGAAAATACATTTCTGAGATCTTACATCTATTTTGTAGTTCTCTGGATATGTCCTGCTACAAAACAAACAACTCTGTGCTATTAAGTGCCATCTACTGTTGCCAGAGATTCATTGCATGCCCATGGCTGAAAAATTTTTGTTTACACTAAATGCAAATGTGGGGATCTGATTTGTTTTCTGTCAATGTATACTTGCAAAATTTTAAGTACATTTCTTTGAAGTAACTGTTTGGAAGAACTAATTACAGATGCCTTTGCAAGGATTCCCTAGCCTTATAGATGGCATCACCCCTGTTTAGGAAAGGTCTTATTCCTTAGTTAACCCTTTCTAGAAACACTCTCACAGATACACCCAGAAATCTACAATACCAGTCTTCTAGGCACTCCTTAATCAAGTTGGCAGTCAGGGCTAATCATCATATGGTTAATGCTTTTTGGAGTAGGTTTATTCCGACATATATTTTAAGATGTTCTAAGTAGAGCTTATAATACAATAGATCATAATTGAGGCCTGAGAGATGGTTCAGTGGTCAAGACATGTACTGCTTCCAGAGGACATGAGCTTTGTTCCCAGTACCCACATCAGGCAGTTCACAACTATATGTAACTATAATTACAGGGGATTCAAACACCTCTGTCCTTCACCAGTACCTGGACTCATGTTCACATCCCCACACAGACTAGACACACACATACATATAATTAAAATTAATAAAAATATGATTTATAGATCAGAATCAAGACAACATTCACAGAAATGTAAGCTCATACAACTGAAATGTGACTTCCTTCTAGTGGGTTCAGTTTATTGATACCTGTGAATTTTAGGACAACTAACTAAATAGATGATGGATGGGAAGTCCTCAAGAGTTCTGTTGGAGAGTTGTGAATACCCTCCCCATGTACACAAGACACCTCTTGCTTCTGACTGTGTGATTTCTTTCAACGCTGAAGCATTCATGGCCCCTTCAAGGCTAGTTCGGAAAGATTAACAGTCTTAGAGAGCCTATAACAAGAATGGGTCGGGCAAGACGTGCCTCTGTACTTACCTGTAAGAACTACAGATGTGACCAGCACCAGCTCCATGTGGAGATTTCTTTTCAGTGTTCGCTTCCTAAATTCTTCCAAAGGGCCTCTCTCATCTGCCTGTGCCTTCTCTCAAATAAGCTCATTGTATTTACAACCTAGTTTAGTGTCTGATCCTATGGGAACCTGATCTAAAATAGTGACCATTGAATGTGATTTCACAGAATTTAGGTCAGTGGAAGAAGAAAGAACTCAGTACATTTTGGTTATATAAAGAAGCATGTCTGTGCACTAGGAAACCTACCTACCTTCTTCCTTGAACCAGTGTGCCCCTTCCCACTCCAGTTAGGTTACTGTTCAAATCTGCTTCATACCAGATCTGTATATGCATATGTAATCAAGAGGGTACAAAAGAGCTTTCACGTGACCCACAGGACATTAGATTTTTATAGAAAGAATGCTCAGTTTGTGGCTACCCATGAATTTCTGGGACTTGATCTATAATCAGATAAAAATAATTAGAAAGACAAAGCTTATTGCAACTCTTTCTATCTAACTTCTCAAAATCACTCTGTTCCAATTTTTCTCCTCCTTTTAGATTCCTCAGGTATTTAGCTTCTTGTGTTTAACACCTGGTAAAAATTACTCACAAAGGATGATTAGCCCGTAAAGGTAGGATTCAGATAATGATGCAGAAATATCAACTCAAGCACTCACAACAGAGATCCATGCAGAGATCTCTGGCTCTATATTTTGAAATTAAACCATAGTTTAATTTCTCTATTTCTGCCTATGAACAGACTGTCTGGCTCTGTATACAGGCAATCAGCTATAGCAAAGTACTTTTTAAGTGATGGTCACAACCTGAAATCATTAGAAAATGTCTATAGGCCCACCAAGAAGAAGACACCGTGGTGAGGTCATGGCGAAGTCTTTCCTCATAGGATGAGGCTAGTAGATCAACACCTCAGATTTTCACTCTTCCCCCCGTTAGGATCAGATGATGATAGATGCACACTGCATCCTGTATGGCTTCATTCATGTGAAGGTAGGAGCAACGACCAATGAATGCATTTCCCAGGAGCAACTCCTGATCAACAGAGCTCATTCCTAAGAATCAAATGGAGATCTTCCAAACATACATTTATTTACATACCCCACTTCTAGTCATTCTCCCTCCTCTGTAGGCAACCAATCAGCAGAAACCATCACATAAGACCTCGCTAAGAACACTTTAACTGGAATGGATAACATGTCTCAGCAGATAGAGGCACTTGCTACATAATCCCAGGGACTTGAGTTTGATCTCTGGAACCCACCCAAGAGTGAAAGGAGAGAACCAACTCTACAAACCTAACCTTTAACCTCCACAGAACAACATCATGGTCTATAGAGCCATACACACACACACACACACACACACACACACACACACACACACACTAATGACTAAAATTTTAACAACACTTATGTAGAAACACACAAACACTGTCCGATGTAGCTGGAAAGCAAGCTTTAATGGAAGCGTTCCCATCTGTGTAGATGTGTTGACCAAAATCTTACATCATTTGATTTGCCTTTGTGACCATCACCAAGACATTTGGAGAAAGTCTTGTATTTAGAAAGGCAGGGGGGTGAGAGGGGATCCAAATATGGTCAAAATATATTGTATGGAATTTGCAATATCCACAGTAGAACCTCTATACTTAAGGCTCATGGAACATAGCAGAACAGGGAATAGAGAGAATAATAATACATCCCTCCACTCTCTCCAGGGACGCTTCCTTATACAGCAGAGTGCAAAACACACAGAAGGCCACAACTGGCTAAGTTTTGGAGAATAAGAGACTACAGAGTGTGTATCCTTGGATAGGATATTAAACTTCACCCACTCATGGCTCAGGGACCATTGTGGAAGAGGGGGCAGAAAGATGGTAAGAGCCAGGGTTGGTCTATGAATGTAGACAAACAGAGGCTTTCAGGCCACTTGAAGTTTACATGCATGAACTTAGGCAATCGTGGTGGTGTTAAGACAACCCATGCTGACTCGGTCAGACAAGGGCCCAGAGTGGAGCAAGAGAACTCTGGGAACTGTTGCAGACCGATTACTGGGTGAGGGAGAGCAGACCTTACTTACAGTCTCTAGATAGGCTAACTAGACTTCAGTGAATGAATTTGCACCAAAGGACATCTGGGTACAGATGCTTGACAGGACAGGACTTAACATGTATGATGGAATGCATGAGGTCAGACGGGGGCAGAGGAGCCTCGTTAGGGGAGAGGGTCTAAATCTGATCAATAACTGTTGTATGAAATGAAATTAAAAAATTAAGAAAGAAACATAGAACAGAAACAAAAGCTGGAGTGGAGTAAGAGCACAGTGAACGCAGGGAACAAGTTCACTCTGCAGTTTCCTGTGCTCTTTCAGACGGCTTTGTCTAGATGGAAGATTCATTCACACTGATTTCATAGTGCCTGTGGAACTAGCATCTACTCCAAATTAGACACACCATTCACATGGTCTTGCCCAGAGCTCCCTGAAGTGCTGTGCATTCCAAGTGGCCTGGCTCCGCAGGAGCTCAGCTTCTAACCTGGATCTGAGCTCAGCTTCTAACCTGGATCTGAGCACAGCTTCTCACCTGGTGGTCTAGTGGGGAGGGTTCTCCAGGGCTTCCTCCATACCGGTGGCCTTTCTTGCCACCCTAAGGAATGACCCAGTTCCAGGTTGCACTCTCCATCTCCCTAGACCTCTGATGCTCCTGTCTGAATTGCCGAGAGTTCCTATTTTGCTTTTCTGTGTTGCGTAATCTCGACTTCCAACCCACACAATTCACCGACTCCTCTCTGTTACTTCTTGGATCTGAGAAGTCCTTTAAAGTATAATGAGGCGTGCCAAGGGACTAGATCCCTTTCTTGATGTCAGGGTCATGGTGGTAAGCAAAATTTCCATAATCAAAAATTTCCATAATATCTTGGGTTTTCTGCAACAAAGATTTATTTCAACATTTATTTATTTATAAACAAGATTTATTTATAACAGTTCAGTGCCCATGAGGAGACCATCTTCTACGTATGACTTTGAGGATGCAGCAATCCAACTTCTCTTTAGGGTGGTGATTTTTCATCTTAAAGAGTTTGTTCACTTCAAGCAAGGGAGGAAGTTCAGTACCTGACAGGAAGTCTCAAAGTCTAAGCTTTTCCACTGGCTGAGGTTATTCCCATACCTTCAATCTGTGAATCTGGGACATGTATCTTCCAGGGTCCCAGGAATAGGATATGGCACTGGTGAGCCTCAGGGGTGGGTTCCTACTGCTGTTAGGGGTAAATAGCAAATTGCCTTCCAGTGATTACAGTTCCTGTACTATGGCTTGAAAATCCCCCAAAGTTCACATGTCAGAAGCACAGTCCTCAGATTCATATGTTCGTGGTGTTTGAAAGTAGTGCGTTTGGTTACTGAGGTCAAGGGTTTACAGAATCATTAAAGGAGACCTGCTTTTGCACGTTCATTCTTTCTCACCTTTGAAGCTGCTCATCATGTCTTGATATATCAGGAAGGTCTCATCAGATACCAACAACTTGGCATTGAACTTCCTAGCTCTAGAACTTTAAGAAGTAAATTATTTTGTGAAATGAACCAGTCTCTGGTATTCAGTGATAGTAACACAAAACACAGTAAGACAACAGACATGAGGAAATCAAAGAAAGCTATATGAGGTTTTCTCCTTGGGAATGATTAGTGGCCTCTACCTTCGAATGTTACTTTCTGCTATATAGACACTCCACTTATGCAAAATTCTAGAGATCTGAGTCATCTTAATTCTCACTGAAACTCTAATTCCAACATTATCTCTGAAGCCTATTTGAGTAGTTTTATGCAAATAGATAGGTCAAAAACTTCTTAACCCAATTAGTGAACTCAACTCTAGAACACTTTCTAGGAATTGTTTATTTTACTTATGTCGTTTGTGTCCATGAAAGGTACTTGTGAATCATCTAATTTAATCAGCAAGTATTTGTAGATTAATTGGGGTTATATTTAGAACTTGCTCTGCCTCTTATCAAGTAAAAGCTATATTGGTTAATTTTATGTTGCTGTGATAGAACACCAGGACCAAAAGCAACTTAAAGAAGAAAGGTTTTATTTTAACCAACAGTTCCAGAGGGAGAGTCCTCATGGCTACGAAGACACATGGTAGTGGGATAATGATAACAGTTTCATAACCTCCCCAAATATTGCCACCAACTGGGAACTATGTTTTCAGTCACATAAGCCTGTGGGGAACATGTCTCATTCATACCAGAAAAATAGCCTACAGCCTTATAGGAATAAAAGTTTGTCTGTGCCCTGTTCCCAAGAGTGATTACTCAAATGAGTTTGAAGTTATGTTTCCCATCCTGTGTCAGTGATTTCAAGGCTGTTTAGTGGCAGGCTGCCCACGTTACACCTAGTATTTTCAAACCGTTTTTTTCTAGGCTCCAAACTCTACATTCAAATTTAGTGTCAAATGTTCACTTATGTAAAAAACAGACACACACACACACACACACACACACACACACACACACACACACAGAGATTGTTGACCCAGGATTTCATTCAGCCTATCTGGAAGGATCCTCAGAGCTCCCCTTGGGGAAACTGAGGCTGCTGAAAAGTGGCTTGTGGTGCTCCTGTGAGGAGGTCACATGTTCTGCTTTTTCTTTTTTAAAAAGTTTATGTTTATGAGTGAGTGTTTAGCGTGCATGAATGTGCACCACATGCATGCACTGCCCATGGAGGCCAGAAGAAAGCATCAGATTCCCTGGAACTGGAGTTGCAGATGTTTATGTGCTGCCATGTGAGTTCCAGGAGCCAAATCTGAGTCCCCTGCAAGAATTATCTCTCTAGCCCCATGTTATGCTTTTTCTAAAGAAAAAAACAACAACAACAAAAAGCATTTTATTTTCTGACTGTACATGGTGTTGCATACCTAATAGCCCAGCACTCAAGAGGCAGAGGCATGTGTATCTATGTGAGGTTAAGGCCAGCCTGGAGTACATACTGAGTTCCAGGCCAACTGGGCTACAGGGAGAGCCTGTCTCAAAAATACCTAGAAAATTATTTGTTTTAATTACATTTACTTATTTATTTTGTGGGGAGCATGTGCTGTGCTTCAGTGACACAAGTGTGGAGATCATAGTGCAACTTGTGGGAATCAGTTCTATGCTTCCACCATGTGGGTCCTGGGATCAAACTCAGGTTGTCAGGTGTGGCAGCAAGCATCTTTACCCACTGAGCCATATCCGCAGCCCTCACCTGCTATATGTTTAAGGTTTATGTCTAGAAAGTAAATGACTGAAGTTAGGCCATTTTTCCTTCTGAATGTAAATGAGAAATCGATCCATTGGGTTATGTGAGCTCTCACCACTGAAGAACAGGATAAAAGTCCTGGGAACAACAAGGTCAAGCTGCCCATCACACATTGTTTAGTACAATATTCCTCTGAGCAAAGCCTTCCTCCAGGAAGATAACCAAATTTATTGCCTACATTTTTAGTGTCAGTGTTAAAAGGGAAAATAGAAGCTAGAAGTTGGGACTTTGTATTTTAAATGCAGGCGGAATATTTTCCCATGCCAATATGGGGCGTTAGCACGCTGGCTGGCTTTGCCTGCCTTTGCCAGGCTTTGAGCCTAAAGTTCTTGGCTGATGCTGATATTTTTCAAGGTAAATGAGTTTCTTGGGTTATTGGGACAGTAATTCTTCCCCAAACCCCCATTTAGTGCATCTGGATGACTGTTTACTTAATTGTGGATGAGTATTCTTGACCATTGTAATGTCATCCTGAATAATTTCATTTACCTCAAGGAACACTGACTTATCTCCATGAAGACAGTGTTGTGCATTTTGGTCGATGCCATACACAAACTACTTTTTAACTCTTTATTTTGTTTCCTAAAAGCACAGATGTGTCTGTTCTGTTGTCTTTCAGGGCAACACCTAACTTTAGATTCTCTATTTAATTGATGTCTTTATAAAATTGTTAAATATTTGACCCTCAATTGATTTTTAAAAATTCTTTCTCCAGAGGAGGTTTCATTGTTCCAATCAGTAAATCATTCTATGGCAGCTAAAGGCCTCCTTATGACCCATTCAAATGCTTAGGTAATAGCTCTAAGTGTTACACTACATAAATAAAACAGGACGGTAGTTAAGAGTTCAGATTTTGATGTGTATTATCTTTACGAGTGATGGTTGTGCTATGCAGATAGTAATTCCTGGAATGAACTAAATGCCTATATCTCTCCAGTGTTACTAATGAACATTTAGAGTTACTTATCACTAGTCCTCTGGGCTTGAATAATTCATAAACACTGGAAGCCCAGCCTTTCCCTGCTCAGAAGGAAGGCAATGCTTTCTGCTCAACAGAGAGGCAGAATGCTGAGACACAGAAGCAATTACTTACCCCAAATACCAGCCCTCTAACTTCTTCTCCGTATTAAGAAATTAGAGAAATAGTTTTCACAGATAAAATATAGGATGACCTTCAGATGAGCAATTAATGACTTGTGCATACATTAGGCCTTCAGATGAACAACTTCCTTGTGTTTGTTAACATCTGGAATGCATGCATCCAAAGAGAAGAGGAGTCTCCTGACACTGTTGTCACCCGCACTTACTGAAGTTTTTCAGGAAGTGTTTTTAGAAGATCATTAAGTCTATCTTCAAAAGGGTGAACATTTCTAAATATAACAGTACAACTTGAACAGTTCGACCTTAACTGTCAGAGGCTTCGAGAACTAACTCACAGACACTAAAGATCAATTACCAGTCATCTAATTTGGTCCAAGTGGAGACAAGGAATCCAGGCCAGTGTTGTGATAGAACTTCCTGCCATGATTTTGGTGGAGGACAGATCACAACCAATACTTTCTTCTCCTGCCCCCACAGCCAGTGTGCTCCTTTCTTTACTGTGTTGTGTTGAATCCTGCTGCTGCTTGCTTTGTAAGTGAATGTTACCAGGAACACAGCCATGCCTCTCTGTTACGCTTTGTCTCTGGCTGCCAGAAGTCTATGGTGGTAATACTCAGCAGTTGCAAAGAACATTGTTAGACGGGTGAGGCCTATATTCATTATCTGACACTTTATTAAAGAAAATCTTGCATTTTCTGCTGCTTCTTGCCTGGTTGTAAGGTCACAGCTGACTCTTTCCCACTAATTATCACAGGCAGAACTGTACTGAATGTTTAATTTGCTTTTCAAGACTGACAAAGCAGGAAACACACAGAACTCTGAATGAATGTGTGGATTCTTGTGAATGAACTAGTCACTGACCAGAGATTGCCAGCACTGAGAGTTTCTGAGGATGAACACCTGGAATATGGTAGATTTACTCAGGTCGTGATGTAGCGTATTCTGCCTGTTTCAGACGTTCCCAAATCTCCACACATGAGCTCAGTAGATATTCTGTATTATCTATTATGTATTAAATAGGTCCGGAAACTCAATGGGATATTTAGTACTTACATATGTAAATAAGGAAGCTTATGCACTAAGCTGTGCTGTGTGTCTACAGAGAGCAGACAGAGAGGACAGGAATGTGCTCTGCTCTGCTGTCCTGTCTGAGTTCTGTTCCTCTCAGCATGGTGTGCATGCTACCACAGGGAGGACTGCCTTCCTATTCAGGTTGCAAGTATTTAAGCAGCTCCTGAAAGACCAGAAAGTTGCAGAGGTAAGGGCTGGGCCAGATGGATCTTGGTTTCTTTTTATTAGGGGATTCTGTGCCTAGCAGACCCTGATGAGGTGGAATCCTGTTCACAGGTTTTGAGTAGATACTCCTAAAGAACAAATGTGTCGATGAATACTGAATCATAGTACATTCTTTATTAATAGCACTTCTTAGTTTTATAAAATTTTATTGGGTTCTACATCAAATAATCTAGAGGGACCATGCTCTTGACTGCATTGCTCTTAGATATTGAAAATCACACATGGCTCTGTGCTTTGCTGAGTTTGTTTACATCATTTTCTTTTCTTCGTTTTATTTTTGAACATAAATTTTGTTGCCTCTAGGTTTCCTTAAGAAATCTTCCCTTTCATTGACCACAGAAACAAGGAAGAGACTCTGAGGTTGCCAAGTCTGTTCTACACATATATGGCTTTTAATCAGGTGAACATTTACAAATGAGCTAATTGGTCCTTGTACAGTATGTAATTAGGCTTTAGGTCATATTGCTTGAAGCAGAACTGACCTTCCAGTTCAGCTCTGCTGGATTCTAAAGCCCACCACTGGGCATGTTTTCCACCGTGGACTCTCAGGCAATGAGAATCCAAGGATCCAGGACTTGAACTTTCTGATATGCCAGAGCTATTTATAATCTATTTGTACATCAATTCAAACGTTTTCATTAAGCCCTTGCTGTGTTCAAGGCAATGAGCCAGTTGTTAGGAAGATTCAGAGCAAATTCACCACCCTCCAGGACCCTCAAGGATCTTCTGATCTACTTAGCATAAAAGAATGAAAAGAGAACTGGGCAGCTTGTGCCGAGCGCTGGCTTCACAGAATACATAAACACTATAGAGGTCTAAGAAATGTGAGTCAGGCTGGAGAGAGGGCATAAAGTACTCACCATACAAGCTAGAGGACAAGAGATCAGATCCAAAGAAACCATGTAAAAGCTGGACATGCATGACAGCAACTGTAATCCCAGCATTCAGGAAGATGAGCTAGTGCATCCCAAGATAACCTGACTAGCTAGTGTAGCCAGACAACGAGAGTTCTGGAATCAGCAAGAGACTCTGCCTCAATAAATAAGAATGATTGAGGAAGATACCCGGCATTAACTTCATGCCTCCTCATGCACACAGGTATACACACACTCTCACACGCGTGTCCCCATACACATGAACATGCACAATATGCACCACATACATACGCACATAAAGAAGACCAAGTCACTCCCTACACAGGTAAAGGAGCTGAGCAAGTATATAAACCAATATTATAGCCCATCACTCAGGGGAAGTTCATAGCTGGTACATCCCAGCCAGCCTCCCGACCCGGATCATATTGTGATTTTAGTTCCTCAAATTTAGGCCAACTCACATCAAATTAACACTTTGCTTTTTTCAAAGAATGTTTATATCCAAAGCATGCATGTCCACATGGCAAAGTCAAGACCTGTGTTTCCCAGTCACTGTTGCCTCTGTCCTCTGCCCTGCTCCAGCCTTTATGGTTCTCACCTGCCTGGTGAGTATAGGTAGTAATAATTCCCAAAGGAGGAAACTGGGATCCAGGGAGAAAGGAGGTCTGTGTGCATGTGTGTGTGCATGTGTGCATGTGTGTGTGCATGTATGTGTACATATGTTGTATATGTATGCCCTGTACGCATGCTGTGTATACATGCTGTGAATGCATAGTGTATGTGTGTTTATGTGTGTGTCTGTATATATAGGTATGCACATGTATGTGTATGCATTCTCTGTTTGCACGTGTATGTATGTGTGGGGAGGTCAGAGATCAGCCCCAGGTGCCTGGGGTGCTGTTTCCCAGGCCACTGTCCACCTTGTTTTTGAGAGGGTCTCTCACTGGCCTGGAACTTAATCACAGATTGAGGTAAGCTGACTTGCCAGGGAGACCCAGAGATCGTCTTGTCTCAATGTCCCCAACCCTAGGACTACAAGTATGCAGCCCGGTGTCTGGCTTTTAGAGTGATGCTTTTAAGATCTGAATTAGATAATAAGAGAATGGATTGGACCTGAAGACTCATGACTATTAAACTAGCTTTTTTCACAGACCACACTGTCATTCATGAAAGTTTGTTCATACTTTAGTAGAGAATGTGGAGTTAAAATGAATATATAACTCATTGTCTCACATCCCCAGGCCCTGATATGTTTAAAACTCAGAAATTTTTAAACCTTAGACAATTAAAGCTATTCATATACCAACTATTATAGTACGAATCCAGCAGGTTCTAAAAATAACATTTAATAAGCAACTAAGATATTTTTCAGTGGAAATACATAAATACTTCCCCTTAATAAGAGAAATAAAGACTATCCAAACCTGACAATTCAGGACATATTTTGAGGTAAACATACAATAATTTTGGGGGGATGAGCTTTTAGAAGGTGGATAGCTATAGAGCTGAATATTCTCCTGTCTGAGCAATGGATAAACTCATTTTATTTTATTGATAAGCAGAGATGGTAATAGTTTCTGTTCATGGCTGATCAGATTCATATGAAATACATCATCTAGAAGACAGAAGCAGCTTTGCAAAAAATGATGACTATTATCATTTTCTGCTATCTGCACTTTTTTGCAAAATGCGCATTTTATAAATCAGATACTTGATGCTTCTTCAGTCACTTTATAAGCACACACAGTACTAAAATCAAATGACAGTGTGGGTGGAGGGGAAACTAGAATGGGGGTCTTTTTGAATAGTCCACCGTTAGCCAGGTCCTTGACAACAAACAATCAATCATCTTTGGGTCACTGGCCATCTCTCTGTAGGAACAGCCAAATGAACATATATCTCACATTTGAAATGTATGAAAGGTAAATTAACAGTACTTCATAATATGTGGGAGTTATATAAAATTCATATATATTCAAGTTATATAAAGAATATATAAGTAAATATATATTGAATATATAAATATATAAAAATAAATATACATTGAATATATATATAAAATATATTCAAGTTATATAAAGAATATATAAATAAATATATATTGAATATATAAATATATGTTGAATATATAATATATTGAATATATATGAAATATATTCAATTATATAAAGAATATATAAGTAAATATATATTGAATATATAAAAATAAATATACATTTAATATAAATAAAATATATTCAAGTTATATAAGATTTTTAACATCTATACACACAATGTGAGGCATGGTCATGCCCATTGCCAGCCATAATGAGTTCTATTCATAAATGGCAGAGGTGAATAACCACAAAAGACCACAGTCCTATAAAGACAAACCTCTCTGCAGATAACCCTGACCCTCTGCAGGTCAGAGCACAGGCTCCCTGCACAGTCAGTGTCTCAGGTTTCCCACTCAGTTGCTCTCATCCTCCACACCCAGCCTTGCCGAGGAAACTCTTCTCACTCTCTGGTTCCCAAGGTGACCTTGGGCTTGTTTCTATTGTCTTGGACATCCCTTCACTGTTGCAGAATTTGACCCTTGTCACTTATTATTTCTTCAATACTTTGTATCTTGTATTCTTCCCAATTCCAGAAGTGAGCTGATATAGAATTAGCCCTAGGACTGTTAGGGGCAGCACTTCCTCTTAGATGCCACTGTCCAGTATTTCAGAGGTCATTTTTTCCATATCTGAGATGTAAAAGCCCAGTTCAAATATGTCTGCTATACCTGTTTTGAAACTCTGCCTTTTCACACTATATGTATTCCCTTAGTTTACCTGTGTGTAGTTTATCTAGGGCAATCTGAACTTTCTGCCAGAGCTGCTAGCTAAGTCCTGCTAATACTAGGGTTATTCCCAGCACTCAGTTTTTGCTTAAACAGAGGCAATAGGCAACAAGGTATAAGAAGTGGGAAATTGTACATAGCACCCTGAGAGGGAGTCTGCCAAGTTCTAGTCATAAGAGGTGTGATTTGTATACACAAGACACGTCTTTATCCCTACTTTCTGAATACCTTATTTTTTTTTTTCATATTACAGTGATCTTAATAGAAACTTCAGCTTGGGGTAGGAAAGACAAATTAAAGAAAGGGAATTGAATTACCAAGAGAGTTTTGGTCCTTGGTTCTCTTGGGAAAGAAACACTTTGGAATCATTCAGAATGATCTATAGAAATAAAGCATCTTACTACTTGTGGGTATAATTACCTAAATTTGCTAATCACACCTTGACATTGCTGGCAGTCTAGAATGCAGACACGAGGCCTCTTCCTCTTGTTATTCTTGATAATTGATTGTCTTAAACACCCCATCAGTATAGTGTAGGCAGACATATGCTGTTGCAATTTTTAGTGGTCTGAGGCTCAGTTTCCACATCTTAAGGCATTCAGAGAGTAATAACAAAGTCAAGGAAGAAGGAGTATGTAAATTACTTTTCCACAACCTGAGAGTTTTTGAGCTTTTCCTAAATGAAGATTGTTGGAACTATTCCAAGTATTAAGTAACCATTGTGGAATGTCAGCTTGGTCAACTATGCTACAACCTACCATTAAAAGAATTCACTCAGTGGCTGGAGAGACAGATGAGCATGTATGGGCATTTGCAGCTCTTTCAGATGACCAGCATTTGACCTAGCATTGATGTCCCATTCTCACAACTGCCTGCAACTCCAATCCAACGCTCTTCTTTGGCCTCCATGGGCATACACACACAGACATATACACAGTCACACATACACATAAACAAAATAAAATATATCTTAAAAAGTAGTTCACCCATAATGTAGATTCATTAAAGAAAGTCTCTAATAGTATTTCATTAATGCATGTATGGGTACACATATTTCTTTAACACTCCCTATATAATGACTATCTCCATATACAATAGTACCACAAATAAAAATAACTTTCAAATATTAGATATCTAAGCATGCTAATGATAATTTATTTCTAAATCTGAAAGCTCAAGGGGGTCTTAGAGATTTACAGTTAATTGCCTTGATTTTACAGACGAAGGTCTATGTAATTTATTTAATCACACAGCTAGCACCATCACAAGGTCCAGCTCAGTGCAGAGCCTTTTTGAATTCTAATATACCTTTTCCACTCCTTCACTTTATATACTCAACACTTCCACCTTTTTCATTTGTAAATATAGAAAACATTTTCTACATGCCCATAATTCCCTGGCCAGACACAGCATTTAAGTGGTTGAAATGAGGGAGAATCTGCTGATGAAGTGGATAAATTCTCCACTTCTAGGTCCAAATGAGTTGGCTTGGGTGCAGTGAAAGAAGTTAAAACTGCTGTCATTCCACTGCCTCCACCCACCAGACCCATCGTACACACCTTTAGCCTCCTGCCCATGTCCTGCCGGGGGTCTAGTCTCTGTGGAAATGTTCTTGCTGTAGAGTCTGCTCAAAGGACAAAGACCATGCAGCTGAACAAGGATTTCTACTAGCTTTCTTTCCATGAGAACAGGATTTTGAGGGATTTAGGTAAAGAACCATCACAATTCTCTTTGTAGGTTGGTACTTAGAGACCATGTTCAGTTGTTGAATGTCACTTTAGCCTCCTGATTTGCATAAGAAAACAGTACCTGAGAGAAGGGTGGGTTATCAGGGCCATCTGGCTACAGAGAACCTCCATTTTCTGTCTTCAGATCTGTGTCCTCCTGAGAACATCCAAGTCCTTGTCACCTTTGTATTCAGGGTGGAAACAGCCATAAATAGACTATTTCTCATTAAACATCTTCCTTAGAAATTTCTAGATATGCTGTCTTAATATATACCATTCAGCACATTTTTATTCCTTATGGTACATTTTAATGTATTTTCTTACTTGCATGTTGTATTTTTTCAGCCAGATTCTCTCTCCTAAAACATTTAATTCTGTAATTGGCACAAATAGTTGCTGCTTTATCGGTCCCATAATATCTAATTAAATTTAATAACAATAATTACAGACTAGCTGGCTAAATCAGAAATAGCTACCTAAACAAATAAGCCCCAGTAGTTTCTTTTCCAGTCACATTTTTGCTCTTTCTTTTAATTAGTTGCACCCAATCAACTAGAGTTTTAGATTCTCTCAAAGATCTTGTGTGTGTGTGTGTGTGTGTGTGTGTGTACATACACATTATTTTTTGTGTGTACATGTGGGTAAGTATGCATGTGGAAGCCAGAGGTCATTGTTGAATGTCTTCCTCAGTCACCCTATCTTGATTTTTGAAATACAGTCTCTCCCCAAACCTGGTGATAGCTGATTCAGCTCGACTGGCTGGCCAGCAAGCCTCAGGGATCTGACTGTCTTCACCCTTCCAGTCCTGGGGTTAGAGTCCATGCCATGCTTGGCTTTTTATGTGTGTGCTAGGGGTCTGAATTAAGATCCTCATGCTTGGCAGTGTGGTGCTTGGTTTTGTCAATTTAACACAGCCTAGAATCAACTGTGAAGTAAATATCAATGAGGGACTGACTAGCTCAGATTGGCCTGTAGAGGGTTATCTTTGTAGCCTCACTTGATAGGGGAAGACCCAGCCCACTGTGTGTGGGTCCTGGATTTGGGTCCTGGACTGTACAAGAGTGAAGAAAGCCAGCTGAGTCATAAGCATGTGTGCATTCATTCTCTCTGCTCTGGTTGTGGGTGTGGCTGGATGCTTCAACAGCCTGCCATAAGGTTCTACCTCAGTGATGGGATTGTGATCCAAATAAACCCTTTTTCCTTTAATGCTGCTTTTGTCAGGGTATTTACTACGGCAGCGAGGTAGAAACGAGGACACATAGCAAGTACTTCACCCATTGAGCCATCTCCCCAGCCCCTCAAACATCCCTTTTTGAAATTGAATTATATAGATTTATGAATGTTCTTTACAATTCAGAGGATCTGGGGAGAGTGTATTTACCTTCTGTCCATCTTAGGTAAACTTCGTATAAACTATTGGCTTTTTAAAAATCCTCAGGTTGCACTTTGAATAAGTGTCCACCTCATTTTTAATGTCTTGTGCTCTTGGTCCAAATCTCTCTCTATTACCATTGCCAATTTCTAGGCATATGCCTTGGATGGGTTAGACAAGTTCTCTGAACTTCATCTATCAAATTTAAAGAGCTCCTGTCATCTCTTTGTGAATTATGTTTGGTCTGTGCCACTGTTTTATGACACACAGTTCCTACAATCCTTAAAAATCTCTTTAGAAACTCAGTTGTGAGATTTTGTATCTCAAGGTGTCACATAATGAGATGGCTGGTGTCTGGTCATCCCTAGGTGGTTTCTAAATGAAAGCTGGCAAAGGAAAAGTCTGTAACAGAAGGTTGAGACTTGAATCTCAACTTCCAAGTCTCAGAAGGAGAGAGGGCTGACTGTTCCAGTGATCACCAGTTGCCAATCAGAAGTGTCCAGCCTTTGGTTTCTCTGGGTCACATTGTCATCTGCAAAGTTCATGCTCAAGAACCACACAATTATGTTACGAAAGAATTACATATAAATCATCTCATCATGTTTTAAGTAAGCTTAGAATTTGGTGCTGGGCTGGGAGCCAGTGAGAATCAGTATGCCAGCTTAATGAAAACTCTGTGAAGCCCCAGTAGACAATTTCAAGGAGTTTGGCTGAACACACGGAGGTACATGGCAGGCAGTGCACCCAGACACCCTGAGCCCCTTGTCCTGCCCCTCACCCTGTGCATCTCTACCATGTAGCTCCTCATATGCTTCCATTGTAATAGCCTTTTTAATAAACAATGTCTATGAGCCACACAAAGAAATTTGTTATACTGAAGGAGAGGGTCACAGGAACCTTTATTACAGCCTGTTGGTGAGGCATTCCCATGGCCCAGACTGACTGACATCTAAGGTGGGCAGCAATCCTGTGGGAATGAGCTCTGTGGGGTTTTTCACCATGCAGTGTTTGAATGAGAAATGTCCTCCAAAGGCTCCAGGTATTTGAAGCCTTGGTCCCCAGTTAGTACTGCTGTTTAGGAAGGTCGGGGAACTTTTAGGAGGTGTGACCTTGCTGGAGAGTCCTAGCCTTGCCCCAGTTCTAGCATGTTCTCTCGATTTCTTGCTTGAAGATATGAGTGCTCAGCTTTCTGCTCTGGGCACCTCTGCTGCCATGCCTCCCTGCCAAGATATCCTCCTAGAAAAGTAAGCCAAACAAACCCTTCCTTCTGTAAGTTCCTTTGGTCATGGTATTTTATCACAGCAACAGAAAAGTAATTAACACACATCAGAATTCAACTGGATGAGCAGACACCCAGGAGATTCTCCACTGGAGAATCTGCCATTGGTTGCTGATGAGAAAATGGTTCCCTATTATTTTGGTGACCAGAAACAACATATTTTGTGTTTACTCTGTTATAATAGCAGAAACTGAGCTTGGTTTTCATTCCAGTATTTTCACAAACATTCTTCCCTAACCTATATGTGCGTAGAAGCCTTCAGACAGAACAGGTATAAGACCATCCAGAATAGTAAGTAGTACTTGTACCATCCTCTAACTAGAACCAGTCCCCTATCTACTGGTAGATTGATAAGTCACGGTGATACAGGAAATACACTATGTCTATGATTCCTAGTAGGCAATTTAGACCTCAGAGGACATCTGGAAGTCTCTTCAGACATTATTTTACAACAGAGTGGGTAAAGCGGATGTACTCTCGTGGAGGCTGGAGATGCTGTTAAGTGTCTACAGTGTGTGGGCAGTACCCATTACAGAGCATTTTCTGTCCCCAAATCAAAAAAAAAAAAAAAAAAAACCATGTTCTATCGCAACTGAAATGAATAAACAGCAACTACACTAAAAATCTGGATGAATCTCACACATGTCATCTCAAGGTTGAAAATCTCGGTTTCCAAGAATATATGCATACTAGCTTGCATCATAAATCTAGAAAGATCATCAAAGAAGCAAGAAATTCCCTCTGGGGGTAGAGGGGAGACGTGGGAGAAGGTGGATGGAGGTTTCAAGAATGTTGAAAGAATTCCCTTTCCTGGCCTGTGTGTACCTGAGGTGAATGTCACTCTTCGATAATATTCTGAGCTTTCCAAAATAATTGTAATAATTTTCTGGCTGCACAATTAAAGATGATTAAACAAAGCAGAAAAGATCCTTGTGAAACCATGTCTGGGGTGTCTTCTTTTTCTGAGAGACACTGATTAGAAACAGTGTGGGGCATCCAAACATTGCTTTTTAAAGATGTAGCTATTTCTATTATTTTTAGAAAGTATGTTTCCCATCTCCTTAAGAGTCATATGGGATAGCTGATATTTTTTCAGTAAGGTTATAAAATCAAGACTGCTTGGCTTCTCACAATAAAATTTTCATCAAAGGGCCTGGAGTGTAGGAGAGACGGCATTTGGTACAGGGGCTGCTCTCACGGTTGCACTTGTCTGATAATCTCTTTAAGATGAGGGTTCAAAAGGGCAACACGGACTGGTCGGAAAGGAAGCCTTAAGTCTGTTGAACTGGAGCAGTGTATGGTCACAGGATTCCTTACTCATTGACAGTTTGGAATATTACTCTTGCCTTCACATGAACGGTGGGTTCTGCTAATTTTCTACCTGACTACCTGTCAGCTGCGGGCCTCATAGTTTCCCTTGTGAATTGAGCTCAGGGGATCCAGACAAATGCCCTTTTCTTCCTATTATGTGTTTTACAAATTGTTCACATTTCAGGCAGTTTTTCTTTTAAATAAATTATACTTCAGAAAGTGGATCCGGGTTCAGATCCAGTTGTCTATCTATTAAATATTATAATGTTAGTTCTGACTCCTGGCTGTAGATACTATACACACACACACACGCACACACACACACATACATCAGTGTGTGTTGTGCTTTAAGAAAAGTGTAGGGCAGCAATTTATTTCTTTTAATGTTATGGTTTTGTTTACTTATTTTGTGCATACGTGTGTGAAAGAGCATATGTGTGCTATCACCTGCCTAGGTAAGGCAGAGGACAGCTTCCTAGAGTAAGTTCTCGCCTCCTACCACATGGGCTCTGGGATTGAACACTGGTCCTCAGGTTTGGAAGCAAGCACCTTCACCATTCCATTCATCTTGCTGGCCCTCTATTAAATTTTTATAAAATGAAAATGATATTCAAACATGGAAAGCCCATAGAAATAACTAGTGGGTCACGGCTGATCTTCTTTCCACCCTGTCTGTGATGGAGCACTAGCTTGCATTTGCACACATTTGTTGGGGAGCCTCTGACTCAACAAGATGGCTTTTTGCAATTTTGCTAAGCCTTTATAAAAGAAAATTCCCCTCCATGCAGTTGAAATCTGTAATCCTGTATTTCCACTAATTCTTAGCCCCTTCATTTCACCCATATTAGGATGTGACTATTTGCATTTCCTCCTCGTCAATCAGCATATGCTAATTAGTGCATACTTTGCTAAGAATTCCCTGAAGTCTATAGCTGTGCAGGTTATGGGATTAAATTAGTGTGGCATGCATTACCACCACGGCATGTAGATTTCCTATGCCAGAAAGCTCCAGTCCACCCTGAGAGATGCCTAGAGAGCACTTGCTACAGACAGAGCCTTCTATATTTATCTCAAAGGAGAAAGAGTTAAATCTAGGAAGTTGCATTAAAAATGGCTTTCTGTTTCATGTTCTTCAAGATCCTTCTCTCTGGTGACCGACTGTTCTAGTTTGCTTTCTGTTGCTGTGATAAAACACTGACCAAACCCAACTTGAGGAGGACAGGGTTTGTTTCATCTTGTAACTCCCAGGTCATAATCTGTCATTGAGAGAAGCCAGGGTAGGAACTCAGGGAAGGAACCTGGAAGGCTGGAAGGCTAAACTGCAGCAGAGACCCTGGAGGAACACCATCTACTGGCTTCTTCAGCTAGCTTTCTTATCCAGCCCAGGTCCACCTGCCCAGGGATGGTGCTACCCACAGTGGCCGGGACCCTCTTCCATCAATCCATAATTAAGAGTGTGCGCCACAGGCGGGGCCACAAGTGGGGCCACAGGCGGGGCCACAGGCGGGGCCACAGGCGGGGCCACAGGCGGGGCCACAGGCGCGGCCACAGGCGCGGCCACAGGAATCTGGTGGAAGAAATTCCTCGGTTGAGGTACCCTTCATCTCTTTCAGGGGCTTCCTTGACTGAGGAGCCTATCAAATAATTTCCAATCCGCCCCTCCTGGTCCTTAAGCTATGGTGCCACCCTTTCTTTCCCACCCGCTTCTGCTCCTGCTTGAAAGCTTAACTTCCTTTCCACTGGTTCACAGACCTGCCAGGACACCTTGGGAAGATTACTTCTCTCCCCTCGTGTGTGGGGAGGATTAACAAATAGTACCTACTTTGCTGAATTCTGGGGAAAAGTAAAGTGAGATTTGACTAAGACCATACGGTAGGTATCTTTTACAGAAGGAGTTCATTCTACAGTTGCTAATTATGTGATGAGAGTGTCCATATCATTTCTTGTCTTTGCTTAACAAGGGTGAAGGTCTTTGAATGCCATAGACTTAAATAGGGTCTTAGGGTTTGAACTGAGATGGAGAAGAGTAGACAAGAGAGGAGAAGCTGGATTTCAAATTCCTCAAGTGCAGATGCCAATTAATAGCATTTCTTAGATCATGTCCTCTCCAAGGTTACGGGAGTGTGTGTGTGTCTGTGTGTGTGTGTGTGTGTGTGTGTGTGTGTGTGTGTGTTAGAGAGAGAGAGAGGGGGGTAGTGTGTGACTTACTATTTGGGAAGAGCTATTGAACTGAGTAGAAAATATTTATATTCTTTTCACATTATATCTATTCCTGAAAGCTTTTCTGGTCATTGCCCTCTACACCGTTTGTATCTTCAATCTAAATGCTTGTCTTGACTGTGGATTTGATACAGTTCATGTTTGGATTCAGATGGGGATATTAACTTCTGCTGCCTGGAAGAAAAGCTTTAAAATGCACTTGTAAAGCAGCTCAGAAATCCAGCCCATCACAGAAAGAAATATTGCAAGAGTGTAAACACAGTGCCTGCAAATGGGTTTTGCTTCCCAGACTGGCTCATCAGGGTTGGGACTAGGGCAGGCAGTGAAATTTAAATGCTGCTTCTATCTTCAGTGGGGTGTTTGGCAGAAGGTGTGGATTACACTGAGCTCTGACACATGTTCCTGGGAAGGACTTTGGCCTTAAACAAATAGCCTGAGGTATACATGTGTTTTCTGTGCTCCCATTGAGGCCAGAATTCTGACATTGGTTGAATTTCTTTCTCTGAGGACATGCATCAGCTGTAATGTCAAATAGTTATTCTATGCTCGCCGAAGAGAATCGAGTCCCTGAAAATGGAACTATTCAGAGTTGCGGAGGGAGGAGGCATCGGTGTGGGCCTTTGCTTGGGGGCCTTTTGGTCTGTGTGGAAGGATTCTTTTCAGGTATTGTCTGAGACGGCATTTGTCAGTTATGATTTATTTCTGTAGGAAAACAAAAATATTGGTAAAAACAAACAGTACTGGGAATAAAGTTTGGAGAAAAGGAATAAGATTCCTGCTTACCCACCATCCAGGCTCCAATTTAAAAGAAGAGCAAATGCAAGCTTCTGAGTAGTTTTGTTTATTTTTCATAATCCTCACAATCATCTTAAAAGATACTGATCCTAGTTTACCCCAAATAGGCCTAGAGGTGTTAGGTGACCATTCACATCTGGAAAGTGATTGTGTTCAAGTCAGGCCTCTGGCTCATACACAGCCAGCCACCAAGGTTCTTCTGTACACTGTGAAACTGTCCACCCTCTTCTTCTGTCTAGATGTCAATCTGTAGAGAGGATAGGCAATGTAGCCTTTCATGGAGCAACCTGGAAGACCAACTTTTGTGTTGAGTGGTCAGAGATCTAGGCAGGTGCGTCTGTTCTGAAAGGCAAGGACTTAGTTCTATCCCATCATGACTGTGACTAAGGGACCTAGTGGTCTAATTGCAGAGCTCTGGGGAGAATCTTGAATTTGTGTGCAGAGGGAGGATGCTGTTGGTTCTTACAGATCAGTTCTATGTTCTGAAGTTACCTCCACCAGCCCGGGAGTTACAGGCTGGAGACTAACAGGATGTGGGTGGTCACTCATGAACCTTCTAGAAGTATCCCCTCTAATCTCTGTCTCATGCTGAGTTGCTTTCTGATGCTAACTTGACCTTAACTCTGATTTTCTTAGCTTAGCATTTGTTTTTCCTTCTCATGCCTCCTCCTCCTCCTCCAAATGACATCACTGGCCCCACCCCACTCTGTTCTTTTTGCCTCCTGTTGTCTCAGATGAACACCTCCACCTGGCTGTGTCTTTGTAGAGCGTCAGTTCTGCCTTCTGGACTCTCTTTTGTGCATTGTTTCTTCCAGATTGCTGTTCAGGGTCTTTTCATGGCTCTAAATCATCACCTGAAATTTATCATGTAATATTTTAAATGTGTGTGTTGCTTTGAGAAGAGCTACTGTATTTACAAGAATACATTTCATCCTGATATGCTGTGTTTTTATTGTAATTTGAGACACAGCATCTCCATTTTTGTAAAAAGGTTCTGCATTGTAAACGTGGATCCTGAATAAAAATTGATATTTATTTCTATATTCTTATTTCCTATTGCTCCTGTAAATGGGATTTTTATTATCTTTTCTAATGAGGTATTACTATTATATAGGAAAGCTATCAATATGTAAATATCTGGTTTTCAATCAGTCTGAAACTCCTTATTAGATTTCTAGTTGAAAGGTTTTTTTTTTTTTTTTTTTTTAGCATATTGCTTTATTGAAATTTTGTTCTACAGGTTTTTAAATTTTCCTTTTGGTTTGGTGTCTGCTACCAGGATTTTCTTGGTGAGTTTCATCCTTGATTTGAGTGTCCTGACTGGCAGCTTGTTTATTGGGCACTGGTCATGTTAGTCTCTTCAGTATTATTTAAAGAATGTGAAAGCAATTATTCAAAGTTTGATGTCAACATTGACTGTGGATTCACATTTACCCCCGACCCCCGGCCTTAGGAATTTGGATGTCCCATGCTTTTTCAGACCTGAGGTGTTGATTCTGTCTTTTAAATTTTTTCTCCTCTACAATTATATACTTTGAGGTCCCAGCTTTGACTTTCCTGCCTCACTGGCAAGTGATGAGACTCCAGAAAGTTCTGAAGTGAGTCTGTGCAGTTTAGGTTCCATTTAAATGGCCATTCAAGGAAGAGACGTGACAGTGCTGTGGAGTTAAGTATTAACATGATTTACTTTTATTACGAATCTCTATAATCACCAAAGTTTGGGTGTATTCATGGATTGAAGTGTTGGAAACACACATGTATGACAAATATAGCATTTCTGATGTACTTTATGAGTAAAACTCATGGCTGTAACTTATGGTTATAAAATGTAGATATTGTAACAATAGTTATAATTACAAAACATATTTTATTTGTCATATATAGCACAATTATATAATATATGATTATTTGTTATATGATATATGATTATATATTATATTTTTTGTGTGACCTAAGTGTTTGCACACTTTATTCCATTTATCTTTAGGAGAAGATGTTAAGGTAAGTGTTGTGTCTGTCTTTAAGCTTCACCGTGAACAGGTGTACTAATTTGCTAGTGAAACACATTTAGCATCGAAGCCAAGATTTGAACTTGGCAAATCTTTCCTTCTAAATAATCAAGAATACTCCTAGTTTCTAGTGATGTAAAATGATTGTAAGATTTAGTACCTTTCCTATGTTTAGAAGTCTCTTGTGGAGATAAACATCAAATAGGTAACATTTCTTAATACTATAAATAGACTGTAAATAGAAGTTATATATAAGACGGGATCAGACTTTCGGGGCAGTTTCCTGTCACATCCACACAACCAAGTGCTGTGTAGTACACTTGCTCGTGTAGTAATATAAGTTTTGGCATTAGCTCATTCTAGATCTCAACCAAAAACGTTTGCTTGTGATAGGATCCCAGGTGTTGCTATGTAGCCCAGGCTGTTGTAAAACTCACAACCCCACCTCTGAAACGCTAGGGTTGAAGTGCATGGTTTTAACTTTTTCAGTTATTGGAGATGGAGAGATGGTTCAGTGATTAGAAGTACTGGTTGCCCCTGCAGAGGACCTGCGTTCAAATCCCAGCACCCACATGGTGACTAACAGCCATCCATAACTCTAATTCCAAGGACATTACATGACACAGGTGTACTTACATACATACAGGTATAACACTCATATACATAAAAATATCTCCACTTATTTTACAACAAAGAAAGAGAAACTTTTTTCTTTGCTAAGAGAATATCTAACACTGTTATGTTCAGAGAAAGGTGCACTAACTTAATCTAGGAAGAATCTCAAAGCTCCCAGTTCTCCTTAGCTGCCATTCATCCCTTCCTGGATGCTGGGTTCCTTGTGGTCCCTTGTGACATCTGGTCTTGATCATCAGTTCTGCTCCACTGTGTAGATAAGCATCTGTTATTCAGCCTTAAGGTTGTGTTAATATTGTCTGTTTTGGAAATAAAATCAGGCTGTTTCTGAACAAAATTTGAACCATTCAAATATGTTTAACCTACTTGTTCCTTATTGTATAGATAAAATGACTGATAGAATATATTATAAAGTAAATCCATCTGTATTGGCTCTGTTCCAGCTCCACTCATTGAATTATCCTTTACTTTTAGATAAATGAGTTCTTATCTCAGTATTCATCAATCTGAACAATAATGTTGTTTTCTGGAACTCTTTAATGAGAACATCTTTATTTTTAAATAAGTTTTTTTTTATCTTATAGTCATATCAGTGAATAATTTGCAATGATACATAGTTATTGATACAGTGTGGGCTTTGAAGTATCTAAGAATTGCTAGAAAACCATAATTAGGTTTTCTCTGCTTTAATTTCGGTGTGTTAAGTATAATGCATATTCATGTGCTGTGTGCTATGTTGCTCATGTGGGTGTGGAGATCAGACAGGTTAGTTCTTTCTTTCCTTCTATCATGAGGGAACTGGGGATTGAACTCAGATCATCAGGCTTGGTAGCAAGCACCTTTACCGGCTGGGCCATTTTGCTGGTCCATGCCTACATTTTTTGATGAGTGATAATGTTTGTATATCTTCATGGTGAACATATGTAATTCTACACATTATATATATTGCATAGGAATAATAAAATCAGTGTAATAAACAAATCAATCTCTTCAAAATTATTTTTGTTTGGATTTTTGTGGTTTTTAATATTTTATTTTTATTTTATTTATATGAATGTATTGACTGCATGTATGTAAGTTCTCCCATGTCAGGTAAGGCCCATGGAGGTCAGAAGAAGATGTCATATCCTCTAGAACTGGAGTTGAAAATGGTTGTTAGCTGCCATGTGAGTGCAGAGAACCAAACCCAGGTCTTCTGCAAGAGTAACCAGTGCTCTTAACCATTGAGCTATCTTTCCAGTTTCTAATCATTTTAAAATATATCACAGAGGATTTTTAACAAATAATGTTTCCATTGTGCTAGAGAAGAACCAGAGGCAATTGGTTTAGTGCCCCTTGTTGAACTGCTTTCTGTTCTTCTTTTCCAATTTTGATGAATCACCATTTTATTTTGTTCTACAAGACTGACCCATTGTTTTCCACAACTCTCTGACATACTCAGTGTGTGACTGTCTGTGTCTAGCTCTACTTTTTTAATGTCCTGACACACAGGTCCATCCATGTGCTGCAGATAATAGGAATTTCATTCTGCTACCACCAAACATATATACCTTGCTTAGCCCTCATCCCATGAGAGCTTTCAGAACTGACTCCATATTTTAGCTCTATTAAACATGGGTATATGTTTCTTTGTTTGTTTTGAGACAGAGTCTCTCTGTAACCCAAACTGGGCCTAGAAGTCACTATGACTATGTGAACTAGGCTGTCCTCGAACTCACAGAGATCTGTTTCTAAGGCCACTGTTTCTAAGTCTGGGAATTAAAGGCATGTGCCACCATGCCCAGTCCAGAGTATCTTTTGGATATAAAGATTTCATCTCCTTTGGATAACTATACTCAATAGTAGAATTCTATAACTTAAAGTAATTCTATTGGGGGCAGTTGTTTTGTTCTGATTTTGTTTTTAGAATGTCCATACTGATTTCCTTAGTGGCTGTACTAATCTGCACCCTCACCAACAGTGCAAACAGGGTACAGGTTCACCTTTCTCCACATCCCAGAACTGGCTATTTCTTGTCTTTTTGTTTACAGTTTTTCTAACTGTGGTAAATGGTTTTGCTCATTGTGCTTTTGATTTGCATTTCCTGGATGACAGTGAAACTGAACTTTTCTTCAGCCCTTGTTACTCTTCTGCTTGCCTTCTGAAGATGTCTGCTTAGTTTTTTGGTTTATTTAACTGGATTCTTTCCTTTCAGTGGTGTTCAACTTTTTGAATTCATTCCAAATGTTGAATATCAGTCCACAGTCAAGTAAAGAGATTGTGGGTATTCTCTCCCACCCTACGGTTTGCCTCTTAATCCTATTATTTTCTTTGCTGTGCAGAACTCTGTTATAGTTACATTTGTCTATTTTCACATTTTTTTTCCTGTGCCTTTGCACCTCTTTTTCAAAAGTCCTTGTCTACACTGAAGTTTTGAAGTGTTTGCCTCTATATACTTTGTAGTGTGGGAATTTCGTGGTTTCTGGTTTAATGTATATGTCTTTGGTTCATTCTGAATGATTTCAATGTTTGTAGAGGGGAAGGACTTAATTTCATTCTTCTGCCATGTACAGTCAGTTTTTCCAGGACCATTTGTTGATTTAGTTATTTTTATTTATGTGTATGAGTGTTTGCCTACCTGTTTGTAAGTATATCATGAGTGCAGATGCCCTCAGAAGTCTGTAGAGAGCATCAGAGCCCCCTGGAATCGTAGACAGTTGAGACCTGCCATGTGGGATCCAAAGTCAGGACCTCTGCAAGAGCAGTGCTCTTAACCACTAGACCACCTCTCCAGCCACCCCAGAACTACGTTTTTGAAGAGACAATTATTTGTTGTATGTTCTTGACATCTTTGTCAAATATCAGTGGGTTGTGGGAATGTGAGTAAATCCCTGGTCTCTTTATTGTGCTACGTGGGTTTATGATTCTGCTTTTATGCTGGTGACATATTTTTTGATTACTGCAGTTTTGTTACCTTGCTTTAGGCAGTCATGTGTTGTCTCAACTTTGAATTGGTTGATTAACTTATCAGTCATTTGTTATTCCGATGAATTTTAGGATTGAATTGTCTGTGTCTGTGAAGAAAATTACTGCTATTTTGATGAGGATTCCATCTATTGAAAAGTTGCTTTGGGCACTGGCCTCCCTTGAATGTGGCATAGCTTCCACTCTGCTTGTCCTAATAATAATTCACTCCTTCAATATTTGATGCTTTTTCATTAAAGTTCTATTTTGTACATTTGTTCCATTTATTTATAACTGTTCTATTTTTATAGCTCTCATGTGTGAGGTGGTTTTCTTATTTATTTACTTTTATTTTTATGTGTATAAGTGTTTTTCTTGCATATATTTTAGTGTATGCAATGCCTGCAGAGGACAGAAAAGTGCATCAAATCCCCTGGAACTAGAATTACAGACAGTTGTCAGTCACCATGTGGGCGATGGGAATAGAACCCAAGTCCTCTGTGAGAGCAGCAGGTACAGGTGATTGGGTCATGAGGGTTCTGATTTATCAATGGATTCATTCATTGATGATAGTTTCACAAGCTAATAGTATGATACGATTTAGGCAGGGCCTTGTTGGAGGATGCAGGTCACTGGAGGAATGACTTAAAGGGTATATTTTGGCTTTGGCCCCTTCCTCCCTTTCTGCTTCATGGTTGCTTTGAGGCTGAGCCACTTTCCTCTGCCACATGCCTCTACTTTGGTTCTGCACATGACATAAGCTTAAATCAACTAAGCACGTACCAGGAACAGAAACCATGATCCAAAATCAATCTTTAGTTTCACCAGGTATTCCAAGTGATGCCAGGACTTAGGACAGATACAAGTGAGTTCAGGACCTGGTCAGTAGCTATAGTTCCAAGATTGTAGACTAGCAGAATCTCCATAGGCCCATGCTGATAACACCCTGGAGATACTTGTGGAAAGAAATAATCTGGTTCAGTTAAATAAATGCATAGTCAAGCACAATTTGAAAACACCTGGAAATCTAACAACAGGAGCCAGAGACCACCACACTCAAATGTCGTCTTCTATTTAAGGTCTCATAATCAAAATGAGTAAGTAAATGGATTAAAAATGGGCATAATTACTCAGCAGTTACAAAGCGCACTATGCGTACTGCAGGAATCACAATTGTCCTGTAGATCTGCCTGCTGTATATTGCAATCTTTCCTGCACCTTTGCTGGGACCTGGTTGCCATGCACTGTACACTCCAGGGACAGAGCAGGATAAATAGATTAATGCCGGCCTGCTGCCACTAGAGCGGAGTGCCCCTGGCAGGCAGCTTTAACCCAGGCACAGTCTAAAAATATTGCCCAATTTGTTACTACATTACTGTCTATGAATGACCCTTCCACCCAGAGTCCCTCCATCTTCATTCAGGGTAGAGCTCAGGTCTGTGTGCCCTGTCTGCTCTCCCAGACCTTCTTGGCTCCCTCGTTGTCTCTTACAGAGACTGGCATTTGCATATGGGTGTGCAGTTATTTTCATATAGACATCTGTTTCTTGGAGGACCTGACAGGAAAACTACCACCTTTCAAGATAACACAACTTCACTGCATTGATTTCAAGGCCAACTAGGCCTAATGAATTTGTGCATTTTATATTGTATGCTGAGATAACTGAAACAGTTTGCTTAAATAATCTAGTGGGCATAGTATTAAAAACAACTTTATTTCTGCCTTCTGTTGTCCCTACACATTTGTTTTCTGGGATTCGTTCTTCTGACAGTCTTAGATGAACACTTGGATCCTCAGGTAACAAGAGTCCTGTGAACACTCAGTACTTCAGCTAGAATGGTCAGTCCTGCATAGTAATCAGGTGGCCTAGGAAGGTTTTTATAACTGCTGAGTTTGAGTTTGGGCAAATGTGGGATCTCTCTCTCTCTCTCTCTCTCTCTCTCTCTCTCTCTCTCTCTCTCTCTCATCTCTCATTGCAGAGAAGATCTGGCTTTCTCTAGAAGTCAAGTGCAGAATGATGCTGTGTACTAAAGTCTCCCGCAGCCCCACTTCGGCAACAAGCAGTGACTAAGAGGAGCATCTCCCCAGGCCCCACTGAGTCATTTTTAAAGTATTAGGAAGTCTCAGTCAGTACGCAGCCCTTCCCGTCTACTGTGTCTTCAGATGGAGATAATCTGTCCTCGCCTCTTCTGTGCCCTCAAGCCAGTGGGTTCGTAGCTGTCCTCTAGCACTGTTGCACTCTTCAGATGTCTATGAAATGCCTACTGTGTGCGCACTTGACTGACATGGTTTCTGCATCTCTCAGAGCTTACTTTATGTAAGTGCTTAGTGTCCATTTCTACTTTAAAATGATCCATTTACATGTGCACTTCGTTAGTTGCTTTTCCTTGGTAGTGATGTGTCTGAGAGGCCTTCCTTCATTGGAAGATAGAGACCTACCTCATTCTCACCAGTGTAAGAAACTAATTATTTTCAAGGAAAAGCTGGGACAGCTCTTTCTAAGGTGACTTTGAGATGCTGATAAGTGACAGTGCCTGATACTCTCTTCAGATTGACGTCTTTCAGACACTTTCCCACTTATTCCTTCTTTAACCTGCAAAGGGATGTAGGCCCTCACGTAATGCACTGTCTTCTGCTCAGATCTCAGATGCACTGCAGTTTAAATGACACTCATCTTCACCATCTCATAGAAGTGAAATCAGAGCTCGGGAAGCTTCTGGTCTATCTGCAGTGCTTCACGTACGTCTTCATCTATCTGTTTTCCTTGGTCTGTAGTGAATTTGAAATGATTCCTTATGTCTGGCTGTAAGAAATCAATCATCAAAATCACATTGAGATTATTGTTCAGATTACTTGAAAATAAGCATAGTGAGATTCCATTTGTCTGTAGAGACTGGGATTTTAAGGAAAAACAGATTTCTTTCTTTAGATGCCAAATGTCTCTGAAAGTCCTCCTGTGATGCCAGCTTGAAGTTCTACTGGTTTTGATGGAAGAGTACCATGCAGATGCTTTTGCCTCACAGGGGTTCCGCATGACCCAGGGCAGGTGCATCATGGGAACGCCCTCCAAAACTTCCATCTTTTCCTCTCAGTGTCCAGGGACTGTCCCCTCTCTCCTTCACCCAGAGGCTCCACATTCTCTAGAGAAGAAGGTGTTATCATCTATTCTCCATCAGTTTTTGTTCAGTGAATTATAAAGTATAAGATAGACATGTCACCATGCCTGCAGTTTCCCAGTTATAACACAGCAGACAAATATATACTATTGGAACTTTCCTTAGGCTATGTTTTAAAAACATTTGCCAGGGAAATTTGAATAAAGAAATGCATTGGGTTTTTTTTTTTTCTTTTTTGGTAATTTTCAAATTGCACTGTTCCCAATATAGATGCCTATCTTTGTCAAGTATCATTGACTCTCCTGAGAATCTTCTGTTTCTCTGATATACTGCTAAAGCGAGCCAACTGAGTCTGACATACCTGAGGATGGAAGGGTTTGGGCTAACTGCTTCGTCAGCTCAGAAAATTGTCAGTTTTGTAACTGTACAATGTGTGACTTCTTTGTGTACTTTACCCACTAAGTAATTCTTCTGAGACAAATCTATCGTCCTAATTAACCTTAAAGCTCGAAGATACGTCTGAGAGGAAAGCTTTGATGAAGAAATTAGATCAGGTTGGTCTGTGGGCATGTCTGTGGGACACAGTTCTGAATGATAATTGGTATAGGAAGACTCAGCCCACTATGGCCGTTCCATCCATAGGCAGGTGATTCTGGGCTGTGGAAGTAAGATAGTTGATCATGAGTCTGGGAACAGGCCAGCAAGCAGAATCCTCTATGGTTTCTGCTTCAAGTTCCTACTTGAGTTTCTGCCTGATTGGACTGGTCTTGAAGGGGAAGCTAAACAAACTCTTCCCTCCCCTCTGTTGTGTTTGGCCGTGGAATTTGCCACAGCGACAGAGGGGAGTGAGAGCCGGTTGCTTTGTAAAGGCCACGGGACCAGTTCATGCACTGCCTTCCTTCTCTCAGCCCGTGACATGTATGCCTATGTTATGAAGCAGCTTTTCACTTTACTAAGATACACACCATCAGATAAGAAGTCCCTCTTCCCATCCTTGAGTTTCTAAAACATGCCTCTCGACGCAGTTGCTCCCATTAAAGGAAGAGCTCTCCTCTGGCTTCCCCGTCTTCAGCCGTCCACTCTGATGTTCTAAATGCTCCTGTGAAGCAGGCTTCGAGGAAGTCCGTACTAAATTACTTTTGTCGGCCGCCCTTGCTACCTCTTCCCATCTCTTTTTCGCTATTGTCTTGGCTTCCTGTTTACACTTCTCAGTCTCTTGAATCATTTCTCTCCTAGGTTTGCCATCACTGCCCAGGGAAATCTCTTCCTCACAGTCAACAGTGGCAAAGCTGAGCCTGCCCCCACTCAGTATTCCTTGTGACATGATCTGCTGGCCGTTCTCTATTTCCTAACCTGTTTTCTGCACCTGGCTTCTCTCATGTGGTTGACTTGCCCTCTACATGCTCTGCTCAGAAGTGCCTCCGACTCCTTCCTGTGTCAGAATTGTAAATATTGGTGTGTTTCAGACCTGACACCGGGATTCCTTTCTCATGTCCACTTACATTCTTCCCTAAGTGATTTCAACCAGTCTCGACTTTTTCTTTTGTCATTTTTGTGATGAGCCTTGGTTTATAGCTTCAGCTCAGATCTCCACTCAGAACCTGATGGCCATGTGTACAGTTTCTGATATGGCAGAACTCTCAGATAACAGTTCACAAAAGAATGACTGTATTCTCAAAGCTTACAGTCTGCCAATTCTGTTTCAACACACTCTGGCTTTCACTGGATCTGACCAGTGGCCTCTTCTGCTACCTGGCTGAATCCCGGTGCTTCTCTCTGTTATCTCCTGCCTAACTCTCTTCTTCACCAGCCCACTTTCTACACTACATAAAGAATGGATTTGAAAATACATTTATTGATGTATTTTATATATAATTCTCCTATAGGAAAGCGTATACATTGTACATGTACATCAAGGAATCAAAGTCCAGATCAATATCTATCCTTAACTACACTTTAGGTTTTTATACTTTTAAATTTTAGAATTTCATTTGATTTGTTTCATATGTTGTTTGGTGAAAAATCTTCATCTTAGATTTCTTTCAATGCAGAACTTTGGATCTGCTGATCATCTTCATCATTCAGACCACAACTAAAAATTATAGTAAATACCTTTAAGGTACATCTCTAATGTTTTCTACTTCCTCAGCTTGAAGTATTTAAAAGATCATATCCTTATACATGTTTAAATTATGAACTTTGGAGTGTCTACTCTACTAACTCCCAAGAAGAGACATTCTTCTTCATTGTCTCTCCTTGCCTGTGCAACCCTCCCTCACACACTAAGAACATGGACCACAAGGGTGGGTTCCTGATAATGACTGCTAGGAAAGAAATTCGGAAGAGTATTAATGGCTTTCAGAAGGCCAGAGTTCTCTTGCCATGATCTGGCTCTCGCCATCAAGTGAGTAGTGTGCACACAGTTCTTATTTCTTGATGGAAGCCCGTGGCATCAGCAGATTACTGTCCCTAACCATTTTGTTCTAGAAGGAAGGTGTCTCCTGTAACTGAAGTTCATGGTCTAGCAGTTCTTCACTGTGAACATCAGAAAAAGAAGCCCCTTCTTTTCATAAGACTTTCCTTAGAAGTAGTTGCTTTATACCCATCCTACACTTGGGAGCCAATAATGACACATGTTTAATGATTCCCTCATATACAATGGAGGGAGAGAGAAGAGAGTGAGAGAGACAGTAAGAGCCATAATATCAAGATTTGAGAGTTCAAAATGTACTATTTTAGACATAAATCCCCACTTATTTTTTTTTCTGATGGAGTGAATATTTTTTAAAGAAAAAGTCCTGTATCGCAGTGCACACATGCCATTTTATACTTTACAAAGTGATCCAAGTCAATCTTATTTGAAAGAGCAATAGCATTACTTGCCTTTTATAGGTTAGAAAGGAAACAAAACTAAATGTGGTCGTTAAGAATACAACACAATTCTTATTTGAAGAATCTGCCTTGCTCAGTCTTTTGTTCTTTACCATTTTAGTGTATTTTAAGAAGCAGCACAAATTATTTTGATATAATTTGTGGTATAAAGAATACTGCAGTGACTGCCTACATATCTCCCACCAGGTTAAGAAATGAGATACTATACTCCCTTGGATTTGTTTTCTCATGTCTCTAGTCTCCTCGCTTGAGAAACTGAGGTGGGAGGTGATGAGTTTGAGTCCATCCTGGGCTACAGAGCAAAACCCTGTCAATAAAAGAAGGGCTGAGGAGTGGGCAGGGACAACAAAGAAAGGAAACAAAACAGCTATAATTGAGCTCTGTCTGTGTCTGTCTTTACCCCTGTCTTTACTCTGTGATAGTTCTCTAATTGTTACATAAGTGGGTTCTTCTGAGCAGTGCTTTACTGTTCTAGCTTCATTGCTGCTGCTGTGGTAAAATATCCCAAGACACACCTTAGGGAAGAAAGATTTCATCTGGCTCAGTTTCCAGGTGTTATTTCAAGAAAGTCCAGGCGGGAACACAAACATCACATTCGTGAGAGCAGAGAGAATACATGCCTGGCTCCTGGCTTGCTTGCTTAGCACGCTCTCTTCTTACACAGTTCCAGGTAATGCTGCTGCTCATGGTGGGCCAGGGGCCAGGTCTTCCTGCGTTAATTAACAATCAAGAAAATCCCACACAGTCATGCCCACACTCCAGCTGGATCTAGACAGTTCCTCAATTCAGATTCTCTTCCCAAATGACTCTAGGTTGTTGCAAGCTAACAATTAAGAACTAACCATCGCATGTAGTATGCCTTCTGAGAAGCTCTACACATCTTCTCCCTCTTAGTTTCCTCATTTTGAAAACTGGATTCATGCTACTTGATTAAAAAGGTAATATAAAATAATGTTTAGCATATGCAGTTATGCAGTGAGCTTGTGTCCAATGCAAACTTTATGTACTGCCAGGCAACTCGTAATTTTTCCCACTGGGTAATGCTCGTGGAGTTCTTCCTCCTTGATGTACTTCTGACTCACTCATTTCCCCTGCTTCCTAGGAGACCATCTTTGATTGCAATTTGTCTTCAAATCTGTATCATTTTTTACTTATTTTAAATACTGCTTTTCTAAACGTTCCTGTCCTTATCTAGCAGGTATGTGTGGAGAAGAGCTTTATACTATAGAGAAACAAACAGGAAATGGAATTGCCCACCACAGAAGAGCAACATATTCAGCCTAACTCCAAATAGACAAATTGTAGCCTGGTATCAAATGCAACTACACCTCTCCCCACCAGAAGATGGAAATGCTTCTGTACAAACCATATCCCACCGAGCTTTTACACAGCATTATGACATGGTCATCTCAGAGGTGTTTGTATGTGGGCCAGCTTTTGTAATTGCTTTTAGGTCATCTCCCACCCCCTTTTAAAAAGTATCCCTTCATAACAAATTATTCTTTCTCTAGTAAGATATTTGCAATTTTTTTGAGACAGGATCTCCCCGTAGCCCCAGCTCGTCTGGAACTTGCTATCTGACCATATTTCACAGAGATCTTCCTGTCTCTGCATCCCAAATCCTGGGATTAAATAGGTCTCTTCAGTGTTCTCAATTGTATGAATATGTCAAGTTCTTTGAATTATAGTCCTTTGCTATCTAAGTTGGTTCATTGCTCTGTCACATTTTGATTATACTTTTAGGATGAATTTTGATAGACAACAGACTTTTGTTTGTTTTATATTTATTTATTATTTTAATGTGAATGAGTGTATTGCTCACATGTGTGTAAGTGCACCTGTGCCATGCAATGCCTGTGGCAGTCAGAAGAAAATGTCGAATCCCCTGGAACTGGAGATACACATGGTTGTTAACCACCATACGGGTACTGGGATTCAGAATCAAGTGCTCTTAACTGCTGAGCCATCTCTCCAGTCCCTTGAGCGGTATTAGTTAAGGGGCTTATGAAAAAAAAAAATTCCCCATCCTGAGGTCATAAACTGTTTAAACTTTCTTCTGAAACTTGTAGAATTTTATGTAGGGAGCAAAGTTAGTGTTCTAACTTATCTGAAAAGTTTTGAGATATGCTTGATCTGGAAACCCAGTTTTCTTTTTCTTGTGTGTATGTGATTACTCTGTCATGGTTTATTTAATCTGTTACTCTTTCCCCCTGACCTGTCTCCTAAACAGAACGTGCAGGTAGGGCCTGCTGGCTTGGATCTTCCCTTCTTTGGCTGTTTTTTTGTCTCTAACCTAAAGCCAAAATCTGCGTTATTTCACATTAAATATTGCATGAAGTAAAATCTGGTGTGATTTTTCTTATTTTTATTATTTATTGGATATTTTCTGCTCTGTTTTCTTTAGGCATCGAATGAAGTTTGACTGAATTCTTTTACTGCTGCTCCCTCCCACATTCCACTTTTTGTAAAATAAAAATGCTTCATTCTTTCATCAAGTTTTAGAAGATTTATGGCATCATGATTTTGATTTCTGGTGAGGTCAGTGGAAAGGTCTTGATTTTTTTCATTTTCACCTAATTAGTAAAGGATAATGTTACTGTTTAGAGCCTGAGGCTCGGGATATGAATATGAGAACCCAGTCAGAAAAAAAATCACGATTCCTTCTACACATTAGGATCAATCCAAACATTAAGGGCCTCATCTCACATGGCTGTTCGAAGTTTTTGCTAATGGAGCACACACTGAGGTCTTTTCCTTCTTGGCATTGCCCAGGCTTTCTCTTGGCCACAATTGTGGTTTTATAGGATTGAAAGAGCTCTGACTGGATACTCACCTGTGTTGACTTCATACTCAGACCTAACAGACAGGAAATCTCATTGATTTGAGCATAGATTTTTCTCATCTGTAATTGAGAATAATAGAATAATGCTTACAAAGTTTTAGCAAACACATAATAAATATGAAATCATATATTATGTGATATGTCAAGGTATTTAGGAGAACTTTTATTTCCTTCTTTATTAAACTTACCACTTTTAAAAACCGTGCATTTGCATTTTAATAATTGAAGAATTATTTTTGCTTTTCAAGATTTATATTTATTTCTTATGAATGTTTTGCCTGCATGTATGTCCATCATGTGCATGTGGTGCTTGTGGAGGTCAGAAGAGGTTATCAGATCTCCTGGAACTAGTTATAGACAGTTGTTAGCTGCCTTGTGGGTGCTGGGATTCGAACCTGGTCCTCTGCAAGAGAAGTCAGTGCTCTTAACCACAGAACCATCTCTCCAGCTCCTAATTTCCTTCTTTATACTAAAATTAATTTCAGGATGCTTTTCTGAAAACTTTGCTGCATAACAAAAGAAAAGGTTTGATTACAAATGATTTGGCTGTTTATTGACGAAACGATTAATCGAAGTAGATTTTCTTTCATAGTAGGTAAAATTTTCAGATAGGTTTTGGAATGATCCATCCCTTTCTAAGTATCCTTGCTTTGCTACTGGTTGGTCCTGTGATCTGGGGGCGTCAAATTTCTTGTTGGTAATATGGGAATAATTGCTTTCCAGTCTTAATGAAAATTGGAGATAGTAGATTCAGACTGCACTGCCTGCCACAGAGTTAAGTGTTTAATAATTACTAACAGCTATTTTTACCATTTCATATGACTGAGCTTTCAAATGTTGTATTATAATTACAGGAGAAACACTAAACTCTTCCTACCCGTTTGAGAATAATCTCATTAAGATGATATGTCAATAATTGATATCTCTTTTTCTCTCTCAATAAATCAAGACCAATGCCTGAAATTTTTCATAGTAATTTGCCCGTCATCACTCACAGCTTCCCAGAGAATAGAGCGAACGATGAGGAATGAGTGTGTATCCCAGTGACGATCAGGGAGGTTAGTTACCAAGCACAACTCACCCGAATACTAGTCAAGAGAAGCAAATAAACTAACCAGGAAATAATCTGCCCTCAAGAATTCCAACCCCAGAGGTCTCCGACCTCATGAGCTGTGCTGGGAGATAGGATGTGACTGAGGGAGAAGCAATATGATTGTCAGGACTATCAGCAGAATTTCAAGACAGGGCATAGGTTTTCATAACTTCTTCCACAGAGAGACTAGGAGCATTTAAGATTTTTTTTTTTAAATCTGCTGTGTATTTTCCACTTTAAACAAGGCACAAAAAGGGAGGAAACCACAAACCATCCGTCATAAGCCATCTGCTCAACTAAGGTAACAAGGCACATCTTTTACTTTTAATGTGTATAAATGTGTCTCTGTGTGTGGGTATGTGCATGTGAGTGTAGTGCCCAGAGGCCAAAAGGAGGCATCAGACCTTCTGGAGTTGGAGTTACAGATGGTGGCAAGGTGCCTGACTTGGGTTCTCATAACAGAACCCAAGTTCTGGTTCTTCTGCAAGACCAGCAAGCACTTTTAACCACAGAATCATCTCTCTGTGGGGATCTGGGTATTGAGCAAGGCAAGGAACTCCGGATACCCTGAAGGGTCGGCAGGTGTCTGGCCTGCTCTGCCTGATGTGATAACCTGGCCCCAGGAAGCTACTGTAGATATGAATCTTCCTTTCCCCCACCCCAGACCAGAACCAGGTTTTTGGGTTTCATTTCCTCGTTCCTGAACTTCCACAGCCTTCCCGCCCTTTACCCCCAAACCCCACCTTTAACTTCCCACCTTCTGTAATGGTCAGGAAGGCCTCCCTATATAAGCCCCTGCATTGGCTCTAATAACCGAAGTACTCACCAAAGTAGTCTCCTGGGAGGGAACTCCTCCTGCCACACTCTGAGCCACCTGAAGTCCCGTTCTATTGTCCTCCATTCTCTGGCATGGCTGGAGCACAACAGCCGAGCAGGAGATGGAGACCCACCCACATCTCTCCAGTCCAAGAACATACTCACATGTTAACAGCGGTGTTTATCAATGTGAAAAACAAAATTGGCTAGAAATAAAGATTCACAAGAGCTCCAGAAATTCAGGCGGGGAGGGGGAGGTGCACATAAGATAACGCCCTTGATCCCTGGGGAGCCCCAGTCTCTTAGCAGAGTAAAAAGCTGTGTTGACTATTTTATCATCTAGTAAACCTGACCATTTAGATTATCATTAACATTTAGATTTTTAATTAAAAGTGTATTGTTGTCTTAACTTCTTTAAAGATTCTTAATGAAAATATGGTACATAGTCCTACCATCTCTTAAAAACTTCACAATAATCTGTTAAATGTGGCTAAGCTTTTCTGGTTTAGTTTCATATATCAAAATGATATACCCAGGACTAGAGAAAAGGCTCAGCAGTTAAGAGTTCTTGTTCTTGCTGAGGAGTCAAATTCAGGTTACCAGGCTTGGCAGCAAGTAATCTTTATGCTCTGAGCCATCTCACCAGCCTAGGTATTAATTTTTATTGTAGAAATGCATTAAATCTTCAACATTTTTTGCCTGCACCCAGCATCCCACTGTTCTGTATTTCTCATTTTTTATTGAAAGAATTCTTGTTCATTTGTGTTTACTATTATATATAGTAAACTATATGTATACTAGATATACATATTGTTACAGCAAGCCCAACAGGGTTCTTATATTAGATATATTTACTTTAAGATATTTTTGTTCTCCCTAGACTTATTAATTACTGGTTCCTTCCTTTGCTTAATTTTCTGTGTCTCTGATAATTACCTCCTACACGCACCATTAGACCTATCAGAACACATTCATTATTTCACAGGCACAGAGACGTCTAAGATATAGTTGCACAGCCCTCAGTGCCCGCAGGCCACTCACATGGCCTAGAAGCCATTGCTCTCAAAGCTTGTCACCCTTATCATACTACATCTTGTCACTGAGAACTATTCATCCCTTCACTGTCCCCATATGTTACCCAGGTTCTATCTGTTGGGTTTGCCTCCTTTTGAGAAAGGATCTTTGTGAAAACGTCTTTGGTTTTTCATAGAGAATATTTATATTTTCTATCATTCTCTGTGTGCGGTTAAATGTAGGTTTGTGTTTCGGTGTGCATGTATGCATGCAGGTATGTGTGCATGCAGAGACAAGAAGTCAACATTAGGTGTCTTCAGCTGTTCTCTGCTATGGTGTTTGAGACAGGGTCTCTTTGAAGCTGGAGCTACTGATTTGCCTGGGCCAGCGGCCAGCAAGCTCCAAGGGCCCTCCTGTTACTGCCACCCCAGTTCTAGAATTACAGGCATGTACTGTCATGCCCAGTGTTTATATATGCGCTAGGGGATCTAAACCCAAGTCTTCATGCTTCCACAACAGGCAATTTATCTACTAAACCATCTTCCAGCCCTTTTCTTAGAGAAGATTGTAACTGGAAATGCTTTGATCTATGATGATGTTTTTAAAAATAAACTTTTTAAAAAGAAGCTTTGTGCTGAAAAGATGGCTCAGTGGTTAAGAGCAGTGGGTGCTCTTGAGGACGTGGGTTCAAATCCCAGCACCCACATGGTAGTTAACAACTGTCCTAACTCCAGTTCCAGGGGATCCAACGCCCTCTTCTGACGTCCGTGGGCATTACACAACACAGGTACACTTACATATATGCAGGCAATACACTCATACACATAAAGTAAAAATAATAAATAATTTCTTTAAAAAGAAGCTTTCTTGTTTTTATTGAATCTAAAGACAGGCCAAAGGCTGTAGAGACAGTAGATATATAGAGTGTCAGTGGTAACTATCTTAAATTTTCAGGTTATTTTTACCCTAGACATTTCTCTGTTCTTTCTCTACAGGGACTGGTCTTTCAGAATTGACCTCCAACTATTATATATATATATGTATATATATTCTTTTATAAATTGAATTTTTGTGCATTTCATATAATCTATCTTAATTATTTTTAGTTGCCCCCTCCCCTCATAGTCTGCCCACCAGATTTCATACATTCTGTCATTTGTATTAAGGTCTATATAGTCACATCCATGCATTCCGATGTTCTCGGGGTAAATCCATCCACTGGAGCCTGCTCAGCCAATCTAGTGACCCCGCCTTAAAGAAGATCAGCTCCTCCTCACCCAGCTGCCTCTGGTTCCTCAGTTAGCTGAGATGTCCCGCCTGTTTCCCCAGTTCTCTGCTGGGTCTCTGTCTGGTTTGAGCTTGCATGAGTCTTGTGCAGGCTGTAAGTTGCTTGTTATAAATTCATATCAGCAAGTTCCCACAGGCCTGGAAAACTCCGTCTCCTGCGTCCACGCTCCACCCCCGCACCTCTTGCTCTAGGTCCCTCCCCTCCTCTGTGATGGTCCCGAGCCTCGGATGGGTGAGGCTTAATGTAGAAGTCATTTTTGTCCTGTTAATTTTTCTTTAGACAGACTCTCCCTGTGGCCCCAGCTGACCTGGAATTCACTATAGAGACCAGGTTGGCCTTGATCTCACAGAGATTCCGCTCCCTGCTTCTGCCTCCTGAGTGCTTGTATTAAAAGTGCCACCACCACATCCAGAACTTTCTATTTGTTGTTTTCCATCTTTTTTTTTCTTAATTAAAAAAAATTTTATTCTATGTGTGTGAGTGTTATCCCTGCGTGTGTATAAGTGCATCTGTGTCATGCAATGCCCACAGATATCAGAAGAAGGTGTTAGAGCCCCTGGAACTGGAGTTTTGGATGGTTGTTAGCTATCATGTAGTTCTGGGAATTGAACCTAGGTCCTTTGCAAGAGCAGTCAGTGCTCTTAACCACTGAGCCTTCTCTCCGGTCCCATTATTTTTTTAAATTAGTTTGACTTGGGATGATTTTTCTCATCTCTGCATTTCAATGCTTTTTAGTTTGATTTCAGGTATGAGGTTTTAAAATTCAGGAGTTTTTCACATTATATGATTCATGCCTCTTGGTTTATTTGCAAGTGTGAGATACTAAGAATCTCAGTGTACTTCAGGCCAATGACTGGTGGATTCCACTATGATTGTGAGAGGCAAGCCTAAATTAGTTTATATGTGTGTGTGTGTCTGTGTTAGATGTGTGTCTGTTTGTGTACACATGTGTGTGTATGTGTTCTACTTTGCCTTCAATTGCTGTGATTAAAAACACTGACCAAAATCAACCTGAGGAAAAAATGGTTCATTTCCTCTTACATCTCTTAGGTCATAGTTCATTACTGAGGGAACTTAGAGCAGGACCAGGAGCGCAGACCATCGAGGAAAGCTGCTTATTGCCCTGCTCCCCTGACCCGTGCCTAGCTTGCTTTTTTATACAATACAGAACCATCTGCGCAGGTCTGGCACCACCCACAGGGGCCTGGGCCTTTCCACATCACTTAATGATCAAGAAAATGTCCATAGACACGGCCACTGGCCAGTCCAACTGGGGACATCTTATGTGTATGAATTGTTCACGTAGCAGTCCCACTTTGCTTCTAGAACTACAGAGGTTGTGGTTTATGGTCTCAGGCTGGAGGGGTGATTTTCCTCTGGGCATACTAAAGAGGATTGGAGACAAGCAATCCTGCAAGCAGCATTGGAATCCTATTATATATACACATACATGTATTTAATTTTACTGTTTTCATCTCATTTTCTACATTTGCTTAGAGTTTCTTCATCTGTATCTTTTCAAATTCAGTTCCTCAATGGAATAAACCTTGGGGCTCCTCCCTTAGGCTAAACAGCATACACGGTGGCAAGTAGTGCTGGGGAGTCCAAATGTATTCATCTGGCTGCCCGTTCTCTGACTTTCCGTCCTCTTCCCTTTCCACAAACCTCGCCCTCTTAGAATCCAGTATGGAGCCCATTGTCAGGATTCTTATGATGTGAATACATTTCTTTTTTGCAGTAACTATTCATTATTGACTTTTTCCTATAGCTTTCTTCATTTTAAGTTTATGAAACAAATTCAGTCTTTTATTATTATTTTATTGAAGGTAAATTTCTCGCTTATAAAGGGGATAAATATATAATTAAGTCCCATGATGCCCTGGTGAGTCAGGCAGACAGAGATGTAAATAGTTCATGGCAGGGATGGCAGCAAGTGACGATGTGGTTGTGGAGTGTTTGGGAATGGAAGGAGTCAGTCTTTGAAAACATGGATGTAAAAGGAATCATTGCAAGAAATATCATGGGGCCTGTAAAGATGGCTCAATGGTTAAGAGCACTGGCTGTTCTTGCAGAAGACCAGGGTTTGAATCCCAGCATCCATATGGAGGCTAACAATCATTTGTAACTTCAGTTCCAGGAGGGTTTGATGCCATTTCTGTCCTCTGTGGACACATACACGACATGGTGTCACTTACACACATAGAGGCATAATGTTCATACACATAAAATAAAAATAAATTTTACAAAAGAAATATTATGAATGAAATGGTCAGAAAGATGTCATGGACTTTTTCTCAAATCAATGGGAAACACTCCAGTAAAGAGAAGACAGGAGGAAAGACCCCATACCACACACCACACCACACACACACATCACACACCACACACACACACACACACACACACATCACACACCACACACACCACACACACACCACACACACCACACACCACACATCACACACATCACATATCACACACCACACACACACCACACACAAACCACACACATACATACACACACCCCACACCACACACCCCACACCACACACACAGGATCAACTTACAGGATTTCAAATGCATAGAGTTCCCTTGCTGGCCAGTTGCTTTCGTCTTTGGAAGGTGGTGATTGTCATGAATGCAGGGACAACCCACAGGGCTGTCACTCTAATGAGCCTCAGAAGTACAGCACTCTCCAGATTCCCTGACTCACTAAACAGATCTAAGGAACACGGTGAGTCAGATTCAGCAGCTCTGTCTTTACTTGAGAACAGAACAGAGCTTGAAGGCCCCAGGGACTCCTGTGTCTTGAAACAGGGAGCAATATACGTAGGGGAGGCCCCGCAGCCCATTTTAGGCCTATCAGAGTGCACAGTGTCCTTTCTTATAGAACATGAATCCTTACTGATGCTTGAGTCATCTTGAAGGGAATAAATATTAAAACAGAAACTTGAAAAGCCCTAGTTACCCCTAAAAAAATCACATCAAGTGAGAGTATTTTCAGTTTGCAGTTAAAAAGAAAGTGATTCAGATTTGAGAATGTGCCAAGGATGATTGGCGATGAATTTGCTCATAAAAGAAGTAGCAGATATGTATCATGTCACACATACACACCACACATACACCACACCATACACATACGCATGCACATGCATACACACTACATGCACACCACAGCACAACATAAACATGCACCACACATACATACACACTACATAGATACCACACACACATACTTCACACACCACACACACACTACACTACACAGAAACCCCTACACACACCACACCATACACACACCACACACCCCTACACACACCACACACAACACACACATTATCTCTTTTTAAAAAGTCATCCAGTCAGATATGCCATATTTCCTTTTACCTGTGGCTGTCTTAGTCTGCAACTCATGTTTTACAAAACTGAAAGGAAACCATACCCAACAACTGCTCTGCGATCAGAGGTGAGCTTTTCACCACCATGTACACATAGATACACACATATGTATTTGTGTGGTGTGTGTGTGCATGTGTACATATCTGTGACTTATGTGTGTATGTGATTGTGTATGTGTGGGTTTATTCATACGTGCATGTGGATGTGCATGTCCATGTGTATGCATGAATATGGATGTCAGGGGTCCACATATACTATCTTCCTCACTACACACAAACACTCCACCCACTACACACACACACACACACACACACACACACACACACACACACACACTTCTGTTCTCTTGTCTTGTTCCTTGTCTTTCAGTTTCAATGGGAAAGTGATCTCTTCTTCCCTCATGTAAGATAATCATCGATTGTTGTACTTCGTATGCCAGCCCTCACCTTCCCCTTCAGATTCCTCTTTCCTTTCTTCTCTCTCTTCCTTCCCTCCCCCACTCCTCTGAAAAGACATTGTACAGACTGCAGATACCTTGGGTTTAAACTGGTCAAAGTAACAAATCATTCAGGAGGAGAATGGTCATTGCACTGTTGTAAACACTAAACCATTTGGTAATCAGACAAAACAAAGAAAAGTGTGCTTCATTTCTAAATTTTCAGGCTAAATCCACTTTGTTTAGCAAAAACACTAGCTGACACGGGGGCATTGACTCTTATGTATCTCTCCACTCTAGGTAATGAGGGCTTAATGTCAGGTTGCATTCTAGAGCATTTAAATTTTCCAAACTAGTTTCCTTCACAGTTAATATGTAGTAGGCATTTTTTGGTCACATTGAAATTAAACATGTTTTTATGTAAAGCAATATTAGAAACTTGACAAATACTTTATTACAAAACCTAACTCAATTATTAAAAGAAAATTATGACTAGTACTTTTTCTAAGACTTATTTTTTAATTACGTACCAAATATGTCTGTGTGAGGGTGTGTGCACATGAGTGCAGTACCCCCAGCATCCACAGGAGGGCACCATCTGGAATTATAAGTGGTTGAGAGCTGCCTAATATGGATTCCAAGAACCAAACTCAGGTCCCTTCCAAGTACAGTCCATACTCTTAAACACTGAGCCTCCTGACTAATATTTTTGAAAGTTTTCTTTATTTCTAGTCAAATATGACAATTTCCTTTTACCTGTATCTGTCTTAGTCTGCAACTCATGTTTTACAAAACTGAAAGGAAACCATACCCAACAACTGCTCTGCGATCAGAGGTGAGCTTTTAACCACCATGTACACATAGATACACACATATGTATTTGTGTGTGGTGTGTGTGCATATGTGTGTATACAAATATATGTGTGGCTTATGTGTGTACGTGGTCATGTATGCGTGGGTTCATTCATACGTGCATGTGGATGTGCATGTACATGTGTATGCAGTATATGGATATCAGAGGTCCACATATGCTGTTTTCCTCTGTCATTATCCACCTTATTTTTTGAGACAGGGTCTCTCACTGAGCCTGGAGCTCACCAGTTTGGTTAGACTGACTGGCCAGCAAGCTCCAGGGATTCTCCTGACTCTGCCTCCCCAGTGCTAGAATTCCAAGTATGCACCACCAGGCCCAGCTTTCACATGAGTGCTGTGGATTCAATCTCAGGTCGTCTTGCTTACCTGGCAAATGCCTTATCAACAGAACCGTGATTCCTGTCATACAAACTCTGTCTTTTAAAGTTAATAATCTCTTCATCCAGAAAATTAAGTCCTTTATAAACTATATGTAAGGTGAGGAAATCTTTATGAAAAAGTGTGGGCTGTGAGTTACGGAATGAAGCTGTATACAGGATTTGGATCTTCCATTCCTTCCATTCAGAGCCCTTTCTGTTATCATTCATTTAGAAGGAAGATGCTTTTAAAATGCCATCCTTAAGCCAAGCAGACTGGTACACACCTTTAACCCCAGTACTAGTGAGGCAGAGGCAGGTAGTTCTTTGTGAGATCAAGGCCAGCCTGGTCTCTATAGTGAGTTCTAGACCAGCTGTGGCTACAGGGAGACCCTGTCTCAAATAAAACAAAACCAAAAAGAAAGAAAATATCACTCTCAGTATGGCTACAGGCCTTCCTGTTTAAACTATGAGTGTTAATATAGTTCCCCACTTAGCCTGGTAAATACTACAGAAAACAAACTGTTTCCGAAAATGCTACCCCAGGAAGAAAGAGGACAAACGTTGCAATGGCTTCTTGTTTGGAATGAGACCTGAGTTGTGTAAAATCGACCTCCATCTTCATTGTACAACCTTGGAAGTGGAGATTGCTTTCTCTGTCTAGAAGATTTGTAGGGAAGATACTATAGGAAAAACAATGCAGTTTTGGGTAGCTGCTTTCAAATTTATTAAAAAGAGGTTTCCGCTCCATAAGAAAAATGTATCTCACGCTATGTGGACATTACAGCTCTGGTGATAACATCTTTCATAACCATTAATGGTTATTAGTTTCTAGACTATCAAGCCAGAACAACTAGAGGAGATAAAAGTTGTTTGCTGTGGTTTTCCTTCCTCACCAGCTAAGGAACCCGTACAATCCCCTCCCTTCGTGCATCCCCATTGCTTGAACAAGGTTTGATCTGCTTTGAAGCAGAGCCATAGCCTCTTCCAGAGACGCTTATCTCTCCACCCAGGACCAGCCTCGATGTTAAGTTGAGGCAGTGGGCAGTGGCACGCCCAAGTTTGCCTTTGTCTCACTCCAAAAGCCCACAGTAAAATGAAGATCTGCGAAGCCCTGACTTGATGGAACACTACCTTGAACTCAGCAGTGGGTGGAAGCCAGAGAGGAAAAGAATAGGTTGTAAGTGTGCTTTGTAATTGCATTTTACAGGCTCACTTGGTGAGTGAATGCACAAACAGCTTTATGGTTTTGCTTCATCTTGTCAGATTGTGGTTTTGATACCTTTCCTTCACTCTTATCCCAAACAACTCCCCAACTTTTACACTGCAAACTTTTGGGAACAAGAGATTCGCACACACAGAGGCTCTAGATGTTAGTTAAATAAGTAAACCGGATGGAGCTATAGATCTCCTGTGCCATACTGCACTGTGATGTCTCAGATCCTGGTGTTACAGAGAGGAGGGGACAAGAAGTGAACGAGTTCCTGTGTTCTAACAGTCTGCTAGAGAAAAAGTCAAGCAGAAGGATGGGTGAATAGCCCTGAAAAAGACAGAATTCAAATGAGGTCCCCACAGGAATGGGAGGCAGGAAGTGCGTATTAGAAGCTGGTTAGGTCAGGGAAAGCTTCCAGAGAGAGTGCATACTAGGTAATATCTGGGTTACTCTAGGCTACCTGTGACAATGTTACAACCAGCCTCAAAGTGCATTTAGTCTTGAAGGTACTTCTTACTAATAAAAAAATATACCCTCTAAGGGCTGGAGAGATGGCTCAGCAGTTAAGAGCACTGGAGGCTCCTGCAGAAGACCCAGGTTCAGTTTCCAGCACCCACACTGACACCTCTCTATAACTTCAGTTCCAGGAGATCTGCTGCCCTCTGCTGGTTTCTACAAGCACTTCACACAGGTGGTGCACTTACACACATGCAGGCAAAACACTCATACACATTTTAGAAATCTGCTAAAGTAAAGCAGAGTCACTTCTCATAATCTGTGTTTCTATTCCTAGCACAGTCATGGTATATAAAAGGTGCTCAAGGAACATTTTGAATTGAAATTTATATATTTTCCTGTAAGTTACCTTCAGGTGGTCTGGTGGAAGAGTCTAGATGATTCTTGTGCTTCTGAAAAGCTTGCTGGTAGCTCTGCTTCTCAGAAAACCCTACATGCCGCCCAAACACCCCCTCACTCCAGTCCTGGTGCTCAGCACGAACATGACTGTGTAGACTGTGAGAAAGCAAGGTCACTATGTCATTACTTCCTCTCCTCTGTGAGTTACACCAGTGTTAAGGATGAAATGTAAGCCTGAGAGAGGATTAGTTAACAGAAGAAAGCATTAAGGATAGACCTGGAGCCTGCTTTTTGGGTTCACTAGACCTGATCTTCTTCATTCCCAGGGTTAATCACCACCAGAAGTTTTGGGTATATCATTCTGACTCTCTTCATTTTACTGTCCAGAAAAGTTCTAGAAGTGGAGTTAAATGATTGAAAATTTTTAATTCAAATAATGCCATACAGATAATATCTGGAAGTCACTTTTTTCATTTGGTGTTGTCATTTTTTTAAAAAACAGACTTAATTCACTTTCTTTTTCTTCATATAAAATTACTAGTGGTGTTCTGGGGAGTTCTAGATTTATTTTTTGATTTATGTGTATGTGCCTGTGTCTGTATGTGCACATGTGAGTGCAGTGCTCATAGAGGCCAGAAGAGGACATCACTTCCCCAAAGCTGAAATTAGATGTGGTTATGAGTCACTCAGTGTGAGTGCTGAGAACCAAAGTCAGGTCCTCTGCAAGAGCAGCAAGTGCTCTTAACCATTGAGCCATCTGCGATCTGTGCAGCCTTTCAATATTATGGGATAGGTAGTAGGGTCTATGACCTCTCCACCAGTTCACATTGATGCCTGTCAGTCACTCTCAGTCATTTTACCATGTTCCTTCAATGGAGCATAGTAAAATGTGTTCCTGTTAATGGAGTATCATGTTTTCACTATTACTGTAATATACTGAAATATCTTTGTGTAATCTGAAAAGCATGTGCACATTTCTTTATGGCACATACCTGTTGGCTGAGCTGTTGTTCTAACTAGTATCCATTTCTGATCTTACCAGATATCGCTATTTTATCCTCCAGAGCACTGCATGCCTTTTCACTGTCCCCAGTACTACATGTCCACCTGCAACAGAGTTGTAGTCCCAGATATTTAATTGTTTTCCTTTCTGAGGTCATGAAATAACATCAGTTATACTGACTGGCACATTCATCATACCTGACAAGTCTGTGCACTTTTTCCTCAGTTTTTGTTCCTTCAGATTTCCCCTCAGGGATATAGGTGGAAATGCTTCTCTCACTTGTCTGCTGAGCTAGATTTTGCTAAGATTGTTTATGAAGGGTCCAAATCCACTTTTTGTTACATGTTACACAGTTATACTGTGCTCTTTGTTTCACGAACATTTTATGTTTTACCCTGTGATTTTTCATTGTTAGCACTTATAACTTCTACTTTTCATGTTTTTTCTAAAAAAGCTTAAATGTCTGAGAGTTTTGCCTGCATATATATATATGTGTATATGCACCATGTGCATGCACTGTACATGGAGGCCAGAAGAGGGCATTGGAATACCCCAAACTGGAGTTATAGATGGTTGTGATCTGCCATTTGGGTGCTGGGAACCAAACCTTGGTCCTCTACAAAAGCAACCAGTGCTCTATCCACTGAGCTGTCTGTCCAGCACCTGCTTTTCATGTTTTATCTGTTTTTCTTATCTCATTGCTTCATATATCATATACATACATATATACTATATTGTGAATCATTTTAAAAGTTTTATTGGCTTCTGGGATGACTCAGTGCTTGCTGCATGAGCATGATGGCCTGTGGTCAAATCCCTGTCCAGGCATGGCAAAACTGTGTGTAACAACAGCACTAGGGAATCAGAAACAGGAGGCTCCCTGGGGCTCTCTGGTCAGCAAGTGCTGGGACTGAAGGTGTGTACCACCACTCCTGGCTCAGTTAGCATAGGTCTTATTCTTCACTCTGTTTAAGAGACACGTGCCAGGTAGTGATTGATACAGTAGGTCACTGTCATGTTCCTGGGGTAAAATCAGTTTGATCCTTGTAATGCCCTTTTTCAATTACTGCTAAATTCATATTTCTAGGTTTTTAAAGGTTCTTTGTGTCTATGCTCATCAGTGACCTTCTATAATTCCTATGTTTTGGACTTGTTGGCTTGATAGCAAAATGAAGCTGACCTCATAGAATGAGTCTGGAAAGATTACTTCTCTTTAATTCCTTGTTATACTTAGAGAAAAAGTGGATTTAGTGGAGTTGTAGAGGGAGTTCTGTAGTTAAGAGCACTCTGTTTCCTTTTCCAGAGTCTGATTTCCAGCACCCATTTCAGATGGTTCACAAACACTCATAACTCCAGTTCCAGGGAATCTGTCAGTGTTTTCTAGCTGACGTGGGCACCTGCACTCATGTGGCATTCACAAACACGCGCACACACACACACACATTGTGTCATTTAACATAAGCAGTTTGCTACAAACTTCTATCTTACTATTGATTTTGCTGCAGCATATTAAACAATTGCATGTTTTCTTCACTTTATTGTTCTGAGAAATTCTGAAATTTCTCTCTTGATTTGTCCGATAATCCATTGGTTGTCCAAAAACATACTGTTCATTCTTTATGTTCTTATTAAATTTTTATTTACTTTAAAAATGTATTTTATGTGTATGAGTATTTTGCTTACATGGATGTGAGTGCATCTGTGCTGGCCTGCAAAGGCCAGAAAATGGTGTTGAACTCCTTGGAACTGGAGTAATAGACAGTTGTTGCCTGCCTTGAGGCATGGCAACTTGAGGATGCTGGGAACCAAAACCCGGGTCCTCTGCAAGAGCAGCCTGTGCTGCTAACCAGTGAGTCATCTCTTCAGCTCCTCTTCATGTTTTTATATAATTTCTAAAATTTCTTTCTGGTTTTTGGTTTCTGGTTTCAGTCCATCATGATCACAAAAGATACAGGGTGTAAATTCAGTTTCACAGCTTGTTAAGCCTTTCTGATGACCTAACACATGGTCTGTTCTAGAGGAAGTTCCATGTGCTGGTGGAGATGATGTGTGTTCTGCAGTCTTTGGATACAGTGCTTCCTACTTGTTTGTTAGGTCCCTTTGCTCGGAGTAGAGTTCAGCTCTGGTATTTCTCTGCTTAGTTTTTGTCTTGATGATGTGCCCATTTTTGATGCTGTGGTCCTCATTCTTACTACATTGGAGCCACTGTCTCTTTAGGTCTACTGTTTCTTTAGTAAAATTGCTCCGGCATTAGGCACCTACATTTTAAAAAATATTTTTTGTTGAGCTTTTGTACATTTCATATAACAGTTCTTAATCAAATTTAAACCCCATCACCTGGGCCTCAGGTACTCTGCCATACATGCTAAGACCCATTGAGTCCAGTCAGCCTAGCTAGAGACCTGATGGTCTACTCTCCCTCACCCAGCTGTGATGAGTTTCCATGGGTTTCCAACAGTTCCCAAGCCAGAGCTGGCCTACCGTCCATTTGTCTTGGACCACTCTGGACCTTTGTCTGATTGTGTTGGCGTGAGTCTTGTGCTCAATGTCACCATGACCATAAGTTCACATGAGCAAGCTTCCAGTGGCCTGAAAGCCTTTGCTTCTTTATGTTCATGGATTAGCCCTGGCTCTAACAATCTTTCCACCCCCTCTGCTGAAATGGTCCCTGAGGTGAGGTTTAATATAGGAGTCTATCCAAGGACACACACTCTGCAATCTTATATCCTCTAAAACTTGGCCAGTTGTGGGCCTTCTGTGTTCACTGCCCTGTGTTGTATAAGGAAGCTTCACTGGTAGGAGTTGAGGGATGCGCTAGTATTCTCTCCACCCACTGTTCTGTTATGTGTTCCATGAGCCTCAGGTACAGGTTCTACTGTAGATATGTCACTTAAGCATCTTTCAGACATATTCTCTATGTGTGACCAGTTGTGGAATTCTGCAGTAGCCTCCATCTACTGCAAGAAGAAGCTTCTTTAATGAGTGGTGTACTTATACTTGTCTGTAAATATAAGGATTCATAGTTAGGATATGATGAGAAATTTCATTTGTCTAGAGATATGACACAGATAGGGTTTTCTCTATAAGCTATGACCTCTCTGGCCATGTATATTTGGCTATAATCACAGTGCCACACATGAGTTCACTCCCATTGAGAGGGCTTTAAGATAGCTATTGATTTTACACACCCCCTCCCCCCGCCAGATAACAGTACCGGCTTGGACTAGAAAGGGAGGAGAGAGGTTGGACAGGGGTTTAGAGAGGAGAGATGAACAGAAAATGGGTGACGTGGCATGGGAAGACAGAAGGAAATGTGTAGCGTTGGGAACCTCCTGAGAAATACACATACAACGTCTGAACATCAGGGCGTGTGAGTACCTAGGGACTGTATGACAAGGAGTGCAGTGCTAACAGGAGAGACTACTCTCTGAGTGATTGGTCAGAGTAGTCCGAGAGACTCCAGAATAGCATAGACTATTACCAGAGCCCTTGACACTTAATTTTTTAAATTTATTTTTATTTTATGTGTATGAGTGTTTGAATGTATGTAAATGCACTACATGTGCCCATTGTCTGAGAAGGCCAGAAGATGGTGATTGATTCCCTGGAACTGGAGTTATGAATGATTGTCAGCTGCCATGTGGATGCTGAGAACTGAACCCAAGTCCTGTGCAAGAGTAGCCAGTGCTCTTAACTGAGCATCTCTCCAGCCCTAGCACCTACACCTAGATTTAAAATCATGACTCCTGTTGGATCTTTGTGTTGTGATTGTCTTCATCTTCATCGGTTTTCTTTCTCCTTAAACGTTGTTCTGATGGATGTGTATAGACCTCCTGCTCACAGTTTCCTTTACTTAGAATTTATTCCTCTGATCTTTGACTTCAGTCCCTGAGCCTTCAGTGGCAACAGATGTTTTATTTTAGCTAGCGCATAATAGGGTTTGTTGTTACTCATTCATCCAGTCTGTACCTTTTAACTGAAAATTTCAGTCCATTTAAGTTTGATAGTATTTTGGTAAATAGAGACACCTGCCATTTTACTTTCCTTATGTATAATTTTTTTTCTCTCCTTCCTTGTTCATTTTGGTGGACTGATGGCTTATGATCTTGATAATTTTTGATTCTTTCCTAATTCACTTCGGTGCATCTCAAGTTCTGGGTTTTTACACAGTCACATGTTCTAGGAATGCTAATTTTCTTTCACGTATAGACGGAGGCTTCCTGCAACTTTTTCTTTAAGACTGACATAGACACAAACTCCTGCATTTTCTGCTTGTCTTAGTAGACCTTTCTGTCTGTCACAGATGAAGGATGGCTTTGCTGGTTGGAGCATTTTTGGGCTGCTGTTATTTTGTTTCAGGAATTAGAGTTCTTAATTCTGTTCTGTCCTTGTTTGTAAAGATTCTGTTTGTAAATGCTGTAGTCTGGGACGGGGTTTGGAGGGCCCATAAAGGAAACTGGGAACTTCTCTCCTGCAGATTTTAGTTTTTCATTCTCATCCTTTTGACAGTTTGTCTGTAAGATGTGAACAGATATAAGAATAGATGTGTATCTGTTCTAGTCAAGTATACACAGGTTCTATAAGCTTCCAGTACACAGATGGCCGTGTATCTCCCAATATGAAGGGCATTTTCCCCCATGATCTCATCAAATAGTTTTGTGTTTCCTTAGTGATTTTCCTCCTTTCCTAGTTGTCGAAAAAATGTGAATATTTTTTCCTTTAGTGGTTTCACAAAGGTTTTAGAATCTTTCTTCATTTTTTTCTTGTTTCAGTTTCTCATTTTTTCTAATGTTTTCAAATACCTCTCCTGAAGTTGAGACCTTTTTTCTTCTCCTAACCCATTCTGTTATTTTCAATTTTTTTCTTTTTCTCCATAAGATTTTTTAATTCAATTTTTGAGATTTTTATTTGATGGTATTTAGATCCCCTCCCCCACTGCCACTGTGCAACTTACTGTACTCTTATATAGAGAGCATATAGAGTCTGATTTGGGTCTCCAAGTGCCCTTCCACTGGGGCTCCTCCACTGGGCCCACCAAGAGTCCCAGCTCTGTAAGACACTGTCTCTACCCCTCCCAGTAGCCATCAATTGCCAAAAGTTCCTTAGGTTGGATTGAGATTTCTTACCCACTTCCTCATGTCTATGCTGAGATTTTGTCTGGTCTGAGCTTGCATAGGACTCGTGCACACTGTCACCATTGTTGTGAGTTCATATGAATGGCCAGCTGTCTGGAAGGCTCTGCTTCCTTGTGCTCATCCACCCCTCTGGCTCTTACAATCTTTCCATCTCCTCTTCCACAATCCTTGAACCTTGGGGAGCAGAGGTTTGAAACAGGTGTCCATTTGGGTATAAGCACTCTGTGGCCTGTTGTTCTTGCACATTAGCCAGTTGTGGGTTTCTGTGTTAATCACCGTCTGCTGCGTAAGGAAACTTCTCTGGTGAGAGTTGAGAGATGCATTCATCCTATGTGTAGAGGTTGCAGTGAAGATGACACTTAGGGTTAAGTATCTCACAGATACTTATTCTCTGCCTTTAACAAGTTCTAGATTTCTGTGACAGTCTTCATCCTGGCTAGTCGGCCACTCCGGCCAAGACCCAAGATAGATGATGGGAATAGTCTAATTTGTCTTCTTGAGCATTTCATTTCAAAGGTATTTTGTGGTTACTTTCCCAAATCTCTTTTAGATGATTTATGATCTGCTTTATCTTTCTAATTTTGTTAAAATGCAGTCTATATTTTATTAACACTCATTGACATCTTTATAATCATTCTTTTAAACAAAATGTTATGCATTCTGTTCATCCAGATTCCTTGTGAGCTGGCTCAGAGAGTTGCTGTGGTCTTCTGGAGGCTTCATAGTCTCTGTGATCCCAACAACTCTTCTGCTCCTATGTTAAAATTTGTGCTTCTGATTTATCAGTTTTATTACCTTTTCAGAAGTATCTCTTACTTTTATCTTTTTCCCTGTTTTCTTTCTAGTCTTTTCTCTGCTCTATCACGTAGTATTAGTATTTCCTTTTGCTAATTCTGGTTATGTCTGGTTTTCCAGTTCCTTGAAATGTAAATGCAGAGTGTTAAAGAGTTCTCATTTTTCAAAGTTTCAGTTTTTAATTTTATGTGTATAACTGTTCTGCCAGCATATACATACATGAGCCTGGTATGTGTGCAGTGCTCACGAAGACTAAAGAGGATGACAGAGTTACCATGTGAACTCTGGGAACTGTGGGTTCTAGGTACTCTGCAAGAGCAGCAAATGTCTTAATCACCAAGCCATCTCACTGGCCCCCCATTTTTTTGTTTGTTTTATGAAATAAGGTATATAGCCTTGGTAGGTCAGGGAATTCAATATGTAGACCAGGCTAGCCTCAAACTCCCAGATCTGCCTGCTAAGTGCTGGAATTAAAGGTGTATACCCCTATACCCAGACATGGTTTCTTTTTCTTTAATGTTGGCATTTATCAGTATACAAACAGTATATCAAACTCTTCTGCATTCCACATGTTTTTATATATTGTGTCTGCTTTTCTTTGGCTCCAGTTGTCTTTAAACTCCCATTCTGATTTGTCCACTGCTCCTGCCTTCTGATTTCATGCCTTATCATCAAAACTTTAGCTTATTACAATTTGTTCCTTGGCCCAACTTATACTCTGTCTTAGAAAACATATCCACAAGGAGCACGTACACTCTCCGTTACTCTTAGATGGGATGCGATGTCACTTTACAGCTTAAAACACTATCATTGCTGAATTAGAGCAACTTCAAAAATATGAAACAGAACAGGAAACAGACTGTTCCAATTCTGAAGTAAATGCTACTGACCTTCTGCTGCACGCCTCTTCCGCTCTTCCCCTTCACAGATCCCTGCTTTACTCAGTCGTCATATTCCCAGAGTGATAGTACTAGCTCACCTTTGTTTTATCTGCCATACCCACTTCCTACACTTTATACAGTGTTCAGATTCATTGATATTAATAGTCACATACTTTTCATCAAGGTCATAGAACATAATTTTCACCTAACATGTTGAAATCCCACGCTGTGTGTGTTTTCCTACATTTTTAACATAATAATTGACTACATGATCTTTATGTAAAAGTGATGTTTTAATATTTAAAAAAAAACTATAACTCTTTTAGGCCTGCCATAATGGACTATGTACCACAAACTATGTGATTTGGAATATCTGAAACTGGTTGTCTCAGAGCTGTAGAGGCTGACACCCTGAGGTCAAGATGCTCTCAGAGTTATGAAGGCTGACACCCTGAGGTTAGGATGCTCTCAGAGTTGTAGAGGCTGACACCCTGAGGTTAGGAATTCTCACAATGTCCTGTCCCTTCTCAGACACCAGCAGGGGACCAGACCTGTTCACAGAGTCTCTAATACTTTTTTGATTTGTGTCAGCATAACTGCATTTGTTTGAATGTTGTTCTGTATGGGTCTGTACCTCCAAATCTTTCCTTTGGATAAGAAGTAAACTCAGAATCAACTCTGCTTTAATTAATCATAGTAATAGTCAACTCATGAATTAAAATGCAACAGTGGTAAATAAGTGTGGAAAAATATCCAGTGTGCTAAAACTATGCCTAATGATTATTACAGTTATAATTTTAATGATATTAAAATAGTTCCTAACGTTATTGAAAACATCATAAACTAAGCACTAGTACGTGTAGTTGATGAAAGCAAAAATTATAACATTTTCAGAAACCTGACAGTGGCGTTTAGACAGGGGAATTTCAGTTTGCAATACTGAAAGTAAAGGAAGTTCTGCCGTGTGTTGAATTGGTCTGCCCAGATGCTTCTATGAAAGTCCAGCCAACTGGTACCTCGGAATGTGGCCTTGTGTGGAAACTGGGTCATTGCATGATATAGTTATATCAAAATAGTTAATTCTACATGAGCTCTATTGCCTGCTAATGGTGGGTAAACTGTCCAGCTTCTCCCTGCTCCTGTGTCAACTACTGATGATGGAAATGGATAGAAGTCAAGCGGTGTTATGAGTCGGAAGCTTCAGCTGTTTGTACTTGGGAAGGCTATATCAGGAGCTCCAGCTGTAAGAGGGACTAATCAATTCCCAAATCCACCAATTATTCATAGTATAACTACAAAGAATAGCTGCATGGGCAATTGCAGTTACATTATGTATTACATGTATATTTGATCATCTATTTTCTCTTTTCATTTAGTTTTTCTTTCTTAATTATTTCATACATAATTCTGTAGTGAGCATGGAATTTAGTGGCATACGTTTGAAGTGAGAATAAAATGAATATTGCAGACACATAACACATCCTTGAAACACCCTTTACCAACTGGCAATTCTTTGTTGTTTATGAAAAGGCATCCTTTCTTAGTCATTAATTCTTCAGTTTATTAGTTTATTTATGTCTCGCTTATCTTGTGATCCATTACTCTGTGAGGACCACACTGTTTCAAGTTTTATAATTTTTAATATTTTTATAGAATACTTTTACAATTCTCCCTTTTAAAAAGTCACAGGGTGTGATGTTGCATGCCTTTAATCTGAGCACTTGCTGTTGGGAGGTATAGACAGGTGATTTCTGTGAGATTCAGATCAGCCTGGTCTATATAGTGAGTTCCAGGCCAGCTGGGGCTACAGGAAAACCATGTCTTAATCAAACAAACAAGTCAAATAGGAGGGCTTGAGAGATGTCTCAGCAGTTAAAAGCACTTGCTACTGTTGCAGAGGACCCGGTCTTGGTTCCCAAAATTCACATTAGACAACTCACAAGTCTTTGAAGTCTGCAGGTACCTGTATATACCTGACACATAAGCACACATACATAAATAAAAACAAAAATAATTTTTTTAAAAGTCAAAGACGTTTTCACTTATATCCCAAACAAGATAAACCTCAAATAATAATTTCCAGTTACAGCCATTTGCCATAAGGATTCTACTACTCCATCTGTTACATTTAACATATTCCCTGAATAGGAAGAGAAAATGATACTTTGTTGATTCATATTTTAGCTATCTGCATTTGTCCCTTTGGTATCAGAATGTATTTATTAATCATCTGCTAAATTTCAGGAAGGTGTAGAAGATGAGAAAGCAAGGTTAAATGTTTACAAATATGGGAAAGCTCAGATTCAGGGATTGAAAATAAGGAAACCGACAAAAAATGAGGATGAGCAGAGAAGATGCTCAGCAGGTGGACTCAGTGCAAATGCCATGGACCTGCATGAACAAGAGGTCTTCCCAAAGGGAGAACTTGCTTCAGAATTGTTTGGCAATGACAGGCCACTAGGGAGAGTGGCAGTTTGAACAAAGATGTCATGTAAAGGCACAAGTTTTAAAGAGTGTGGGCTGGACATGGACCTTCAGAATTTAATTCTGGTTGAAGATTAGAGTGTGGGAGCGGTAAGATGAGTCAGGAAAAGTGCGGTAACCCTAGATAAGTCTCTCTCATGGGAAACTGAGTGTCAGAGATGAGCTGTGTAAAGAGGGGGGTCTGATCACAGGTCTGATCATACCAACACTTTAGACAGCTTTCAAGGGGAGATGAAAAAGGAAGTCAAGGAGGACAAAAAGGGTTCACTGATAGTAAATGTGTGCTGAGTGAATGAACGAACCAACAAACGAATGAATCAATGCATAAAACCCTGAATTGAGTTGCCAGATTTATCAGCTGCAAAATCATTATGACCTTGGAAGATGACTCATCAGTTGAATGGTTGAGATGGAAGATTGATATCAATGGGAAAATATGAACACAAATTATTCATTCAAGTACTGAATATTTAAATTGGATCTTTTAAATTAATTATACATGCTAATTGTTACTATTATGCAGGGAATAACTATTATTTTTGTTTTTGAATTTAAGTATTTTGTTTCTAAATTTATTAGGTAGTTGCTTTCTTCAGTAGTTTATTAACCCCTTTTCCCAAGGGAATCTATTTTGTTTCATGGGGATAAAATTATAATTCCTGAAAATAATAGCAATTTTGCATCTTGACTTCTAATACTCAATGTTATTTCTTTCCAAGTTTTAATGTGTTGGCCAGAACTTCCAGAAATAAATTAAAATAATAGTGGGGAGTTTTGTTTTGATGATGAAAATGAGTCAGTATTTTAAACATAAGCTAATGACTCTAAAGGTTAAGATTTTAGTAGCATGTTAAACTTAAATATGACATAATCCAATACTATTTTAAAGAAGTCTCTAAAAATTATTTGGAAGGTTTGAATTTTATCAGATAGCTTTTGAGTACTTATTCAGGTACAAGTATTTTAACTAATAGACTTGTGATCAATTGATGTATTGTTAATCTAGTCAGTCCATGACTTTGAGTCATCTGTGAGATAAAATTATCTCAGACATATTCTGTTAAAATAATTCTTCATTTTATTTGCTGTTTTTATGTGGCATCTAAAATGTTTATCATAAATAAAATTCATACTTTACTACTTTATAATACATTCAGTTTTGTCTTCTGTTTGAAGACAGAATCCTGAGATACCATAAAATCTACATGAAAATATTTAGTTATAGTAATCAATCCATACTTAATGAGTCAAAAAAACTAATATATTTCAAAATACCATCACAAAAGGTCATTGTTGAGTATTATCTCACGGAGGCTCATCTGTATTTAAAGGAGGGTTTGGACTGAACTCCAAGGTCACCTCAGCCCCAGCACCCTGTCAATTTATATACATTGAGATGCCCCCCTGCAAACTTTATGCTAAAAGAAATGCTATAAATCTAAGATCAATAGTCCTGTTTAAGTGAAAGATGCCCCTGTGGCCATGGCTGATTCAGAACTGAATTTGTAAGCAGCAACAAAAAACAGCACCCACATGAGCTTATTGCCTATCTGCTTGGTCCACAATCATTTGAACTGAGGCATGCTGGCCCTTGATTTATCCTAAATTGCACTGAAAGACTCTGGACCAAATACTCTCCAGTTTGTGCCATTCACCTAGAACTCTGGCTCTCCAAAGCACCACACTGAGGATGGGGGGTCCTGGGTCTGAACCTCACTGTCCTCATGATAGCTTTTTTATTGTAAGTCATTTAACCTTTGGCAGCATCAGTATTGTTATTTGTAAGATGAACTCTTCTTATTTCATGATATGAGAAGGCTCAAATAAATAATTCTCTAATGCATTTAATATCTGTATTCATTATACATCATTACAATTATTAATTTATAGCTTGAATTTCACCAGTATTTGCTGGTTCTTTCAACATTGTTGTGAAAGTTAAGCACAGTACGTGGGACCTTGTTTCCAGAATTGAGTTTAGAGTCCAGAATGGATAGCTTGCTTCTTGAATGGCAGAGCCTCAGTTGGACACCAGAACTTGTGATTCTCCAACTGTCTTTTTAGTAAGACACCAGCCTTCACTCTTGAAGACTACTAAAGCATTCTATAACAATTCACATGTATTTAAATTATGAGCATCAGTGATCCCTCTCCCCTTGGGGTTCAGCCTGGAAACTCTTCCTTTGTGATTTTTCTAATCGTTTCAGTAACACTTTGTTCATGTGTATGTCAAACGATTTCTTGAGAACTCCATCTAATACGTTATCCCTTCTCTTCCTGATTCTCTTTCAGATAGCAGTTCTATGGATGAAAAGGTTTTAAATCATGCTTTCTCTTCCCTCCTGATGGATCTTGTCTTCTGTACATGTTTGTTTGTGACCTACTAGCCATGTTTTGGTTTATCTGTTTGAATTGTGAAATATGCATGTCTTCCTGGCTTTCCATTTTTTGTCCTTTAAGTGCCCCCCAGTGTGTTGCATTTCTGAAGAGGTTACACCCTGCCAGCTGCGCTTATTTAGCTTATATTTGCCAACCTAGGGGTCTGCTTCTGTCAAACATGGCATCTGTTTTCAAGTCTGGCTAAGTCCCGACCTTCCTGACTGATTCGTGGTCTTCCTGTACTTGCCAGGCTTTAAGGTCAAAGACTATTTGGATTATGCTCTATTTTCCTGGACTGTGTCGGGGCTTTTGTTTAAATGCTCACAGCTAATTTCAAAATCTCCACTCACAAAACACAGCCTTGACTTGGAGCTGACCCTGCTTAGCGTTGATCGTAGTAGGTGTTCCGTGTGTAGTGCAGTTGACCTGTGTGCCTGATTCCTGTGCCTGCTGTGGTATGCTAAACACTTGTTTGTTTTGTTCTCTTATCATTCATTTAAGGCTCGAATAGTTGGCAGTGATCTCGAGGCTCCCAAACTCTCTGCACTCCAGGTGTTCAGTGGGTAAGTGCACCTGTACTCTCTAGTCCATTCCATTTACCAGTAGCACTTGGCTGAATGCCCAATGTGTATTCCGAATGCAGTGTGCTGCATGGTGGTATAATTAATCTCGCTTTTTAACAGTAAAGTAGCTTGACCTTTAACTTCAAGTTTCAATGGCTTTTTAATAGTAAAGTCAGTTCCATATTCTTTTCTTAAATAACAGTGAGATACATGCGCATGACAAAAACTTCTAACCTGAATATAAATGCATGATTTCATGTGTACATATATGTGAAAGAGTTGACTGTGCCAGTTTAGATTTCTACATTATCATTTTGTACATAAACACCACCATGTAATCTGACACGACTGAATTCATATGGCGCATCATTGACATTGGGTTTGGAAACACTTATTTGCATGTTCCATGTGCAAGACCATTATGTATATCAGAGACTCAATGGATATGATCTGCACTACCATCCTTCGCATTACAGAGTATTAAATGAATGGGTATATCAAGTCTTTGACGTTTAATCCTAAAATTAATACCTAAAGAGCACATAAAACACATCCTGTTCGAGGCTTTAGATCACATGCTCTATCAAGGTTCACCACTGGCCTTTTACTGTGTGTTTGTATTTATTATCTTTTCCCATAAAATCGATACTTTGATATCATGATCATTTCAGCCTTTAAGATGAATCAGATCATTCTGTTTGTGAACAAAGAATCACTAATTTAATGCTAGCTTTGTGCTTGAACTATAATAATTGCTTCGTGTATGACTCATTCTCCCTCCAGCAGCCTGTCAGGTAAGTGCTGTTTTGACATTCATTCATTGTACAAGTGAGGAAATCAATGTGCAAAGTACTTGGAAAATTTTCCCTTAATAGAATAAGTGACAAAGTCAATATTCAAGCATGGGCAGTCAAATTCAGATGTCTGTTGTGCTCTAGTGCTTGGGCATCTTGCAAACTGCTGTTGGTATTTTTCTTTTTCATTGAGCAGTGTGTATTGCAAACCTTTATACTCGATTAATTCTGAATGATGCCTGTAAAATCTCAGTGATAATATTAATGAATTTGCCTACAGTAGATTCTCAAAACTATTTTACACATCCTTTCTGTACATGGTGTTGGAACACTATAGTTGCAATATTTTTAAGTGTCGTTGTGTACCAAAATGTATTCATGACCTATGTTACCATAAACATATATGCATATCTCTAAATACATATTGCTCTATAGTGTGTATTATATAAGTGTTGAAATTTGAATACATTTTTTTACCATATAAACAATATAGGGAGAAGTAAGAATTTTATACATATCTTCAAATTTTGTATATTTTTTGTTAAATACAATCACATGCTACATATTTTTAATTATTAAAATTTCAAATTTAAGTCTTTTGTGAAAGCATATATATATATATGTATATGTATAGTTTATGTTAATAAACCACTGACATCGATTAATGTACCTAAGATGGTAATTCAGACATTCTCAGAGGCCCTTCCCTCAGATGATTATAGATTGTGTCAAGCTGACAGTTAACATGGTCTCAGTGAATAATATCATGTCCTTAAATATGTGATGAATTACCCACATTTCTAATAGCTTTCATAATGATTTAAAAAAGCCATAAAAATCCAGGTGTCCTGAAAATGCCCTACGGAATATCATAGGAAATTCAGGTAATATATGAACTATCTTCTTTACTGCCCTATATAAACTTAATTTCTTTATGTTTACTTTGAAAAAAGATAACAAATTCAGTATGATGGCCAATATAAAAAATAATTTAATTTGAATTCTAGTTTAACTGTGAAGACGTGAAATGGCATAGGATCATATGCTGGGGCGTGTCCCACCTGCCGTGGCATCCTCTGCTTCTTAAAAACTAGATTCCATAATTCATGTCCGAATATGGACTTTTATCAGATCAAAGTAATGGAACTCTACCTTCCTGTCTTCATGAAGTATGCAGTGTGTGAATTTCTGGGCTCCAGGTGCATGGAGATCACAGGTAGAAGTCAGGTGTGCTTCCCAGTTGCTTTATACTCTATTTACTAGGCAAGATCTCTCACTGAACCTGCATCTTGTTGACTCCTTGAGACTGGCAGGCCAGCAAGCCCCAGGGATCCTCCTGGTTCCACTTCCCCAACACTGGGATTACAAAAGCATGCTGCTTTGCCTGTCTTTTTTACATAAATGCTGGAAATCTGAATGCAGGTGTGGGTGTGTGTGTGTGTGTGTGTGTATGTGTGTGTGTGTGTCCATATCTTTATGGAGATATTTAACTCTTGCATTTATATTTTCTTGATATGGTAGCTACTAACCAAATAACCATGTCTTTTTAGAGATGTGAAAAGAGATTTGAAATAAACATGTTTCAAAATTTGAAAAGGAGTGAATTTGTCTTTGCTTGAATGTATACTTCCTCTTGAAAAAGCTGACACCAGCTACAAGCTCTGTCAGAAAGATTTACTCATTTTACTTTTCCTGTATTTTGCTTTCTTGATCCAATGCAGTATGACTGTCATTCCTCTAAATATCACACAATGCTATTCCAGAAATCTGAGAATGAAACTGACTTTAAAAAGAGAGAGCAGTTGTTCCTTGGTGGGTGAGCCTGTCTTTCAGTTTCTTCTTTCCCTAATCATGTCAGCTAAACTGTACTCATCTTTCTCCACTTTCCCCTGCATCAACGAAAAGTAGGCTATACTTCAGGATGCTCGATCACAGAGCTAACAATTCTGCTTTTTTGTCTTTACTCAACTCTGCATGCATTTCCTGTAACCATTACTGGAAAGAGACAACAAACTTAATTCTCTTTTGCCATTGTGTAATTCAGAGAGACTCTGAGAAAAGAATTGGGAGAGAACATGTGAAAAGAAAAATATGTTGCAAGAAGGTTGGAAGGTGATTCATAGCCCAGTGAAATCCATAGTATTTGACCTTTGATACCTTCTCAGTGTTTGAAAGGTTTGCGTAATTTTGGTCATAAGCATAGGGAAAAAATCATGTGGAGAGCACACACCAACACTTTGCTAGATGGACAGGGGTTAGCTGGGAGGACTGTCTTAATGATTAATGTGGAAAGTGTGTTCTTATACTGGAAACAAGAGCAACACAAATTTTTATTGTAGTTAGAATGGCAGCCTTTGGAGCTTTGGTTATATATCACTTAAGTTCACCTTTCCACTGACACCTGCCGTCACAGTCTCTCTGGCTGCATCAAGAACACTGCAACGCCTCCAATATCCTCTTCACTTTCATTTCCAAAGTACCAGCCTCGTTTGCAGGAGAATTAAAGAACAGCTATAACACAGAGGTGGGAAAAGACAGTTCAGACATGGAGATTTCCTCTCCTCTTCTTCTGTTGGTCACCCAATGTTTTCTCGGCAGAATGCTTCTCATGAGCACTGCCTTTGTGTATCTCAGTGTGAAGTGGGGTTACCTGTACCCATGATTCTGACGCAGGCTGCTGCTGCTTTCTTACTCATGGGTGCCTTTAACTCCTTTCTGCCATTTCCAGGATTAGTAAACTTCATCAGAAAGGAGAGGATGGTGAAAGGTGAAGAAGGAGCAGAAAGAAAGACAAACGACGAAGCTCTTAAAGGGTAGGATGCTGAGGGACTGTCAGACTGAAAAAAGAAAGGCTTCTGTCGTGACTCTATTTTCAAATAGTTGCAATTGAAGAAGGAAAAAAAGTCAAAATTTCCAAGGTGTCCTCATGAACAAATAACTAGTCATTCCTCTAAATGTTATACACTTTGTTGTCCCAGAAACGTGAGAGTGAAATTGACTTTAAAAACAGGCACCTGTTGCTCCTTGATGAATGTAAATGCGAACAAGTGAAAATTCTTTATAATGTCTTTGTTTTATAATTCACTTTGATGATAGCATTAGTGTTTGTTGCTATAGAACTTAACTAGAGTTAGGGGTATATATTAGTCATAGAACTGAGTGAATTCTCTATATTTTGTTATAAATTTGATATTCCAATGGCATTTATATTTCTCTATAAAGTTTAGAGGATTAGACACTTTCCTCAGGCTCCCTTCCCCACGTAGTCTAGATTTCTTCCTAGCCAGCATCTAAATTATCCATTGAACATAGAAGCTAAATTTGGTTCTATTTTCTGAGGCCCCAGGAACTACTTTTTCTCACGATAAGTCTCCTGCCTAGTAATTGAGAAGTTTTTTGTTTTATTTTGTTTTGTTTTTGATTTTTCTTTTTTTCTAATTTACAAGTCTGGTTCTTGGCTCTCACTTTATTGGCTCAGAAATTTCCCTGAAGTCAGACGGTGGCAGTATCCCTGCCAGAAGGCCAATACTAGACCCTACATCCTTGCACGCCCTGCTCCACATTCACCATGTGTTAAACAATGAGATGACCCGCCATCATAAAGTTTGTGCCTACCACACTAGCAGGTGGCTGTGGAGGAAAAGGGGAGCCTCTGACTTTCACTTCCAAACTCTCCCTTCCCTCCAGAGCAGGAAGTTTGCCCTGGATTAAGACTGAATTAGAGATTGTTAATTTTATTATAATTCTGAAATGGAAACAGTCCACTCCCACAGTTCATTGTTTTGCAATAATTTAATCAAGAGTCCCTGGTTTTCCACCTTCTAGTCACACTGCCACTGACCTCAGTGAAACCTTATATTTTCTGCACAGTGTCTGTTTACTAGGCACTGTCAAACTGATCTTCTGATTCTTCCTTCAGTTCCGTAACAGGTGTTATGTCCAATCTCAATGCTGTCAAAATTAACCTCTGTATACACAGTCTTTTCCTACTTAAATGTATCTACCAGCTCTTCTCGTCTACACTGTGAAATGCCGATCTTTCCATGTGGATTTGAGTATTTCTCCTGATTCCCGGCTCTCTGTTTCATAAGAATTCAGTTTGTCTCCCTTCTGCTCTCCCTGTATTCACGTCATTCAGAAACCATCTATTCACTTCTTACACTGAATAGATTAAAAATGCTGCCACCCTCTGAATTTTAATTGTTTTTAAAACTTTTATTTATTGTACATTGTGAGTGTTTTACCTGCATGTATGTAAGTGTGTCCATATTTTGTAATGCCCACAGAAGTCAGAAGAGGAAATCATAGTCAACTTCAGTCCCAATGTCATAGTTGATGTGCAAAGCCCGAGTTAGATCAGATGGGGCCTGATTTTTCTTTTTTGTTAGATAACTGCCAACCGAAAACATACCCTGGGACTTGGAGTATAGCTTTGTTGATAGAGTGCTTGCGTAGCATGC